>CM072514.1:60506390-60518890 GCA_036898135.1 Oncomelania hupensis | reverse complement strand
GACCTATTCGCTTCACAGGTACATTATGTGTACAGAGTACAGAGACTATTAAAACAATAAAAGTTAAAGGACCTATTCACTGTGATTTTCAGTTCATTTCAAGGAAATGGACTTAAAATTACAATAAAATAGTTACTGAATAAAAAAGAATTTAAATATGTTATAATTGAGAACAAAAGTACAATTGTCAAAACAATACAGAAAATGCAACAACTTACTTGATATCGTCCCGATGAAATAAAAATTTAACGACACCTCTGAGTCTGAACAAAAGTAATATATTTCCAAAACAAACTACTTAAAAAAATAAATTCATTAGAAATATTTGCAGTAAATTGGCAATTAAATGATACTTTCCAACAAAAGTGAACATAAATCCCTCGTTGTTGGTTTTTATCAGTAGTTGATTCAGCCCCAATGCTTGAATCCTGATAAGTGTAACTCGGATTCGTTTCTCCACGCAACCTGTTCACTCAGCAACAAGGCAGGAAGGAGTCTTGTATGAAGTTTTCCAACTTTATTCAGCGTTCATCAACAACTGCATACAATCGCTCAATCGCTTTTCACTTTTTCTCTACTTTACAATTCTCTCTAATTCAACTTTCCTCCTCTCTTTTGAAACAGTGCGGTACAAATATAGTCTCTCTATACTCCAAAAAAATTTAGAACACTCCAGCGTGACGCACCACAACCAATCAAATCAAACTTCGTCATCACTGTCTCACGTCATATAACCATATTCAGACTAAAAGAATCTCTCAGCTGTTACTAAACCCATCGCGAAACTTCGATCGATTGTAAACAACCAACTCTAGAAAATTCTCAAATAATATCGATCAACTAAAATTACCAACGTTATACAAAGCTTCTTCTAACAACAACGCAAAATCAAATCAAAGGTAAATACACTCTGTTATTGAATGCTTTGCAAAACAAAACGATCAAATTTATCTTGCGCCTCTCACACGTACGATCGTGCGCGTCGCAAACGTAACACAATCATTAAACATTCATTACTAGAAAATGCAGTTCATCGTGGTAATAACATTGAAATTTAACTATGCTAACAGAGCAGAGGTTCAATGTATATATCATACAAACCTATCACATTTTATTTTAGTGCACAGTTTTTAATGAAATGTTTGAAGAATATGAAGATAACATAATTTAATGTGGACATTCCGTAGACGGGGTCCTGTATCATCCAAATGTTACAAGAGTTTGTTTTTTTTAATTATTGCTAGATCTCGTATATAATAGTATTGTATTTTTTAATATGATTTAAATGTTTAATTTTAATTGTCTAAAATCATCTAAATGTGTGAACAGTCATTAAATAAAAGATTGATTTATTGTAAAATCTTTTCAATGAAATTGTAATATAAATGCACTTCTGAGCAGAAGATAAATAGTTAAGAAAATATAAACTGAAAATCATTGAATTGTTTTAAAGTGACAAAGATCATCATCAAAAATCATCATCAATCTCTATCAATCACTCTCATATACAATCAGACAGCGCGTTACTTATATCGCATCTCTGCAATCGAGAAAAAGTTCCAACATTCCAGCATGACGCATTAACACCCAATCAAAATAAAACTCGGCACTGGAACTATGCATTCTCTTACGTCATATAACCTTATTTAGGATAGAAGAATGGCTTAGCTATTACCAGATTTATCTCGAAGCTTCAGTCGATAGTAAACAAGTAATATTAGAAAATTCTCAACAATATCGACCGACGAAAATTATCAACAAAACTTCTTTTAGCAACAACGCGAAATCAAATCAAAAGTAAATATGCTATATTATTGCATGCCTTGCAAAACAAAATAATGGGATCTATTGCGGGTCTATCGGATCTTTCGTGCGCGTCTCAATCAAAAACAGGTAGATTGTGTCATCTGGGGCAGATTGTGTATTTTGGGGGTAGGTTGTGCTGCTGACACAACCTGCCTGCCTCTGCCCAACTTGCCCCAAGAGGGGTTGTGGTACAAAATCTTTTAAGTCAATACTCTGAAATCGTTCTCCATTTGACTGCACTGAAACTGGTATTCTACTGTAGCCAGTGTCTGCAGCAGCAATGAACATCACCTTCGAGAACAGTTGAAAACTAAACAAACCACAAGCTTTTCTAAGATGACATCAATTTACTTTCACTACAAAAACCATCTACAGTTTCTCCTTCTGCAGGTTCTGCCAGCAAAGGCGCCAACAACGTGGACTCCTAGGTAAATGAAAACAATAAACCAAAAATAGTGCAAAAACAGAGAAAAAATCCTTTTCTTTTTTTTATTTGGGATGGAGTGGGGGGGGGGGGGGGGGCGGGCCCCCCACAAGGGGGGAAAGACCCAACAACACAAGGAGCTCCGGTCCGGACTTTCTCAAAGATAAGTCTGGAAATACAAGAAGAAGAAGAAAAAGAAGAAGAAGGAGGAGGAGGGGAAGCAGGGGGACGAAGAGGGGGAGAAGGACGAGGAATAAGAAAGAAAGAAAAAAGAAAGAAAGAAAGAAAGAAAGAAAGAAAATTGGAGGAGAAGAAACACACGAAAAATAAAATAAATGGAAGATAAATAATAATAAGGAGAAGAGCAGGAGGAAGGAGGAACAGAAGTAGAAAAAAAAAGAAAAGAAAAAGGAGGAGGACGTATGTCTATTAAATATGACAACGACTTTTCTGTTTGTTATTTCAGTCTTGTCGTGCGATTCAGTCTGCGATTTTGGGCGTAGGCATGTTAAGACGCTATTGACTACACCGCACATGTCTGTCTGTACTATTCAACGCTGCGGTTATTGTTCACTTCAAAACAAAAAAAGATGGGCCCAATTTTCAATCCAGTAGTTAATTTCCCTTGGGAAGAACTTGTCTCAGTTTCAGTCCCAGTTTTCCAATTCCACGGTCCATTTCTCTTGTGAGAAACCTGTCTCTGTGTTCCTGTAATTGTTTTCTTTTATTTATTTCTGCCTGTATTTTTCTTCTGTGTTCTTCTTCTGCTTCCCTCTCGCCGCCGCCACACCCACTCTACCCCTCTAGTAATATCCAGATAATATCTGGAAATAATTTAAAATAGTCTGGAATCATAACGTGCCGAAAGTCTGTCTGTCGGTCGGTCGGTCTGTTGCTCGCCATATTTGAAAAATCACTGAACAAATGTTGGCCAAGCTTCATAGGAACATTACCTGGCTTAGTGGCCCAACTCCCGTGCGTGCCACCGTATTTGTTTTACTTCGAAGGTCAAGGTCATTCGTGGCGAATTTTTTGCTAACCACCTTTTGCTCCAATTTTCAAAAAACGATGAAACGATTTTGATGACTTTTGGCAGGCAGATAGCTACAGACCTACTTTCAGCTCAAGGCAGTGCGTTGATCGGTCAGTCCCAATTTCACTTTTCTGTTCAAGGCAGATTGTTGGTTTTTATTTGATAGTTTTTCTCCAAAATGACGCTTCATATTTGAAGTATTTTTGCTTCGCAGATGCATTAACTACTTCTCAATTTTTTAATGTTTTTTTTGTTTTTTTTACATTTGCACTGTTTAAAAGTCACATGCAGTCGCTGAGATTAGTTGTTTTGTTTGGGTTTTTAAAAAATTAAATTCACGTTTGCGCTGTGTTTAAAAATTGGCTAAAGAGTTGGTTTTTAAAACATTTTTGCTTGCAGATAGTTCAAAGAGTAGCCTTTCGTTCCATATTTTCAGTTCGCTTCTTTAGGATAAGGCTGAGATAAGCAGCTCCACCAAAATAAGCATTTTTGGAAATAATGGGTTTCAGCTACGTGTGTGTGTGGAGGTTTGAATAGATTGCCCTCTTGTTTATTCACATCTTTTCTCTCTTTTCTTTCATTCTGTCTTTGTCTTGAGAGTTTATGGGAATGCCGTTCCAATTGTAATTTTCAGCACTTTATAAGAAAATGAAGCTGTCCGTCGTCTGAAAACACCGAGTCGTCAAGGAACAATGGCGACAATGAACACACCATCGTCGTTCATGGCATCATCATCATCATCATCATCATCATCATCATCATCATCATCATCATCATCATCATCATCATCATCATCATCATCATCATCTTCATCTTCATCTGTCGTGGAGAAGTCATCTCTGTCTTCACTGTTGACAACGACTTTACTGGACTGCACGTCCTCCGCCACGCAAGCAAACGACACTGGCATTGACCTTGAACTTGACCTTGCTGCCGGTGTCCCATGGCAACGGATTGCACTCGGGGTGGCGCTGTATCTCCTGGTGCTGTTGACTGTGACGGGGAATGCGCTGGTGTTAGTGGCAGTGGTGAGGGACAAGCGTCTGCAAACGGTTTTCAACGTCTTTATCATTAACCTGGCAGTCACTGACATCTCCGTGGGGCTGATCGCCATGAACTTCTTCGCCATCTACAACGTCATGCAAGGATGGCCATTTGGCGAGGTACGAACATGCTATTGTGGTTGGTTGATTGTTATTTAGGTTCTTAAGTTGTTTTTTGTTGTTATCATTTTTGTGGGTATGTTGTCCAATATACCCATAAAATGGTAACAACAAGGAGCAACTGTCGGTGCCCCGTCGCTGGCGTTAATAGGCTATTGTTTGCTTGTTACTGTTGTGGATTAAGTTGACATTTTTGAATTTCCAGACTTTGCATGGAACTACTTTGAAATGTCTCTTTGCTTCCTGTAATTGTGTTCTTTTCTTTCTTTCTGTGCGTTTTCTCTTCTTCTTCTTCTTCTTCTTCTTCTTCTTCTTCTTCTTCTTCTTCTTCTTCTTCTTCTTCTTCTTCTTCTTCTTCTTCTTCTTCTTCTTCTTCTTCTTCTTCTTCTTCTTCTTCTTTGTGTGTGTGTTTGTGCGTGTGTGTGTGTGTGTGTTTGTTTAAGAAATTGTAGTCTTGGTGTGTCTGTGGTAGTGCCTGTGATAATGAAGATTCTGTAACGTGTACAGGTGTGAAATGATAATCAACCCTAACAACAGTAACTGAATGTACATCGTAATTAACGGTTTCACTCATTTATGGCAGAAACTATCCCGTCTCACTTACCCATACCAAAGAGCTTAATCCGTAATAAGCTCTTTGCCCATACCTCACTGCTGTTTTGTTCCAGTTTCTGTGTGGACTGTGGATCTACGGGGATTTTGGCATGACCTTCGCGTCCATTTTCACCCTGCTGGCTATCTCCATTGACCGCTACTGGTCAGTACACTGGAGCAACCATTACCGCATCTACAACACGCCTCGCAAAGCAGCCTTCATGACTGCTGCAATATGGTGAGTTGTAGGCCTATTAATTATTGTTTATTGACTTGTCCTTATATAGCCCTTTAACAGTTCAGAGCGCTGGCTCAAAACAGTATCTGACTCAAGCCGTCCAAGGCACCAACTAGCTGCTCGATGCGCACCGTCCTACGCCCCAAACAACTGAGTAGCATTGAACGACCGAGAGGGTGGTTGGGGGTGAGGAGGGATGGGGGTGTTTAGTGGGTGGGGGGGGGGATTGAGTGGGGACAGCTTTAGTGTAATTATAGAAATGTAGGCTACCTCTGTTTGACAGTTGTTGGTCAAGATTTATATTCGATTCTGGGCAGTGCAGTGCATAATCCATCTATATAAATTGCTTAGCCGGAAGTCCTTCTTCGCCTCTACTATAAAGTTTGTCCGGTATGGACGCTGATCTGGGCAGGTGCTGGACGCTGCGGATCGGCCTGCTGTGTGCTCAAAACCAGCGAAATCGTTATAGCCGACATTTCCTTACCGAACGTTTAACCGTTTCTGAGATAAATAAATAAACAAAATGTCCACAAACTGCAATAGCCTCATTCCGCGCGCTTCCATTAAAAATCAAATTGAGGTTTCAGCATGTTTTCCCATATAGACCAAAAAATTGATAATCTTTCTAGGAAGCCCTGGTAGCTTAGTTGGTAAAACATTCGCCTACCGTGCAGGGCGACACAAGTTCAAATCTCACACGTGCCTTTTTTTTTTTAACACTACAATATGGATATTTTTCTTTTTAATTTAGGCTTTTTACCTTTAATTTATTATTATTATTATTATTATTATTATTATTATTATTATTATTATTATTATTATTATTATTATTATTATTATTAATAAACTAATAATAATAATAATAATAAATTATTATTATTATTATTATTATTATTATTATTATTATTATTATATCTTATATCAAATTTTCTTTGAAAACCTTGGTGTTTTTTTATGATTTCTATTTGTATTATTCTATATTCAATATTATTATTATTATTATTATTATTATTATTATTATTATTATTATTATTATTATTATTACCAAGGATCGGGATGGGGTGGTACGTGTAGGTAAAAGGGGGCTACGGGTAGGTTTAAAGGGGCATGGGTAGACATAACGGGGATACGGGTATATATAAGGGGGTATGGTGATGGTCGATTCCTTTCATCCATACCTGCGAAACGATCAACGGGGAAGTATCAAGGAGGGTACAGGTAGGTTACAAGGGGGGTACGGAAGGTATCAAGGGGGTATGGGGAGGTATCAAGTGGGTTCGGGGAGGTATCAAGGGAGTATGGTGAGGCATCATGGGGGGGGGGGCGGGGAGATATCAGGGGGGGGGGGTATGGGGAGGTATCAAGGGGGATGTGGGGAGGTATCATCGTCCAAATGAAACTCGCAGACAACAGTTGTCTCTCTGTCTACATTTTAAACAGCAACCTGTGTACCCTGGCTTGCCATGGTACAAAACCACTAGTTCTTGCATAAATCTAGAACTCACCTCGTAAGACGATCATCGACACTGCTACTTGATGATGATGATGGTGAAGATGATGACGACGACGATGATGATGATGATGTTGATGATGATGATGATGATGATGATGATGATGATGATGATGATGACCGAGGTATTGCAAAGTACTAATATACAATCATGCTACTATATCATACTCAGCGATGATGGGGTAGTTAGCTTTCTTGACTGTGGGTTTGTTGTATTACGTGCTGACCATTTTCACACCACATTTACCTAAAACCGCCCTCTATAATAAATAAACAAACAGTACATTCGTAAAAGCAAGCCCAGTCAATGCCCATTAATACCAACAATTTTCAAACCATTTTCTAGATTCAGTTTGACAATACAAATTATGATTACTGGATGGTTGCCGGAGACCAATCAGACCTAACATAACATAAGCTGTTGCCTGGTAATACAAATATTCAGTGAACCTACATTTGCGTAATGATCCTCATCGCTCACAACAACAGTCATTGAAACATTATGATGCATTCATTTATCGGAATTAAAAGAAATGGACGAAGAAGATAAAGAAGAAACGTGCTTCTTACAAAATAAATGATCTCAACACATGGGCATTTGAGAAGTCAGCCTAGCATCAATCAAAGTCAACCCGAGTCTCATGAGGTATAGGAAACGTGTAAAGTTAGTTTTCTTAAATTTCTGAAAAGTAGGTGGAAAAAAAATTCGTTAATTGTTCAGATGAGACTCGTTTCTCTCTTTAACATTTGTCTCCAACATTCAAACGGCGGGATTGTCAGCCACGCACGCACGCACGCACGCACGCACGCACGCACGCACGCACGCACGAACGCACGCACTCTCTCTCTCTCTCTCTCTCTCTCTCTCTCTCACACACACACACACACACACACACACATGCAGGCGCGCACACACAGCCGAGGTTACACAGTATTATCATGACTTTTCAGAAACGCCACATACGTTGTGCTGAAAATGGGTCATATTTCCTCCCCATTTTTAAATACTTTGAAGTGTTCGAACGCTAACCCTAACCCTAATCCAAACCTAACCCTATCCAAGCCCTAACCCTAACGGATCATTGTTCTGACGTCAAAACAAGTAGGCATGTAAATACAAGTTATGTAGATGTTCACTGATTTGTCCAGATAACACTGTGTAAGTGTGCCCACACACACACACACACAGCCACACACACACACACACACACACACCCCACACACACACACCTACTTGTGTGTGCTTTTCCTACTTTGGTGAAATTGGAAAGTGCGTGTGTAAATAATGTGTCGGTCTCTCATGAGGCCTGAGCAGTCTCAAAGGACTTGAACGTTTTCCGCCAGACAGAATCATTAAATCAATGTTTGCAGAGCAGGCTTGCAACTACTGCTCCATTTTTAATGCGGACCGTCCTGGCCTATCACGTATCAGATAGAAGTATGCCCCGCGGTTTTACTGTAAACAGTGAATTCACACCTAATTTCTCGAAGGGACTGACCTTTCGCGTGCAACATTGTAAAGATATGATGGCAAAGTTGAAACAGTCAGATCCAGATTCAAATCTATTTAAGTGTCTGTAGGGTTGTAAGCATATTTACACGGTTACTCATGCTATGGATCGAAGTCTGCAGTGTCATTGCCCATAGTCCCGGTCACCAACATGTCGTTCTGTAGTACGGAAACTTCATAATTATTATTTATTCATTATTCATTGTAATTTTTATTAATTGAAACCTGCAGTTTCGCTGGCTACAACCTGATACAACAGCATTCTTTGTAGAGTGCAAGAGTTCCATCTGCCAGGTGATTCTCAATGCAAACAGCAAGGGTTTGAGCATCGGCATCCGGGGTTGTGTGTTTAGTCTGACCAGCATATCCAGGAAATGGGTCAATCGGTTTCTTGAGGATGCTTTGAGTGCCTAATACAGTTATGATGAATTTGATTTGGTACAGCACAATCAGTCACTGCTGCATGGATCGCAACAGTGCAGAGAAGAAATGCACATTACAATGTTTAGAAACGCACGTTACAATGGTATTTGGATTTGTGTGTGTGTGTGTGTGTGTGTGTGTATGTGGGTGTGTGGATGTGTGTGTGTGTGTTTGTGTGTGTGTGTGTGTGTGTGTGTGTGTGTGTGTGCATATAGAAACGACGTTCTGAGGACACACACATGAAACTTCACATGGTTTCTTTTGACTTTTTTGGAAGGCCGCACTATTTTGACGTCAAAATAGTGCTCCGTTGAGTTAGAGCTGTTTTAGCATTACGGTTAGGTTAAGGGTTTGGGTTACTCATACTCATACTCATACTCATACTATTTTATTCATCCATAAGGAAATTAAATTCGTCATCAGCAGGTCATCAAGAAGACAACAAAACAATATAATAAATATACTAAAATTCCAAGCATCACACCAATTATTAAAACTAATAGACAACAGTCATCAAGAAGACAACAAAACAATATTAGGGGTTAGAGTTAGGGTTAGGGATAGCTTCAAAAAATCGAAAATGTCAAAATAATGTCAAAGAAATGAAAAGTGTGTCAAAATAATGTCTGTTTTTTTCACAACAGCCATCAGAACGTCGTTTTTTACAAAAATGTGTGGTGTGTGTGTGTCTCCGTCCACAAATCAGTGAACATAACTTGTATTGACATGCCTACTTGTTTTGAGGTCAGAACAATGATCCGTTAGGGTTAGGGCTGGGTTAGGGTTAGGGTTCGAACACTGCAAAGTACTTAAAAATGTGGACGAAATATGACCCATTGTCAGCACAACGTAGGTGGCGTTTCGGGGAAAGTCATGATATTACTGCGTAATTATGGGAGGCGATATATAGTAAAAAGCGCGAGCATTTGCACGAGCAAATGCGCGAACCTCGCGCACTTGCACGCGCAAATGCGCGAGGTTCACGCATTTGCGCGAGCAAATGATCGCGCACTTGCTCGCGCATTTGCTCTAGCAAGTGTTCGAGCAAATGCACGTGCGTTTGCTATATTCCGCTCCATAAACGTAAAAATTATACCCAGAAAAGAATGTGTTTGTAAAAGAATTTGAGACGTGCACAAATTAAATATTTATTAGTAATAATATTAATAATAATTAGTGAAAACTAGCACTACTAAACTTAATATCATTCATGAAATAACCTTATCATAACATTAAGGACGATTCAGAACTACTTTTACTTACCATGATTCACCATTCATAATGGCTACCGAAGAATTAGAAGCAGTTTCTTTTAGAAGATAAGACACTCCACGCGTTCTTGCGCGGATGAAAAAAATACACCCGTTTATATATATAAGCCATATATATATATATATATATATATATATATATATATATATATATATATATATATATATATATATATATATATATATATATATATATATATATATATATATATATATATATATATATATATATATATATATATTATTAATAATACTTTAATAATATTTTGAAATAAAAGCTATCTTAAAACATATTGAGACAGTTATTTAAATTGTATTCTACTTAGAAATTAAGTTTAAGAGCCACAAATATTACGTAAATATTTAACATCAATCTAATGCGGATAAATACAAAATTTCTAGGTCGGAGATCTACAAAAAAACATGTGTTCATTTTCAGTTCCTTTCCGTTGACAGTTTTCAGCAAAACACTTATAGCAACGGGCGTAGCAACCGCTCGAGCAAATGATCGCGCACTTGTTCGCGCATATGCTCGAACACTTGCAGGAGCAAATGCGCGAGCAAGTGCGCGAGGTTCGCGCATTTGCCTGTGCAAAAGCTCGCGCAAATGCTCGAGCGTTTGCTATATCTCGCCTCCCATACGTAACCTTGCCTGCACGTGTGTGTGTGTGTGTGTGTGTGTGTGTGTGTGTGTGTGTATGTATGTCTGTGTGTGTGTTTGTTTGTAATTGGTATTCAGTGACTGGAGATTGATTGATTGATTGATTTATTGTTGCTTTAGGTCCAGCGGACTCTTCCGAGCCAAATCAGGACCGGACAACCCCCGATCCGCATAAAAGATCTGCCGAAACAACCCTAGTGGGAAAATTGAATGCCCTCCACCGGCCAGTCACTTTACAATAAAGACATCCCACGCGGGGGACGGCTGAGGGTTGACCTCAACTACGCGAACACCCCGGTTACAAAAACAAAATAGAATACAACCATCATTATAAATCATCAACAAAAACACATACATATAAAATGCCTATAGTGCGAAATAATACAATCATAGGAAGCCCTAGTGACCACCCGGCAGAAAGCGTCCAACACTCCCAAGCTGATCCAACAGACCCCATACACAAACAAGGAGTCTTGTCCAGGAAGAGTTTTCAAGAAAAAAGGTAGGTCATTGATCTAGCGAAGAAGAAGAAAGTATAGCAGAGTGATAGGACAGATCAGGAATGGGAAAGAGCAAATGATGAAGACAGCGACAGTGGGAATTTAAAGCACTAAATTTCCAGAAAGTGGGGATACTATTTATACTGAAACCCCCGGCACTCCAACGGGGGGAACTGTTGCCGCAGTGAATTAGTCATGCCTACAAAGGCAAGACAGGTTTTCAACTGGGGCTTTCACTGTTCCCTTTATAGGTTAGAACAATCTACAGTGACAAGATTGCTCATGACCCCAAGGGGTGTGACTGGAGATGAGTGCATACATTTGTGAGTTCATATAAAATGAATGAGAATGAATGTCTCCTACGTATATGTGGTGTATTGATTTTATATAATGTACTTTCCCGAACGTGCGCCTGCCTTTAAGCTTTGGGCGAAAATAAAACTCGAATTTTCATATTCCAAAAGCAATTTTCTTTTTAATTTCGGGCATCTGAAAAGTAAGTAATTTTGGCTAATTTCACATTGAAAGTCCTTTATACTGTTCAACCATTTAAACAAAAAATATATTTAAGGCGTATTTCCTCAATCTCTTTAATACAAAAAGTAATCAAGGCGCTATTCCTCAATCCTTTTACATACAAACTAATTCAAAACATACAAGTTATTAGTATAAGAGGTATTTCGTCAATTCCTTTTATCCGAAAAACGTATTCAAGGTGCATTTCATTTAAAATGCTGAAAGGCGATACGATTACAAAGTTGCATGGAAAGAAGCATAGCCTACTTGGCTTGAGGTTCAGTCTACTATCATCTTCCTTCTTCATGTTTACTCGTAATATTTAATGAAAGGTAATATTTAATTTCACCGCTCAATGCCACAAATACACTTTTTGTTTACTGCCAACCATACGAAAGTTTAATCAGGTACAATTTCTTCCGAGTCCACGCTGACTGAACGTGTTTGTTAGGGCAGAATGTATTCCCGCAATGTCGGTTAGGTTAATATTACAATGTAACCGTGAATGCCTCGCCTAAAAGCTGTTTTGATGCACGAATCCGTAATATTTGTCTCTCTGATTGTCTCTCTGTTTCTGTCTGTATGTCACACACACACACACACACACACACACACACACACACACACACACACACACACGCACACGCACACACACACACACCTACATAGGCCTTACACACGCACCCACACACCCACCCACCCACACACACACACAACACACACACACACCTACACAAACACACAGCACGATTCCGACTTCTTGAGTTTGCTGGCTGGCTTGTATAAAGAGTTTGTTTGGAGCTTTCTTCTACAAGAACTTGCTGCTTTTTGCCTGCAAGGTCAGATTTTGT
>CM072514.1:60278890-60501390 GCA_036898135.1 Oncomelania hupensis | reverse complement strand
GAGGTGAAACACTGCACAAAGAGTCAATACAGAAAGTTGATCTCTCTTGAAAAACAAATTATCCCTCCACCGTCGAGATGATAACCAGGCGCGATCAACATGCCGCTACGGAGCCAATCTGCTACTTCGACGGTGTTCTTCTTCCCGCTGTGTCGCCGCAGCGGCACGGTAAAATTCACTGTCATTCTAGTTCTGGTAAAAACAACATATAACAAGCACACATCAACACACAAATACATATTTTTCTATTGTGAAACGCTTCTTCTTCTTCTTTGATTTAGTCAGCCATGTTCAATAGACAGAAGAATACGCTGCACATTGGGGTTTCCATTGTTTGAGACTCCGAGAACATCATCGCACACTATAGGCCATTGATCTCTTCAGAAGGCTAGTTGAACTTTAATTTTCCTACATCAATCATGTAGTTACGTTATTACCGTAAAACAAATAAAATTGTTTTGTGTTATTATGATGAGCAGGAAAATTGCTTCGATCTTCTTGTTGTTGTATCAAGTTTATTCACCAAACATAACTTCTTTGTTGTTTTTTTTTTGCTTCCTTTCAAACGAGTTTTCTTAGCAAACGAAGGAGTACTCGAGTATATTAATTTCCTTATGAAATTAGCCTATTCCACTTAGTCATTTCATACATTCTTGACACCTGACTAAAAATACAGGAAACGGAGATTATTTTACTCCTTTCGTCACAATTATCTGTTTGCTGCTTTAGGTTTCAACTTTGTCTATTTGTATCTCTCTCCGCTCAATCTCTCTCTCTCTCTCTCTCTCTCTCTCTCTCTCTCTCTCTCTCTCTCTCTCTCTCTCTCTCTCTCTCTCTCTCTCTCTCTCTCTCTCTCTCTCTCTCTCTCTCTCCCATTCTGTGTGTGTGGGTGTGCGTGAATATGTGTGTATTTGATGTAATTGATTACATTGAATAATTATATAGAGAGGCTTTAGTGAGCTCCTTTTTCTCAGGTTCACCTTAATGAGGTCAATGCAATATATCTCGTCTATCTCACTGCTGTGCCCTTCTCCGGCTCTAACGACAACCAGGTACACCCATGTGCCAATCACATCTGGGCGGACGGGAATGCTTGTTGTGCCCTCTTGCTTCTGTCATCAGTCGTGTTATGTGTAGACTGTCATCAGGCGTACTTTTGGTAGGCCTATATACAAAAAGTAGTAACCGGTGTACCAGAGTGGTTCAGAGGAGAACGATCGCAGTGGTACAATGCTCCACTGGCGTGCAGAGGACCATAGTTCATATCTCGAAGGTAACGGGGAGACTTTTCTCCCAAGAGTCTGTAATGACTCATTTAAAAATGTTTTACCTCACTCACTTCGTGCAACTGCAGATGCACGGGAAAAAAAATTGCCATTTTGTCAAGAAGGACAGGTAACAGGCTCAAATAAGCGCGTTTACATTGAGATCGTTCAGTGTCGCCCAGTAGACCGTGGCGTTTGACAGGGCGCTTGATGATGCAAGTTAACACCTTGGATGGCTTGAGGTCTTGGGCAATTCTTTTGTGCTGGTAACCCTTATTCGCTATATTAAAAACAATTTATTGTCATTTCATCAAGTGTTAACCACAGCTGATCATTGATTTATCGTCTTCGATCTGGAGCGTGCACCCTAATCATTGCGCCATGGCATTCTTTATATATAATCGACGTCAATGTTACGATCACTTACTGGTATTGCTATTAACTCTACCATGATCAACTTACAATAGACATAATTCATGCATTAGTATTGTTGGCACGAGAAAGCTTTTTGCGAACTAACGCTAGAAATAGGCAACTAGCGTGCAGTAACATTAGGCCTATTAGTTCCACCTAAACAGGAAGCAAAACAGGACAACACATCGCGATATATTATATTACTCGTTATAGTTGAACAGTGCACAACACTGAGAGATATTATATTCATATCCTATCCCGCAACTATAAAGTCGGTGGGGCACCACAGATGATCGTTTACCAGCGTACTCCATTTTTCTCTGTCCTCTCATGGCTTCGCTCAGCGTCAAGCCAGTCCATTCTCGAATATTATCCTCCCACCTTTTTTTCTGGCTCCCTCTTCTTCTGCCTCCTTGCACAGTGCCTTGCAGGATGGTCTTTGCAAGGCCTGATGCTCTGGTGATGTGGCCATACCATCGGAGTTTTCGTTTCTTCACTACTGTGAGCATGTTATCGTGTTGTCCAATGGCTTGTGTGATGGTCTGTCTGACTTTCTCGTTAGTACTTTGCTGGGTATGGGAAATGCCCAGAAGTCTCATATATCACCTCATCTCCATGCTTTGTATTCTTCGTTGCAGACCTGCTGTGAGGGTCCATGTTTCGCAAGCGTATAGGAAGATTGAGATGACAAGGAAGGGAAGCAACCGTACCTTGGAGTGTAGACTGATGGTCCTGTCTTTCCAAATGGGCTTCATCCTTGTCAGGGAGCAGTTGTTTGAGCTATCCTGGAGAGGACGTCCTGTCGGGACCCATTGTCTGATACAATTGCTCCTAAATATTTGAAGCTCTGCACCGGAATTGGCCTTGGACTTTGATGTACAAGTTGATACCATTGGTGCTTTTGGTCATCATTTTGGTCTTCTCTTCTTTTTTCCATTCCAAAGGATCTGGAGGTAGTGCCACGCCTCTGTACCAGCTGTTCAAGTTCTTGTTCCTCTCCAACCAATCGATCAAAGTCATCCGCAAAACAGAGATTGGAGATTGCTCTATCCCCTATGCTGACTTTGCCTTCATAATCTGCAAGGGTTTCTGACTTATTGCGCTCCAGAAAGTTGTTGGAGATAGTAGGCATCATTGAACCACGCCGATTGCTGTTCTGATCCAGTTCCCGATGGCGCTGTTGTGGAGGACTGCATTGGTAGCCTTGTCATACAGGCTGTTGATGCCTTCAATAATGTTAGGGCTGATGTTATACACCCTCATGGTTGCCCACAGAACTGCATGCCAGACTGGGTCAAACGCTTTCTTAAAGTCTACAAACACATAATATAGATGCTGTTGGTTCTGTAGGTATTTCTCGCAGACTGTTCTGAGGTTGAAAAATCTGCTCAGTGGTTCTTCGCCCTGCCCTGAATTCTGCTTGTTCTTTAGCTGTGATTTATTCAGCTGGAGTTTCAACCTGTTAAGTCCCCCGTGGGGATGCCGGGGGTTTCAGTATAAATAGTATTCCCACTTTCTGGAAATTTAGTGCTTTAAATTCCCACTGTCGCTGTCTTTCTCCTTTGTTTTTTTTTCATTCCTACTCTGTTCTGTCAATCTACTATTCTATCTTCTTCTTCGCTAGACCAGTCACCTACATTTTTTCTTGAAAACTCTTCATTTGTGTGTGACGTCTGTTGGATCAGCTTTTGAATATTGGACGCTTTCTGCCAGGTGGTCAATGGGGCTTCCTATGATGTTATTATTTGGCCATTTAGGCATTTTATATGTATGTGTTTTGTTGATATTTTATAATGATGTTTGTATTCTATTTTGTTTTTGTAAACGGGGATTCAATAAATTAGAGTATAGCCTCAGTATCCCTTGCGTGGGATGTCTTTAATGTAAAGTGACTGGCTTGTGGAGTGTTTTCAGTGTTACCACTAGGGTTGTTTCGGTGGATCTTTTAAGCGGATCAGGGGTGACTCCTCTTTCAGCGAAGTTGTGGTCTAGATTTTGTGGTCCTTATTCGGCTCTTTGCAGTCCGCTGGGCCCTGTAAGCAATGAATAACTAACTAACTAACTAACCTGTTAAGTATTATTTTCAGGAGGACTTTGCTGGGATGCTTGATGAAGCTGATGGTTACTCTTTTTGCGAAAAGTGATGACAAGCGACTGGGTCCATGGTGTAGGCCACTCGCCACTCTGCCACATCTTTTTACAGATAATGGTGAGGGCATCAATCATCGATTCTCATCCTGCTTGGAGGAATTCTGTGGGTATACTGTCCACTTTCGCTGACTTCCCCTTCTTCAGCGATTGCACTTCTGCCTCAACTTCTTCTCGGAGAACTGGGAGCATTACTTCTTCTTCTTCTCTGTTCTGGGGACATGCTATGGGTTTCCGTTTGGTGTGTGGTTGTAAAGGTCAGAGCAGTACTCTGTCCATCTATCCAAGACTGCCTTTTCTTTGGTAAAGCACAAGCCAGCACAGTCTGGTAGGCCTTCTTGCTGTTGTTCTTGTTCAGATTGTTCTCTATTTCCTGGCATTGGTATTCTATCCAGTTCTCCTTTGCTGTGCGCATGCCTTTTTGGATGTCACTGTTGATTTTTCGATAGGCATCAGCTCCCTGTGATGTGTTGTTTTTTCTGTTAATCTCTCTTCGTTTGTCGCACAAGTCCAAACGTTCAGGTGTGATTCACAGTTTCTTCTTTGGACGGTGCTTATTAAGGATCTGAGTGGCGGTATCTGTTTACTGCTGAGTTGAAAGTGGTGGTCATGTCATGGTGATGACATCTACTTCACCAGCTTCCAAAATGAGCAGGTGTACAAATTTCCCTTCAATTGTGGCTTGGACTATTTTTGTCACCGCCGGGTCTTGCAGTTTGTCCAGGTCCAACTTCAGCCTGGTGCACCTTGCTGTGTTTACTCTCTTCAAATGGAGTCGGAAAGGCATCATCACGAGATCGCGGTCACTGCCGATATCTGCTCCTGGAAAAAGTGCGTGTCTTGCCAATGTTGATGCTTGATCTGAATCGTTTCTTGACCATGATGTAGTCAATCTAATTGTGATGCTTTCCGCTGTGACTGTGCCAGGTCCATCGTGTGGCTTTTTTTAGGGGACCAAGCGTGTTTGCCACTGTTGTATCTGGCAAACTCCAAGAGTTTCAGACCTCTGTAATTTCTCTCGTTGTTGCAGTGGGAACCAAATGTGTCTTCCCAGTTGTGGTACGCATCTTTGCCAACCTTGGCATTTTAGTCGCCTTGCACTATTACTATGTCCTTCTTCAGCACTTGGTCAAGGACAGCCTGCAGATGTTCATAGAATCCTCGACGTCACTGTCGTCATAGTCTGATGTGGGGCGTAGGCCTACATGTAGATGATGGTGATGTTGAAAGGGGCTGCTCTCAGATAGATGGTAATGAGTCTACTGGAGACTGGGCGGCAACCCATGACAGTGGCTAGAATGTCTTTGTGGATCAAGAATCCAACGCCGTGTTCGTGCCTGTCATCTCTCCCGCTGACATAAAGCTTGTGGCCTTTCTCGATCTTTGTTTCACGTAGGCCTTTCCAGCGCAGTTCGTTTGGCTGATACCTAAAATGTTTCATCAATAGTGGTCCAGCTCGTGGGCCAGATCTTCTAATTTTCCCACCGCAGTTAGGGTCCTGACATTCTAACAATGTTGTCTCTCGGGCGGATCTGGCTTAGATGCCCATCAGTAGCCCACTTAATACCTCCGTCCTGGTGGCCAACGGAAGGCGCAATATTCTATTACTAGGTATAAATCAACATATCACAATTCGATCAGTCAGAAAAAAACAGCATAAGAAATATCATAAATACACCATGTGTATAATTGGCATTATTTCTGATTACACTATAACACTATGGTGCTTTGTTGTACGAAGGTTAAACAAGCAGAGCAGTGCTTTAACTAAAGCCGTTCGCACGCGTATCAGCGATCGGACATTTGAAAACCTTTCAAAGGGTATTAAATGAGACGAAACGATCAACGATGAATGACGCGTTCAACGCTGTGGAAACGTGTTAAGAAAAAGAGAACGTTTGTCATTCTGCAGGTAGTTCACGCATGCCAACGATGCAGTAGCTGTACACCTTTGGTCCTCGCGAAAACCATTAGCCGACTAGGACTTCTATTATTTACTATTGTCAGAGTCTGTGCTAATGTACTGTCTCATTTACTTCCAATAATTGTATTCCGATTAAACCCTTGAGAACCCATGGCAGTTTACCATTTTGGATCATTGATTGTATTGAAGACTACCAAGAAAAAAACACTACAATTTATTAACTCTCAAGTTTCATGTTTCCGACTATGGCCTATTATTATCGCGCGCGCGCGCGTGTGTGTGTGTGTGGGTGTGTGCGTGTGTGTATGCGTGTGTGTATACATGTATGTGTGTGTGTGTGTGTGTGTTTCATGTAGTATATTGACTATTGTCATTAGTAAATAACTGATTATCGCAAGTTGTCATTCAGGTTGTTGATCGGAGGACTTTGACATAGGTCATAAAAAGGCTTTTTCTATAATTTGTACAGGCCCGATCCCGTAGTTTGTCCGATTCTAATCTAATATTTAGGCTTATATCCACTATTAGATCGGGTAATTGTTTTCACTAATCTACTGGCGTCGGAACGATGTTAAGGCAAAACTACATGTTTATCATCGCATTTCATGATCATCACATATGATCATTGAAAGATTGTTTTTGCTCTCATATGCTCCTGCATTGAAGGAACTTTGTCCTCATTTTGATTCATTTGATCTATAGTGTTGTCATATATTCAACCAATCATTGCATTGTGTTCTGTGCGGTGGCCGTAGGAAGGAAATGGCTGACACAATGGTAGATTTTAAAGCGTCGATTCAACTTTGAAAAAGCTGGCACGTTTAAACAAAAATAAAATAAAAAGAGAATGTTTGTGCAAAAATTAGATTTTAGACAAAATATCTCCCAGCTTCAACTTACGTGGGCACTGTAATTTATGATCAACAATATAGAAAATAGGATGGAATTCTATTTTCTTTCAGTACCATTTCAGTGCAATGAACGCTTCATAGGAGGCGTCATATATACCATTGTACATCCATTTCATCGCTTTTCCACCTATTTTCAACGCAACTATTGATAATAATAATAATAATAATAATAATAATAATAATAATAATAATAATAATAATAATAATAATAATAATAATAATAACAATTATATCACGTGCTTTTTCTTCAGAGCGAATTCAAAACGCGGCGATCTGAAGAAAAAGCGGAAGACAACTAATTTTCTTTTTTTTTAAATTTGAATAACTTTGATTCTTTGTGTTCTGTTGATAGTCTACTGCCTACAGTATGCTGTTCATTGCCTCGGAGTCTTTGCTCAGCAAATATTCTAATAACTCTCTCTCTCTCTCTCTATCTACATAAATGATCTCCCCCTTTATATTTCTACTTCTTGTGAACTCTTTGCTGATGACACTACATTACATTCTCAAAATAGAGACTTGAATAAACTCTCCTCCTCATTACAAAAAGGGGCTAGTGAACTACAGGAATGGACTGAATACAACCACATGGCCCTCAATCCAGACAAAACAAAATCCATGCTAATTACAACAAGACAGAAAAGACAAAATGTATCAATAAAACTTCTTCCATTAAAAATTGGCAATATAATAATTGCTGAAGTACAGTGTCATAAACTTCTTGGAGTAACTATAGACAATAATTTGTCCTGGGTAAAACATATTTCAAATATTAGTAAAACTATTTCTAAAAAGACTTACCAATTGTCAAGGATAAAGCATTTATTAAATTTACATTCTCGTAAACTATTTTACTCCGGTCATATTCAATCATTTATTGATTATTCTTCTACTATTTGGGATTCTGCCAGTGGCAATGCAATGAAACCTTTAATTAGAATTCACAAACGTGCAATTAAACAAATTTTGCTGAAACAAAAAATCTCTCCAGATGACTATAAACGGATCAATATTCTACCCCTTACCGACAGACTAAAATTTAATAAAGGCGTTTTCATGCACAAGGTCCTTTCTGGCAATGCACCTTCCTATCTTTCTTCTCTTTTTTCAAAAAAAACTGCCAGATCGTCCACAAAATTAAATGTTCCAATTCCAAGAATTGATCTCTACAAAACTAGTCTAGCTTATTCCGGTTCCATTTTGTGGAATAACTTTCCTGAAGATCTCCGCACTCCAGCATCTAAATTTACATCATTTAGAACACGTCTCCTAAAACACATTAAAAATTAAATACACATTAATTGTTAATGTTGTTGATTGAGATTAACAACATTAATTTGATTTCAATTGTTTGAAAAGGATTTTATCTAATGATGACTTTGTTTATTTGTTATTGTTCCATGATGTGAATGTTATAATATAACCTTGAGTTGTATTTAATAGTTATTGTTAAAGCCCCAAGGGCAAGATGTAAAAAAGCGCATCCAGCGCTTATTCTTTTACCCTTGCAAAATAAAATTGTTATCTTATCTTATCTTATCTTATCTCTCTCTCTCTCTCTCTCTCTCTCTCTCTCTCTCTCTCACTCAATCTGTCATGTCCTATATGAGTATACGCTATATAACAACCTGCTCATAGCTCCTCGGCCCCTTTTCAGATAGTGTTCCGCCTATAGTTATTTTAATTAGTAAGCCTACCTTTTCTTCTTAATTTAAAAAAAACAAACTTCATATGAACATTACCTACCTAGCTTAGTGGTCAACATACCGTGCATATTTGCTCTGCCGCAGAAGTCAAAGTCGCTGGGTATGGAGTCATTTTGGTAACACACAAAGTTTTTTTTTAGTTTTTCGTTTTTGTAGTATACTGGTACTTTAACTCGCGGCCAAACACTCAGTGGCAGTCCGGTTGTCTGTCATTCGGTTGGCGGGCGGTCCGTCGTTGAAAAACACCTTTTTTGGGGGTACCTATAAAGGTCGAAAAGACAACTAAAGACAACTAAAGACAGCTAAAGACTACTAAAGACAACTAAAGACAGCTAAAGACTACTAAAGACAACTAAAGACAACTAAAGACCGGTACCTATAAAGGGCGAAAAGACAACTAAAGACGGATAAAGACAACTAAAGACGGCTAACGGCTAAAGACAACTAAAGACGGCTAAAGACACCTATGTATAGACAACTAAAGACAACTAACCCTAACCCTAACCCTAACCCTATAAACAACAATAGCCTCAGTTTCGAATCGGGCATTGCATTTTCATTAAATCCGACTACACAATCACCCAGAACAGCTTTCACTTTGTATCTAAATCAAGTATCTTATATAATATACTTGAAAAATATTATTGTTATTTTTTTTAATCCGTTGTACTTTCTACGCGGCAACAAATTTCTGCCATAGCCAATGTCTTTCAAAGATGGCAGGTGTTTTTGGGCTCTTTAAGTTGTTTGTAGCCTTGTATACCCTCTAAAATTTCTACCCCTGGTGTCTTTAGCCGTCTTCAGTTGTCTTTAGGGGTACCTATAAAGGTCGAAAAGACAACTAATGACAACTTTTAGTTGTCTTTAGTTGTCTATACACAGGTGTCTTTAGCCGTCTTTAGTTGTCTTTAGCCTTTAGTTGTCTTTAGCCGTCTTTAGTTGTCTTTAGCCGTCTTTAGTTGTCTTTTCGACCTTTATAGGTACCGTTTTTTGGTGCCTTAGTCATGAATGTTTCGACCGATACTTTTATAATGCAGATACTTTAACCACCACTCAGCCTTTTGTGTCATTGATCTTTACTCTTTCTCAAAGGGCAAGGTCGCTTAAGTCTATTTTATTATTAAAAACGTTTTGTGCTGCATCTCAAAATTGCCTGAACCGTTTCTTATGATTTTGTTGTTTGGAGATAATTAGATAGTCTAGTAGCCTATAACTTCATGCTTTCCTTTTGCTTCTGTGGGATAAGGCCACGAAAATTAACTCTATGAACATGTTGATTTTCAGGATTTTCAGCTATATGTGCGGGTGTCTAGAAATACATTTGAACGGCTTGCCATCTTGACTTGTGTTCAGGTTGTTGATGTTGCTGTTGTGGACTCCGGCCTTTACTGTCGACCGCATCTACAACAGCAGACCTGGCGAGTGCTTCTTCGACCCTGAAAAGAATAAGATCTTCGTCATCGTCGTCGCCGTCGTCGGTTACCATGGTAGCACAGCCGTCATGCTTTTCTGCTACATTAACGTACGTTAACCGGAGGTTTAATAGCCTACAATACAAAACAAAACAATACAATGCAATACCACACACGCGCGTGTGTGTGTGTGTGTGTGTGTGTGTGTGTGTGTGTGTGAGCGTGTATTTATGTCAAAGTGGGAACTCGACTTTGTTTTTTTAATCATAAATGGGGTCTTTTGCTCGGACCCCACTTTTTTCCAGGGCCCCACTTTTTCAAAGTGCGCGCAAGTGCTCTTTAAGTGCATGCAAGTGCAGTTGTAGTGCATGCAAGTGCAGTTGTAGTGCATGTGCACTTAAAGTACACTTGGCCAAGTGTAGTTGTAGTGCATGTGCACTACAACTACACCAGGTCAAGTGTAGTTGTAGTGCACATGCACTACAAGTACACTTGACCTGGTGTAGTTGTAGTGCATCTTCCAGACGGGTAGGATAAGGAACTTTCCTCGACGATTAGGGTAAGGCAGTGCCTCGACGATTAGGGTAAGGCAGTGCCTCGACGATTAGGGTAAGGCAGTGCCTCGAAAAGGGTTAGGGTCAGGGCTAGTTGCAGCGCTGCAACTAATCGTCGAGGCACTACTGTCGAGGAAAATTGCTAAAAGTAGCCGTTTTTTTGAAGAAAGTTGACCTAATTCGCCGCCTAAAAGGCGCGAAGTAGGTCAAAGGACCCCATTTGAACATGAATACAAGTATGTGTGAGTGGGTGGGTTTGTGGCTGTGTGTGAAACTTAGGGTGGTGGAGGACGGGGTGTTTGTGTTTTTCATTTTGTATTTCTGTATGTTTTGTTTTAAAGTATGAAGATTGTATTCTTCTGTGTCACTTTCGGTCTTCCAAGATGTTGTGATGGTTGCTACGCAGTGCTGTATTTGCTGTTGTATTGTTTGAACCACGTATTGCGCTTCTGTCCTGTGTACGGATTTGGCAATAAAGTATTAGAAATGCGTGATCTACTTTCAGGTATACCTCTTTGTACGACGCCGCAGCAAAGTGGGACATTTCAGCCGAAGACACATACAGGCAGGAACCAGCGAGGACCCAGAAACCGCCATGTCAAACGACCAGCGCACTTCTCGCGTCAACGGATCTGTTCGCTGCTCCAGTGATCAAAACGACCCCGTTGCTGACAACAGTGATAACGGCACGGGAACTACAGAAGTCGAGGGCGACGCGCAGCCTAAAGTTACCAAACCCACCTCTAAAAAGTTTCTTTCTCCAAATCCGCCGCCACGATCCAGTAGCACTCTCACAGCGCCCAAAGGGAGCTCCACCAACTTGCTGACTGTGTCTGTGATTGAGATGCAAGTGCCTAGATCCAAGGCTAGCAGCGTGCCGGAGAAAGGAACTCTTCGTGAAGACATTTCCAACGGCATCAATCCTGCAGCTAGTTCTGCTTCGCCTTCTGTCACATCTGTGAGTGGAATGTTGTTCCCCAACGAGAAAGAAACCGCAGCCTCACCACGCGCGACTGAATCATCTGCCACTGACCACAAACACAACTCCAACACAGCCAGTTTTCGAGCTCTAAGAAGAGAACAGAAGGTATGAAGACTGAGTAATTAAATAACTCTTTGGGGTATGTGGGCGGAAAGGATACATAAGCGGATTTGAGCGCGAACAGACATGACAACAACGACGACGAAAGTGATGATGATAAGGATGACAACGACGACGAAGACGACGATGATGATCATGATGATGATCATGATGATGATACTAATGATAATGATGACGATGATGCTGATGATGTCCATTATTTGTTTATTTATTTATTATACATTTTATTTATTTATAGTTGGTTACTTTTCTGTCCTGTAACTTCTGTAAGGCGACAATGTTGGTGCAGGTGTTCCTGACGCTGACCTACGTGATAGTGGGCTACATGATATGCTGGATGCCGTTCCACATCTCCTTCGACCTCATGGCCATTGACCGCACGCTGGTGCCGGAGAGGTTCTATGACGTCACCTACTGGCTAGCTTACCTCAACTCCAGCATCAACCCTTTCCTCTACAACTTCTCCAGTCCAGACTTCCACAGAGCCTTCAAAAAAATCCTCAGCCGAGGGTGACTGACAGACAGCAGACAGTGAGCTTAAAGCCAACAATTATAGCCGAAACTGAGAAAGCCTAAAATTAGCGTAACAAAGTGAATGGGATACATTATAGCGATGGTTGAGAATCGGCACATTTATATTATATATATCAGTAATAATACATTATTTTTCACTCACATGCATAGCATTTGACAGTACTACAAATATTTGCGAAATGAGTCCTAAATTGTTCAAAAATGACATAATTCTTCCCCCCCCCCTTCCCAACCCTCTTCTTCGTCAGTCCGTCTGTCTGTCCGCCGTCAGAATCTGTCTGTGCAAATCTTGCAAGTGGATTAATATCTCAGAACCTATTTCAACTATCGCAACCAAACTTGGTAAGAGGGTGTATTACTTCAAGACCAGTGTCACAGGGTAAACAAATGTTTGTCAAAAAATGAAAAATTTCACAAAATTTAACTTTTTATGGGTTATTAATATTGAATTTATGATTCTTTGATACATAATTGATATAAATGAGACACAAATACTGTACAAAATTGGTCAACCCCAAGGTCAAGGTCACTGGAACTGTTCAAAGTTGGTTAGTATAGGTATTTTGAAGTGACCTTGACCATAAACTATGAGAGATATAAAGTCCAAACTTGTTGTATTTAGAGGTGATTTATTGATCTTTCATATGTGTTCCATTTTTGCGTTGATCTTGAAGTTCGAGGTCATTTTAGGCCTTGCAAAAACATACCCCCAAAAAGTCACCATACAGTGGAATGGCTGTTTGTTTAACCCATAGTGTGCAACAACATTGGGTTATTTGATCATACATGAGCATGAGAAGCACGTGAGGGTCTAGGTCATCCCAATGGCAAGGTCACTGAAGGACAAGGTCATCCCAAGGTCACTATTTTTGGGGGGGCGAAGGAGGTATAATACAACTTTTACTGTAGTTTATTTGATAGTACACGAGTATTCGTATATTTGGAGCCGGAGGTCAAGGTCAATGATAATAATGATGATGATGTTAATGATGATAATGATGATGATGATGATGATGATGATGATGATGATGATGATGATGATGATGATGATGATGATGATGATGATGATGATGATGTTGTTGTTGTTGATCACAGGGGCATTAAACGCCGAAAGTTGATGATCGATATCTATGATACATAGATAGGCTATCTACCGCGGCTTGGCGATCGAGGATCCACTTTCAGCGTGTAATGCCCATGTGCTTAGACACATCACAGGGGCTTTTGTGGACACATTCACTATCCATTCCCTTGCGCACCCTAGCTGACACTTTCTTGGTGTAATCATTCAGTTTCACCTTCTGCCCAACCGTTGGTCATTCTAACAGGTTTTATTATGCCTATGAACACTGGAATAAAAGGATGCAGGCATATACTAATATTTATTTATTTATTTATTTATTTATTTATTTATTTATTTATTTATTTATTTATTTAGTGTGCACGTAGTTGACTTCCAAACTTTCAGGTTGCCAGTTTTGAAATGCAATGCTCTTCAGTGTCCTCAGTGTTAGCGGAAATGTTTATGCGCTTAATAAATGTTGATTAATAAATTAATCCATTCATATTAACAATTGTTTCCGTTTTCCCCCTTCGATGATGCGTTAAATTGTTTTGTAAAAATTCGCACATAAGACTCATCCAATAATGTAACTATAGTTGTTATTCACCAGCGACAATAACATTGTTTTGTTGAAAGCTATATTGCCTGTAGATTATTTTCATACATTGAAACAAAGGTGATTCTACGCGGTATGGCTGCACGTTATGTGATTGAAAGGAAATTCTCTCTCTCTCTCTCTCTCTCTCTCTCTCTCTCTCTCTCTCTCTCTCTCTCTCTCTCTCTCTCTCTCTCTCTCTCTCTAACTTTTAGTGTTGAAGTTGACTTTGAAATCTCGTGTAAAAGTAGTACTGTTACTTATGGAAGGTGTTCTCAAGATAAAGTTTTTAATGACCGTGAAGGACGCTATACGTACATTTGTGTTGCAGGAAGCAGTGTTTTTGGTTATATTTTGATGATCGACATCTTAGCCTCTGTGTTTGATGATTGTTGTTTAAATGTTTTAATTTGCACGGAAAGCAACCATATGCCTGTTACCTTTTGTATTGCTTTCCCCAAAAGAAAGTAGGCTTACTGTAGAGCCGGCTGTTTTATTTAGATGACATCATGATTGAACAAATTGTCTGGAATGCTGACCTTGGTAATGTATAAAAGAATGGTTTTGCTATAGAAGAAGCTCGTAATATTAATAAGTTAGACTTGGCTGCACAATGTTTAATGACTGTATTAAAGAGTTAACGAACTGCATGAAAGAAAGAATTGTTTTACAGGGAAGCAATAACTTGCAGGACTGGTTTGATTTTGAGTGTAAGAATACAAGAAGGAAATTACGTAATATGTTAAGACGGTTTCGTCGCTCATTAAAATTTGAGGATTGTGCTGCTTATTGTAAATTGAGGAGGGAATATAAAAATCTGTTGTTTAATAAGAAAAAGTAGTACAATAAGGATTTGATGGATAAGTTAATAAAGTCTAATAATAAACAACATGAATTTTGGGACACAGCTCATAATATTATGTCAAACAGAAAAAAAAGCACTAGAAATCAAATTATTGTAGATGAACGGTTTGTACACTTCAAAGCACTGCTTGAGAAAGATGATCTTGGCGATACGTTTATCACCCCTGTTGAAAGAGGTGAGGATGATGATTGTAGTAGGCCTATTTCAAGCAAAGACGTGTTTGTAGTGCGTAAATTAAAATATAAAAAGGCAGCAGGACCTGATGGATAATTGGAGAGCTTTTTAAAAAGGCTGGACGATTTATTTTTCCGTTCTTTGTTAAGTTTGTCAATGTTGTATATGATAATGGAATATAATTGGACTGAATCTACTATTTTGCCACCATTTAAAAAGAAAATGTAAATAGACCGGGAAATTACCGTGATATTAGCCTATGTGACATTAGCATTACACCATACAGGATGCCTACAATTATTAACAGAAGACCGCAGTTGTGGACAGAAGAAAATAACCTTACCGGTGAATATCAGGCTAGCTTTAAAAGAGGATATTCCGCGTTTGACCATTTGTTCTCACTTTTGGCATGGGTACAGAAACAGTTTAATTCTAATCGTAATTTTATGTTGCCTTCACGGACTTTGAACAATGTTTTGATTCGAATAACCCAACTTACTTTGACCGGTGTTATTAAAAATTGAAATAAAAGTAAAGTTATTCCAGTGCAATTAGAAATATATATATACATGTAGTAGTGTTAGAGCAAGTGTAAGATGCATGTGCTACGCTTCAAAATTATATTAACTGTTCAGCCGGTTTAAAGCAAGGTGATGTCTGCAGCCCTAAGTTATTTTCTTTATTAATGAATTAGCTGTAGTGGAAGTAATAAATTGTGGCAGACATGGAGTAAATTTGGGGATTGATGCTCTTGAACTGTTTATTCTACGGCTAGTTGCCCATCACCGTAGCTCAAGTGGTAGAGCGTTCGCCTGGCACACCGATGACCCAGGTTCGAATCTCGTGATGGGCACAATAAAAAGTGGCCTTTTTCACTGTCCATTTTAGCAGTATGATTGCTCTGGTGTTTCAGTGTTGATTTGGGCCCTTATCCCTTGTTCCCCGTCTGCCATATGCCAATGGCGGGTGTAGAGGTTAAACTTCAACGCTCATTCATTCATTCTCCTGTTAGCAGATGATGTTGTTCTCTTGGCAGAAACGACTGTATAGGGCTGCAGAACCAGTTGAATAATTTACAATGCGCATCAGTTTCGTTAGGACTTAAAGTAAATGCAGACAAAAGTGACATTATTGTATTTAGGAAAGGGGGATATTTAGGTGCAAGAGAAATGTGGACGTTTGATATGGCGGCCTACTAGCGCCAAAACCGAGAGTTACCATTATCACGAGATACTTGAAATTGGCGACCCATCCCATCCAGCCAACCATCTGTTCGAGCTCCTTCCGTCTGGCAAACGCTTCCGAGCACTAAAAGTTAGAACTAGCCGGTTTAGACACAGCTTCTTCCCCGAGGCTGCCCTCTCAGTACCAGTGTCCTCAGTTATCCACAGAGCATGAGGTGTAATACTTAAACGCCAATTTATTATTTGCGATAATGTGTTAGTGGTGCAATTCTGATTCTTTAATGTATTTTATCTCATTATGTTTTATTTAGATACCCGTGCGGGTATGCGTGAGTATGCGAGTGCGTGTGGGGGTTGCGAGTGGGCGTGCGTCTGTGCTTTACTCCTTAAAATAACTTTCTCTATCAGAGTATTTTAATGTTTTAATGTCCAGTGGAAGGTTGTTTGTTGTTGCAGAGGGACTGAATGTTTTACCGCATCACCAAAACAAAATCCTATGTATTTTGAATTCATTTGGGTAATAAAGTGTCTTGACTTGACTCTTGACTTGATTAACACATGTTATGTGTAATTTACAAAGATAACGGTAATCCGCATTGTTAATTAATAATTATCAGTATTTGCCACGCCTTCCTAGCGCCAAAACCTAATAATTACAAACATCGTGAGATAATGACAAATATCATAGGAAAATTACAATTATAAAGGGATAACTACAATTATTATTGAAAAATTACAAATATCTTCGTGTGATCATGTTAATTTTAACTTTTGGCAATCCAGCTGGAAATGGGCCAAAAAATGGGGTTAAAACTTGTTATATAAACAATCAAGTTGTCAATAAAACGACATTCATATTCCTTCAGATAACACAGTAAAAGAAAGGTTGACATGAGTGTGGTTTCTGTGTGTGTGTGTGTGTGTGTGTGTGTGTGTGTGTGTGTGTGTGTGTGAGAGAGAAAAAAAAAAAAAAGAGAGAGAGAGAGAGAGAGAGAGAGAGAGAGAGAGAGAGAGAGAGAGAGAGAGAGAGAGAGAGAGAGATCAACACATGCGTGTTTCGTGTGAAATTAGAAATTAGTTGTGAGAAAAAAAAAAAAGGTTGACACATTGGCCCACACCTATAACACTTACTTTCTCAGGCGTTCAGCCTATTGCGAGGTTGAAGAGCCATGATGGTGCGGTATCTTCCCGCAAACCGTTCTACGACATCGTCAATGTCCACTGTGATGTGTCGGTGAGCCCTCATTAGAGCGAGCCCGTTGAGCCTGGTCTCACCCATCGTTGATCTCAGATAGGATTTCAGCGTCCTGATGCCGCTGATAGTTCTTTCACATTCAGCTGTTGTGATCGGAAGAGTGCACAAAAGGGTCAGTAGCACGTGAATGTTCGGGAAAAAAATCCACATTGCATGCTCTGAGAGTCTTGGCCACAGTATCAGGAACGGTCCCTGCATTAGCGCTCTCCCACTTGTGCATCCATCGGATGTACTCGGTGTCCAGCTCATGAAAACTTGGCAGATCTGCTTGCCATAGACTGGCAAGTCGCTCGATACCCTCGGGTACCTTCCGAAAACCTGCCACTGGCCCGTTCCTGCCTTGCACGATACACGAGGGTACAAGACCAAGCCCGTCAACAGCAATTTCAGAGCCGGTGGTGAAGCGAGAGTCCAGCTGGGCGATGAGGTGATCCAAAAACGGGATACCTATGGACCTGCGGAAGTAATCTTCAGTTATCTCTGCTGGCGGGTTACTCCGACATGTCTGTCGTTCTGCACCCCCTTGGTCTGCGCAGATCAGAGTCGGCTGTTGCTGCCATCCGACTTGCTTCTTCCTGAAGCCAGCTGCTGAAGGTTGCAATGACGTCCTCCCTGAATCCCTTAACTGTTGTCTTCACTGCGCTTATTTCTTCGTACGCAGCCACAACACCCTTTGCTTTTTGCTGAAGTTTCAAAGTCAGTGGACGGAGAACTTGCAGGCATTTTCTGGTGACGACAAAAGCAACCAGAAAGTCACCCGACTGGAAAGCGTGCAAAAACCCTCCAGCTTTGGTGAGCGTTTCACTGTCCTAATCTGTTTTGATTTTTTTTTTTTGGACGCGAACACTTTGTGACGCAATCAGATAGTATCATCAACGCATCCGCTCACGTGCACCGAGGGTCAATGAGAGGACCTAAAGGTGGGGGAGAGGGGCACTTTTTCTTTGTGACGCAATTTTACGCTTTGTGACCCACTCATGTGCCCGAGGGCCAATGAGGACCCTGAACAGGTGGATGGACTAGTGGGGAAGGGGGGCACGCTTTTCTTCTTTCCACCTTTTAAAATTTTTGTATTATAATTATTATTTGTGTGTGTGTGTGTGTGTGTGTGTGTGTGTGTGTGTGTGTGTGTGTGTGTGTGTTTGTGTTCCCACCCCCTTTTTTTTCTCATTTTTTCTTTTCTTTTCTTTTCTTTTTTTCCCTTTTTTTTCTTCCCTTTTTAATTTTTTTTGGTCGCCCATGGGGGAGAGGGGGGGGGGGGGCACCTGATAACGTAAATGTTTCGTAAAAATCAATCCTCGATCGGCTAAACATAGGACGGCTCATGAGCCGACATGGTAGTCATGTAGAATAGGGTCCAATTACTTTTTTTTTTTTTAAATGACCCCACAAAATTAGTGGATTTCACTTTCTTACATAAATAAGATATCTTAATATTAATTATTTGAACTCAGAATTGAAAAAATAATACGAATTTTGAATCTAGGAAGTATTCGACAAAAATTAAACAAATAAAGGAAAAAAAGATACTACAAATTTAGAAGATTTCACTTTCTTTCATAAATCAGATATCTTAATATTATTTGAACCCAGAACAGAAAAAGATAATACGAATTTTGAATCTATGTAGGCCTACGTAGTATTTTGACAAAATTAATTGTTGCCAAAATAAAATAAAATAAAAATTTAAATTTAAAAAATTTATAATTATCTTGTATTTTTATGCTTTTTCTCAGAAACTTCTGCCGTAACATAGATTCTTTACGCCAATATACGTAAATATAATTAGTATTAATTTTATTTTCCTCTGCCAGTCATAATAAGGGGAGAGAATATAAATAGAGGCGTGATTAAAAATATAAAAGATTATGTCTCGATCGGGATGGGCTGCGTGGCGGTGGGGTTTAATTTTTGTATTAGTGTGTAAGATGGAACAATGGCAAAGAAGAAGGAGCTTGGAAAAGGAGGAGGAACAGCGCAATATTACCAATGAGCTGATGAGGTTTGTTGATTTTAACAGTTACTTCCCTTTACTAGTGTTTGACGTCACGAAAACATGTCTGCGCCCTTGTGTGCAATTGAGTGCTAGAACTTTCCTTAGCAACAGTTTGTCGTCTTGGTTTATCTCTTTTATTCCTTTAAGAATTTGTACATCCTGATGCATGATGGCAGTTTCACCTTACGAAGACAAGATGCTTGGCATGCAGCATCAGCTTCAGCGAAACCAGCGGGATCTGCAAGAATACATCTCAGATCTTGGGAACTGGGAGGAAGAAATGAAAGCAAAAGAACAAGAACTTTTGAAGAAGAAGTCAGAACCACAGGTAAATTTATTCATTATATTAAACATTACCAGCTTCTGTCCAATCTTTAGATTTGTGTTTGGACAAGGGGTAGGATTACTCATTAGAGTTAAAGTTTCTTGTCAAGTTTCTTCAACAAATTGATCGGGTACCCACACCATAGAATTAGAAATGAAGATACAGACCTTGAATTAGTAAAAGACTTAGAGTCTCCTCTCTGAAAATCCTTTTTTGGAAGAGAGGGGACTATAAACTGATTAAATAAATAAATAAATAAATAAAAAGGAGGGTTAGTCATAGCGTAGCCCTTTTGTTAATTATCACCAGTTTCAAGGCTAGTTTTAGACTGAAGTGAAGAGAATTATGTTTAAGTTTACTTTGGAGGGCGTTCTTTTTTTTAAATGTGTCTCAATAACACACAACAGAAACATGCACACACAAGCATAAAGTACTGTACTCATCACCCACATCAAACTCTCACCACCCAACAACAAAAACATGCTGCCATGCAAGGGATATGTTTGTTTATTTCATGTCGTCTTCCTGAATAGGCTAATTGTTGAAAAGATTTATTTTAAATTAAAACGTTTACTCAGTTCAAAATTTGTTAATTGCTGCTCGTTGTGTCACCTACAATTAATGACTGACAGAAATAGTACTTGATTACTTGCCAGATGCCTTATTTGCATACATGTGCTTTCAGGCGTTGCCACCTGTGCGAAACAGTGTGGATCAAAAGAAGTACAAGAAGAAAAAGAAAAAGAAGACAGAAGGAGGAAAGAAACCCAAGCGAATCAGTGGGTCCGATTTCAGAGCATGGGACAAATTTGATGTTGTAAGTGTATATTGGCAGTAGCTTCATGGCTTTTATTTATAAATTTTGTTTATTTATTTATTTCATTTTGCTTAAATAAAAAAGAAGCATTTGGAGAATCTGAAACTTGTTTAAAGGAGGTTAATGCTCTAGCCTTAAACTAAGGCTTAGTTTATGAGTTAATAATTTAAACTGTTAATAATAATAATAATAATAATAATATTTAATGGAAATGTGGTTGTGTGTGTGTGTGTGTGTGTGTGTGCAATGATTGTTTAGAGGAAAAAAGTGCTTTACATTTTCAGGACAAAGCCTTAGAGGAAGTAGATGGACAAGGTGAAAAGAAGTCATCCTCTGAGTATGAGACGGATGAGGAATGGGAGCTGGAGAGGAAGAAATATCTAGCAAACGAGGAGAAAAATAAGGTCCTTGAAGATGCAATAATTATTCTTTAATTAATTGTGATTTAAGATTTTTTTTCATGCAAATTCAGCAGTGATAAATTTATCAGCAATAAAGTAAAGAAAGAAAAAAACTACTCTTGTACACGTTTTTAGCATGAAAACCTTTCTTGCTGGACCTAAAGCAACAATAAATCAATCAATCAATCTTCAAAGCTGTTGGAATAGTTGCCCATTTGTTTCATTTGCTGTTCTCGGGATGTTACTGTATGTAATATACAGTTATTTTTCACCTTTTACTCTGTTGTTTATTTTAAATGTCTTTTATTTTACTGTCGGCAGCATGTTTATAGTATACTTACTTGATCAGAAATTACACGCAACTGGCCCAAACTGCTACTGAACTGCTCATTAGAACAAGTAAGAGTAATAATACATGTATGAATGTTTACTACAATATCAGTATGGTTATTCTTAGAACTGCAATATTTAAGATAGGTTTCTACAATTCATAACTTAAGAAAATGAATTGGAAAAAAGAATTGTTCATTACTTATGCCTTGCATATAATATATTATATATATTATTTTACAGGGCAATTCTCATTTATCAGCGGGAGCATATGAAGTGGCCATAGAATGCTACTCCAGAGGCATGGACCTGGATCCCAGTAATGCCTTACTGCCTGCCAATCGTGCCCTAGCCCTTATCAAGATGGAAAAGTGAGGAAAGATTTCTATGCTTTATTGTCATTGATTTGTATTCTCTGTAATACTAAAAGAGTGCAGCTACACAACAATGTCTGAGAACAGGCACTTTGATTTTTCTACCGCAACATTTGAAGTTGAGTTTTCGTTATCTTATTTTATACCTGCCACATTGTATTACTAGTTGATTCATTGATTGACTTTGTGATGCGCAGGTACGGAGCAGCAGAAGTAGACTGTACCTCAGCCATTGCCCTGGACCCTCTGTACGTGAAAGCGTACCTGAGACGTGCAGCGGCAAGAGTAGGCTTGCAGCTCATCTCATCAGCTTTAGAAGATTATCAGCGTGTTTTACAGCTGGAACCCACCAACAAACAAGCGAAGGCGGAGACAGAGAGGATCAAAAAGGTATGCAACCATGCCATTTTACATGATAAAAAGTAAGTGCCTAAATCTGGGGTTGCGCAGATACTTCCGTTTTGTGTCCCTGTAAGTTGGCAAATACCCACATTGTGCCCAATGCATTAAGAATATCTTTTGTAATTTATATTTATGCAAAAGGTTACTATTGGCTCAACCCCTGTAAACATATTATTTATGTTGAATCCATTCCAATCCGTTTACCTAATTTGGTGCATAATTATGCATGCGTGAATATGTTTTAAAATTACATGATTTACATTCATGTTATCTGCTTTGCTGTGCTGAAGATCATTACAATATTGTTTATATGGAAATTGAAATAAAGTATGTGAACATTCTGTTTAGCTTCTGATTTATTCTTTGTTTTATTGATACCACCATTTTTGTTTCATCTATACAGAACTTAACTTTTCCACATTTTGTCCGCTTGCCTTATTGTTTTGGTGACTGAAGCATTAGAATCTAACGAAACAAAGAAATTGTAACAAATCTTTCCACAGGAGGTGAGGAGGGAGATGGAGAACTCCAGACCCTCAACAACATCGCTCGAGACAACAGGAAGCAGTGAAGTGAAAGCTGTGTACAAACCCCCAGAACAAAGGTCCAAAGTAAGTGTCTATATCATGATTTATTTAATTTTGAATTTTTTTTTTAGATTGTATTTTTTATTATTTTAAAAAAAAGCAAAACAACTTTTATTTATTTATTTATTTTTTTGAGGCACAGTAGTCTTAATTCAGTTTTAACATTTTGAAAGTCAGTTGTTTTGAGTAATTGTGTTTGCTAGCCATTTTTGTATATTCCAGTGATGGAATAATTTTGTTGTGTAGTAAATTTGCTGGTCCCCCCCCCCCCCTTTTTCCCTCTTCACCCGCCCCCTCCTCCCCCCTCTCCCCCCCCCCCCAAAAAAAAAATATATATATATATATATATATATATATATATCTGTTTACGGAATCTTGACAAATCCTAATTTTTTTGTCCGGATCCTAAACTTATTTTTGGGATCATCTCGAAAAAAATTGAAACAAGTCAAAAAATCACACCCAAGGTGGAAAAGGTTTAGAAAAAAAAAATTAAGCCTACCTACCGACCCAATTTTTTTTTTATATTACCATGAACAGACTTTTTTTTTTGCAGTGCAGTGTGCTTTGCTTCACAGTACATTCGGGGTTCATATAACATATTAATATTATAGGGTACCTAATAAGATGATAGGATGTCAAAATTACCTCCCTTTGTGCAGGCGTTGGAATCTAGGTTTTTGATCTTTCCAGGTATCATTATTGGTATTTTCTGCCAATATGTTGAAACTTATTAACCCTTATGTTGCAAATTGAGAATTGCACCGAGTTAAACAATTTTCTAGGCAAATATGGCTCGTGATTGTAAAAAATTACATAAAATTATAGCTTGAACAGTATTAAAAATAACTGGGTAACACTTACACATTTCTAAAATGTAATTAAATTTTCTACCCAATTATGCTATATGGAAAAATAAATTTAAAAAAAAGTTTTACTAGTTCTTGTAACGAAAGGGGTTATATCAAGAAATTGCGTGTATGCGTGCGTGATTGATTTGCGTGTTCTCCCGTCTCACACTCCCTAACTCTCAAGAATTCTTTTTGTTGTCACTCCCCCTTTCTATTACCAGAAAATAAACAATAACCAACAAGTTCACATAAGTACAAACAATTCAATCAATAACATGGGAAAAATATATATAGTTTTGTACTCACGTACTATGTAGAAATAATCCGTGAAATTATAATCACTCACAAAACACACACATAAGTCTCTGACAGTTAATCCACGAATAACTTCACCAATCACCAAAAACCACCACAAAAATCCCGGTCAAATAATCCAAGTGTCACCAGTCTCAATAGACACCAATATCGACCTGGTACCGTCGACAGAGAGAGATCCCCCACTAGTCTCATGGAGGTTAGGATTCACTATGTCTTTCCTTGTCTCTAATATCTGTCTCTGTTTCTATGCTATCCTCCTTCTGCTTATCCTTGTCCTTCTCTCTATCTATCCCTGGGTTTTCCTCCTCTCCCTATCGTCCTCTTCGCCTTTTCCCAATAATCCTTCACTGCTGCTGCTGTGGTAGCGGTTGCTGCTGCTGCCGATGGGGGTAGCGGTTGCTACTACTGCTGCTGTGGCCGCTGTCACCGCTGTGGCCGCTGCCGCTGTTGCTGCCGCTGTTGCTAATGTGGCAGTGGTTGCTGCTGCTGATGATGCAGCAGTGGTTGCTACTGCCGCTGATGTAGCAGTGGTTGCTGCGGCTGCTGATGTAGCAGTGGTTGCTGCTCTCGTCTTCTTCTTCGTCTTCTTCTTTGGCTTCTTCTCTGGCCCCTTCTCGATACTTCCACCCTTCTTCTTCACGACTTCTTCTTCTTCTTCTCCTCTTCGTCGTCGTCTTCTTCTTCTTCTTCTTCTCTCCTTCTTCTTCCTCTTCCTCTTCTGTTTCTCTTCTCTTGTAGTATCCTCTTCTTCTTTCTTCTTCCTTTTCTTCTCTTGTGATATCCTCTTCTTCTTTTCGTTCTCTTCTTCTTTTTCTTCTCTCGGAGTTTCTTCCTCTTCTTCTTGTTTAATCTTCTCAACTCTCCTTCGTTCTCCTCTTCCTTATTCTTCAGCTCGAGGCCCCAGCCGGAAACTTCTGAAAACACACAAGTTTTCCCCACTAAATATCTTGATACATAGACTTTTCTGTATTACAATATATACCTTCCTCTCCTCTCTGTGACGGGACCAGACCAGCAACATATAATTCAAAACTCATATGTGTAGAACACAGTTCACACATACGCAAAAATTGTAAAACTAATTATAACAACTAATTATTACATCTTGACGCTGACTACTTTCATTCACACAAATAAATATAATGCTATACATTGCAATTTGAGGTTTCAACCTCAAATCAAATACTAATCCAATTTCAATTCGTTACTCAAAAATAATATACAACGATCCACCATCTCCATCACCACCCTAATCCATCCTTCATACTAATAACAAAAATTATTTATTATTAATTCTTATTCCACAATAAGTAGAATATAATCATGGTTAACTATTCTTATGTTTATAATACAATATTTCAATGATAAACAATATAATACCTGCAGACGCAGCTGCTAGAAGTACAACACACACAACGACCACTCCTTAGTCTAGTCACAAGAAGAATGCAACATTTTTTTTGAATACATGTAATTGGTGAACCGTCACATGACTAGCTCAACCAATCAGAAATTAGTAATCAATAAAAATATTATAATTTATATCTTCACACAGGAAGATACTACAACACACAAAAAGTCACCGGACTAGTATAAACCCGGTCCGTGACAATACCCCCTTCCTGCAAAAAGAAAACGCCCGAGTTTTCTGAATTTTATCAGAAAGAAAAAATTACTACAATCATGTCCGACTAAACTGTACAAACAAGCGAAAAAGACAACTGGTCATTAGCACTTATCTGAAACATAAACATATTGTATTAAGCAATCACCCAAAGCGCAATAGACATACAAAATATGTAGTTCAAGTCCAAGCATGTTACCTTGGTAAAGAGAAATCAAAAATCAATAAAGTACATAACAGATCATTTTACAGTATTCCCATAGAATTCTAGTATTAAATATACAACAGCAGAATTATATACAAAGCATTTTCATTTTCCACAGATTTTATGGAATACACTGATCAACATTTGATCTTGACAGCATATCTGCAAAAACATTGGCAGTACCAGGCAAGGCTTCAATTTCAAACTGAAACTCTTGGAGTGCCAACGCCCAGCGTGTGATTCGAGCATTTTTGAACTGACCCGAACGCAAATAGGACAATGGCCGATGGTCAGTCTGAAGGATGAAAGACTTTCCCCACAGATACTTCGAAAGCTTTGTGAGGGCCCAAATGATAGCCAAGCATTCTCTCTCTATGGTACTGTACCGTGTTTCCCTATCAAGCAGTTTGCGACTGACGAATGTGACGGGGTGCAATTCACCATCATGATCTTGAAGCAAAACCGCGCCTATGCCGAAAGCACTCGCGTCAGTGCGAACTACGAACGAACGCGATACGTCTGGCAAGACAAGCACAGGCGAACTTGACAAGATCTGTTGGACAGCTCGAAGAGCCACTTCGCACTCGCCAGTCCATTTAATTTGTCTGTGCGAACCCGAGCAGACCAAGTCCGTGAGGGGTTTGACTACTGTGGCAAAGTTTGGCACATAGCGTCTGTAATAACTGATGAGCCCGAGAATCGAACGAACTTGACGTTTGCTTTTGGGAACAGTTATTTCTAACATCTGCAATTTGGAGCTTTCAGGTTTCAAGGTACCACGACCTACAATGTGGCCTAAAAATTCAAGTTCTTGAAAACCGGCGAAAATTTTGGACGGTCTAGCTGTAAGACCTGCAGCCTGCAACTTTGAAAGAACACCTCGCACATGTGCGAGATGACCGTTCCAAGTAGTGCTACATGTCAGAATGTCATCGAAAAAGTTGATGGAAGACACCTCGTCAAGCCTCAACAGTCGCATCATGCGTGCAAATGTAGCGGGAGCAGAGACTAAGCCAAAGGGCATTCTAATCCACTGAAACAGGCCTACATGGGTTGCGAATGCAGTCTTTGGCCGGTCAAGTGGGTTCACCAGAATCTGCCAATAGCCCTTCGAGAGGTCAATTTTTGTGAAATAAGTACCGTCAGCCAGTTGTGCAAACAAATCATTAATGTTAGGTATTGGCTCTGCGTCAAAAACTGTGATTTTGTTGAGGTGCCTATAGTCTATGCAAAATCTAGTCGAGCCATCTTTTTTCCCAACTAGGACAACTGGAGATGAGTATGGGGAGCGTGACTGTTCAATAACCCCCATTTCGAGCATAGACTTGACTTCTCTTTCAATTGTCTCTTTAGATGTCAACGGCAAATCATAGGGTCTAAGTCTTACAGGTACGTCTGACGTCAACAAGACGTCATGAAAAAGATCCCCCATAAAAGTGCCTGGGGCGGTGGTGAGAATATCTGAAAAATCCGCAAAAACACCACGAAGTTGTTGTTTCTGACCAAATGTCAACTTGTCATCAAGGTGGAGATCGTTTACACTTTCAGTTTGCGCAGACGACACAGTGGGTATGATGATATTGTCTGAATCAGCTTCTGCTGAAATGACGGCCACGGATGCTATTTGGACCGAGTCTGTTAAAACTGGTATAACCTGAGGCAGACCTTGAGCGACGGCATCAGCACCGTGTAGCTCATCATCCCATGGTTGGATGACGTTCCAAGGCACGTTGGGCAACTGACCTACATTAGCAGCAGGAACTTTGCTAGCATGTTTGACTAAGCAGAAGTCATCAGAATCAGTTACACCTAGTGCAATCTGAGCAGTTGGTTGGCGCCTGAGGTACTTTTTCAAGAGATTTGCATGGAAAACTTTTGTTTTTCCGTTGATGACAATCTGATAGTCCGGATGCATAGCTTTGCTTACTCGGAAGGGACCTTTCCACTGCATGAGCAATTTATTAGAATCCGTAGGAAGCAACAACAGGACTTCGTCATCTTCCTTGAAAGACCGAGGCTTTGCCTTCCTATCATGATAGTGCTTGTTTTTGGCTTCAGCTTTCTTTATGTTTTCTTGAGCCAGCTCACAAGATTCCAGGATCTTGTTTTTGAGATCAAACACATACTTGTACAGAGTCTTTGCATCTTCATTTTGAGAACCTTGTGACCAAGTATTCGCAAGTAGTTGAATGGGTCCGCGAGCGCGACGACCAAACAAAAGTTCAAATGGTGAGAATCCAGTGCTCTCACTAGGAAGTTCTCGACACGCGAAAAGTACCGCGGGCAAATACCGATGCCATGCTTTTGGTTGTTTTTGAATGAGCTTCTTCAACATCGGTTTCAACGTCCCATGAAAACGTTCAACACAGCCATTAGCTTGTGCGTGATATGGCGACGTATGAATGGCCTTGATCGATAGCAAATGGTGGATTCCACGCATGAGATCTGAGTTGAACTGAGTACCACAGTCTGACAAAATTTCCTGTGGACATCCCATACGCGAGAAAACGGAAAACAGTGCTTCACCGACCAAAACCGAGTCAATGTGTTTGAGCGGAATAGCTTCAGGGTACCGTGTGGCTATATCAATGATGCTGAGTATGTATCTGTGACCCTCCTCTGACGGCGGAAAAATCGGTTCTACTAAATCAACTGTAACCCATTTGAATGGTTCTGAGATAGTCGGCGTCTTTTCCAAAAGAACTGGTGGAATTCGACCTTTTGAAGATGTCTTCTGGCAAATGTCACACGTTTTAACGTATCTTTTTGTGTCCGCGGACACCCCTGGCCAAAAAAATTCTGATAGTATTCTGTCTGTTGTTCTACGGATGCCACAATGACCAGCCATGATCGTATCGTGGGCTGTGACAAGAACTGAGGATCTTAGAGTAGTGGGGACTACTAACTGGTCTAATGTCCTTTTGCTGTTTTCGTAATGCCTATGCAAAATGTCATTTTGAACAAAGTAGGAAACTGAAGCTGATCCTATTGTCTGAATTTGACCTGACTTTGAAAGATCAAACAAGGGTGATAGACTATCATCCTGCTTCTGCAACCGAGCGAAATCTGATGGAGATACATTCAAGTCTTGTGTGACCGAACTCAAAGGTTTCTTTGGGATATCTTGTCTCTTGCCTTGAGCACGAGTCGTAACACAACAAGTATGACCTTGATCCTGGATGAGTGTGGTAGCAACCGAAAGAGGGTCAGACACACCTGGCAAGTTCCCTAATATCAAATCAGCCACTGGTTGATCAATAACGCAACACAAAATAGTGCCAGAGAAAAATGGAGTGTCGACAGACACTTTGGCCAACGGAAATTCTTCAATGTTTCCACCGAATGACCAACATTTACACTCTTCGCCAGTGTACTGATCGTCCGAAACCAGTCTCTTGCGAACGCCACAGATGGTAGCACCCGTATCTCTGAGCACACTTGCTTTGAGGCCATTTACGGTACCTGATACTAGCTTGAGATGACCACAGTTTTCATTACAAACTGAGCAAACGACCTCAGTGACCAAAGCCGACTGTACCTGAGTGTCATCTGAAGAGTCCTGATATTCCTGAAAGTCATTTTGATTGTCTTGAGGCTCTGGATAAGCTTGGGCAACAGCAGAATTGCCAACAGCATAAGGACACCACTTTGACATGTGACCTACACCCCCACAGTAATAGCAAACTATGCCCTGGCTATTCTGTCCCCTGTTAAGAGGAGGTCTGCCTGCGAAACGAGAACCAGGTCCCGAATACGTATTGCCGCGCCCACGAGGAGCCTGATTGTTTTGAGCGCCCCGTTGCGCATTCATGCTCTGATGTGCAAAACCCCTATTTGGAATAGGACCTGCGGGTTGGTAGTTTCCACGCGGAGAGCCACGAAATCCCGATCCCCGGAAATTATTCCATCTTTGGCCAGTCCCACGAAATTGATTCTGAGTGGGTACATTCTGAGAAATAGACGCGGATGCAAAAATCGAGTCATCTGACTTCCGTGCCAGTTTCTTTTCCGGGTGAGCCATGCGAAATGCTTCAGCACTGTCTATCAAAGCCGCGAATTTTGTCAAATTTCTTTCTTTCAAAAACACGGCGAGATCTCTCGAAACAGAAGCAATAAACTGCTCACACAAAATCAGATTCCATAGTCCATCAAAAGTCTTTTCACAATCTGATAGTTGGATCCATCTTTCCAACAAGTGAGAAAAACGCTTTGAAAAAGTTACAAAACTTTCCCCCACTTCAGGCCTAACTGATCTGAATTTTTCTCTGAATCCATCTGCAGTGCACTGAAATTTCTTAAGAAGTTCTTGCTTAAGATCATCATATGAAACTGTACCGGTAGCAGACAAAGAATGATACACAGCTAAAGCCGGGCCTTGTAGCAATGCAGTTAAGTAAACAACCCATTTACTGCTATCATAATTAAGAGCTTTAGCATGCGCTTCAAATCGGTACAAAAAAGAATCAATGTCGTCCCTATCTTCTTTGAAAACAGGTAGTTGGGGCAACTTCGGAAATGAGGGGTTAGAACCTTGGGGGGTCCTAGGGGTAGTGTTCTCGCTCTGCAATTCAGCCTGTTTTAACTGAAGTTCAATCTCTTTTTCCTTTAGCTTAAGGCTTTGTCTATCAAGTTCCATCTGATAATCCATCTTCAATTTCCTTTCCTCACGTTCTAATTTTTTTTCATCTCTTTCCAGTTCTAACTGCAATCGTTTTCCCTCTCTTTCCTGTTCTAACTGCAATCGTTTTGCCTCTCTTTCCTGTTCTTCTCTTTTAGCATCTCTTTCCAGTTCCTGTTTAACCTTTTCCTGTTCTCTTTCTTTGGCCCTATCATGTCTCTGAAAACACTGCTCGATGTACTGCTGCAGCTTTTCGTCAGTAAACCCTAACTTCTGGGCTTGAGTCAAAAATGAATTAAATAGAGTTTCATATTCCTCAGCAGAAGCCATGATCAGTTGAATTTAAAAGAAAAATAATTTACCAAAAGTAAGACAATGCAAGTGACAATTCACGAAGAATTTTAAGTTATACAAGTCAAAGATTATTTTCCCAAGTTTCACAAGGCCAGAATTATTACAAAAATTCAAAAGCAAATTCAAATTTGACAAAATAAAATTATTTCAAAATCGAAGCAAGCTAAATGTGACAAAAGAAAATTATTTCAAAATCGAAGCAAGCTAAGTTAACACAAGGAAATTATTTCGAAATCAATGCAAGTTAAAGTTTGACAAAAAAAAATTATTTCAAAATCAATGCAAGTTTAAGTTTAACAAAGGAAATTATTTCGAAATGAAAACAAGTTCAAGTTCAAAACAGCATACCATAAAAGAAAAGAGAACAATGTTTAGATTATACTCAGTCCAAGTACAAGCAAGTATCAGAAAACCATACTAAATGCAACAATTAATAACTGAAATAGCTAGCAATATTTAAATTCAAATTATCAACAAGTGAGATTTTATAAGTAATTTGTTTTGAAATGAAATTATCAACAAGTGAGATTTTATAAGTAATTTGTTTTGAAATGAAAACAAAACAAAATAAATAATACTAATAATGAAACACTATACTAAATAAACAAACAACGACAACAACATCACAACGCAACAAAGAGAGAACTAAAATTCTAAACTAATATCGGTACAATAGAATACAAGAAATCAACAGAAAACAACTAAGTCCAACTTCGGCTAGAAAACACCGGAAGTTCCGTTAAAATGCCAAAAATAAATCCTAAACACCTACAACAACTAAAATAGGGATGTGACAACTATAACTATACAAGACAGGATCCTAAGAAGTATAGAAAGAAAAATTAAACAATACTGAATAGCTGAACTAGAATTAGAAATATAAATACAACAGGAAGAAAAATGAATCTAAGCCCTTTCTGATCCCAGAACTATACAAAGAATCAGACCCGTAAGGAAAGAATCGGAGACGGGGTATAATCTATACAAACACTAACATCCTACCCAAAAAGAAATGAAAACAACAATTTAACAAGTCAGTTACACAGTACACACTTACTCCTAGCACACCAAAGTTAAGTGCCCCAAAATTTATACAAAACTCTTCTACTGTTCAATCTTATACTTATTCAAATAAACCCCACCATATAACTCCCACTAAGATAATTAAATAATCTAACTCCCACTAACTAACTACGGGTTTCAGGGTCACCACTGTAACGAAAGGGGTTATATCAAGAAATTGCGTGTATGCGTGCGTGATTGATTTGCGTGTTCTCCCGTCTCACACTCCCTAACTCTCAAGAATTCTTTTTGTTGTCACTCCCCCTTTCTATTACCAGAAAATAAACAATAACCAACAAGTTCACATAAGTACAAACAATTCAATCAATAACATGGGAAAAATATATATAGTTTTGTACTCACGTACTATGTAGAAATAATCCGTGAAATTATAATCACTCACAAAACACACATAAGTCTCTGACAGTTAATCCACGAATAACTTCACCAACACAAAAATCCCGGTCAAATAATCCAAGTGTCACCAGTCTCAATAGACACCAATATCGACCTGGTACCGTCGACAGAGAGAGATCCCCCACTAGTCTCATGGAGGTTAGGATTCACTATGTCTTTCCTTGTCTCTAATATCTGTCTCTGTTTCTATGCTATCCTCCTTCTGCTTATCCTTGTCCTTCTCTCTATCTATCCCTGGGTTTTCCTCCTCTCCCTATCGTCCTCTTCGCCTTTTCCCAATAATCCTTCACTGCTGCTGCTGTGGTAGCGGTTGCTGCTGCTGCCGATGGGGTAGCGGTTGCTACTACTGCTGCTGTGGCCGCTGTCACCGCTGTGGCCGCTGCCGCTGTTGCTGCCGCTGTTGCTAATGTGGCAGTGGTTGCTGCTGCTGATGATGCAGCAGTGGTTGCTACTGCCGCTGATGTAGCAGTGGTTGCTGCGGCTGCTGATGTAGCAGTGGTTGCTGCTCTCGTCTTCTTCTTCGTCTTCTTCTTTGGCTTCTTCTCTGGCCCCTTCTCGATACTTCCACCCTTCTTCTTCACGACTTCTTCTTCTTCTTCTCCTCTTCGTCGTCGTCTTCTTCTTCTTCTTCTTCTCTCCTTCTTCTTCCTCTTCCTCTTCTGTTTCTCTTCTCTTGTAGTATCCTCTTCTTCTTTCTTCTTCCTTTTCTTCTCTTGTGATATCCTCTTCTTCTTTTCGTTCTCTTCTTCTTTCTCTTCTCTCGGAGTTTCTTCCTCTTCTTCTTGTTTAATCTTCTCAACTCTCCTTCGTTCTCCTCTTCCTTATTCTTCAGCTCGAGGCCCCAGCCGGAAACTTCTGAAAACACACAAGTTTTCCCCACTAAATATCTTGATACATAGACTTTTCTGTATTACAATATATACCTTCCTCTCCTCTCTGTGACGGGACCAGACCAGCAACATATAATTCAAAACTCATATGTGTAGAACACAGTTCACACATACGCAAAAATTGTAAAACTAATTATAACAACTAATTATTACATCTTGACGCTGACTACTTTCATTCACACAAATAAATATAATGCTATACATTGCAATTTGAGGTTTCAACCTCAAATCAAATACTAATCCAATTTCAATTCGTTACTCAAAAATAATATACAACGATCCACCATCTCCATCACCACCCTAATCCATCCTTTATACTAATAACAAAAATTATTTATTATTAATTCTTATTCCACAATAAGTAGAATATAATCATGGTTAACTATTCTTATGTTTATAATACAATATTTCAATGATAAACAATATAATACCTGCAGACGCAGCTGCTAGAAGTACAACACACACAACGACCACTCCTTAGTCTAGTCACAAGAAGAATGCAACATTTTTTTTTGAATACATGTAATTGGTGAACCGTCACATGACTAGCTCAACCAATCAGAAATTAGTAATCAATAAAAATATTATAATTTATATCTTCACACAGGAAGATACTACAACACACAAAAAGTCACCGGACTAGTATAAACCCGGTCCGTGACAGTTCTTATAACTAGTATTTCTTTATTTCTTTATTTTTTTATTTAGTCCAAATAAGAGATAGTGAGAAAGAGAGAGGGAGGCAATCACATAGTATTTGTTGTATTTTTGACATATGGGCGAGTGGTAGAGGGTCCTTTTCGTCTTATGTACCTCTACCTGCAGGCATGTGATTGAGGTGAGGTGGGGGGCCGGCCGCCACCCACCAACCCTGAAAATGAAAAAAAGGTCCCACTAGCCTTTGGCTAGTAACTTAAAAATTTTACTAGCCAAACTAAAAATTTTAGTAGCCAAACTTAAAAAAAGTTCATTTTAGCGCACTCGCATTTGGCGACTAAAGTTTTTTTTTTAGTCGCCAATTTTTTTTTTCACTAGCCATGGCGACTAATTTAGTCGCCATTTTCAGGCCTGCCCACTATTTAAAAAGGTTATCATACCTAACTTACAAATATTAAACAGCTAATGTTCTGAGCTTTCCAATTGTGTGTATTTCTTTTGCTGACGGTTTAACTGTACCAAGAAAACAATGTCGCAATGAGGATGACGTGATAAAATGTCATTGGCACTTTTCATCAAACTAGTCTCGTCATAAGCAAGCAATCAAAGGGTTAACAAAGAAGGATAAAGGAGAAAAAAAGTTAAATCGTTTTCTAAGTTATTATTTGATTAATTAAGTTAGTATTTGTTTGTAGTTGACAAGAGAGTAGTCTAGTTCTTGAGTTGTTTTACAGTGTTCAAAACTTGATGTCTTCAGTACTTAATTGGAATTATATTGCTGAAGCATGGACATTAGTTTAGTGTACATTCTGATAGTGCTGTTCTTCTTTCCAGAAAGCCCTGCGAAGGATCCAGATTGAGGAGATAGGCTTGAAGGATGGATCTGAGCGGAAAGCAGCCATCGCTAAAGCTGAAGCCCGGCAGAGCAAAGCCAAGAAAGAAACTGAAGCTAAGGACCAGCAGATGTTTGAAAAGTTTACTCGCACATTTGAAACACTAGAAAATGGGAACACAGCAGTGACAGACGAGAGTGTGAACAGTGAACTGGATCTTGTGCGTTCGTTGGAAGCAGGTAGTGCAGCTGTTGATTCCAGTAAACCCAAGGCAAACATTTCAGAAATCTCCAATGCAGAAACCTCTTCTGCTGCAGCATCAGTAGCACAGACACATCCAGCAGAGACTGTCAAACCTGTGAACCAGGCCTCAAAAAGTAAACCTTCAGGTTCTAAGCCAGACTCACCTCGAGAAAATGTATTCTCTTCAGCAGCTGCAGCCCTTGAAAAAGAACCTCCTCAGACCTCATTCCAGTTCCAGGCAGACTTCAAAGTACTGAAAAATGACCTGCCTGCCTTCAATTTGTATTTTAAGGTAAAGAAATTATATGCAGGATAGTTACTGATACCTCATAGTGACTGAATATATGCTATAAATCAAAACCTTATGTTACTGTCTTGTTGTCAAACCTATGTTTCCCACAAGAGAACTAAATAAATTAAAAGAAAGAAGATTGAAAGATCAGCTCATTTTGTCTGAATGCGAATATTTCCAGGTATAATAATTATTTTGTTCCTCTAAAAACGTTTATTTTGCATGAGATTACATTACATTTGGTGTGAGATTATATTACATTTGGTGTGAGATTACATTATATTTGGTGTGATTTTCTGCAACTGTTACTTAGTGAACAAGCAGTCTTTCAAAGTAATAATATAATAATGTCCATTACTTTTTATTGATGGTAATGTGATGATGGACCATTCAAGCTTCATTATGTTTAGCGTTTTTCTTATAATATGTAATGCATACTATGTCTTTGTAGCATGTGATGAACACTAATAACGTGCCAGTCACTTGTGATTGATGTCACCAGAGAATAGATCCAAGCCTGTACCCAAAGCTTTTTGGCCAGAGTTTGGAAGCCCCTGTGCTGCTCAAAATTGTGGAAGCCATTCATGAGTGTGGCATTCCGTAAGTAACGTTCGGCATTCGTTTTGTCACGTCAGTAGATGTAGTTGCATCTGATCCGACACGATTTCAAGGTCTTGCATGTGAACGAAAAGAATGATATTGGTATAGGTGTGCAGTCTGTGTACATTTTTTTAAAAAACACCATAATTTTGTTTCATTTCTGTCAGTTGTAATAACTTTTACACCATGTATTTGGGTGATTAACATGTACTTGTGTATGTAAGAGAGTGTGTAACATGTGAGTGTTGGAAGGTTAGTTACAGACAGATATGCTTTGAGTCTGATTTAGGATAAATCTATATTTCACCCATTATTGTTAATGTAGGAGAGAGATATTAAGGGTTGGAGAAACAAAATTTAAAGGAGAGGGTGAGACACAAATATTAATGATCTTTCATTTGTGTATATTGATATATATTTGTGGATTGTTCAACAGGGCGAATGAAGACTGTTTTGAACAGTTGAAATGCCTGTCTCAAGTCAAGCGTTTTTCCATGATCACAATGTTCATGTCTGCCAAAGATAAACAAGGTTAGTTCTGTTGGAGAAAATTTCACTTAAAATCATATTTAAATGCAATGTAGCAAAAAAGATTCAGTTTTAACCTTGGAAGGTACATTAAAGAAAGATTCAGTTTTAAACTTGGAAGGTACACATTGCAACACAAAATACCACTCTTGGTCGAGTGCTAGGTTACTGCGCGAGAGAATTTTTTTTTTTAAAGTCATGCTGGTTAGAAACAACAGCATATTGTATATATAGTACAATTTTTTGATAGATAAATAGTTTTTAATGCAAAAATATCATGTTCTTTCTTTTTATCTAATTAGTCTTTAGAGCCAATTGTAGTTTGGTGCATATGCCTAGCACAGGCAGGCAAAAGTGCAGTGTATTAATTGACGGTGGTGGTGGTTTGTTGCTTTCAGGAATTCGTGATGTTTTCCAATACCTGAAGACAAGAGGTGACCATCCAGAGAGTGAGATTGATGCTTTGATGAGGAAATATGAAGTATGAGAGTGAACTGCTAGTCGTTACAGTGGAGAACATTGCTGAATCTGTTGTGGGGAAAAGTGGATTGGTTGATAGTCATTGTATAGTGACTGACATGGCTGGATTTTATGAATTTGCACATATGAGAATTACTTTGGTGAGGCATGATGTTTATCAATATGGCACTGTTGAGGTAGAAAAAATTTATTTGTGCTAAGAGATTTTATTTGTTTGATGCAATTCAGTATTTCAATTCTAGATGTACAGAACTTCTTTCTTTGAAATGTGGCCAGGTCTTTCTTTAGTTTAGTGCAAGCATTCCTAGAATTTTCATAAGTTATCAGTTATTATTAAAGCGAGTATTTGTGCACTTTGATTGATCAGAAAATTTATAAAATAATGAAGTTTTTATTTCAGATTTGGGTTGGGTTTCTCAATGTTTGTTAAATTTAATATATGATTTTGGACACATTTATGGATGCAGTTTAAAAGAGCTATTGTATATGACTATTATTATAGTATATTAGGAATGAAAAAACACAATTGTTTGTGTTATGTTCTCATTCAACAAAAGTAGATAAACAACTATATTAATGTGTAAGTTTGGTTTTGGAACGAAAGACAAAGCAAGTGTGTGATTTGTACCTTCCTGATTCTTCAAGCTATATATAGATATGTCAGGTACTTAGTTGACTGAATTGCATTTTAAAATTGAATTACAAGCGAATAAAGTCCTTGTTCACAAACAATATATAACTTTCGGACAAATTGCAAAAGCATTAATAATGCGAGTGTTTGAATGGTGACAGAACAAATGGAAATGTCCAATTAATTATTTTCTTTACGGAGGTTGACAAAAACAATGTTTCAAGGAAATAATAAAAGATTCCTTTCTTCATACGAGGAAAATTGGTGCCAATAGTTACTTCCCTTGATATCTTTGCAGGCATTAGAGTCCAGTCCCCAAAACTTCAGGCTCAAGCACTGGCCTGCCTATGCAAAATCTGTATGTGTGTGCGCCTTTTGTTATTGCAGGAGCTTGTGCATTGTGTCGTATTCACTAATAATGTTATATGAGATACCTTTTTGAAAAACAATGACTGTGCTGTTCATTTAAAAATGTCTCCGTTATTTGTGTTATATGAAAAGCCTATTGTGTAAAATACAGCAGCTTATGTGTGTTATCCTCACTATCAATCTCTCTCTGTCAAACTCGTGCACTTTTGAAAATACAGTGGTTCAGTGACAATTAGAGAGATTAACCTTCGCTACACATCACTATTTTGCATCTTATTTACCTGTCATGTGAAGAAAACTACTATGCACACACGAAGAAGAGAATATTCCCAGTTCGTTGTGTGAAGAAAACTACCCATAGTGAAAACGTAAACAATGAGTCAAAACTGTGCAGCAGTCTCTCACTGTCTATGTGTGTTTGAAAGAAATTCTTGCTGCAAATTTTTTTTTTCATCAATAGTACCTTGATGTGTTTTTGCAAGAGTTACAGTTTGTCTTCTTAGTATTGATTGCCATGAATTACTTGTTTAAAAGGATAAATAAATCAATAAATCCAAGCAAACCTCGTTCAGAAAATCTCAATAAACAGCAAAGGGAGGGGCCTATGTGCATTGTCGCTCTTGTCTGTGTGTCCCCGTTTAATGTGCATGTAAATGTGAGAATATATGATATAATTCTCATTTGGATTGGTGGACGTTGTTGGTTCGTAGCCTAATCATTCATTGTAATTGCTGATGATGACAACCATGTTTTCCTTTTTATGGAATAAAGAATTGTTGACTTGATTGAACTCTCTCTGTCTTGATAATAATGTAGTTAAATTTCTGTTAAATTTGTATTCGCTGAGGAAGAGGAGATCAGCGGGAGTGGACAGGATGCTCGTGGGGTTACTTTCGGGCAGGAAGAGAGGTGATGATTGATGCTCTCACCATTGTCTGTAAAAGGGTCTGGCAGAGTGGGGAGTGGCCTGCAACATGGACCCAGTCACTTGTCATCACTCTTCCTGTGGAGGGTAACCGGGAGTGTGAGGATTGCCATACCGTCGACATCTTCGGCCATCCGGTGAGGTCCTCTTAAAAACAGGTTAAAATCCCAGGCTGAACAAATCATGGCTGAAGAACAGGCAGGATTCAGGCAGGGCGAAGTACTACTGAACAGATTTTCAACCTCAGAATAATCTGCGAGAAATACCTACAGCACCAACAACATCTATGTCATGTGTATGTAGACTTCAAGAAAGCATTTGGCTGAGTCTGGCATGCAGCTCTGTGGGCAACCATGAAATTATGCAACATCAGCCTGTATGACAAGGCTACCAGTGCAATCTCCCACAACAGCGCCATCGGGAACTGGTTCAGAACAATCGGTGTGCGTCAAGAATGCCTACTCTCTCCAACACTCTTCAACATCTTCCTAGAGCGCATGATGTCAGATGCCCTTGCAGATCATGAAGAAACAGTCAGCATAGGGCAACCTCCGTTTTGCGAATGACATTAAAGGATTGGCAGGAGAGGAACAAGAACTTGCCGAACAGCTCTTGTACAATAACAGAGGCTTGACACCACTTCCAGAGCCTTTGGAATGGAAATAAATGCAGAGAAGACCAAAATGATGACCCACAACACCAATGGCATCAATAAAGACATCAAAGTCCAAGGCCAATCCCTCAACAAAGTACATAGCTTCAAATATTTATGAAACATTGTATCAGACAATGGGTCCCGACAGGAAGTCCTCTCCAGGATCGCACAAACTGCTGCCCTGACAAGGTTGAAGCCCATTTGGAATGACAGGACCATAAGTCTACACTCCAAGGTAAGGCTGCTGCATCCATTTGTCATCTCCATCTTCCTATACTCTTACAAAACATGGACCCTCACAGCAGACTTAAGGTGCGGTCTGACGTGAAGTGACACAGAAGCAAATCGGTAAACAAAGCAAAGCATCTGCTTCTAGAAGCAAGGGCGTTTATAATGCTTTGCGTTGTGAACTGGTCACACGATGAGAAGTTTTGCATAAGCAGTCTGCGTGGAAGCACTGCGCAATAAGATGTAAATCAGTTACCTCCATTTACGCGTATGAGGCCTATTTCAGTGTTTGGTTTCTGTAATTTTGACTTCTAACATTCCATAATGCCTCGTGGCTTTGAATTAGATCGATGAGAATAAACGTATCGTCTTGTTTAAGATTTGCTAATGGCCCAGTAGCTTTTGATGCCGCCATGATCGTTAAAATGATAACAACCTCGTTTTCTTACGTCGGCTCTTCTGATTGGCTGGCAATCAAATGCTTCAGCGAAACAACCCAAAATTTTAGAGCACGCTCAAACACTGAAAGCATCGGCTTTGCTTCACTTCGGCGCTTTGCTGCTGTTATGCTTTAGGTCTAGTCACACGATAAACATCGTCAAAACGACGATGTTTCGTGTTTTACTGGCTGTTTTGCTTCTGTTTTACTTCCCGTCAGACCGCACCTTTACAATGAAGAATACAAAGCATGGAGATGAGGTGCTACAGAAGATTTCTAGGCATTTCCTCTACCCAGCACATCACCAACAATAAAGTCCGACAAACCATCACACAAGCCATTAGACAACATGATGACATGCTCACTGTATTGAAGAAACGGAAACTCCGATGGTGTGGCCACATCACCAGAGCATCAGGACTTGCAAAAACTATCCTGCAAGGAGGCAGAAGAAGAGAGAGACAGAAGAAGAGGTGGGAAGGACAACATATGAGAATGGACTGGCTCGACACTGAGCGAAGCCATGAGGATTGCTGAGGACAGAGAAAGATGGAGAACGATGGTTAAATGATCATTTGTGGTGCCCCAACGACTTTCGAGTAACAGGATAAGATCGGATAGGATAAATTTGTATAAGGTCGCCTCAGTGATCGCCCATAAGATTTTAACAGGATTCAATCTTAATTCTAACATCTTATGCACTGTTTATTTAACGTGCCCACAGACATTGAATGAAAAGAAAAAAACAAGAAGAGACCCTCATGGAAGGTACCATTCATCATACCAATAACTTTGTCCCCTGGCTTGCCTCCTTATTGTGATGTTACCATGATGTCATCATCCGAAATACCTGTCTTTGCGTTCTATTATCTTCCATCTAAATGATCATGTTACCATGACCAACAACATATTATTGAAACATAAATATTATTATTATTATTATTATTATTGAGGATTTTTATAGCGCACTTATCTCGCCATACTTGACCAGACTCTAGGTGCTGGCCGATACAGGATCTAACTCAAACCGCCCGAGACGCCCACCCGCATCCTTTGGGCGCATGGTCTGATGCTCGAACAACTGAGCACTATCCTGGCCAGCCAGGGATGGGGGAGAAGGACCGAGTGCATCCTGGGTGTGTTCTTGTTACCGGCACTCACCCGTCTAGGACATGAGCATCAGGATCTTTAAAGTCCGTTATGATGGAATGTATGTGACACACAGACTAGACCTCGGTTTATACTCTCATCCGAAGGAGTAGGAAACGGGAGTAAAGTGTCTTTCCCAGGGACACAACACAATGGCCCGGACAGGGCTCGAACCCGGGACCTTCAGATCCGCAAGCCAAAGCACTACCATTACACACACAATTATAAACACAAACATTTAAATTCAGGTCCATGTCGTAATCCAATACAGATGACAAAACACGAACATGTTTAGCAGCTTTTTGCCAGATCAGTGTTAAGCATGGCACATAGAATAATACTAAACTGAGACCAAATTCAAATATATAAAGGTGAACTGCATTGTAATGAAAATGTATCTTTGAAGCATGTACTATGAGGATGCTGCTAAATCCTTTTTTTTTTTTTTGCTAACTGATTTACAAACTATGGTTACTAATGACAGCGTAAGGTTAGATTAGCAAAAGCTTTTAATTGATTCTCATTGAACTTACAGATATGCAAGCTATTCAACAACTCATCTTGCCTCATTATATGAGGAAACATCACCTTTTTTTAAAACTGGAACAAAGATTTCAAGCTATTTCTCTTTACGCAGTTTTCCTACAACTACTTCTGCACAATACGTTTTTTTATGTTGGGCTCGAGCCGCAGACCACTTCAGCAGGGTGACCCAGTGTGAGTCTGGTGACCTCAAAGGTTGAAACTGCTGTTACACACTTCGCTCTTTAAAAAAAAAACGTGTTCCTATATAGTGTGGAGGAAAGTATTCAGAAAGACTTTCACCTGACCTTAAAAAAAGTATAAGGCAGTTATGAGTTAGGTACTGTTAACTTTGACGGAATATATTCATTTGGGAACACAGAGTTAATAGTTCCTGTTCTTAGTCTACATGATTATCCAGTGTCTAGAAAAGCAATCCTTTTCTACGTTATGGCATTTCATGTGATCTTCTTTGCTTTCTGCTTGTTCTTTTAGAGCTAAGTCATCAACACCTAGTTCCAAACTGAAACTTAATGCAGTCTTCTGTTCTTCGTCTTTTATTTTTAAGCTCATCCGGTCCTCCATTATGGCCTTGCGCTTTTTGGATGTCGCATTTATCTTTTTTTCTCCTTCTGTTGCTGCAGATAATTGTCATAAACCTGTGGTGAACAAGAAGCATTTTTTTATAAAAAGGTTCTATGTTCTCAACTCCACAAACGTGTTTTAGGTGGTTACCGCGATAGCTCAAAGTGACCCTAGGGTTTTGATACTCTTCTTACAAATGTTGCAGTAAGCCATAACACTTACAGTGTGTTCTTCTAGTCAGACCACATGATATTCTTAGTTTTTTCAGCCGTACTTTATTAAACGAGCACTTTCCTTTCATTTTCACTGAGGTTTTCACACCACGCCAAATCAACTGCCACAAACAAGATGGCTGTCTGCAAAACCAATCAGAAGCAAAGAAAATAATATTTCTGACAAATAAAGATAACTGACAACCAGAGATGGCCTTTTAAACAATGTAGGCTATATCTCACTCACTTCCTCTGAAAGCAGATGACAACCAGAAAAAAACCATATCAAAAAACGTTTTCCCACTTTATTAAAATTTCCATGACTTCATCGGAATTTCCATGTCTTTCCAGGCATGGCAAAACAATTTTGAAATTCCATGACTTTCCATGCTTGTACAAACACTGTGTTTCTGCTCATAAAGTACAGAACAGCGATGGCTTGCCAGCGGTTGTGTAATGCCGTGCTACCTGAGACTGACCATGTTTTAAGTTTACTTGTACAGTAGGTTTCAGCGAGTGCGCACTGTCATAATACTTAACCAGAGGCCAAGATCAGGGTCCTTTTAGAGGAAACTGGCCTATTCAACAGCATTTATAATCAATACAAACATTCACAAGTAAAAAGATATATTCACGTATATTTGCATTTAAAATTTTCAACTAGTAGTTCAGAAAATGTTCTCTGTAACTTCTAATCATCACCCTAACTCATGCATGTATCACAAGTCCACAAGAAAATCTCTGATACAATTGAGATAACTCCTGGAGCAGAGTTCTGGCAGTTCATCAAATGTCACCCATTTGAAGTCTGTTGTATCTTTCTTGTCTAGCATCACGTCACCTTCCTTGTACCATGCTTTGTAGAAGAATATCTGTAAACGACAAATAAATAATAAACTTTATTAAAAATAACTTCCAAGAAAACAAAAACAACATAGGCCACATGTCATTGTTAAAACATTGTGCATTCATCTGTATACAACAGTATCATCGTTAAATGAACGCACCAGTCTTTCCATAGGAAAAAAAAAACCAACAACAATTTATCAATATTTAACCAAATTATTAACAAAATAACCTAAATTCTCATCCTTAAGACTCTACTGTTTTACCTAAATGTAATAGCTTACATTATTTTACACTGGAAAAAAACCCCACTACCATCATTAAGTTTAGTCTACAAGATAATTAAAATGGGTAGTAATAATAATATTAATAATAATAATAATAATACCGGATGCTATCAAGCGCTTTTTCTTCAATCGAACTAAAACTACGACAATCTCTCTTTTCACTATTAAATATAAATCAATTTTTATTTTTGAAAATATTAGATTGGCTGCATCCAACACCACTATTTAAGGAAGGGAGGAAACTAGAGTACCTGGAGAAAACCCTCAGTGTCCTGAAAAGTCTCATACTTAAATCATGTAAGTTCATCCTATGCGGGATTCGAACCCGCGATTTTTAGCATATGAAACCTGCTCACTACTGACTGAGTTATCTGGTCAACCCACATTAATGAACAACAGTTCTCCAATACAAACAAGCCAGGGCTACTGGGAGCATAGAGGAAAATTACGGGGAGATTAGAAACAGCATAATTCCAACCACAGGGCTTCGCTCAGACTGACAAAGCTTAATCCCTCTATTCCCTTTTGACCATACAGGATGGACACTAAGGTGAGCCAGCTAGTTCTTCAATTCGAGGAGAAAGTCTGAATGATGAGACCATGTAACTGAAGTTCGAGCAAATCTGCAAAAGGTCTCATCAGACTGAACAGAAGGAGTAGGCCTTGTCAGTCTTAGCTTCGGTGTATAAACTGCAACAAGCCGTGACTCGCCTTTGCTCCAGTGCCGATGTTTGCTGACGGAGGGAACTTGTACTGGTAGAAGCCACAAGGTGCGTTTCCCAGGAACAGGGCTTTCACAGCATTTCCACATCTTGTTTCCAACACTCGTTCTGCTGCCTAGTGCCAGTGAAAAGAAATCTGATGAAATGCTGCTATGCAATGTTGCAAAAGTCTGCTTACAATGTATAACTTACATTCAGTTGTAAGAGCAGATATATCAGATTCGAACAGAGGTAAATTTATGTTATGTAATGTATGATTTGAAAGGTTTAAGTTTGAATTTACTATTGTGCAAGGCATTGTTAATCCTTTTTATTTCATTTAACTTCTTTCACCCAGGTCATTTTTGGCAATGTTATTCATTATTGTAACTGTCATCAGCAATTAGAATGCAAGCAATATCATGCAACGCAGAAAACAAATATCTGTTATCATAAACAATAATTCGCAATGTTCACTGTTGCAGTTCTCGCAGTCCAAAATTTTATTTAGAAAAGTTCATTAATACTAATAGCCTTGATTTTCAAGTTTCATGTATTCTAATTTAAAGTATGACTATGCAAGGTGTGTGCACTTAGTTTTAACTATTGTTGAGTGTGTGTGCTGCATTAAATTTTGCCAACTGGAAATAACGCGGATATATGTCAGTACATTCATACAAAGTGAGTTACGCCTGTATTATTTCAAGGCGCGATATGCAGTCTTACAATAATAAGAGCATTCTACCTGTCTCATGGACTCTCCATCTTGCCTAGGACCTTGAGGAAACACCCAGTGAGTTTTGTCTCCCAGTGTCTGCTTGACCAGCAGTACTAGAGGCTGATCCAGTTGACGCTCCACTGACTGCTGGTCGTTCTTGGCATCTGCCTCTAAAATAGAAAACACCATTCCAGTACTTGAAATGTTCGTTTTCATTGTGAGCAGCGCAAGAAAAACAGGTGGCAAAGCAAAGAATTGGTTAAACCAGGAGGATGTAGCATTATTTATGAGAATGAGAAAAAAATACAAACAGACAAAACAATATTAATAAAACAAAACAAAATGTAAAACAAATAGGCACACGTGCAAATGTCTTAAATAGCTTATTAATAGCGGTTGTTGAATACTTAGTTTATAAATAAGCCTGTTGAAACCCACATTCTTCTTCTTTCCATTTGACTATGTCTTGATCCCAGTGAAGTAACGGGTGAATCTTATAATCCTACATACCTGTGACTCTTGATGCTGGAGTAAAGAGCTTGGCCTCTGCTTCCCAGGCATCCTCAAGATCAAGGGCTGTCACTCTTGCTCCTTCCACTTCTGTTTCCCCTTGATCACTCTCCTCTAACCGCTTGCGTTTTTCTTCAATGGCTCTACAAAAATCACCCTGAATACTTTAGTTAAACTCAAACCACAAGTTTAACTTTTCAAAACTGCATGCACAAAGTTAATTTTGCTAGCCTAAAGAAGGAAAAATTTGACATAAACGATGTAACGAGCTACAAATGCCAAATAATACTAACTTGTCTTCTTTGGCACGCAGTTCATGATCTGACAGCAAACTAGATTCCAATTCCATCTGTGCCATCATTTTGGCATACTGCTTTTCCAGTGTTGTTTGCTCTGCTGTTACCACTGGAGGTCGCTGGAGACACACAGCACTGACTAGCTGCCATTGTCCTGGTGTACATAGTGCTTCCGTAGACTGGTATCTGAGTTGCATGCATCTCGTTGCTGCAAAAATATTTTTAAAAAACAACAACAAACAAATAAAATTGTAGACCTACTACTCAAAATCACATAACTAATAACATAAATCTCTGTCTTAAGAACAGACGAACTACAATACATGCATTGACACATACTGACATATAGCGTAGCGTAGCATAGTTCAGCATATAGGCTTACACTAGTTACAGCCTTTGGCCCTCATATTAAATTTTGATGAGGGTCTCAAAATCTAGACCCCTGGCCTCAGTGCCTACCAAAATAGAACCTTTTAGATTCCAAATTGATGGAGTAGATTAGATGCTATCCTTAAATAACCTGTCTATATAGTTCTTGAACATATTGATTGATTTAGCCTTGGCAGTCAGGCTATTCCAATGGGTTAGAACTAATAGTAAAATACTGCTTAAATTTGTTTGCGAGTATTATTAAAAGTTTTAGTAAGTTTAAATTTGTTACCTTGTGTTATACCAACATCATTAAAATTTACAATGAGAAGACGTAGTAAAAGGATCATAAAAAGTGTGCACAATTTTAAAAATTTATATTAAATTGCTCAGCCCTCTCCTATACTCTAAACTGGGCAGCCTCAGCAACATCAATTCTCCCTGTAGGAGAGTCCTGACATTTCACATATATATCTTCCTCGTGAATCTGCGCTAGACACCCTCGATCAAGTCAACATGCTTCCTCAAGTATGGACACCAGACGGGGTTAGCGTACTCCAAAATGGGACGTATTAGAGCCTTAAAGAGGTGGACCATGATGTCCTTGGGCTTGGATTTATTAGGCCCTACTTATGATTCTTACAAGCAGGGCTGCTATTTTTTTGGCTTTCTTAACAGTACTCTCGATGTGATTCTCAAAGCTGAGCTCTGTATCCACAATTGCTCCAAGAACCCTCTCAATCTTACACCTTTCTTTACTGTCACTCATAAAATACTCATGCTGAAGATTATTTTTGCCCAGATCGGCAGTTGCAACACCTTGGCTTGGGCTTACCACCCGTAGTCCGTACCGTAAGTTTTTCCTATCCTATCCCATTTTTCACTATTAATAATTCACTATAGTACATTCGATCAAGATGGCAGTGCTCAATGACTTAATCATATTCTTAATAAAAACAGTATAGCTGATGTAAAATATGTATAAGCACTTACAAGCAGAAACTCTCCTTGAAACTGCAGAAAGGACAGAAAAGACACGACATGATGCCATTTTTTTAAAAATTGACAGGAGTTGTCCCCCTTTGTAATGAAAGCTATTATTTTCATAATTCAACATTTAAATAATACTATACAGCTAAAATCAAATTAAATCAACTTTAATGACATAATGACAGTTGATTTTAATTCATACCTTTAAAAAGTATTTGTAGAAAGGTTTAAATGAATTTAGCATTGTATTTATAATAATAGTAAAAGCCAAGCAGGCTTACTGCATCCTCCCTCCTCTTCAAGCGATCAAGCCGTAGCCGGCGGATGCAGTTTGTGCGCATGCCTGGCGTGGTTAGTTGTTGACAACTGAGTAACAAGTACATCCAAATAACAGCATCAGCAGCGTGGCGATGTTTACTGAGTGACAATTATTGGGTTCTTCGTGTTGTGCTCTGGTACTTCACTAAAGTGTTAAAAATGAGTTTTGGGTGAGTTAGACTTTTGTATCCACAATATGCATAGATTTAATATGTTATTTGTGAATTCCACTGTCTCGTCATGTTTGAACTTGATTTTCAAATTAGGTTTTAGTACTAATTATTTTGTTTTACCATGCATTAGGACTGTTGTCTCTTAACATTTTGAGATATTTAGGGTCAATTTGTTAAAGTTGTTGTAATAAAAATAAGAGAGAAAAAAAGAGCGATGATGAAAGAATGGAAAATGTATAAACTGTAAGGTATAGGGATCACGCAGGCACTTCCAGTTCCAGTTTGCATCTTTGCAGGGTTCAGAACATTACATTCATTCATCATTGTCCAGAAATTTTCCATCTTTGGTCAAAAGAATGTGTAATTTCATGTAAAATGTCATGTTCTTTTATCATTTTTAGTATTTGTAATTAACCCTTTTGCTGCTAAGGGTGAATATTGCACCGCAAAGGGTTGTTCTTATGAATGTTAAACAGAGCTCTACTGTACATTTTGGTCTATTTAACGCATCTGGTTATAAGGGGCACCCACAAAACTTTTTTTTTTTTTATGAAACTTTTTCCACAAATAAGCTTCACTGGTTTATAAGTCACAATTTTATATACACAACAAAAATAAAATAAAAATCACATTTATTCAGTGTAGTCATTGTCCTGTTCATGAACAATAAATATGATATGGCGAGTTACAGAGAAGCTAAGAATCTACTACATGGTGATCTGAATGCTTTAGTGTATGCTGCATTGGTTTCACAATGTGAACATCTAACTGTAACAACTTGAACAGTTAACACATTAACATGTGGCTCATTGAAAAATTCATAAACAATAAGCATAATATGGTGAATTATAGAGAAGCTAAAAATAGACTAGGGTATGATGCTATTGAAATCAGAAAAATCTGCAAATAAGCTGCATTACGGCATTGTTGTTTAAGCAGCATAGTTTAAAGCTGGGGGAAAAAGTTGCAGCTTATAGTCTGAAACTTATGGTAATGTTCTGAGATTTCCAGTCAGTGTGTATTTGTTTTGCTGACTGTTTAACTATACCCAGAAAAAAATTATTTTACAATGATGATGATGAGATTACACATCATTGGTGTTACGTTGAAACGAACGAAAGTGTGTCTAAAGCGCGCACGATAGATCTAATCGTTTCGTTTTGCAAAGTATTCAATAATAGAGTTTATTTACCTTTGATTTGAGTTTGCATTGTTGTTAGGAGAGGCTTTGTATAACGTTGATAATTTGCGTTAGTCGATATTATTTGAGAATCTTCTGGATATGCGTGTTTACTCTTGATAGAAACTTCCCGATACATGTCGAAGCAAGAGGTCGTTCTGGAAGATATAAAAATATGTATTGACGTAAGTCAGTGATGACGATCTTTTATTCGATTGGTGGCAGTGCGTCATTTCTACATTGTTCGAAATTCTTCCGGAAGAGAGAGAGGTTATTTAATCGTGTGCCGAGATTGTTGTTGAGAGAGTAAAGTTGTTGATAGTGATTTGGAAAGTTGCTGTGAAAGTTGTTGAGTTGAGAATTGTATGCAGTTGTTGGTGTGTGCTGAATAAAAGTGGAAAACTTCATACGTCGACTTTGTGAATTGTATGCTGTTTGGACGGGCTGTGTGAATAAACGAATCTGAGTTACACAACTATCAGGAATTCAAGCATCGGGGCTGAATCAGATACTGATAGAAAACACCATCATCAAACAGAGTGTAACATTTTGGGGGTCAAGCCGTGATTCACGCCATAGCCAAGGGTTCAACTGCTACAACAAGCGAGTCAACGTTACGAGAGGCAGTCATCGAGGGTAGCCGCCAACGAGTTGCGTCGAGAGGGGCCAACATACTGGGACTACATCCGATAGATTCGGGTTGACTGCAAGGGCGTGTAGTCGCCGAAGAGTTGCTTCGTGAGCGAACAACAGAGCGGGACTACGTGGCTGCCGCAGGACTACGTCGAGGGACAGTCTCGGAGCTACATCGCCAGTGTTACAGAGAGCGGCGAGCGGACGTCGCGTCTACTTCAGCACAGGAGCGTATACATCAACACCAGCGTGGTGCAGCGTCGCATACGACGAGGACAGCGGGGCCTGCGTCAGCGAAAGCGACTAGTGACAAGCATCAGCGCTACTGCAGAAAGCGTGCTGTTCTAGAACAGTCTAGAAAGGTACAGCACAGTCAAGAACTTTAAAGAAAAAGAACTCTACAGTCAAGAACTTTCTAGAAAAAGGACTTTCCAGAAAAGAACTTTCTTGAAAAGAACTTTCCAGAAGCATCAAGATGGCTGACTTCTGGCAGAGAGGGGTTGAACTAAATCTAAAAGGCAAACAGCTGACGGAGTACGTCAAGTCTCAAGAGAGAATATGGCGCGAAGAAAAAGAAATAGAATTAGAACAGAAGCGTCTAGAAATTGAACAGCAGCGGCAAGAAAAAGACAGAGAATTCGAGCTGAAGCGTCTTGAGTTCCAGCTAGAAATGGCGCGTATCCAGCAACAGCAGAATGCGCCACAAGTTATCAGTGACAACACGGCTCCAAAATTGCCAGCTTTCGTCGACGGGAAGGACCAGATCGACAGCTATCTGGCGAGATTCGAAAGGTTCGCCGAAAGCTCCAATTGGCAACCTCGAGACTGGGCGATTCGACTGAGTACACTTCTGACGGGGCAAGCCCTCGAAGTTTACACCAGACTGTCGAACGATGACGCCAAAAACTACGACGTCTTGAAAGAGGCCCTGTTGCAGTGCTACAACTTTACAGAGAAGGGCTACCGTAAACGCTTCCGTGAATGCCGGCCTAAGTCAGACGAGACGCCAAAGCAGTTTGTGGAGCGCCTGTCGTCATATCTACACAAGTGGGTGGAGTTATCAGGCGAAATGAAGTCTTACGACAGTCTCCATGACCTGATTGTGAAAGAACAATTTCTCAATGCCTGTCACAAGGACCTAGCGACCTACTTAGAAGAACAAAAGCTGCAGACGCTTAAAGATGTGACTGAGGCTGCTGAAAGATATCTCATCGCTCATGGGAAAACCCTGGGGCTACCCAGCGCGACGAAACATTTTCAGAAGACTGGAAACCATGTGAACCAGGTCCAAGGGAGCCAGACGAGCCAGAGACAGACGGACTCCACGCCTCCTCCCAGGGAAGGGCACTCAAGAGGCTGTTTTATCTGCAACGCTACAGACCACAGAGCTGCCAGCTGCCCTCAAAGCAGAAATAGCGGACAGCGGAGCAGTACGGACAATGCAGCGGCGGGCAACCGGCAGAGGCGGTTCTCCAATCAACGGCAAAACAGTAGATCTGACCATCAAGTGTGCGGCGGGAGCGTCATTCTTCCGAGTGAGACCAAGCGCACAGCTACCCCTGCGGACGTGCAAGAGTGCATGACTGATGGCCAACTTCTCCTTGCCAACGGAAAATCCATCCCCGTCGTCGCCAGCGCAGCTGTGACCGTCCAGAACATGCCTGTTTCCAAGGGACGCGTCGGAAATCATGAAGTGACTGTTCTAAGAGACTCTGGCTGCAGTGGGGTCATCGTCAGAGAAGACCTAATCGCTAAAGAACAGTTCACTGGCGATTCTAAATGGACACTCATGGCCGACAGCAAATGTGTGAAAGCGCCAGTTGCAAAAATTCATGTCAACACCCCTTTCTACATAGGCGAAGTCGAAGCGGTTTGCCTGAAGAAGCCGCTGTATGATTTGATGATCGGGAATATCGACGGCGCGAGACGACCCGACGACCCCGATCCAGAGTGGAGTCCTGCCTCAACCCAACGCGTCGAAGTTGTGGAGGAGGATCCATTGCCGTTTCCCGATGGAGACCTTACAGAGCTGCTACGGGACAATGTGGTTACTCCGGCTCAGCCCTGCCGACCAGAGATCGTCAGTGCTGTTACTACCAGGGCCCAGGCCAAGAGAGACAAGGTGTCTACACCACTGAAGGTCGCCGACAACTCCAAAGCTGCCATCGTGGACAGAGATAAGCTGATCCAGCTCCAGGAAGCTGATAGCACTTTAAACAAGTATAGGAACTGCCAAGACCACGTGACCAAGGGCAGTGGCACGGTCTATTTCGAGGTGAAGGCCAAGATCCTGTACAGAATCTTCCAGCACCCGAGGGTCAACGGAGGTAAACCACTACGTCAAGTCTTGGTACCGTTACCCCTAAGGCGCCAGGTGATGGAAGTAGCGCATGACTCAATCATGGGAGGTCACCTAGGTATCAAGAAGACGTCAGACCGAATCCAGGCGGTATTCTACTGGCCAGGACTTCATGCGGACGTCAGCCGTTTCTGCCGATCATGTGACATTTGCCAGAAGACCATACCTCGAGGAAGGGTCCCGAAAGTGCCTATGCAGAGGATGCCTCTGATCGACCGACCTTTCAAGAGGGTGGCCTTAGACTTAATCGGCGAAATAAGACCTCCGAGTGAAGAAGGTCATCGATGGGTACTGACTTTAGTGGACTATGCGACTCGGTACCCAGAAGCAGTGCCACTGAAGAAGATTGACACTGAAACTGTAGCAGAGGCACTGGTGGACATGTTCAGTAGGCTTGGAGTGCCTGAAGAAATTCTGACAGACCTCGGGACGCAGTTCGTCTCTGACTGCATGAAGGAGGTCAACCGACTGCTGAGCATCCGGCATTTGACTACGACACCCTACCATCCAATGTGCAACGGGCTTGTCGAGAAGTTCAATGCTACGCTGAAGTCCACCCTGAAGAAACTGTGCAGCGAGCAGCCCAGACAATGGCATCGCTATATCAACGCCTTACTTTTCGCCTACAGAGAAGTACCGCAGGAGTCCACCGGCTTTTCTCCGTTCGAGCTGCTGTACGGAAGAACCATCCGAGGGCCGATGCACATCCTGAAAGAACTGTGGACGAAGGAAGTAGACACCCCAGAGGTGAAGAACAGCTACCAGTACGTGTTTGAGCTACGGGAGAAGCTGGAGCAGACTCTCGAGATAGCCAGAGAAAACCTGAAGAAGTCCCAGGACTGTGGAAAGCACTACTATGACCGTAGGGCTGTGAACAGGAAGTTTAAACCTGGCAACAAAGTGCTGGTGCTGCTACCTACCGATCATAATAAGTTGCTGATGCAGTGGAAAGGCCCGTACGAAGTGGAGACCGTGGTGGGGATCAACGACTATAAGGTGAAGGTCGGCCAGCATTCCAAAATATACCACGCCAACCTCCTTAAGCTGTACGTGGAGAGGCCGCCAGAGACTGTACATGCAGCAACAGCAGCTGTGACCGACGACAGCTTTGACAGCGAAGAACTGTTGGAACTGGGAGACTTCCACAGCAAAGAAGGCATCAATGATGTTAAGCTAGGACCGAGCTTGACGGAAGGTCAAACGTTGGAGCTCGAGGACCTTATGGGCGAGTTTCTCCCTAACTTCAGTGATGTCCCAGGCTCTACGACTTTGGTCGAACATGAAGTCCACACCCAGACCTTGAGGGAGCTGTTCCACCGTCCCGCAGAAGCCAACCTGACTGTGAGACCCAGCGAATGCATTCTGGGAGCTGACAACGTCGACTGCGTCGGACATCCGACGGGAGAGGAAGACAACGGAGGATGCACTGACTCCAGGAAAGCCCACGAGATCACTGTCTTTGACCCTGGGCCGATGACGACCGCAACTGACGAGGGCGACGTTTCCTTGCGGATGAAAGATCATTGACTGTGTGGACGAACTAAGAATATTGGTAATGACAGACTTGAAAATGAAAAACGTTGATTGGGTAAATGAACTGTGAACATTGACAGTAAATGAAGAGTCTCCTCTCTGAAAATCCTTACGGGAAGAGAGGGGACTATAAACTGATAAACAGACAGTAAATGAGACAGTCTGAAGTAAGTTTTAATTCTGTACATTGTTTGTGCATTACGTTTCAACGTTGTTGAAAGAAATTAAGTAAATTTCTTCTTGAGTGGGGGGTTATGTTACGTTGAAACGAACGAAAGTGTGTCTAAAGCGCGCACGATAGATCTAATCGTTTCGTTTTGCAAAGTATTCAATAATAGAGTTTATTTACCTTTGATTTGAGTTTGCATTGTTGTTAGGAGAGGCTTTGTATAACGTTGATAATTTGCGTTAGTCGATATTATTTGAGAATCTTCTGGATATGCGTGTTTACTCTTGATAGAAACTTCCCGATACATGTCGAAGCAAGAGGTCGTTCTGGAAGATATAAAAATATGTATTGACGTAAGTCAGTGATGACGATCTTTTATTCGATTGGTGGCAGTGCGTCATTTCTACATTGTTCGAAATTCTTCCGGAAGAGAGAGAGGTTATTTAATCGTGTGCCGAGATTGTTGTTGAGAGAGTAAAGTTGTTGATAGTGATTTGGAAAGTTGCTGTGAAAGTTGTTGAGTTGAGAATTGTATGCAGTTGTTGGTGTGTGCTGAATAAAAGTGGAAAACTTCATACGTCGACTTTGTGAATTGTATGCTGTTTGGACGGGCTGTGTGAATAAACGAATCTGAGTTACACAACTATCAGGAATTCAAGCATTGGGGCTGAATCAGATACTGATAGAAAACACCATCATCAAACAGAGTGTAACAATTGGCATCTTTTGTCACACTAGTGTATATATATGAGATAAGTTGTCATAAGCAGTCAAGGGATTAATGTGACCTTTGCTAAGTTTTGTTAATTATTTCATGCATGTTTACACTGTTGTGGGTCCTCGAATTAGATTTGTCTCAGTTTACACATGCTTTATGTTACAGATCTTCAATTCGGTTTGAAGTTAAAGATGGTGGCAAAGGTGGAATTTTTTGGCAGAAAGGTTAGTATAAATTTATGAATTTATTTCTTTATTACTTTATGCTAGAAAAGTTTTGGGTTAAATTACACTGTCAGGTACCAGAATATGTGCAGCATGGGCAGTTATTTAAAAAAAAAAGTTTTTCTGTTACTTTGAAAATAAGCACTAGCATTACTCTGAGAGAAAAGAGCAACAGATGTTGTAGTTAGCTTGCCGCTATATAATAGCAAATAGGATTACCTATCTAGTTTCTGGTTTTAAATATTAACTCATCAAATGCTTTGCGTTATGAGGATGAGGACGTTTAATTGTTTAAACTATATGCTATTTTTGTTTCTAATTCCAGAAAAGCCAAAACAAAACCAAAGAAAGGTCAGTATTTAAACTAGAGTTTTGATTTGTGTATCAATATTTGTTGTAACATTTATTATTATAGTTGTTTTGGACAAATTTGATTGTGTGTACAGGAAAATAGAAAAATAATTGTTGATTTTAAGTTAAATTGCCCAGTTTTACTTTCAAATGCTGAAGACACCTTTTCAAGAAAACATGCTGATCCAGTCTAAAGTTAATGGTTAGGTGTTTAGAATTTTTTAAAGTTTTATTTAGGAAATTGTTTCAATATATCTCCAAATTTCAGATGTTGTCCTTTGACTTGAGCTGTAATAGTCACTGATGACGTAGTACTAGTAGGTAGCATTATTAGGGACAAAAGTTGTGCAATTTTTATAAATAACTTGAATTTGCAACTTTTGCATTTATTTTATTGATTTTTTACATTGTTTTTTATTTATTTATTTATTTTCAATATAAATTTACATAAAACTTGGTTGTTTCCAAGTTTGGCTATAAGACCAAAGAGCTCCGCCATCCAGTTCGCAAACCAGAACCTGAGTATGTGGAGGAGCTTCCTCCAAAGCCCCTCCCAGGCAAGGATTTCACCAAGCGAAACCGGAACCAGTACAAGCCAGTGAAGAAGGATGATGACAAGGAAAACCACACCGCATCTGCACAAATAAAGCCGGGAACCGTGACCCTCACCCAGGAACAATTGAATGCTCTTCTTCAGACCGTCGGTAAATTGAAGGGCGATGAAAGCTCAAACCTCCGTATAAGCATCGGTTGGTTTTGCACAATTTTGTTTGTTTGTTTTTAAAATTGCAGATTATGAGTATTGTGAAGTGATGGTTGTGAATTTGATTTGTTGGAAATTGACTTTACCCCTTCACTGCCAATGGGGAATTGCACTGAGTTAAACCATTTGCCTGGCAATTCTCACTCTTGATTGTAAAAATGGACAAAACATTCTTGCTTTAACAGCATTAGGAAAAATTGGGTATCACTAAGTCTTTTTTTTCTTCTAAAAAGTAATTTAATATTCTGCACAAATATGATATTTTAAAAAATAAAAATTAATTATTTTTTATTTTTAGCCCACATAAGAGATAGAATGAGATAGAGAGAGAGAGAGGGGGGGGGGGGGGGGCAGTGGCATCATCTTTGCTGTATTTTTATGTATGAGTGCGAAGTATAGCATCCTTTTCATCTAGGTCCCTGTTTTGCACATGTATAGATCAGCTGTGCGGGCCTGTGAATGGACTTGGGGAGAGGTGGGTATACCTGCCAGTGAAAAGGGATGTTGTACTTAACTTATGAATGTTAAAACCGCTAATGTAGTGTGCTTTCCAATTGGGTTGTATTTGTGTACTGTTATGACTGTTTAACAATATAAAAAAAAATATAACGATGAGAACACGTCATTTGCAAATATCTTCACACTATTGTATGACAAGATAAGTCGTCATTAGCACTGAAGGGGTTAATGTCTAAGTTAAGCTAATGTGTCTTTAGTTCTTTAACTCATGTTATGTAATGTTTCTTCTGATTATTTTTTGTCCTCTTTTGTTTGCAATTTACTTTAAATTATTATTTATTGTGTACTCCTTAGTGAACCTCACTATGGTTTCATATATTTTAAATTGGAATTGTACTTTAAAAAAAAAAAAAATTATAGTTAAAAAAATAATTTTCATGCATCCTAGGATTAACTGGAATTCCAACAACACGGGAAATAATTTGGGGGACATTGGAATTGTAAATTTGAATCCAGGGCATATTGTCAATGGCAATTCAAAACTTACACTGTTCAGTTCAGAACTGAGGCCAGACAGGCTGTTGAGGAGACATGAGGGACACCGACAAAGAGAGTTTTTGCCACTTTGATCTGTCTGCAGCTATTGTCAGGAGAAGTGGCATGTCTAGTGCCGTCCATGTCTTGAATCATCTGTCCAGCTCTTTCTTTGTCATCCTCTGCTCCTGCCTCCTTCCACTGTTCCTTGCAGGATAGTTTTTGCAAGGATGTCATGCCACATGACATGGCCAAACCATGCCAGCTTCCTCCTCTTCATCCTCTTCACAATGGCAAGGAATGGTACTTGAGGGCCAGTCTGGTCTTGACCTCTGTGGAGGATCTGCCGTTCTTTGTTATGATGGAGCCAAGATATTTAAATGATTCCACCTCATCCAGCTTCTCCCTATTCATGGCTATGTTGGTGCTGATGTTGCTGTGACTGTTCCTCAGCAACTTGCTCTTTCTGAGTTGGCCTCCATGCCATAAGCACCTGCCCGGTCAACAAGCTTGTCTTTAAGGTCTTGGAGTTCCTTGAGCACTGCCTCCCATTAGGTCAATGTCATCAGTGAAGTGCAAGTTGCACAATGGTCTTCCTCCAATGGAGATGGTAGTTTGGAAGTTTTGGAGGGATTTTTCCATGATGTTTTCAAGGAAAAGTTTGAAGAGGAGAGGAGACAGTAATCAGCCTTGGCCAACACGCTTTGATTGTTTGGACCAAGCCTTAGGCTGATTGTCCTGTCATTCTTGCACTGCTTCATGTTTCCTTTTTGGGGGAATGGAATTATCTGTCCACCCGAGTGGCCATTCTTTCTTTTTCCAGATTTTTTGGCTCATGGCCAATAAGACTCACGCCATCGCCTTCCCGCCATGCTTCAGCAATTCTGTTGCAATGTTGTCAGGACCTGGAGCTTTTCCAATCTTCATGGTGTGGACTGCCTGCTCTGTTTTTTGTTTCAGTATTGGCATTGGCTCTGGAGTTGCTGGCGGGTTTCCAGTGGTCAACAGGTTCACCTCAGGTTTTATGGGATGGTTACAGAGCTCCTGGTAGTATTCAGTCCATTGCTTTAGTACGTTTGTGCTCTGTCAGGAGTTCTCCATCGTGACTCTCAATCACAGAAGTCCTGTTCTGTTGGGGTTTTGTCAGCTTTTTGAGGGTGTTGAATGCCTCTTTGCTGTTTCCCCTCTCCATGTTTTGCTGGATTGACTCGCGCTGCATGGTGATCCAGTTCTCTTTTGCCTCTGCCATCTTCTTCCATACCAGCCGGTTAGCTTTTCAATATTCATCAGCTGCTTGCAGATTAGAATGCTTGGGTCCTTTCAACACTCTGGTCTTATCACAGATACTTTGTCAGTGACCCAGGGTTGGATCTTCTTTTTCTGGCACACCAGAATCTCCCCTGCTGTGTCTCCAACTGCTTGACTGTGCACTAGTACAGGATATGAAAGCTTAAGTAAATTATTGCTAATTAGTATGTTAGGTAATTATAATTTTCAAATAATAATGGAAAAAATGTTTAGAATGACCTAAACATGTTGTAGACACATGTCCCTCCTTTTGGGTTATTAGAATCTTAAACCAGCAAAATATTGTTGATTTGTGCGTTGGCAAAATATAATTGTATAATCCTAGGATGTGTTACCATTAGGGGTAATTAAAATCACAACAAGCAAAACTGCACTTAAAAACAACACATATGCACTAATCACAGGATTCATAATCATCTTTGGATGAATGGAAATTTCATTTTAAACTAGCTTTAACCCCATGTTGACTGGAACTCCAATTAGCCTAGGACGTATGGGAATTCTAATTAGAAATTAGTACGATTCCAAAATTGCATTGGATTTCCATTCTTTTTATAATATATATGACAGAGAATGAGCTAGCATTTTCCACCAATTTTTACTGTGGCATTTTTCTTCATTTGCTTTCATTTGTTTGCTTGTTTCTTATTTATTCCATGGTCAGGGTCTGTTACATATCTCAAGAAAGTATTTGGTAGGGAAGTTCATTTTACATAATACCATTAGAAATAAAACTTTTAATTGTTATAATGCAGTATGAGGAGTGAAGTTTGTGTCTAAATCAAGTCAAATAAAATCAAGACAAAAAAGCAGTATGTCACTCAAAACAAACAAAGACAAAAAAAAAAACAATAGTGAAAATGTTGCTGTAATTACTGCAGATGCAGCAAACAACCGCCTACAAGTGGAGACTCCCAAAGACAATGACGACAGTGCACCACCATCAGGCCGATCAGATGATGGCAGTGAGGGATCGGTGGACCAAGAACTGCGCCATAGCAACGAAAAAGAGAGGAGCAGCTCTGGCTACGGCAGGTTGGTTTTGAATCCCACAGCCCTATGTACAGATCTTGTCTATAGAAAGTAGAGACTTATTATTGTGCTTCCCTCCTTTCTCCCTGCCATGCCAGGGCTCGAAATTAGCGGGGGCCCGGGGCCAAAAACCCGCAATGTTGATTTCGGGCTCGGAAAGTTGAAAAACGAAGGGCCCGCTTGGCCCGCAAAATAATTCGTCTGCTACAGCTAGCTCTACTCGGCAGTTTCGTATTTGGGCCAAGGGAAACAACCCACACCGGTGCCCTAAATTTGGACAGAAAAAAAAAACTGAGAAAAGAAGCGAAAACCCTTTAATTTTGCACTCAAAAGTTTAATATACACTTCAGTATCTTTTTAATATAATAAACAAAAGGCTATGGCACAACATAAGCGCAAAATGTCCATCTTTGCAAGTACGAAAGTATGGCTACATATCGTTGCCATACAGTTGCTAAAACAATCGGCGATGGCGTATTTTGCAATTTTTGGGAAGCGAAAGTCGCCAGAAGAAAACGTCGACGAAAGGAAAGAACAAGAAAAAGAGAGAAGAAAGAAGTATGAAGAGGAAAAAAGATCAAGGAACTACAATGAAGGGTGGAAAAAAAGATTTCCATGGCATGGCCTTGAAGTGAACGAGAAAGAGTGGGCTACTGTTAAGTTTAGTTCCCTTTCATGGTTTTGTTTTGAACTTTTGTGCATTGAGGTTAGATTTTTTGTTAGGTTACTCATATTAATTTAATGATGTGTATTGTGCAATACTCAGTCACAAAACTGAAAAGTATTATACAAGAGACTCACTTGATTTTTTTCTATTTTGTTTAATGGCCATTTCAGGCTCACTAGTCACTGGAATATGTGTGTCACTGAATGTGTGTGTGTGTGTGTGTTTTTCCACTTTTTTGTTGGTAATGTTTGAAAGTGAAAGAAAAGGCAAATAAAAATGACATCACTCAGCAAAATTGGAAATTTAATTGTTTTTATTTTAGATTATCAGACAAATTGTACTTTCTACTTATTATATTGTCAATAATTCTTTTGTTTTTTGTTTGCATTATTTGTCAAGTTGGGCCCCGAAAGTTGCTTGTGGGCCCTCAAATTTTTCAATCAAGGGGCCCGGTGGCCCCCAAAGAAAAAAGTGAATTTCTAGCCCTGCATGCCCTTCCCTTACCCCATCAACCAAACGTTTTTGCTGCAATTTTGCTGGGCTGTACAGATTTCTATTGTTCTGAAGAAAATTCATGCACCAGCATCTGAGAAGAATCAACATAAAAAGTGTTGTATGTGACATCATTGGTAATACTAGATGGTTTATAAAATGTTACAGTTCTTCCCCCTGCGTACTTTTTCCAAAGAGTTTGTCAAAATCCCCTTCCTGCGGGTCATTTATTAATAGGGCAGTAGCTGGAACTATTCTTGTCATCAGCTTTACTGGGTTTATTTGCTTTGTTGACAGTCATGAGGAGAAGTTTGGAGGTGGAAAGGGTGTGCGCTTCGATTCTGCCAGGAACGTGGAGCATCAGAGAACGCCAGATCCTCCACCATCTTCAATCCCCCCACCGCTGGTGCCTTGGAAACACATGACAGTTGCAGAGAGGAAACGTCTGCAGTGGGCGAGAGAGAAAGGCAAGCCCAGTCTGTGCTATAAATTTGTCTGGGAGATTTGTATTTTATTTTGAAGATTGGAATTAGAATTACTGAAATAAATATATAAGGGATTATGGGTAATACTACAGTTCATTTGCTAATCAGTGTGAAAAATGCAGAGGTGCCCAGCTAAAGAATGTCAAAACATTGCTGAGTAATGTGCTAATCATAAGCCTTGATTCATACAATTCATAACTCTAAAACTTTTATACTTATAATATTAATACTTGAAAAGTGGAAGGAGTGACGGGTGTGGCCCTTTGACACCTAAATGGTAGGATATTTTCTTTTGTGATGACATGCATTTTGTATTGTTTAGTTTTGTATGTGTAGCGGCGGAAGAGGAACTGCAAAAGCAGGTGAAGTCAGACCCATGGGGTCGACCAGGTGCTGGTGCTCCCCGGCAGAAACCTGATGATGATGCTGATAAACAGTTCAAGACTAAAAAGGTTACAATATTATTCCTTTAAAAGCACAACTTAAACAAACATGAAATATACATTTTGGCTTATTTTTACTTTAGTATTGTTGAATATTTTGAATGCATTTGCACCATCTGCATTTTAAACAAATGTTTTCTTTGGAAACTGGCAAGAAGTGTCATACTGGTCATGGAAGCGTGACTCCCATACGATCCCTATAATCTTTGACCGCAGACGTTCTCTGCCTAGTTGGTTTGTCTCTTTTTGGCAGAGCTAATCTTTCAGCAAATCAGCTGACAGGATGACCAATCAGACTGCATTTTATAGAGTACACACATTTAAAATGGTGACATGATAGTGCGTGGTTCCTCTCTAATTCAAGGATGACAATCCATCATTTTCATGTTCTATGATCTGTCCTATAATACACACCAACTGATTTTCAGTGAATTCTTTCTATTGCTACTTCTGTGAGCTAGCCTTTCTTTTGATACCATCACATGAGACAGCGAGTCATCGATTGTTTGGATCATGGATGTCATTGTGATTTTGGGGGAATCCAGTATATTGCATCATTGGTAAACACGCAATTGGATTAAATGGCAATTATGGCAAAAAATTAATTTTTTTAGGCTGTGTTTCCGTTTTTAAAAGCTACTGTGGTCATCAACCTTCACCCCTTTTGAAATTTCCGGATAACCGCCAGTCTTGATACAGTATGATGATCTCCTTCGATTTCGCTCAAGATTAGCACAATGAGCAATCACAAAACCATGCGGTCAGCTGCAAGGATGCTCATGAGCATAGGATTTAGGCCTATTCTCATACTGCCGAAAATAAAAAAGACAAACCAAAAGGCAGAGATCTTTGAGCCCTCAAACCAGGAGCAGTAGGCGGATGGAAACTGGTTTGGCTTACTTTCACTTTGGCATTGTTGAATATTTTGCATGCATTTGAACCAACTACATTTCTTGTTGTTGTCTTTTTCTTCTTGTTTTGGAAACTGGTTAAGTCCTCCGTTTGTGTAGCCTGTCTCATTTTTTACTTATTTTTTTTGTGATCACTTTGTTGGGTTTCATAAATTTTGGAAACAACTGGAGTAGTTTTTCTCTCGCAGGAAGCAACGTTAAGGGAGACCATCGACAACATTCAAGCCAAGTATGCCGATTTCCTGCAATCTCCAGAGACAGAGAAAAGACGAGACAAGAAAAGCTCTGGTGGCATTGCAGGGTTAGACAGTTATGATGGCGACGACTTGCAGTCCAAGAAAGACAGAAAGAGAGAAGGGAAATCTAAAAGCAAGCGCAGAGACAAAGAGAAGTCTGAATCTTCAGGCATTCCTGGGCTGGATGACTATATGGTTGAATCTGATAGGCAGGAGAATTCGAAAAGCAAGAAGCAGATGGAGGATAGAGGCAACAGCAGGCCTAAGAAACCGGACAGAGATCCTAGACATGTGAGCAGTCTGGTAGTTGTAGCGGTGGTAGTTTGCTGACATTGTGATTCACTGTATTCACTGTATCTTTAGATGTTAGTTATCACTATTATGAATACAGTAGACTGTTGTGCAGCTTACTTAAGAATATTCAAGAGGGTAGATGTTAGTTTAGAGTAGAGGAGTATCAATGTAGCATTTCTAGTTCATTTCACTGTTTTTATTGCTTTTTACTTTGGGGAAAAAATCAAACCTCGTATTTAGAAATAGATTGCAGGGAATGTGTGTGTTTGTGTGTATGTGTGAATCAGATGTATTGTTTAGCTGCACTGATCAGTTTTAATTTATTTGTTTAGAGGGAAGCAACAAGTGCACCAAGGGAAGCCAAAAGTTGAAGTAGATTCTGTCCCTCAATTGCCATATTTCTTTACCTATTGACTTATGTGTCCTTGCAGAAATCAGATAGAGAGATGGATGAGAGAGAATTCAAGAGTAGCCAACAGAAAGAGGAGGACAGAGAGCGGCAGTCAAAGGGAGATAAAAAGAAGAGGGATAATCGAGAGAGAAATGAAGAAAAAGAAAGACGAGAAGAAGAGAGAAGGGAAGAGGACAGGTTGCCAGCCATTCGGCAGCAAGAACATAGAACTATTCCTGCTTCTTCTCCAAGTTCCGAAACCTACCAACCACCTGCTGCCATGCAGACGTCCTTGTTTCTTGGGGTAATGTTCCTCTGGTTTTTTTCTTCTGTTAATGTTATGTAGTTAGCCAAGTAAGTTAACTTCCACAGTCTTAAGAATACGCTGCAGTTTTGGGTGCTTATTCTCCAAGCTTTGGCTGCCTATGAAGAACTTCCAAGTGACTGAGCAATTCCAGTGCATACTAACAATTATTAACTTGTTGATCAGAGTGTCTAATGGAAGAAAAAGTTTTGTTATGCTTATAATATTTTCGGGGTTGTATTTTGTTAATGATATGTTCTAAAACAGATTTTACTCAGACTAAATCAGTGAAGGATAAAATCAGTGTATGCATAATGTTGGTAAGTTTGTTTGTTTGTTTGTTTATTTGGGGGGGGGGGGGAGGGGGAGGAATTCTTCTTTGTTTGTTTTGTTTTAATACAGATTGTGCTGTGCAGTAAAGTGTGTGCATAGGGTATGTGGGAGAAGGCAGGGGATGGGCTCCAAGGGAGTTTTTGACTCTAGGTTTGGTTTGCATGAATTTGTTCTATATACAAACATTTCTTCATGGTTCCTACTTTCCAATGATTTAGCATGGTTTTTGTTTTCTCAGCAAGCAGAACCAGACAACAGTCGCTTCATATCAAAGAAGGAACTGGAAAGGAAGCAGTGGTTGGATGAGCTCAGTGAGTAAAACAACAAAGTTTTAAACTATTCAGAACATATTTTTACTAAATTGATAACTTACCTATATTTATTTATTTATAACTTTTTATTGCATGATTCAAAACTTCGGGCCACTCTAGAGTGTGGTGGCAAAGAATGCGGTGTGTTCTTTCATTGATAGTTAAAGCTTAATGAACTGTGTTTTACAGATGCTATAGCATCTTGAGTTTACAATAACTAATATCTACATCATATTACAGTACAATGCACCAAAATGGATTTTAGCTGTATATAAGACCCCAATAATTTACTATTTCTAAAATCATCAGGATGGAAAGACATTGAATGATATAAACAAACTAATCATTCATGGCAGGAAAGTTAAAAATAAAATAATATTTGCTGTGTATAGATCGACAGAGAGAAGAGCAGAGAATGAAGAAGCAGAAGGAGAAGGAGAAGGACAAAGGATTGGATGATACCTGGGCTGATCGATTTGTGGCCGAACCTGCCCGCATCTCTGTAAGGAAGCAACAGCCTGCTCCTGCTTCTGGTGGTGATAATGACAGGTTGGAATTGTGTTTTGTTTTGTTTTATTTTGTTTGCTGTGTTGTTGTTGTTATGTCTTTGATGGTTTAGTTTGTTTTTCGTTCACTTTCATGTAATGATGATTTGTATGTGTGGGATGCTGTGTCCTCTTTATGGCAGACATGCCTCCCCTTTTCCTAACTGCCTTGTTGAACAATTGTCCTGGATTTTTATCCAGTTGTGTGTTATGCTTGACATTAGTTTTTGGCCCTTGAGTACTTCAGAGACTTTCGTTTTTATTTTAATCATTTATTTTTAAAAATAAATATTTTGTTTGGCAGAAGTACTCAAATGTACTGGATTTAAATTAGCAAAATGTTCAGGTAACGTTAATAGAAACGAGCCTTGTGATGACATATGCACCTCACAGGGTTTTTTTTCAAAGGGAGATAATGCTGTCACTTGTTATTGAAACTGAGCAGAAGTATTTCCAGAAATTCTTCACCAGTTTAAAATGATACCCAGGTGTTGGCAAGCCATGGAGATCTGGCAACAAGAAGGAAAGAATATGAGAAGACTTTGACAACAAGAAGAAATTAATTTTAAGAATTTCCGCAAGCTTTCACACTTTTGTAAAAGTCAGAACCTGAGCAAGAAGAGCAAAACTTTTCTATTTCAAGAATTTGTGAAAAAGATCAAGGGTAAGTTTGTCATTTTACTGTCTAGAGTTGGTTATTTATTTAGAATACAATTTTTAGTGTGTCTTTGTTGGATAAAAATTATCATCAAGGACTTAATTTCAATGTTGTTTGTTCCTGGCATTAAAATATTAGGGTAGGCATGTCTGTAAAGGATGTATCAGTGTCACAAATAGCTCATTGTAAAGAGTTCTAGTTTAGTTCATGTTCAAGTATCACTTGTATCCATGCATAGTTTTTGGCAAAACAACATTACATCTCATCTAGCAGTAGTGATTTGATTAATTATCAATGTTACAGAATGGAAACTGCTGTGTATAATTGCTATGTATAATTGATACAGCAGGATTTTCATTTAAGGGGTAGTAATGAAAGTTTTAATATTAAATATTTGTAGATCAGGCATGCAGGAGACAGGAACAAGCAACACAGAACCAGAGCAAGGTGCTATGCCCCCAGCTGCCATGAGAAGTGCCATGGCTATTGGGGTGAGTACTATCAGTAGCAGCTGCTTCCCTTCCATCTTCACCTTCAAAACCTCTCAGAAATGTTGAATGAGTCAGTATTAATTCATCTACTTGCTGACATGTTTTTATCAACTTTTAGAGAAGTCCGTTGTCCTATTTTAAAAACTATCATTGGGAGCACTGGAGTGGTTTTACCATCGTTGCAAAGTTTGTGGACTGGTTGGTATTGGTTGTATGCATTTAGAACTCTATATCCACTTTTTGCTGTAAATCCATTATGAAATAAGCCAAAGTGTTATTCATATGTTCTTTCTGTTTTTCTAAAGCAGGATACAGCCCCAAATATGGAGAAAATTGAACACAAACAAACAGAAGAAAAACGCCAGTGGCTTGAAGAACTGAGTAAGTAATATTGCATACGTAGCAGTGTGTAGAATTTCTTTTAGTACCTTTACTGGTTTCCAAGCTAAATAAGCTTCAATTACGCTAATCAAAAGAAGTTTGTATTGCTCTTTGGAAGACTAGTAACACAGAATAATGAGGAATGTATTATAAACTACATTTCAGTGTAATTTGGTGATTGCTTTTACTTACATAACCCAGATCCTTTTATGTTTTTCATATGGCTTTTTTTAACAAAGATTTGTGACAAGAACTGTGCATTGTGAATTGTTGAATGTTGATGTTGTTTTACATCTGTTCAGACATAATGTGTGGAGGTACTCACTAGTTTTACATCTGTTCAGACCTAATGTGTGGACGTACTCACTAGTTTTCATAGCTCTGTGATCCATAAATGCTTTCAGACAAGCAGAGGGAAGAGCAGCGAGACGCCCGCATGCGACTCAAGGACAAACAGAGAGCATCAGAGGACACCTGGGCTGATCGCTTTACTCACAACACACACGACGGTCCTGTTGGGGGTGCGAGTCCCCACAATGCCCCTGCACCAGGCACGAGCGGTTACCAAGATTACTCAACAAATCGGGTCAACAGCGCTCCCCAACCAGCTGTTGATGCTTCCTGGGATGAGTCAAAGTGAGTATTCCCAGGACAGCATTTGCCTTGCACATTGGATATAGTCATTATAGTATAGTGTACATTGTATATAGTCAGCAGTTGTATATAGTATATTGTACATTGTATATAGTCAACAGTTCTTTATAGTATAATTTTTATTTATTTATTTTATATTTTTATTTATTTATATTTAAATTTATTTATTTTTATTTATTTATTTATTTTAAAATTTAACATACATAGTCAACAGTTTCATTTGTAGAGGGTAGGAAATGAGTAAGACTGCGACCAATATGGAATAATAAGGAACAAATGGAAAATTTCCAAGAACTTACTTTTACCTAGGCATACAAACCTAAGGCTGGCTTGAAACTATGCATGCGACTGCTTGCAATAACACAACTTTGTAAATAGTGCTGTTAACAACATATTTTGAATTATATAGGTTCTTTGGGAATGATATTGGCTAACTGTTCAACATTTGTGTTGATATTATTCATAACCTTGATGTATTGCGTCATATAGGCATAGGGCTTGTCAGTCACATATTGTGCCATTCCCTTCATGTTGTACTATAAATTTTGTTCATAAACAATCTTATCTCGTCACTCTTTTTCTGTAGAACATTCTTGAGAGGGCAGAACATTCAGATCGACGCGTTGACGAAACGGGAGCTTGAGGATAAGCGTCGGCGCCAGTTAGAGTACCAGGCAGAAGTGAAGGCTCAGATCGAAGAGAAAGAGAGGCAGAAAAGGGAAGAGAGAGAGAAAAAATGGAAAGAAGAAATGGAGGAAGAACGCAAGCTACAGACTGAACGGGACAACTTGAAACGGCAGATAGAGTTGGAGGACAGCAAGAAACGGCAGAGTGAGGTCAGTGCATGTTGAACTGTGGTTTTTGAAGCTGTGTGTGTTTCTGGTCATTTTTATTTAGCACGAGGGTTCTGTTGATTCGGTGTACAATTTTAATAGTCCCTTGTACAGCATTAAGGATCCACAAGCGAGCGTTGTGGCCAAGTGGGCTAAGGCGGGACTAACTTGCCTTGTCCACAGGCCAGAAACCAATGGTGCCTAACAGGTGTGGGATCGATCCAGCTACTGGGCATTATGTTTCTCCGAATATTATACTCGGATGATGTCTCGGGGGCTTTCTCCGGATACTTCGGTTTGCTCCCCCAGCGAAATTTCACAAACACAATTAATATTTAGTTAGGTTGGGTTTGGGCACGCCATATGCTGCTGGCACTACGCCTTCCCCAGGGGAGGTGGCCCAGAATTTTTCCATAAAAAGGGACAATAAAGCATTACCCCCTCCCCCCCAAAAAAAAAAAAATTAAAAAAATTATGCATCATTATGTTTGATTGTGTTGAAATATCAGAGTTTTCACTGCGTATACTAAATAAATATAAAATATGCTTTTGTGTGTAATCAAAAACACTGAAAATTATTATAGAACTTTTCTTTTATGTGGTTGTAATTGTAGTGCTTTTTAGTAATGTGTATGTTCAGTGCAGATTGTTGTGATGATTATTCCACCAAAATATACCATGAAGTTTAGAATGTTTTTATTTGCAAGTTAAATCACAAATTCTCATGTTTGAATGTTTGTTCATCACGCAGGAGGCTCGACAGAGGCAGGTGGAACATCTGAAGACAATGATGGATGCTGAACAGGAGAGGGCTCAGGAAGAACGCATGAACAAACGTCTCGTAGCGCTAAAACAGGCTGGCCACGACGTGTCCCATCTTAAAGCTCATTATGACGGTAAGCCTGTACATTTATTGTCCACACAAACTTTTGTTCTCCTGTGTGCATGTTGTCCCATTTTTGTTTTATGTAGTTGTGATATTTCCTGTAGTAGATTTTGCTCAGAACAATGAAGAACTGGTCAAGCATTAACACTGTAATGCCAGAACCTTTGATTTTGTTTTGTCATGCGTGTTTGTCATTTTAGGCTCTGCAGAGTATCTTTTTTGTTAATGTAGAAACTATACTTGTGTGTTAACAAAAATGAATGTAGTGTGTTGTTGTAGCTTGTCGTCATCATCAGTTCCGCCCTATATCTGTTCATATAACAAGTGCTTTAATTAAATGTATTGCAAATAAGAATTTTCGGTCATTAGTCATTCTAGACTTGTTCAGTGGTTTTCTTTTCTGGAAAGATTCCATTATTCACAGTGTGCATAATTATTTCTCTAGTCTTGTCACTATAACAGTCATACTTTTTAAAGTTTCTCATTAGTGTTCAATTTCCATTAATTATACTCTATAATTTATGTTGTCCCCAACCAAAACTATAATTTATTTTGTTCTCAGCTTTCATAACAATACGCTTCTATACTCTTGCAAAGCAAGGACCCTCACAGCAGACCTACAACGAAGAATACAAAGCATGGAGATGAGGTGCTACAGAAGGCATTTACTATACCCAGCACATCACCAACAATGAAGTTCAACAGACCATCACACAAGTCATTGGACAACACAATTACATGCTCACAGTGGTGAAGAAACGGAAACTCCTATGGTATGACCATGGCACTAGAGCAACAGACCTTGCAAAGACCATCCTGCAAGGCACAGTGCAAGGAGGCAAAAGAAGAGGGAGACAGAAAAAGAGGTGGGAGGACAAACTTTGAGAATGGACTGGCTGGACACTGAGCGAAGCCATAAAGGTTGCTGAGGACAGAGAAAGATGGAGTACCTGGTTAAACGATCATCTGTGGTGCCCCAACGACCTTCGAGTTATGGGATAGGATAGGATTTATGACAATTCTGTTTCTGGCTACTTTGGTTAACTTTCAAACAAAATGGCATCATATAAGTAGTAGTTGAATACTAATTCAATTTTGTCGAAAACTTGTAAATTTTGATTTCTGTAATTTTGATAAAATACCGATTGAATGTATTATTTAACAGCAAACTTGTTGACTCTTTATTTAAGCACTAGGACCTCCTGATCAGGGTTTGTATTAGTTTTCTAGTTTTGGTTTTGCACCACAATGGTTTGTTCCTTTTGGGCCACAAGTTTGTTGAGAGATTGAGTTGGACAAAGTCAGTTTCACTTTGGAAAGTTCACCCAGCAAAAACGTTTCAGTTGGTTAACTCTTTCCCTGCCAGGCATGTTTCCACGTTTGTGCCAGACATTTCTCTGGCACCGGAAAGAAAGTTCAGTACCTTAGGCATTTAAGCTACTGTTCTTTCAATAATAGTTGTTAATTAGACATATTTCATATCAAATTAAAGGTAAAAGAGTGAAGAATAAGAAAAAAACAACAAAAAAATGTTAATTTGATTATGTTATTGAAATATGTGTTTTGAAAGCATGTTGATCTTTTTGAAATGATAAAATAAAATAAAAGTATTTCTACATACCACAGTGATAAAAAAAATCTGGAGGAATAATTCCAGTCACTGAATCAGCTTCACACACCAGAAAGAAAATTTATTTAGGATCAAAATACACTTTTCAGTTTGAAATTATATTGATTATGAGCAGAGTTTGACACACACTGTCAATTGTGCCCATCACAATGCTTAGTAAAATGCACAAAAAACACTCTAAAAACGAATCAATTTGAAGAAACCACGCGCGTGTCGATCGAGAACGAAAGTAGAAAGAGTTATCTCTCTTTGGTTAAAATAAAACTTGGATTGGACTGCGCAAAAAACCGGAACGAAACGGAATACTGAAATCGACGATATATCGTCGATTGGCACAAACATGGCGGCTCAGATCGACGATATATTGTCTATTGGCAGGGAAAGAGTTCAGAAAAGAAGGGCCTTTTTGACTCACATGCATAGCAATGTGAGTCTATGTACTCACCCCCTCCCCCATTCCCTCTCCAAAAAGAAAGTCAAGATTTTTGCAAATCTGTGCGAAATGAGTCCTAAATAGTCCAAAAATGACAGTTAAAAAATAAAATTAATACGTCAGTCTGCCCGCCGTCTGGTGTCTGCCATCTGGATGTGCAAAACTTGCAAATGGATTAATATCTCAGAACCTATTTCAATTATCACAACCAACAAACTTGGTAAGATGGTGTATATCCACGTAAATAATCAGTGAATGAATGACTTCACTTCAAGGTCAAGGTCACAGGGTCAACAAATGGTAGTCAAAAAATGACAAATTTAGCCACATTTCACTTTTTTCTGTTATTAATATTGAACATGTTTCTTTGTTGCAAAGTAGATATTAATGGAATACACATCCTAGTTACACTTGGTCAACCTCACTCCACTGTCAAGGTCACTGGAGCTGTCCAAAGTCAGTTAGTTTAGGTACTTTAAAGTAATCTTGACCCTAAACTATGAGAAATATAAAGTCCAAACTTGTTGTATTTAGAGATGATAGATTGATCTTTCATATATTTTCAGATTTTGCGTTGATTTTGAAGGTCAAGGTCATTTTAGGCCTTGCAAAAACATACAAAAATAGGTCATTGTACAGTGGAATGGCTCTATTAAACCCATAGTATGCAACATTGGATTATTTGATCAAACATGAGCATGAAAGGTCAAATGGAGATCAAGGTCATCCCAAGATCAAGGTCATTGAAGGTCAAGGTCATTTAAAGTCACTGTTTTTTTAATAATACAACTTTTGCTGTTATTTATTTGATATTACATGAGAGCACTTGGAGCCAAATGTCAAGGTCATCTCAAGGTCAAGAGCATAGAAATATCAAATTCGATATTACTTTGCATTTTAATGCCACTGTTTTTTTTTTTTTTGTGCAGTAATTTTTATGTTAAATATTGCAAGTTCCATGGATCTATAAGGAGCATGTGAATCATATGGGCTTTGCCCTTCTAGATAACAGATGGATTTGGCTTGTGTGAAAGTTCTAAATCATACTAAGACACATTTCTTGTTGCAAAAGTAGGTCTCTCTCTCACTGTTGGTATGTTATTTTACCGTCTCATTAGAACGAGTGGTAGGGACTGGGGTGAGAGTTTAGGTACAGTTGTTTCCTATTTGGAAGATGACAATGAAATGTTTGTCACATAGAGAAATGGATTTTTTTTTAAAGCATCACTTCTGCTTATTTTAGATAGCACATACTCATATCAAGCTTCTTTGTATCTTGTTTTTTGAACTTGCCTTATGCATGCGGCAGACAACAGCGAGCTAATAACATAGCGTTGTATTAAGTAGTTAGAAGATATAACCTGTACACTGCTTTACACGCGTCATGCACATGTGTTCAGATGCTGAACAATCCCCGTTCCAGGGCAGGCTTATGTCGCGTCAAGCTCTGTCCCGCTTTAGTCACCACCGTGATAAAACAGGTGCTGGGTTTTGCAGAGGAGGAGGATAAGACTATAACTTTAGTTTGTGCTGCTGCTTGCAGATCTTTCTGATTTCACTTGCAATAGCCATGCTGTGCTGTTTTAACTGTAATACGTTTTGAGCTGTACTAAGCTAAAGCTTTACTCATCATGACTGGCTTTGGATTATTCTTGCTGTTACTATTATTTCATATTCTGCTTTTTTAATTTCACTTGTTCTTGCCTGTTAGCTCTAATGCACTTTGTCTCTTTTGATTCCTTACAAAGCATTCTTCCGTTTGATTCTTTTGTTTTTCTTTTTTCCTTCTTCCCGTTTTCTCTATCTCTTCTTCTTAATCTTCCATTTCTGTTTATTGTCTACATTATCATCATCATTACCATCATCATTACCATCATCATCATCATCATCATCATCATCATCATCATCATCATCATCATCATCATCATCATCATCATCATCAACATCATCATCTTCCTTTTCTTCTTATTCTTCTACTTCTTCTTTCTTTTCTTCTTCTTCTTCTTCTTCTTCTTCTTCTTCTTCTTCTTCTTCTTCTTCTTCTTCTTCTTCTTCTTCTTCTTCCTCCTCTTCTTTGTCCTTTTTCCTCTTCCTCCTTCTCCTTTTCGTGCCTTTTTTTTTTCTTTACTTCTTCCTCCTTTTTTTGTTCCAAGTTTGATGCAATGGGTATGAATTTCGCAGGAGGGAATTTGTTTGAACCAAATGTTATGGCTATGTCATTCATTTCCATTCCCCCAAAAAAGTGTCATTCCCAACAAGTTTGCAACAAAAATGGCCAGTCACCTGACACTGCATGAGCTAGATTAGCTGACACAAGAAGACCTAAGACCAAGTGTCGGGCAGCAAGCCATTACAAGCGAGATGAAATCCGAGACCAGTAGTTCAAATTCTACCACTAGTGAAGATCACGGTACATGTGGTTTCGTGTAAATGCAGTACTCCTTACAAAGGTTATAAAGCAGTTTTCAATGGGGAGGTATTTGTTTTCAGCCACCTGGCATATTGCACTGCTGCAGCCTATCCCCTTTTGGCTCTGGACTTTTGCATCTTCTGTTACCCCTCGTCCTCCTCCTTCTTTATATTCTGCATTTCTTGTGGTGTCATTTCAAAAGAACATGCAACAAATAAGAACATTATTTGCAGAATGTTGTAACTAATTTTCCAAAACAAAAAAGGGACAATTAAGTGTTTTTTTTGTTAAAAAGTCACTCCTCCAACCCAAAAAAAAATTGTTAAAAAACAAGTTTAAAATTTTTTTTAATGTGGAAATGTAGATGAGGTACATGTGCTAAAATCCTGATAGATAACTACATTTCCACATTTAAAGGATATTTTTTTAATGCTTGGTTCTCAGTTTATGTTTTGATATATTCCACGTTTTTAACATGCTGTAAAATCAAGGAAAAAGTTATGTTTATTTTAATAGTTTATTCGGTAACCTTGTTTATTACTTTTTTTTAAAAAAATATTATTTTATATTATGGACATCACACACCTATCTCCTTGTAAAATTTTGTGGAAACATTGAAGTCATGTTTATTTTATTTAATTGAAGGGAAGCTTAAATTTTTGAAAATTTTTTATCAGTGTCTATTTGGATTCTTTGGTTGTTGTCAGTCGTTAAGATTGCGCTGCCTTCTCTGTCAAATTACTAAATGTACGTGCTGGTTATTTCACCATTTGTTTTAAACAACATGCCTGTCATAATAATGTTAATAATACATAACAAGCGTGACTTAAAAAAAGAAGTGTTTGAACAGAGGTGGAAGGACCAACACTGGATCAGTTGTTTTACACAGATGAAAGTTGTCATGCAACATTTGATCAGTTGTTGTATACAAAAGTACTGTAATACGACATGCACAGACACAAAAGTGTAAAGTTTCTTGCACATTTGCATGGTTGTAACAGTGTTGATCTTTCATATTTGTTCCGTTTTTTGTGTTGGTCTTGAAGGTCAACAAAAACATTTAATAAATAGATCACCGTACAGTGGAATGGTTCTGTATTAACCCATAGTATGCAACAACATTGAGTTATTTATCATACATGAGCATAAGAGGTCATGTGAAGGTCAAAGTCATCCCAAGGTCAAATAACTAAAAGTCAAGGTCATCCCAAGGTCACTTTTTTGGCATAATACAATTTTTGATGTAGTTTATTTCATAGTACATTAATGTATTTGGAGCAGGAGGTTAAGGCCATCTCAAGAGCAAGAGCCTAAAAAGATCAAAGTTGGTATTACTTTGCATTTTAATGCCACCGTTTGTTTTGTGTTTTTTTCTGGACGCTCATTTTCATGTTAAATATTGCACGTTCTTTAAGGAGCATTGGAGTCATATGGGCTTTGCTCTTCTAGTTTTCCTTTTATTTCATATTAATTTCCTGTCATTTTTATTTTGTTGTAATTTATATTTTACTTTTGTTTAATGCTTGTTTTTTGTTTTTTTGTTGTTTTTGTACATTTCAAGACATAATTTAAGTTATACGTAAATTTTACATTATTCCATCACGGACTTCTGTGGTGATGGTACATATAAGTTTGTTTATTGGTTAGTGAATTTAGCTGTTAGGTTTTACTTTCTAAATGTGATTTTAAAGAACCCATTTTGTAACTATGGAGTTGAGGTTTGTATTATCTTGATCAGTTTTGTTCTTTCGGTCTGTAATCTTTCATATAATTTCTTTCACGCAGTGTGATTTAAGCCAGCCATTGTGGTTTACATCCACGTGGAATTTTTGAAGTTCTTTTTGGTTCTTTTTTGATAGATTACCAATGTTTGTGGACACTAAATGTATATCACATGTCTATAAACTAACCAAGTAATTTTTTTTTTTTCTCCTGTAGCCATCACACCTAGGCACCACCAACAGGGAGGAATTGACCCAAGATTAATCCCTGGGCTCATGCCATCACCACGGGAACAGCAGTCTCTCTACCACTCCTCTCGCACCAACCCTTCTACGTACCGCCCTGCAGAAACTCAGGTTGTCCAACGAAGCCAGGAGGTATCCACGCATCCCTTGAGGCATGAGCCATATGTTGAAAATAGGACGCTGACTCCCAGTCGCTACAGGCACCCTAGTCAGCCATATAGCGACCCCTCTTCTCCCCTGAGAGAGTTTGCCACTCAGACTGGTAAGTTGATTTGTGTTTGTTGTTTTCAATCGCTGTGTTAAAAAAAAAAAAAATTAGTAAGGATATATTTAACAAGTGATTGTTGACGTGGTCATTTTTGTTATTATTGTTTTTGCTTTATCCTTTTTCAGTGGGTAATTTTGTGAATGTCCTACCCCCCATTCTGATATACGCTGTTTTTGTTGGGTTCCCTCTCTCCCGAAGTCCCCTTTTATTAATATGTTTTTATTTTAATACAATTGTGTGAATATGGAAAGTGTAAGAATTGGATACAATGTCTCACCCTAAAAGTGTTGTACAAATATGAATGTATATTTATTAATATCTCTATATTATTTTAAGTTTTTTAAATCCATGTGCCCTTGCATTTTCGTTTTTTGCAGTTTTTCCTGGAATAAAATACTCTTGACTATAAACATATACAATTTTCCATACGCAAGAATCAGTGCAAACTGCTGAGAAAGTTTGTTCTTATTTAGCTCGCTACTAATAAGTAATATGTCAATTTGTTACAGTCATTTTTGTGTGTGTTACATTTGGTAAGAGTTTAGTACAATGTTTGTCATTCAGCAAATGCACTAGAACTTGACCTTCGGTGTTTCTGTCCAAGGACAAATTCATTGTCCACAGCATAGCATGCACCGCAACTCACTATGTAATGTTGTTTGCAGATGACTTGCTAGAACTGTCCACTGGCCTGAGAAGAGTTCCCAGTGAAGTGGAAATTGAGTATCGAGGCGAAAATACACACAAAACGGAAAACACCAAAGGCAGTAAGAAGGTTCGTGCTCAGAGCGCAGATAGAAAGGAGCCAACAGACAAAACTGCTAGCAAACCACCAGTCACAAAACAGACCAAGTCTACTAAGCATCCTCTCAAGGGTTGGTGGATTTTTGACTCACATGCATAGCACCCCCCAAAAAAAATATCTTTCAAGATTTTTGCAAATCTGTGCGAGATGAGTCCTAAATAGTCCAAAAATGATATTTTAAAAAAATGTCCATCTGTCGGTCCGCCATCCGCCGTCGGTCTGTGCCGAAAAACTTTGAAGTGGCTAAGTACTCAGAACCTATTTCAACTACCCCAACCAAACTTGGTAAGTTGGTGTATATCCATAAGACCTCATAAATGATCAGGAAAAAGGTTAGGACTTCACTTAAAGGTCAAGGTTACAGTGTCATCGAATGTTAGTCAAAAAATGACAATTTTTCACAAAATTTCACCTTTTTTCTAGATTATTAATATTGAACTTATGCTTCTTTGATGCATGATACATATCAATTAGACACACATACTTTTAAAAAGTTGGTCAATTTGGTTGGTCCAAGGTCAAGGTCATTGGAGCTGTCCAAAGTCAGTTAGTTTAGATACTTTGAAGTGACCTTGACTTTAAACTATGAGAGGTATAAAGTCCAAATTTGATGTGTTTAGAGATGTTAGATTGATCTTTCATATATTTTCCATTTTTGCGTTGATCTAGAAGGTCAGAGTCATTTTAGGCCTTGCAAAAACATACAAAACAGGTCTTACAGTGGAATGGCTGTTTATTTAACCCTTAGTTTGCAACTATATTGGGTATTTGATCAGACATGCATGAGAGGTCACATGAAGGTCAAAGTCATCCCAAGATCAAGGTCACTGAAGGTCAAGGTAATCCCAAGGTCACCGTTTTTTGGCATAATACAACTTTTGCTGTACTTTTTTTGATAGTACATGAGTGTATTTAGCCGGAGGTCAAAGTCATCTCAATATCAAGAGTCAAGGTCAAGAGTTCAAGGTCAAGAGCATATAACAATCAAAGTTGGTATTACTTTGCATTTTAATCCCACCATTTCATTATTTTTCCTGGGCTGTAATTTTTATGTTAAATATTGCAAATTCCATAAGGAGCATGTAAGTCATATGGGCTTTGCCATTCTATTTATTATTATTTAACAAAATTTTTGTTGTTGTTTATACATAAATAATAATTGCTATAGTCTTATCAAGATTAAATTATTATTTTCAGCAGGTTTGAGTCAGGTGCATTACGTAATATTTTTAATAGCAACCATTTTGGCATTCGTATATGTTATACATTGCAGTTACCACCCAATTATATATATTTGTATAATTTTATAGTATCGGGTCAGTTGATTGTTGATGATGTAAAACAAGAAAAAAAAGGGGTGAGGGTGAGGGTTCTGAAACATCGTTAGAAAGTGTCTGCGTTTATCTTACCATTCCATGCTTTTTGTGCTTTTATAACAGAACACAGTACAGCACTGTGCATGTGTGTGCAGGTAAGCCAGCCAAGTGGAACTACCAGAACCAACAGCGCAAGCCACCAATAAAGCAGTCGGAGAAAGATCCTTTCTATGAGCAGAAGCGACAAAGGGCAGAGGAGAGACGTGCAGTGCGTGAGCGGCACTTGCAGTATTTGCAGGAGCTGAACCGGCAGGTAATCCCCACCGATCACCAACACCCTATCTCTCACAGACACGAAGACGATAAAGTGGACCAGGAGCTCTTAACTGACAGGAGAGGAGGAGGGGACGGAAGGAAGACTGGCCTGACGAATGGTGATGTGTCTCACCGCTCTCAGTCACCGCCATTGAATCGCTCGAAAGGACGGTACAGACCCGCCGACCGCTCTAGATCACCCCCTGTGGCCTCAGTACATGACAAGAAAGTTCACAATGCCAGCCAGGACTTTGAGACGGACTATGATCCTGACACCCACAATTACAACCGCGGCAGGGGACGCAAACATGGCGGTTTTACCCCTACGTTAGATGAGCGAGGCAATATCCACATGCCAAACAAAGAAACTGACTTCATCCCCTTTACACGTACCACGGACATCCTGGACCCTTCCAAAGCAGAAGACCCTCTGCACCTGTCTAGAGAGAACACGCGCATCAAGCAGGCTCGCCAGCATTACCATGAGAACCTGAGGCCAGCAGACTACGGTAACCAGCTGGCCATGTACAATGACAAGCAGCGGCAGCCTGCCGGCAGACACAAGGTGAGGACCCATCATCGATCTGCAACTTAACTGTTCACTGTTGTTGCGCTGCTGGTCCTTTCTGATGTTGTTGCATGCTATGTAGGATAGCAGTTGCACAGTCATGTTGTTGATGAATAGGATTTGTGTAAATGTTGTGTATTTTGGGCTGGTTCATAAACCTGTTTCAAACGTTAATGTATGAGTCAGTGTCGTTTGCTAGGTATCCTTTAACCAGTGAGCTCTGAGGGTCACACTCTTTTGCAACACTCTCAAGTTCACTCCTGAAGTGTGTTGGCGACTTTGGATATGGAAGTTGCCTAGTTGTTTTGTTTAGGAATTTGTACAGTTTGTAAAAGCTGTACTTCTGATATTCTTTCAATAATTTGTTTTACCTGTTTACTTGTTTTCTTGATGTACTTTCTGTAATCTTTTATACTTTAGGTTATCTTCATCTCTTTATTTCACCAGTTGATCTACTAAAACATGGTGTGCTGTTTTCACTGGAAGTGTTCATTGACTTGATTTCTGTGAATATTAAAGATACAATGAATCATGATCATACATCAGTTGTTGTGGCTTTTTCTTGCTGTCTGCTGTAATTTACACCCACATCTCATCTGTGTCCATCTTCGTCTAGCAATGTTGTTTTTCTTTTTGGACATTATATAGTTAGTTTTCTGCAGTAAAAAAAAAAAAAGTTTATATATTCCAAAGGTATATGCAGTTTAGGCTATATGCAGACACTGTTTTGTTGGGTTTTTATCATAGCAAAAAAAAAAACAACTATTTGCCATTTGTAAACAATAACGAGAAGTTTTTAGTACATTGCTTCCCTTGAAATTGATTCTATGGCTCAGAATCATATTTGTTCTTTGTTTCTTTTGAACTTATGTTTTTCTAGTGATCTGGTTTGAAATCTACATTGCTTCACTTGAAATTGTGTCTATGGCCTAGAGTCCTATTTTCTTCATTTGTTTTGAACATTCTTGAGTTCTGATTTCTTTGTTTTTCTTCTTTTCTTTTTGTAAAATTACTTGAATGTTATATTGTAAATGATTGCATATTGTGTATCCCCAGGATCCCATACTCAACCCAGCCCTGGTAAAAGATCACCCTACCGCTCGACAAGATCAGATCCTGCAGCAGCTGTCCACCCTCAAACAGGTATTGAGGCTTTTTGAAGGGTCTGATTGTTACACGGAGTCCTTGTTTATGGGGACAGTGAGTCATGGACAGTGAGTCATTGTTTATGGGAATAGTAGGAGGTTCAGCACTATCAGCTTATGTCAAGGTATGAGTCTTGAGGGTTTTCTGTAGCTCGGTTTTCCAGGTTTTCTCTCTCGCTTAATAATAGTATTGAATATAATCGGTGTAAATGACCAAAATAACAGGTGATTTAATTTCTGACCTTCTATAATAGCAGTCTTCTTAGATTGCCCCGCTATGATCTTGATTCAGAAAGAGGAGTATAGTATAATTATTAATATTTTTGTTATTGTTGTTATTGTTATTATATTATTATCATTATAATAATTATTATTATAATTATTATTATTATTATTATTATTATTATTATTATTATTATTATTATTATTATTATTATTATGAAAAGTTAATCAGTCCCGGGTTAATATTGCAGCAAGTTCTGGGTTGTTACAAGCGGAAACAATTAGGGTTGAGTTAATTTCTCATTCATTGTTTACTGCAGCTTAACATAATTTGACAAACATTAATTCACAGCAACTGATGCAAAATATACTTTCTTTAAAATATACTTTCTTTGCTTTTCAGAGTTTGATGCAGCGACAGCGAGAACTAGAGACTTACATGTTACCAAGCGACCTTGAAAAACAAGTTTGATCTTAGTGTGTGATTCATTGACAAACATGACCTTGACAGTGATTGGTTGACTTACGTAACTCTTATGTACCATTTATATAATCAACAAAATGACATCCTATAGTTGTATCACACATCTATACACCTATTTATTGACATTCACCGTTACTGAATGTAAAATGGTTTATGCCATACTTGTGAGCAGTGTTTTAATGTTCCTTTTGATCGATGCATGGTTGTGCATGATTATTGTTTATCAATTTTAAAACCATTAATGAAACTTAAGTACCACTGTGAAAGTACTTAAGTTGAGAGAATGTTGACAAGATTAGAAAACTCAACTGTTGTGCCATCATAATATTGAGCCGGCCAAACATTTCTTTCGGAAAGATCATGCAGCACTGTACTGTTCACAAGCTTATGTTTTATTCTCTTTGTCATCCAGCTGTGAATGTTGTACTCGCATGCCTGCACTGCGAGTCTGTGCATTCAGCCTGAAATCAAGATTTTCTGTAAAATTATTCAGTAAGTTGTATTGTCATATTGTTTCCCTAGCTTTAATGTACGTTGGTTGTAGTATGTCATTTTGAGTTTGATTGTTACTTCCAACTACTGCATTCCAGTGAAGCATTTCAGCATTTTGTTGTTTGGGACTCTGCCATACAACTACATCATGCTTACATTTGATTTGAATTGTACAGTGAGAAGAAAACTGCTGACAGTTTTATTTATTGCTGTATTTATCCTCTCTTCCTTTACGCCAAACCGATAACTGTTGTTGTTAAGTGTATTTATTTGAAATACTTTTGCATTTTGTGTATTTGTGTGTTGTACAAAACTGAAAACACCATTTAACATAAGAGAAAGTATTACTCATAATATTTTTTCCATCCATAACTCAATAGCAACACATAGTTGTCCTATATTTTTTGTTGTTGTATGTAATGAAAATGACAAGATTGTTGTCCTGTGTTTGTGTAATGTTAGTGAGATTATTCAAATTGTAATGTGTTCTGAATAACTGCTGACAAAATGAAAATGGCAAGTGAAGTGAATAAAGTATCATCCTAACTATGTAAACTAGTAATTTCAAGATGTCAAGCGAGGCAGGCACAATTAAAAGTGCAGCACCACACTTAACAAATATTTATTGTCATCATTATTAGTAATTATTATTATTATTTCATTTCCCAATTAGTGCTAAGCACTTTGACTGATCTGACTATAGACTCATAGTGTGACATGCTGTTTGAAGAAGACTGTATGTAGTTCACTCACATATCTGCATATGTGTGTGCAGTTACTTGCTTGTGTATGTGTGTGTGGGGAGAAGGTGTGTGGGTGGAGAGCCTACATATAATTATACTATGATGAGACATTACTGCATATTTGGTAGTGACACTTGCTTGGTTTTTCCAAGAGTAATTCTCAATGCATATTTTTTTTAGTTGGAATTAATATCTGAAATTGCTTTTGCTGTGAAGAAAATTCAACAAACTTGACAATGGAACTACATAAAATATTATTACAAATATCAGGGTTGCTGCAAGGCTAGCTGTGCATGTTCAAAAACAATTGTGAAATTAAGTGTACTAAATTATGTTTGGATATTAGGAAGAGCAGGGATTTGTAATGCTATTTATTGAAAGAGCTCACATTTTAGCTTTCGATGACTTCTTAGTCCCTTTGTCTTGTGGTCTAATAAGTTACACCATTGAACTCTTTTAATTTACCAATGGCTACAAACACCAGCTATCGACTGTATAGTCTCACTATCATTTATGTTAAAAACATAAATCAAACATGGTTTTCCAGTTGTCTTTGATCATGCATGAGTATTTTTAATTTATTTTTTTTATGAAAGAAAGGTCTGCATGGTTGTGAATTGTTATTTGCTTACTAAGCCAACAGCATGATTTTTTAAAAAATAACAAGGAATAAAGCCAAGGGAGATAACCCCACACTGTTTGTTTCTTCTTGTATTAGGTAATTAGCACGTCGTTCTTGCTTCTCTGCGATTGTTACTTTTCAGTGATTCTTTAGAAAATAATATATATATATATATATATATGCTTTGCCTGAAATTTATTTGATTTAGATCCTAGGTAAAATCACAAGAGAGAGAGAGAGAAGCAAAACATACATAATTGATTATGTCCATTTGTTCTGTGCAGGTATATCCATCCATCCATAATCGAATGCTTAGTGCAATTAGAGAGGGTGCAAAAAGGTAACACAAAGTACAAAATAAGAATTCCAAAATAATACTTGGATCAGAGTGGTTTTAATACTGGTCCAACATGATACATGCTAGAAGTTAAAATATCAGTTTTGTACTTAAAATATGAAATAAAACTGCAGTTAAAATTGTAATCCTATAGTTTAGCAAATTTGATGACATTGGTACCTTTTACAAAATATTAGTTCTGTAATTGAATTTAAAAAATATCGTAAGTGGATCTAAATGAATTTTTTTAAAAATTCCAATGATAAACAAGCAAAAACAACTGGGTTTACAATGCTGCATTTTCAAATTGTCCATAGCGTTATTATTGCAACATAAAAAGAAAAAAGAAATCATTCATCTGTTAACCCCCCAAAATCGGAATACATCATGCAGAAAAAGAACCTATAAATAATAACAGTTTAATCATCTGATAAATAGAGAAGTGTATCCACTGTGCATTCATACATAAATTCTACAACTAACAAGAGATTCAGCATGGCAGTCTACACCACCTTTTTCTAATATCACAGAGAATTTAAGACAATCAAAAACAAGACCTACTAGGAATGAAGCGCCGTCAGCAGTCAAAGTTCAACAAGCTGCTCTGACAGCACCGAGCTTGAAAAACAAAGATGGAAGGGGAAGGGGAGATAGGTTTAAAGGGTGGGGGGAGGTTGTGGCAATGAGAGGGAGTGGGTGTTGTAGAGATTTTTGAGGGGGTGGGTGGGTTGGAACAATAACATCAATATATAGAAGTATATTATATTTATACTGTTTTCCTTCCTGGGCCTAACTGGGCATATAAATAGCTGTAAATAGGTTTTTGCTATTCTATTTTCTGTCTTTTTTGTCATTTGTGTACATAGTTGTAAATAGTATATCCTTGGCTTTTTTGTAATTTCTGTACATAATTGTAAATAGTCTGTACCTTTACTGTCCCGTCTTTTGGTGTATTGTAGCAAAAGTAATGTTTCATCGAGTGCATGTACTTATATGTTATGACTATGTAAAGCGTGGTGAGTCTGGTCATAGGCTGGAGGAGTACCCGCTATATAAAAATCCGTTATTATTATTATTATTATATTAGATTTATTTATTTTTTTAATTTTATTTCATTTTATCATTCTTACATAGCGATTTTTCAGCTCAAGGCGCTGGCCGATTCAGGATCTAACTCAAGCTGAATGAGGCGCCCATTTGCTGCCATGAGTGCACAGTCTGACGCTCAGACCACTGAGCACAATCCTAGGGGACCAGGGATGGGGAGAAAGGAAAACTATACACTGAAACAATCATCAGACTAATAGCAACAGTAAGATGGCCAGTGCTCACAGCCAATGTTTATTTCCGGGTCACCGGAAATCGAACCCGCAAAAACCATTGTAACACAAGCTCGCTGCCCAACCAACTGAGCTATCGTATTATATAAAATTGTTACATTATATATATATATATAAAGTATAGCAAGCTGCACATGTAGTGCAGTAAAACACATGAGCCATGAAATATCAATATATTGCTGTACAAAAAGTACTTTGCAAATATAAAATATACCACATGTTACAGGGACAGTGCACTAATACTTCATGAGACAGATTTTTATTTTACATTTCATAATTTATAATATGATTCAATGCAATATAAAAATGGCACATATTTCTTCAATCATTCCCATACAAAGCAAATTAAAAATTAATGAACTTTTTCCCATTTATTTATTTTGTTCGTTCGATAAAAAAAAAAATCATTGATGTGTTCAGTTTTGCAGAGATATAGTGCGCAATGCATATTAATTTATCCTTTAAACAATTATAGTTAGTATAAAGTGTAAATATCTTATCACATATTGAACATTTGTACATTTACATTGGTGTATAAAAAAACGACAATATTGCATAATACACTCAGGTACATACGACATAAAGCATTTGTATCGAGATTTTGACCAAATAACAAAATATAACATATGAAAATTTAAATTGTAAAACGGTAAGATGCCACTGAGAAAATCATAATTAAGAACAAATTAGTGGCATGCAAACAATTTGCGAACAATAAAATATTTAACAAAATAGAAATGAGTAATACATTATCATCCCAATTAAAAATTGTGAATACAATAAAATAATTACAAATTATAGGAAATAACGAATCAATCCTGCAAAATGAAAGGGTCTTATCGGCAAAACTCAAGACTTATTATGTTTGCGGACAGCAGTAACTGTGTCTAAGAACTAACCACATATAGGCACATTTCCATGTCATGATCTTTCATAGACAATAAAAAGTTTGTCTTATTCTCGATCTCTTGCACCCCAAGTGTGTTTTCTTGGCATGGAGTTGTGCACTATACAAGTGCACTTTGATTTGGAATAGGAGAATACAAATGATGGTTGGGATAGGGGATCATTCAGTTCACGAGAGTCACATAAATGTCAAGTCCGGTAATCCTTATTCATGTGTTGGCATACACGTTCTGGCTTAGTCTGTGCTCTTGTACCACTTGGTAGCAGTAGCGATATTGCTCCTGCAAAAGAAAAGAAAGTTGAACGAAATCAGGACCATCATCCAAACAACAAACAACAATGATAGCTGCTTTAATCGTCATCATCGTCGTTGTCGCCGAATCATCATCATCATCGGCAGCAGCACCATCACCTCATCTTTACCTCCCCATCGCACAGTCAAAATCATCATTATCATCACCATCAACAACAACAACATCATAGTCATCGAACGCCACTACAATCGGCATTACCATCACCAACAAGATCCAACCACCATCACCATCGTCATAAACAAGCGACACTTACTTTATTCACGGCTCCAGGCCTGACAGTCTGCACCTGTCTGACAGCAAGGAAGACGTCCACCTCATTGTCTGACGTCATACGACTGATGACGTTCCACAGAGCGCACACCACCCCACTTCTGGATTCTCCGTCACTGCCAGCGAATGAAACGTTAACAGTTACAAGGTTAGTGTCTGGTACCCTTTCTCTCTTTTAACGCTGTGGTTTGTGGACATAATTGCATTTCAAACCCAAACTATTGCTTTTTTGCCTCATATGACCGTTCCGTCTATTGCCTATTATTACATGACCGTTCTGTCTATTGTCTATTATCACATGACCGTTCTTTTGTCTGTTTACCACATGACCGTTCTGTATAATATGATGGGTTTGTCCGTTTTAAAATGTAAAGAAAAAAAACATTTACCAAATAGATCACAGTTCTATCCTATAAAAGTCCTACTATTAGACTGCTTTTCTTACACATATTGGGGAAGGGATCGGGGATCAGGAGAGGGGCCCACTAGCTAAGATTGGAACTTACGGCAAAACAAATGGTTTTCTTTTGTAACTTGCCTACTTACATGCATTGGACAACAACAGGTGAAGTAGGACTATTGACATGGGCAGCATGCAGCAGAGTCACCAGTTGTATCAGATCGGCAGTGTTGTCTGCCACCTGTTCTGACCACCCTGTCAGATGTAACACTCTCACTGAAAGCGTCTTGTCCTGCAAATTAACAGTGCTTAACTGCGTAACTGTAAGATTGTATTTGAATGTCCCGTTTTAAATAAAAATGTAAGCCTATGAACGATAAGGATATATAATATGACAAGAGTATGGCCATTCTTTAGACGACGTATTACATCATTCACAAATAACATTTAACATGTAACATTTGTTGTAAGCTTAAAGTAGCTTATTGGTAGATTTTGTTTATAACAAATCCATCTCTCTTTTTTCTCCATGTGGTTATAATGTTCACTAATTGTGATGCGATTGTTATTTTTTACATTAATGTTTAACATCACCTGAATGTGTGAATAGGTAATAAAATTAATGAAATATTGACTTATTGCAAGTGTAAGGACACCCGTAAGTTGACTATGTCCTGAAAAGCTTCCTCGACGTGAAAATGAGAATGATGTGTTGACGTGAACAACAATGAAAATGAATTGTTCTAATACCAAAGAATGTGGGTATACTACAAAGAAGAGTCATCCGAGGCTTTCCCTATATAAAAAGTGAAGACGTTTTAAGAGCAGCGCCGTCAAGCGGCTGCGTGGCGGAGCAGGTTAAGGGAGGTAAACAGACCACATAGCAACATGTAAATACAGACGATATTGCTCGACTGTATCGGCGTGTTTCTGATGAATCCCGAACATATTTGTCAACAAAATTACTGTGTAATGTGTAGGAAAATGACTCCCTGCAATAATGCTGGTATTTTTGCACATTTGTTTTTCGTCAACATTGTAATCTACTTGGAAATGGTGTGTGAAAACAGTTCGAATTCTACTTATTTTTTTTTCTTTTTTTAAATTCATACAAACATGAGGCCTTTTTATGATATTAAAGTTTGTGCTATTTTTTAAAACTGGAGTTCGAAAAATTTAGGTGAATACTCTGCGTCTCCAGCGCTTCCCAATTTTATGACCTTGTAAACATGATCCGTGTAAGGTGCCATGAAGCTGATGTCATCTGTGTTGTATTGGTCTGTCCTGTCCAACGGTCCTGATACAACTCTAAAGAATTAACTGGACCTTAAGCAATGTACAAACAAACAAACAAACTGTGGGGTGGACTATAAGACAACAACAAGCGTTAAAGAAAAGAAAAAAAAGTAATCATACAATAACAACAAAGAAAACCAAACCAAAGGAAACAATAACATATTTACAAATTGAACTGAATTTGACAATAATTATGATTATGCAAAGCAATGTTAAATTTTCACACGTTCCCTGTTGTTCAATTGACAACCAACGCTCTTTAGCCCACTAATCACTATTCAATGGGGGATATTAATTTATGAATACAATTTAGCACTCTGTCATGCTGCAATAGTTTTGTTTTAGGCTATGATTCAGTCACCAACAGCACAAACTTGAATATCATAAAAAAGGCCTATTGTTTGTATGAATTAAAACAATCCAAATAAAGTAAGTAGAATTGAACTGTTTTCATTCACCATTTCCAAGTAAATTGTAAGCTCTATATCACAATGTTGACGAAAAACAAATCTGCAAAAATATCAGCATTATTGCAGGGAGTCATTTTCCTACACATTACACAGTAATTTAGTTGACAAATATGTTCGGGATTCATCAGAAACACGCCGATACAGTCAAGCAATATCGTCTGTATTTACATGTTGCTATGTGGTCTGTTTACCTCCCTTGATCTGCTTCGCCACGCAGCCGCTTGGTGTCGCCGTGTTTTTCGCTGACGTCACTCGTTTCGCATAGAATCGTGTTATGATTCTTCTTTGTAGTATACCCATATTCCTTGCTAATACTGCGCAAGTACGATCTAGCTCAAAGAGCTGCTCAAAGCACTGGCGGAAAACGGGATATAATCTAACTCAAGGTCGCCAACTTGCAGCATCAAGCGCATTGTCAAACGTCAAGGACAACTGAGCCACCATCAACGGCCTATACATTTTGTACCCGTTCTTTTGAGAGTGTGACCTGCCCTTTTTTTGACAGAATGGCCAGTTCTTTCACGTGCCGCTATGCCGACACGGTGGATGGGTGTAGAGGGGTTGTGTGAAACACCTGTTTTAATTTAAATTGTCGTCTTGATATATTAAATTACCTCTCTCTTCATGGTCACACAGTGACTGAACAGAGTTTCTCCCAGCTCGGTGGAGGAAGTGAGAGTGATGACGTAGTTTCCTGTTTTCAAAGTTCCACCAACCTTGTCTGGATAGTAGCGGCCTATGTCCTGGTTTAAAAAAAAAAAAAATTATTTGTTATTGTTGTAATAATTATGAGTGACTGCAAAGATATACCGGAAATGCTCGAGGCTGCCCGATTTAAGCAAGGAAGGGAAATAGCAAACACAGTGTAATAAATCAGAAACTTAATAAGCCAACAAAATGGAGTCTCTTTGAGGTTTCTATACTATTATTTTACGCAGCTAACTGTCTTGTTCGCCCTAGCCCTTTCTGTTAGGCTAAAAGCATCCTCACCTTCTGATCACTGACGTCACCAATAGAAATGATAGTGCTGACGTCACATCCGTCTATTAGCCGCCATATGTCTTCCACAGTATCGGGTACAGGAAGTTGCGTCATGATGCACCCATGGGACTTGAGGAAAGTCTGAAAGGAAGTATTAACAGTTGTGATGTTGTAGGTTGTATTTGCCTACAAGGCTGACATGTCAAAATGAATAAGTAGGTTTTTAGCTTATGGTAGTATTATGAATGATTTATTACTTTAGACCTGAATAGGTATTTTAACCTGATCTGTTTAAAATGTTAAACTAATTTCGGTGGACAATGATATGGGTACTTACCGGCAAGTAGACAGCGTTGATGTACTGATTGCGACCTTGAACGTGCTGCGTCAGGTACACCAAATGTTTATCACCTGTCAGGAAAGAAAAGAAAGAAAGAGATTTCTCTTATATAGCGCACTTACAAGCTCAGAGAGCTTCTCAAGGCGCTGGCCCGTAATATCCAGCAATCACAAAATAGTTTGCTGAAGTCAGGATTCGAATCCACAAAAAGTAACGTTTCAGTCCGAGTGTTCCAAATTTAAAAAAAAAAACAAGAACAAAAAAAAAAAAAAACGACGATAATTTTAATCATGAACCATTTGCACGAGACGATTACGACGATGGAACTTTGAACTCTTTGGAACTTTGTTCTTTTATTTCACGTAACATGATGTAATATACAAAAAATAACAAGAGACTCATTAGTCATAGCCCTGGGGGCTGTTAGCCAAATGGGTGGATTTGGGGATGGGAGGGGAGGGGGGAGAGGATTGGATACACATAACATTCGTACCATGAACGACATTGTATGACACTGCAGCTGTATTATAATACATGCAGCAATTGGGCTGTTATAGATCGGCATAACACATTACAACAAACACGAAGGAATTCACACAAACCCTAAATAAATGTGGCAACTAAATAAATACACACATAACGATATCAATTCAACATCATAACAATGAACGTGCAGGATACTGATAATTTATACGTGTTTTCAATTGTAATTTACTACTGAGAAGGCTATCAAAGATAAACTTTGGAAATAATTATACAGGCTATCAAAATGATTTCTCTAACAGGAAGTTCAACCTATGGAAACCATTTCCATGTAAAACAGATTGCAGTATATGAAAGATCGATTGAGCAATTAATAAACTGGACGATCGACCGGAAGACGGACGAATTTATGTGAAGGCAAAATGACTGGAATAAGGTAGGGCAAACTGAATTGTGTAACAGTTAATATGTCCAATACTTTACGCACATGGCAAGACACTTGGATTTCTGTTTTTGGGTTTGTTTTCCTTCATGTTGGCCGTTTCATAAGATGGTGGTAGCATGCATTCTTGACACTTCTTCAAAGTCTGAAACAAAATGTTTGCATTGTTACCACAGGCGCCTGTCTCTGGATGGGAGAGAAGCATAGCCACCCATACACGGGCGCCTGTGACTGCTACATACATGTATGTTTGTTAAGCAGTAAATTTGGCACAGACTCGACGCAGATCGAATGAACGAACATAATACTGTAAAGATAGATGATCTAGTTTCTCGAACTAAGAAAAAGTTAAGAAGCGATTATGTCCTACTTGTGGAGAAGAAAGAAAGAAAGAAAGAAAGAAAATAAAAGAAAGGATAAAAGAAAGACGAGAAAAGAAAGAAAACAGTGAATGGAAGGAATGAAAAAAGGAAAGAAATAACAAAGAATAATAAGAGGAAGAAGAATATGTCTGAAAAAGTAGAAACTATACAGAAAGAGAAGAACGAACTGAAGAAGAACAACAACAACAATAAAGGAGTAGTACTACCAAGAACAGCTGTAAAGTGGAAGAGAGATTGAGAATCAAAGAAAGCAAGGTGGCATAAAGAAATGAAGAAGGTAAAACTGACATAAATCTAGGCGTTAAAGAGCACAGTGATTAGTGAGAGTGAGGGGGGCAGTGGTGAGTGTGTGCGTGTGTGAGGGGTAGGGGAGTATAGGAAGGAAACGGGGAACCCGAGTCAATGAATCCGTCAGTCAGTCAGTAAATTAGCCAGTAGATCAACTTCTGCTATGGCACGTTTGTCATTCGGTCATCCAGTCACCAACACATTCTGATCCAATCACCAACGCACACTGTATGTCACGCTTACACACAAATGATGGACAGCATACAGTACATGCGTTATTGCATGCCTACCTCAAACTCAGCATCTATGTGATCGTTTGGACGGTCGTGCCTGATGTTTTCAGTGAAAATGATATCAAACTCGGAAGCTGGCAACCTCGTGTTCTGGCTCAAGTACGCTTCCAAGACCGCCTCGTGTAGAAACTCGTACTGGACCTAGCATAAAAGCAAACATTAAAACAGCTAGACATAGGCACACCTGTTTTTTTTTTATTTTAGTTTATTTTTTTAATAGAAAGATTGTCGATTTGCTTAGAAAAGTACCTCCTACATTCGCAACTATAAAATACGTAGCACATCTGTACACTGCTACAGATCATTGAGCAATGAACTTTTGTACGTACATGCAAAATTCTCACTCTCAGCTGCCTGTCTTGTTCTTGCTTCAAAATTGCTAGAATTGTCCAGAAATTGTGCACGGTTTACGATGTGGTGAGTGATATAATATTAATATAGTTTTAATAGCAATTACAAGAACGATTTTACTAGGGGAAATATGATTTTGCTGTCCATTTCTGTCTTCCCTCCTTCGTAAATTTCATTAGCTGTTAGGTGGATTGTACCACCATATTTTTATTATTACTGTTACCCTCGATCATCACAGACGGAGTAGTGGAGCTTTACGAGGCTTACTGAAATCAGTAAATAGGGAGTAGGCCTCGTCAGGTTTAGCTTCGCTGTATAACCAATCCTCTGTAGCGTCAGGGTATAAGACAACAACAACGTTTACTACTCAACATTTGAATTAGTTTATGTTGTTAATTATCTAAAGGTGTGTACCTTGTTTTGCACCATGTGGCAGCGGTCTTCTCTCAGCTGCTCAACTGTGGCGAAAATGTCCAGCTCTGACTGCTCTTGTGCTTGATCCATCAAAATGTCCAGTGCTATGTAAGTTCCTGTACGACCCACGCCCGCACTGACACAAAGAGAGAAATTGGATTACCGACACTGTGAAGAACACACCACATTATTATTATTATTATTATTATTATTATTATTATTATTATTATTATTATTATTATTATTATTATTATTATTATTATTATTATTATTATTATTAATAGTAGTAGTAGTTCTAGTAGTAGTAGTAGTAAGCCTATTAACAATGACAGCCAAAAAAAAACAACCATGTGATATTAGTTAATACATTATTTTTGGAAGGCTATCTCACATTACCTGACAACTATTCCCGTGCATTACATTACATCATGATTATTGCTTTAGGTCCAGCGGACTCTTCCGAGCCAAATTAGGACCGGACAACCCCTCATCCGCATAAAAGATCTGCTGAAACAACCCTAGTGGTAAAACTGAAGGCTCTCCACCAGCCAGTCACTTTGCAATAAAGACATCCCACGCAGGGGACGCTGAGGCTATACTCTAATTTATCGAACCCTCGTTTACAAAAACAAAATAGAATACAAACATCATTATAAATTATCAACAAAACACACATATAAAATGCCTACATTGCTAAATAATATCATAGGAAGCCCCAGTGACCACCTGGCAGAAAGCGTCCAATATTCCCAAGATGATCCAACAGACCTCATACATAAATGAGGAGTATTGTCCCGGAAGAGTTTTTAAGAAAAAAGGTAGGTGACTGGTCTAACGAAGAAGAAGATAGTGTATAGCAGATTGATAGAAGAGAGCAGGAATGAGAAAGACAGCGACAGTGGGAATTTAAAGCACTAAATTTCCAGAAAGTGTGGATACTATTTATACTGAAACCCCCGGCACCCCAACGGGGGATACCTATTCCAGTGGTCTTGTCCGTTATTTCATGGCTTTCTACAAACCTGCAGTGCACAACAAGGGGCGGGGCTTTGCTGTCACGCGGCACTCGAGTTCTAACGTAACGCCAGAGGTCGATGAGTGGAGTGGTGGCTGGAATTGAATGATCCATCCAGTTGACGTAATGATACTGCTTCACCTGGCGCTTCTCATTGCCCTGCACATTATCATCCGACAAAATATCAATATTATTTATGAAATTAAAAGCAAAACTATAATTTTTGTTAATCTATAGCCTAATAAAACTTCGACCAAATAATAAAGTAATTATTGTGATTCTAAAACAAACATGATTACCTTTGCAGTTCTGTAGACATGTAGGCTATTTCTATTAATTATTATTAGACTCTGAAACAAAGTAGTTATTATACACGTAACTCATTTACAAATTTCTCTCATGTACGTCTTCACGAACCATCCAGTCAGCTAACAACCAATCACACATATAAGCGTACCTTCTCACAAGCCAAGCAAACTACACAACAACAACAACAATACCTTAAACATAAAATAAACAATATAGGTTTTTTTACTCTCTGAACCGCCAACTCAAGAACAAAAGCTGCCAACAATGAAATAGCACATATATAGACGCCACGAGCTCTCTCTACCTCTTTCTCTTCGATTTCAAAGGTTCTGATGAAGAAGAAAGCCCTGGTTTCCTCCGATAGTGCAGTGACCGTCATGTGTTTAGTTTGGAGCTTGTTCCCTGTGGATGGCCAATATTCGAAACACTTGACCTGTGAGCACGCAAGCAAAACAGTTCATTGGTGTGAACCTTTTAAATTAAACTTAGTGGTGGGAATAAACTTTGACCCCTTTCGGCGGTGCATTCATGAAATGATGTGCATCACACTGCGTAGCTCAGACCTCGTCTAGTCTCAGCTATGCAGTGTGATTAGGCATAGATCTGCAACAGCGACCAACCAGATAACATTATTTTGATGACCCATTTTAAAGTGCAGGAGGTCGATCTAATTACTTTTATACAGCGCGTATACCAACCCAATGACTTTTTCTCCCCAAAGGCTTTGGCTCAAATCAGGATCTACTCCGAGCTTCGCAAGGCGTCAACGCGAAATATCAAGAGCACTGTCAACCTTTCAAAACAACTGATAAGTCATCCAGATCAACTTTGATGGAGACAGAATGAACTCGTTTTTTGACGTGCCGATGCAGGGGGTTCAGGAAAATTATGATAAAAAACTGACTGATGTGGAAAAAATATCTGCTTTCACCATCGATAATCAAGCTCAGGTTCACCTGCATGCCTTGCGAGCATTTGGCCACTGAGCCACCTTGCCACCCCACATGGCCACAACAGCCCGTAATTTTGCCCAAAGTCAGTGTTTTCATGTCTCTCGCTGATACATGGTGTTTCCGTCTTAAATCTTGATTCGCAATGAATGTTGGTTATGTAGGAACGTACACTGCTACTCCAGCAGCCCACACAATACTATTCTTGTGAAACCATTCACGGACAATTAATAACCTATAGGTATTATCCAGATCTATCAAAATCTACACTTCTTTTAAAATCCTTAGTCTTATACCTTGTTTCCTTCCTTGATTTTGGTAAGCATAACGATGTCAGTCACCCCTTCTTGCCAAACCATTCTCCAGAAATCATCCTCGGTGTTGTCTTTCGGACCTGCCAGACATTAGCGTTCAAAGGAATTGGTCTAATATAGCGCATTTACCACAACAAAGAAGAATCAATGCAGTGAAAAAAGCCAGGATTGAACCCAAGCGCCTAAAGCGCACGTTTGCTGCAAGCATAGCCGTTTTACGCCATGTACCACAAAACCATGCACCCGGCACACCATCAGCCTATAATTAAAAAAAATTAAGATAAGGCTTTCAGCTGTAGGACTACTTTTGATAGAATAACTGTTTTATTTTTAGTTGTTCATGCTGTTCATGCAGCAAGTGGGAAATTAAACACCGTCTAAGCACCCCTCTCCTTCACACCACCCCTTTCTTACCCACACATTCACCTCCCAGAAATTGACTTCTTATAGGAAACAAAATCTGTTGCTTGCATATTAGTTGAAATTAACAATTAGATCAAGCACGTTTGCACGCTCACTCAGAGCATTACAATAATAATCCTGAAAACACATTTTTGCATGCACTATATATTATCAAACTACGGTGGAAGTCGGTTGTTCTGGAAACGCCAGCGGGTACAGTCCATACATTACAGTAGATATGTAGGTTAACAAACGTCGAATCCTTAAGTAAACCAATAACTACTGATGACAAACGCAAGAAATGATAGCATTAGCAGCAACAACAACAGAAACACTAACCACACCAGTAGAAAAACGGAAGCTTTACATATAATGGAATTAATTTATTCTTGACTAAAAATGCAATAGAATATAACACTCTTGTTTCCCCTCCTTATCCTTCCTTACCCAGGCACCCACCCACCCCCACCCACCAATTAAAAATAAAATACTGTACAATAAAGAGTGAAAATAGATAGGCTATGTAATATACCTTGCGCAGCGATGTAGGCCTTATTAGATTTGAATCCCTGAAATAAAAAGAAAAATATGCCACGTCAGCATTTAATTATAAATATAGTGATACGGCCATTCCAGCAAAAACGTAGGCCTACGAACATATTTGAATGGCGATATAATAAAGACGGCGACGACGACGACGACGACGATGATGATGTTGATGATGATGATGATGATGATGAAGAATATAGATGACGACGATGACGATGACGATGGCGATGATGATAATGGAGGAGAACACAGGCGCGTTATAGACGCTTACGTGACCATACTGGAGGAGATGGAGAAGAAGAAGAGAAAGAAGAAGAAGATGCACACAAGGTGAATCCTGAATATAGTAATCATCTGACTAGTCAATCGACCTTGGTTAAATCTGACCAAGCGGCAATTAACAATCGATCAATTATGCAGTAAACTTATGAACCAACTAACCAACCAACCAACCAACCAACCAACCAACCAGCCACCCAACTGATCAGAAAGCAAAAGACGATAATGCTCCATGATAATATAATTATTACCTTGACAAAACTAGCATTGATGTAATCCGAGGCATCATCATCATCAACTTTGGAAAGCTCAACTCGAGTTGTATCATCTGAAAGAACAAAAAAAGATTAAATGGGAGGCATGGTAAGTAACTATACAAAAAGATGTATTTACCCCGACAGGTACAAATGGGCTCGTCCGGTGAACCTGTGACGTAATACGCATTGTGCAGGAGGGTACTATTTACAACCGCGCCGATTGACGAGGCGACAGTGGCGGGCGTGTTTTCTACATGCATCATTGAATGGTTGTATGAAGTGATAGCGGAAGAGGTCATCCCTGGATGGGGAAAAGAGCATAGGCCGGTGTTGTCTCTCGGACCTGCCAGACATTAGCGTTCAAAGGAATTATTGGTCTACTATAGCGCATTTACCACAACAAAGAAGAATCAATGCGGTGACAAAGGCCAGGATTGAACCCAAGCTTGGGTTGGGGGTTGGAGAGGAAGGGTAACTGGTGATGGGTTGGGGTGGAGAAGTTGTACAATACAATACAATACAATACAATACAATACAATACAATACAATACAATACAATACAATACATCTTTCTCTCTCTCTCTCTCTTTTTTTTACCCTAAAAGGAATTACAACAGTCCAAGAATCACAGTTTGCAACCATATACATTTAGAATAGAATATGCAGCTAACCACTTTTCCTCATTTTACAGGTACCGTATAAAAAATAATTCCAAACATACTTTACTCGCACTGTTTTAGTTCTTACAATAGTACAAGTATATCAGAACACACACACGCACGCGCGCACACACACACACGCAAACACCCCCCCCCCACACACACCCACTGATAACGTTATTAGAATTAAGTTATGGAAGAAGTGAACTCTTTCGAGAGTCATTTGTGCAGTTTCTCTGATATTCAGCTTCAAATGACTGAGGCGGGAAATGAGTAGTAGTAAGGGTTTAAGGCAACAGAATTAATCCAGACATGCAGTTTTGAAAGCATTGTGTGTAAAACTTTAAACAAATTTAATTTTATCCAAATGTGCTTTGCAGAAACAGTTTAAACTATTGCACCCACATAAAGTGCAACGGGGAAATGAGAGAGCAGACCGAAGCCTTTTAGTACTAACGGAGGAGATGCAACCACATCGGAGCCCATTATGAGCTTATCACAGATAAAATCAAAATTGTACGTTGTTTTACCTTTAATAAAACCAACAACAACACCTGAGTAGTAGGCGTTAACATTTTCTGTTTATTAGACTAAAACCTTCATCAGTAAGACCTTTAATTAAGAATATAACTGATTTTAACCTTCCTTGTATGCCTACAAGGTTGTTTTTTTTAACAGAAAGAACTGTAATCTAAAGGCTACTTACAAGGAAGAATACTATTAAACCGATTTTTGTAGTAGTTTGCCTGCTTTTTCCCATCTGTCACTGGATGGTCCAGTGGGACCAGCCTCTGTAAAACAATAAAACATGACAGATTTAGAAGACTTGAAGGCTGTAATGAGCCATTTTCCTGACGAATGGGGGAAGAGAGAGAGAGAGAGAGAGAGAGAGAGAGAGAGAGAGAGAGAGAGAGAGAGATAGAGAGAGAGAGAGAGAGATGATGATGATGATGAACACTGAACATTGGAACGTTTAATAGGATAAATGTTTTAGGCTTATAAACCTAGTCTTTTAATGGAAAAAGAAAGGCAGAAATCTCCTCCTTCCAAGTATTTTAAAGAAAAAGTGCAGAAGCCCATCGAAAACAGCCATTTATTTGCTGTAGGAACATTCATTCACCACTGGTGTGTTTCGCACAGGTATGTATTATTGAAATAAACTTTCAAATCTATCTCTTACGTAGCCAAATATTAAGTACCCTTTCCACCCCTCCTTTCTCTCTCTCTCTCTCTCTCTCTCTCTCTCTCTCTCTCTCTCTCTCTCTCTCTCTCTCACTCTCTCTCTCTCTCTCTCTCTCTCTCTCTCTGTTACGTTGAAACGCGAATGGTAGTACGTCGGAAACGCGCACGATAGATCTAATGGTTTCGTTTTGCAAAGTATTCAATAATGGAGTTTATTTACCTTTGATTCGAGTTTGCATTGTTGTTAGGAGAGGCTTTGTATAACGTTGATGATTTGCGTTAGTCGATATTACTGGAGAATTTTCTGGATCTGCGTGTTTACTCTCGATAGAAATTTCCCGATACATATCGAAGCAAGAGGACGTTCCAGAAGGAGAAATAATAATGTATGACGTAAGTCAGTGATGACGATCTTTTATTCGATTGGTGGTAGTGCGTCATTTCTACTTTGTTCGAAATTGTTCGGGAAGAGAGAGAGGTTATAAAATTGTGTGCCGCACTGTTGTTGAGAGATAGTTATTGTTGTTGATAGTGATTTGGAAAGTAAATTTGAGAGTGGAAAGGCGATTGAGCGATTGTATGCAGTTGTTGATGTGTGCTGAATAAAAGTGGAAAACTTCATACGTCGACTTTGTGACTTGTATGCTGTTTGAGCAGGCTGCGTGGATAAACGAATCTGAGTTACACAACTATCAGGAATTCAAGCATCGGGGCTGAATCAGATACTGATAGAAAAACACCAACATCAAACGGAGTGTAACATTTTGGGGGTCAAGCCGCGATTCACGCCATAGCCAAGGGTTCAACTGCGACAACAAGCGAGTCAACGTTACGAGAGGCAGTCATCGAGGGTAGCCGCCAACGAGTTGCGTCGAGAGGGGCCAACATACTGGGACTACATCACCGATAGGTTCGGGTTGACTGCAAGGGCGTGTAGTCGCTGAAGAGTTGCTTCGTGAGCGAACAACAGATCGGGACTACGTGGCTGCCGTAAGACTACGTCGAGGGACAGTCTTGGAGCTACATCGCCAGTGTTACAGAGAGCGGCGAGCGGACGTCGCGTCTACTTCAGCACAGGAGCGTGTACATCAACACCAGCGTGGTGCAGCGTCGCATACGACGAGGACAGCGGTGCCTGCGTCAGCGAAGGCGACTAGTGGAAGCATCAGCGCTACTGCAGAAAGCGTGCTGTTCTAGAACAGTCTAGAAAGGTACAGCACAGTCAAGAACTTTCCAGAAAAGAACTCTCCAGAAAAGAACTTTCCAGAAAAGAACTTTCCAGAAAAGCATTAAGATGGCTGATTTCTGGCAGAAAGGGGTTGAACTAAATCTAAAAGGCAAACAGCTGACGGAGTACGTCAAATCCCAGGAGAGAATACAAGAACGAGAATTAGAAGAGCAGCGTCGCCGTGAAGAAAGAGAATTAGAAGAGCAGCGTCGCCGTGAAGAAAGAGAATTAGAAGAGCAGCGTCGCCGAGAAGAAAGAGAAGAGCGGCGTCAAGAAAGAGAAGAGCGGCGTCAAGAAAGAGAGATGGAAGACAGACGATTAGAAGCTGAGCGTCAATACCAGCTAGAGTTGGCGCGTATCCAGAACAATCAGCATGCGCCACAAGTCACCAACGACCATACGGCTCCAAAATTGCCAGCTTTCGTCGACGGGAAGGACCAGATCGACAGCTATCTGGCGAGATTCGAAAGGTTCGCCGAAAGCTCCAATTGGCAACCTCGAGACTGGGCGATTCGACTAAGTGCACTTCTGACAGGGCAAGCGCTCGAAGTTTACACCAGACTGTCGAACGATGACGCCAAAAACTACGACGTCTTGAAAGAGGCCCTATTGCAGTGCTACAACTTTACAGAGAAGGGCTACCGTAAACGCTTCCGTGAATGCCGGCCTAAGTCAGACGAGACGCCAAAGCAGTTTGTGGAGCGCCTGTCGTCATATCTACACAAGTGGGTGGAGTTATCAGGCGAAAGGAAGTCTTACGACAGTCTCCATGACCTGATCGTGAAGGAACAATTTCTCAATGCCTGTCACAAGGACCTAGCGACCCACTTAGAAGAACAAAAGCTGCAGACGCTTAAAGATGTGACTGAGGCTGCTGAAAGATATCTCATCGCTCATGGGAAGACCCTGGGGCCACCCAGCGTGACGAAACATTTTCAGAAGACTGGAAACCATGGGAACCAGATCCAAGGGAGTCAGACGAGCCAGAGACACACGGACTCCACGCCACCTCCAAGGGAAGGGCATTCAAGAGGCTGTTTCACCTGCAACGCTACAGACCACAGAGCAGCTAACTGTCCTCAAAACAAAAGTAGCGGACAGCGGGGCAGTACGGACAATGCAGCGGTGGGCAACCGACAGAGACGTTTCTCCAATCAACGGCAAACCAGTAGATCTGACCATCAGGTGTGCGGCGGGAGCGTCATTCTTCCGAGTGAAACCGAGCGCACAGCTACCCCTGCGGACGTGCAAGAGTGCATGACCGATGGCCAACTTCTCCTTGCCAACGGAAAATCCATCCCCGTCGTCGCCAGCGCAGCTGTGACCGTACAGAACATGCCTGTTTCCAAGGGACGCGTCGGAAATCATGAAGTGACTGTTTTAAGAGACTCTGGCTGCAGCGGGGTCATCGTCAGAGAAGACCTAATCGCTAAAGAACAGTTCACTGGCGATTCAAAATGGACACTTATGGCCGACAGCAAATGTGTGAGAGCGCCAGTTGCGAAGATTCATGTCAACACCCCTTTCTACATAGGCGAAGTAGAAGCGGTTTGCCTGAAAAAGCCGCTATACGATTTGATGATCGGGAATATCGACGGCGCGAGGCGACCCGACGACCCCGATTCGGAATGGAGTCCTGCCTCAACCCAACGTGTCGAAGTTGCAGAGGAGGATCCATTGCCATTTCCCGATGGAGACATTACAGAGCTGCTACGGGACAATGTGGTTACTCCGGCTCAGCCCTGCCGACCAGAGATCGTCGGTGCTGTTACTACCAGGGCCCAGGCCAAGAGAGACAAGACGTCTACGCCACTGAAGGTCGCCGACAACTCTAAAGCTGCCATCGTGGACAGAGATAAGCTGATCCAGCTCCAGGAAGCTGATAGCACTTTAAACAAGTACAGGAACCGCCAAGACCACGTGACCAAGGGCAGTGGCACGGTCTATTTTGAGGTGAAGGCCAAGATCCTGTACCGAATCTTCCAGCACCCGAGGGTCAACGGAGGGAAACCACTTCGTCAAGTCTTGGTACCATTACCCCTAAGGCGCCAAGTGATGGAAGTAGCTCACGACTCTATCATGGGAGGTCACCTAGGCATCAGGAAGACGTCAGACAGAATCCAGGCGGTGTTCTACTGGCCAGGACTTCATGCGGACGTCAGCCGTTTCTGCCGATCATGTGACATTTGCCAGAAGACCATACCTCGAGGAAGGGTCCCGAAAGTGCCTATGCAGAGGATGCCTCTGATCGACCGACCTTTCAAGAGGGTGGCCTTAGACTTAATCGGCGAAATAAGACCTCCGAGTGAAGAAGGTCATCGATGGGTACTGACTTTAGTGGACTATGCGACTCGGTACCCAGAAGCAGTGCCACTGAAGAAGATTGACACTGAAACTGTAGCAGAGGCACTGGTGGACATGTTCAGTAGACTTGGAGTGCCTGAAGAAATTCTGACAGACCTCGGGACGCAGTTCGTCTCTGACTGCATGAAGGAGGTCAACAGACTGCTGAGCATCCGGCATTTAACTACGACACCCTACCATCCAATGTGCAACGGGCTTGTCGAAAAGTTCAATGCTACGCTGAAGTCCACCCTGAAGAAACTGTGCAGTGAGCAGCCCAGACAATGGCATCGCTACATAAACGCCCTACTTTTCGCCTACAGAGAAGTACCGCAGGAGTCCACCGGCTTTTCTCCGTTCGAGCTGCTGTACGGAAGAACCATCAGAGGGCCGATGCACATCCTGAAAGAACTGTGGACGAAAGAAGTAGAGACCCCAGAGGTGAAGAACAGCTACAAGTACGTGTTTGAGCTACGGGAGAAGCTGGAGCAGACTCTCGAGATAGCCAGAGAAAACCTGAGGAAGTCCCAGGACTGTGGAAAGCACTACTATGATCGTAGGGCTGTGAGCAGGAAGTTTAAACCTGGCAACAAAGTGCTGGTGCTGCTACCTACTGATCATAATAAGTTGCTGATGCAGTGGAAAGGCCCGTACGAAGTGGAGACCGTGGTGGGAATCAACGACTACAAGGTGAAGGTCGGCCAGCATTCCAAGATATACCACGCCAACCTCCTTAAACTGTACGTGGAAAGGCCATCAGAGACTGTGCAGGCAGCAACAGCGGCTGAGATCGACAACAGCTTTGACAGCGAGGAACTGTTGGAACTTGGAGACTTCCACAGCAAAGAAGGCATCGATGATGTTAAGCTAGGACCAAGCTTGATGGAAGGTCAAAAGATGGAGCTCGAGGACCTTATGGGCGAGTTTCCCCATAGCTTCAGTGATGTCCCAGGCTCTACGACTTTGGTCGAACATGAAGTCCACACCCAGACCTGGAAGGAGCATCTGCAGACCTTGAGGGAGCTGTTCCACCGTCCCGCAGAAGCCAACCTGACCGTGAGACCCAGCGAATGCATTCTGGGAGCTGACAACGTCGACTGCGTCGGACATCCGACGGAAGAGGAAGACAACGGAGGATGCACTGACACCAGGAAAGCCCACGAGATCACTGTCTTTGACCCTGGGCCGATGACGACCGCAACTGACGAGGGCGTCGTTTCCTTGCGGATGAAAGAACATTGACTGTGTTGGTGAACTAAGAACATCGGTAATATCTAGACAGGCTTGAAGATGAAAAACATTGACTGTGTAGATAAACTGTGAACATTGACAGTACCCAGAAAGACTTGCAGATGAGAAACATTGACTCTGTGTGAATGAACTGTGAACATTGACAATATCCAGACAGATTTGAAGATGAAAACCATTGACTCTGTGTGAATGAACTGAGAACGTTGATAGTGTTCAGACAGACTGAAATAAGTCTTAATTCTGTACTTTGTTTGTGCATTACGTTTCAACGTTGTTGAAAGAAATTGGGTAAATTTCTTCAAGAGTGGGGGGTTATGTTACGTTGAAACGCGAATGGTAGTACGTCGGAAACGCGCACGATAGATCTAATGGTTTCGTTTTGCAAAGTATTCAATAATGGAGTTTATTTACCTTTGATTCGAGTTTGCATTGTTGTTAGGAGAGGCTTTGTATAACGTTGATGATTTGCGTTAGTCGATATTACTGGAGAATTTTCTGGATCTGCGTGTTTACTCTCGATAGAAATTTCCCGATACATATCGAAGCAAGAGGACGTTCCAGAAGGAGAAATAATAATGTATGACGTAAGTCAGTGATGACGATCTTTTATTCGATTGGTGGTAGTGCGTCATTTCTACTTTGTTCGAAATTGTTCGGGAAGAGAGAGAGGTTATAAAATTGTGTGCCGCACTGTTGTTGAGAGATAGTTATTGTTGTTGATAGTGATTTGGAAAGTAAATTTGAGAGTGGAAAGGCGATTGAGCGATTGTATGCAGTTGTTGATGTGTGCTGAATAAAAGTGGAAAACTTCATACGTCGACTTTGTGACTTGTATGCTGTTTGAGCAGGCTGCGTGGATAAACGAATCTGAGTTACACAACTATCAGGAATTCAAGCATCGGGGCTGAATCAGATACTGATAGAAAAACACCAACATCAAACGGAGTGTAACTCTCTCTCTCTCTCTCTCTCTCTCTCTCTCTCTCTCTCACACACACACACACACAATTTAAAAGAAATCTTACCGCAAACTCCACGTCTAGTTCCCCGTCAAGGATTTTGCCTACAACAACTCTTTGCAGAGAGTCCAAGGGAATGTTGGTTGGTCCTATGTTACTGTAGGTCGCTTCATTTGCGTACAATGATTCTGCTTCGTCGTCAGTCCAAGCTTCTTCCGGATCGGGTCCGACAAGCTTAGGTGTGCCCTGTTTACCATTACCCTTGATCTTTTCCACGCCGTTGGATGGCGCTGTTGGCTTTCCGTGTTTGTTTTTAGCGTTTACTTGTGGTGAATTTCTAGTCTTCTCCGTTAGCGAAGCGTCTGATCCCGTCTTGGTGAGATCTTTGGAACTGAGGCTTGAAAGTTTAGTTTCATCGGTGTGCTCAAAGGTTGGATTGTTGATGCCGACATTTTCGTAGATCGCTCCATTGTTCTTTGCGGGAGGTCTGGAGGGTTTTGTTCGTTGAGGTTTTACTATAGGCTTTACTTTGGCTTTGGGTTTCTTCGTTCCTTCATCTGCAGATTCAACAATAAATAGGCCAACTGCATAAGCTTAAAGGCAAGGCAAGGGAGAAAGTGAACAATTAACTAACAGTAACAGGCGTATTCTTTGTTACTTAGGCGATTCAATTAAACACAATCAAATCGATTGATTATAGATTAAATACAGGGTTTCATTCACGACTGATGGTTGCTTTGCAAGAAGATTATCATGCTAATCAAGGAAAATCGGTTTTGTTATCGGTTACCTGTGGCGATTGGGGTAAACGGTACAGACGTGTTTCCTGTAGAGCTGTTGGGTTCGTTGTTGTATACATGTTGCAGATCAAGATTTCTTTCATTTGAACTGGTTCCTGCACTAGTTCGTCCATCGCCTTTTGCATTTTGTCGACGTTTTCTGAAAATTAGGAAATGCAAACAGGATGGTTAGAATTTTAGCTATAAGTGTGTGTGTGTGTGTGTGTGTGTGTGTGTGTGTGTGTGCGCGCGTACGCATAAGCCTTGAAATGGGTGATTGAAATTGCTTTTTATGCGGAGAATGGGTTTGTGTATTAGCCACCCACTTTTTTCCAGCCACCCACTTTTTTCTAAGTGCGCGGGAGTGCTCTTTTAGTGCATGGTAGTGCAGTTGTAGTGCATGAGAGTGTTTTAAGTACAAGGGAGTGCTTAAATTCGGAACGGAGAAAATCCAGTCACCTTTCGGGAAAATTTTGAAGAAAGTTCGACCTAATTCGTCGCCTATAGGAGACGAACTAGGTCAACGTTTGAGACGGAAAGAGCCAATTTTGCATTAGATTCTTACATTTTTAGAAGAAATTTGCGTTCTTTCCGTCAAAAAACCACTTTCCGATTACTACATTCTTAGTAAAACCCAGTTTTGATGTTTTACATACGAGTGTGCGGGGGTGTGGGGGGTGAGGGGGGGAGAAGGGGGGCGTGTTGTGACAGACAACTATTTACCCTTTTGTGCAGTTCGTCTCTGTTGTCGTTTTAATTTTATCTTTTTATTGCAATTGTGCTGTCAACTTGTTCACTATGTTTTATGTGTGCTTTTTTGGAGTGCTGCAACATTGACCAAATGCATTCCTCGTGTGTTCACTTGGCAATAAAATATCTTGTATCTTGTATTTGGGTCAATTTCACAAATAAACTGTAAGCTATGGCTAAATTATATTTATATGAAATATTGTTTTAAAGGTGCGACGGATCGGTGATAGTATTTACATGCCTCAGATGATAGGAAATTGCACCCTACACTTACCGTACAAGAAATACGATGACGAGAACAGCTATGATGATGGCGGCGATAACGCCAACTACGGCACCGGAGATAGTTCCAGCATTCGTTTTCTCTTGTGTTACAGCTGCACAATAGAACATAGAACAGTAGTTCAGTACCAAAGCATCCCTGGAGGTTAACTTATGGAAATTGTAACATGGGTGGGGTCACACATGCATACACTATAGACTGGAGTATGCAGGATTTGATTGTTCAATTCGTCTCTAAGTAGGACGTTAAACCTTGTTCTTCATGTATCATATACACTAAAAAAAGAAAATGTTAACATTCATCTAGTTCATTTCAGACTTGCTGTGGCACCAATACAACTGCTAACGAATACACATTAGATTCCATGTCACAGAACTTGACGTTATTGCAGAGCTAAAGGCAAGCGAGTTAAAATGTATATATATATATGCTTTGCGAAGAAAGTCACTGAAGAGAAAGGCCGTCATTGATAAAGGAGGGAAGAAGGGAGAGAAAAAGACAGAGTCCGCGCATGTGTGTGTGTGTGTGTGTGTGTGAGAGAGAGAGAGAGAGAGAGAGAGAGAGAGAGAGAGAGAGAGAGAGAGAGAGAGAGAGAGAGAGAGAGAGAGAGAGAGAGAGAGAGAAAGAGAGATTACCTTGTGTACACAACTCTCCAGCAAAACCTTCAGAACAACCACCTTGACAAGCTCCGGTCTCGTGAAAACAGGAAGACTTGCTTACACACTTTCCGCACGATTGGTTGCACACTGGTCCATAAAATCCGTCTGGGCATTCTGTCAAACATTGTGTTACAATAGAAATAAAATCTTGGCAAACTAAGTTCTAGGAAAATTTAGAAAAAAATCGTGTATGAGAATATAAAATAAACTTCCATACTGGCGAACCGAAGATATCTGGTTTTTTTTTTTTTAAAACAGAGCTTGATGACCACTACTGACGGAACGATCGGCGAGCATTATTCAGAAAAAGTAAAAATTACCAAAAACTTCTTTAATTTGAATAATCTCAAACTTTAATTCAAACATCTTTTATGTTTGGACTTGGATGTATTTTGCAACACTGGGGGAACAAGCATTAGGACAAGAAAACAGCCTCAAGAAGTCGTGTTGGTGTTTGTGATCATTGCTTTTACATAGCGCGCGATTTTCCTCTTTACAACGCTGAAAGCGCATGCTTATTAAAAGGACTATGTAAACAAACATAATATATAATCAAGTTCTGTGTGTAGCGTGTATGTATATTGTGGTGTCTCACCTTCTTTACAGTTCTTATAGAGATAGCCGGGGGCACACTCGGAAGGACAATCCCCAGAAGTAGGGTTGCACGGCAACCCATCTTTACAATGGCCGCATGTCTCCCTGCAGTCTTGTCCATAAGTGTTGTTTTGGCAGTCTGGAAGTGCACAGTATAGACAATTCTTTTGAGCTTGCAATGAATTCAAAACAGCTGATGTGAAAGATTATACATGTTTTTTGTTTAATTTATATATATATTTTTTTAAATGTAGGCAAAGATTCTCGACTAGGACACTGTAGTTACTTATGCATGTACCTCGTATGTTCCGACATTGTGTATATCCTCTATGACCAGACATTTGTTCCAACAGGTACGTTTGGTACTCATCAATAAATAAATGTTGTTTTTAGCTTATGTACGTACCTTTGTCACAAAAATGAGGCTGTTTTCCCAATGGGCACGAAGGACAGTATCCGTTGGCCTTGTCACACGCAGCGTTGTTCTGACATATTCCGCATTGCTTTGTACAGTTTTCACCGTATCGACCATTCTGGCACGCTTTAAGTGTAACAATATAAAGAGGTTGTCTTAATAAACAAAACAAGAAAACCCACAACACGCACGATAAGTTAAAACAATTTCAAATAAAATGAGTGCAACATTCCTCGCTTATTTACTACTTACAATGCGTTGTTGTTGTTTTTTTTTGTTTTGTTTTACCATTACTGCATAATAAATGAATCCAGTTAATGAATTACACTCACAATCCGAGATTCTCGTTTGATTGACAGCAAGATTTCAATTTATGTCGATATTACAAGCAGAAACATTGGGTTAAACTTCAAGTATATCGATCTATTAATATGTTAAGACAAATACTGTAGTTCTAGAGAATTTGTTGGAAATTGCCTCACGTGTTTTGCAGATCGGTGGATACCATCCTGGTTCACATAGCGGACATTCTCCGTGTATCTTGTTGCAGGCCGCACCATCCTTACAGGGTCCACATTTTTCTTTACAGTCTACGCCATAGAATCCATCCTCACACTCTGCGTACACAAATTTATCCATTTGTAATATTATTTCGATTTGTTTTGGAAAGGACACGCGCATTGATGCTATTTCCGTGAATCCCAATTGAGAACACGATGATTTGAAAAGTTAATTACCGTCTTTGCACAGAGGTAGCTGGAAGCCAGGTTGACACTGTCGACAAGCCCCAGTGACAACATTGCACGTATAACCGTTGGAGGCGCTGTACATGCAGTTGCTACAACTGAAGGCGCAATCCTGGCCATATGTCAGATAGTTGCAGTCTGAAAAATTTCCAAGAGCAAAAGAATATTACGAAGACCGAGAACGAATACAAGTAAAATTTAGTCTAAACAAACAATACCGAATTCTTTATGAATGCAGTAGAATAGTAAATAATTGGTTGATTTTTTTAACACTCACCGGTTCCGCAGTATTCACCCTTTTTGCCTGGTGGGCATTTGGGGCAGTATCCGCTTGTCTTGTTGCAGAAGGTGTTGTTGTAACATTGCCAGCTGCAAAAATCGCACGTCTGGGAAGGATTTCGCCTGTAATATCCGTCCACGCATTCTGAAATAAATAAATGTGTATGTTCGGTTTTACGGGATAAAGAGTCCTCGAGGAAAGTGTTAAGTAATCTGCCCTATGGAAATTTTACTAATTAAACTGTAGACTACATGTCAAAATTCAAAAGCAAACGGACGCGTGACAGGACCTAAAGAGCACATCAATCATCCACAAAATTATATATGACTAGTGGTTTTTGTACCCTGGCAAGCCAGGGTACACAGGTTGCTGTTTAAAATGTAGACAGAGAGACAACTGTTGTCTGCGAGTTTCATTTGGACGATGATACCTACCCATATCGCCTTTGATACCTCACCATACCCCCCCCCCCTCCTGATATCTCCCCGTCCACCCCCCCCATGATGCCTCACCATACCCCCTTGATACCTCCCCGAACCCACTTGATACCTTCCCATACCCCCTTGATACCTTCCGTACCCCCCTTGTAACCTACCTGTACCCTCCTTGATACTTCCCCGTTGATCGTTTCGCAGGTATGGATGAAAGGAATCGACCATCACCATACCCCTTTATATATACCCGTATCCCCGTTATGCCTACCCATGCCCCTTTAAACCTACCCGTAGCCCCCTTTTACCTACACGTACCACCCCATCCCGATCCTTGGTAATAATAATAATAATAATAATAATAATAATAATAATAATAATAATAATAATAATAATAATAATAATAAATAAGTTAAAAGTAAAAAGCCTAAATTAAAAAGAAAAATATCCATATTGTAGTGTAAAAAAAAAAACATTAAAAAAATATGGCCCGCATGATATTTGAACTTGGGTCGCCTGCACGGTAGTCGAATGTCTTACCAGTAGTATGTTACTAGCAGTAGTATGTACGCGTGAAAGAGTAACTTGTCTCATAATTATAGTATGTGTATAGTGTGTGTATGTGTTTGCGTAAGAAAGTGTGCGTGTATAGCGCTTAGATCCTTAGGGTAGGCGCTTTATAAATGCTAGTTATTATTATTATTATTATTATTATTATTATTATTATTATTATTATTATTATTATTATTATTATTATTATTATTTTTATAATTATTATTATTATTATTATTACTAAGTGAGCTACCAAGGCTTCGTATAAAGACCATCCATTTTTTGGTCTATATGGGAAAACATGCTGAAACCTCGATTCGATTTTTAATTAATCAAATTTAATTAATTAAACACAAAATTTTGTAAGATTGGTGACATGAGTGCAAAAGTGTTTTGAATGGAAATAAAACAAAATTTGCGGTATTACGGAACGGCACGTTCTATACACGGGTTGAATCGAAACCGCGCGCGGAATGAGGCTATTGCAGTTTGTGGACATTTTGTTTATTTATTTATCTCAGAAACGGTTAAACGTTCGGTAAGGAAATGTTGGCTATAAAGATTTCGCGGGTTTTGAGCGCACAGCAGGCCGATCCGCAGCGCCCAGCACCTGCCCAGATCAGCGTCCATACCGGACAAACTTTACAGTAGAGGCGAAGAAGGACTTCTGGCTAAGCAATTTATATATATAGATTTTGACATTTGAAGATTTTCATGGAGGTCAAAAATAATTATGTCAAGGTAAATATTACCCCGACTTACCTGTACAGTCAGGAGGCATGAGGTTAGAACCTTTGCAGGCTGTGCACTGGCCTGATAGTCTCTCGCAGCGTTGGCACTGATTGGAGCTGCACGTTTGGTCACAGTTGGTGCCGTAACGTCCGTCAATGCAGTCTGAAATAAATGATTTGGAAATAAAGATTTTATGGACAACAAATTCTCTATGGAAAAACCATAACCGGTTCATTGGAAGAGAATTAGAAGAAGTAAAGCACGGTCTGAGACTGAGTGCTGAATAGTCGTGTCACGTACATCATTATTAGTCTTCATACGTATTCCATTTTCAATGTAAATATAAAATACCTGTGCATGAAGGGAAGGCAAATCCAGTTTTACAAGCTGTGCAGAGATTGTCAATCCGCTCACACTGGGCACAACCCTCTGCGATGGTGGAACAGGGCTGACTGCAAGTGTCCCCGCGGAAGCCCTGCACACAGCTCGTGCACAGACTGTTGCTGGTACAGGCAGCACATCCAGCTCCAATAGTAGAACAAGGAGATTGGCAGTTGTCACCGTGGTAGCCTGATTCACAGGATGTGCAAGTAGTCGACCCACCGGATACCGCCGCACATTCGGTACAGTTCTCGTATGTTGCAGAACATGGGCATTGGCAGTTGTATCCACAGTATCCAGGATTGCAGTCTGCAATTAAAAGATTTTTGTGTGTGGGTTCTCATGACTTGTGTTCCTTCCTCAGTGCAGTGTTCATGGAAATGTCAAACAGTACGCATACAATTTGACATTGCTCAAGCTTTAGGTTTTTAGTCGAGGTGCTGGAGTACTAAGATGAAAACAGCAGTAAAGTTTACAAACAAAATTACAACAAAGCACTATTATTTTTCTTAAAGAGAGCTTGTAGAGAGACCCACCTGTGCAGAATCCAGTTTGTTGATTGCACGAACGTTGGATATTACAGTTTGCAGCCTTGCAAGTTTGATTACATGTGGCACCGTACCATCCAGCATTACACACTTAAACATAAAGAAACATCATTGTATAAGAAAATGTAGGACAACGTTATCTAAACAAACTGCGCTTGTCATTTATAAAAGTGCACTATAAGTTAAAAGAAGATCGCCTTGTACGTTGAATGCAGTTTCAACTAAGTTTGTAATTTACTCAATCTCTTCCTCTTCCTCACTCCCCCCCACCCTACCATTTCCGCATACCCCCTGCATGCGCAATGAGCTTGCCTACCCACGTGGATGATCGTGCTATACAAGACAACGACATCACCATCAACAACATGGTTTAGTCCGTCATTGCTGGGGTTGGGTTGGGGTTTGTTGATGGTCAGTACTGCTTAGTAACTTCTTCGCTTTAAATTCTTAAAATTGTAAATATAAAAACACTTTGTTGTTTCATCATGATTGGCTAGACATTATAGTTTGTGACAAACTTTCTGCAGTTATGACTCCACATTGCATGTAAACAGTTTCGATTATTTAAATATTGTCGTTGCAGCCAAGAATAAACACTTTTACCGTAGATCTGCAGTTCACAAAAATTGAGAGGCTGTCCGTCACTGATTGTCCTGGTAAATAGCACTCGTCTTCCGCTCATGACGGACGAACAGGTAACTTCTTGCACAATATCTCCTACCGACACGTCTGCGCACGTATTACCATCCACGCTGATTTTGAATGGGTACATTCTGGATTTGTCTGCAAGGAAGGAGCAAAACGTAAAGTTGAGTTTGCCTGCTTCTAAACAAATTACGCGAGGTTTTTTTAATATGTATATTTGTGTATGCGTGTTTGCGTCGTGCGTGGCTTTATGTGTGTGTGTGTGTGTTTGTGTGTAAAGGCATACGTGCGCTTGTTTGTCTGCAGACATGCTTGCATCATGGTTAACAAGTTATAGTTTGGAAAAGTTCATTCGTTCATTTTATCGCCTATTTTAATGTTCGACTTGTTAAATTAAATCCATTACAATAAATGTCTAGTCTACTACTACTACTACTACTACTACTACTACTACTACTACTACTACTACTACTACTACTACTACTACTACTACTACTATTACTACTACTACTTATTATTATTATTATTATTATTATTATTATTATTATTATTATTATTATTATTATTATTATTAGCACTCGCTACTGTGTCGCAAGTTAAGCGCCGTCCAGTGCGGTTAGCACTTGGATGGGTGACCGCAAAACGTGAAGCGACAAATAACAACGCCCCCAGTTGACTCAAAAGTGACTGAGTACCTACTCTCTTAAGGGCGTGGAAGGTAAAGCAGCGAGGGAGAGAGATGGGCATCAACCTCATTATGCTGGCCCAAGATAAGTGTGATCGCCAACATCACGCTCCCCTATGGCCACAAGGCTATGGGACTACCTTTACCTTTACCTATTAATAATAATAATAATAACAATAATAATAATAATAATAATAATAATAATAATAATAATAATAATTATTATTATTATTATTATTATTTAATTATTATTATTTATTATTATTATTATTATTTATTATTATTATTATTATTATTATTATTATTATTATTATTATTATTATTATTATTATTATTATTATTATTATTATTATTAAAATAAGTTTAATTAATATTATAATTATTATTATAAAATTTAAATTGCACCCTATCTCAGGGTAAATGGCGATTCATGGCGCCTACACGTCTATCTACCAAAACTTACAGTAGGTGCGTCCCCAAACTTTGATGCTGTAGATGGGATAATTGCTGCCCAAGTCCACCTGCCACCAGTGCTGTTGATTACCAGGGGCAGAGTGAATACAGTTGCTGGAAGAGTAGTCGCCTCCCGTGTTGCCGTTGGCCGCATTGCTGGAAGGTCCTTGGCCACCGTAAATGGTGGACTGAGAGTAAGACTTCCCCATTGCAATATTGACTGAAGAAAAACATAGGACACATTTTCAGCTTTTATGAAGTACACACATGTATACTAAAACAAGTTGGCATGAAATTCAAATGTATTCCAGACGCTCACACACATAGCCCCAAAACAAACATTTTCAAAAATGTTAATTTTCTTGCCGGTGTTTGAACTCGGCTTTAGGCTAACGAAGCAAAACGAAAACGTCAAATGATAGGGCGCTATCTGAGCTATATGTAAGCCAAAAATTATTCCAAACGGCCGAGCCAATGTTGAGATAAAGCGCGCAACATGTTTACAAAATGATGAAGCACAATGACCTTGACCGTTGAGAAAGTACAAAACAAATGACCTATCATCCTTAGCAGTAGTTCAAATATCGGCAAAGTAAAAATCATGAATTTTATTTAATCCAGTTATTCTTGAGAGAAGGTTAAAAGTGTGTTTTGAACAAACAAACCGACCAACTGACCGACAAGCTGATTGCTGCGGAAGGATGGCCCATGATGTGAAATATATGTATACCCACACTCAACACAATCTCTTCAGCCGTTTCCGAGATATTGACGTGTTTAGCAACAAAATGGCGCCTGTGACCTTGACCTTTGTGGTAGAGCAAATATGATGACACGGGAGGCTGATCAACAACCTAGGTAATAATCTTATAAGTTTGGTCACTCCGTTCAGTAGTTCTTGAGATATGGCTTCTAACGGGCAGACCGACATTTGGCTCGTTCTGATTGCCGACAATTTCAAAGTATTTCCAGATAAGTCTGGCAATACAAAATAACGATTGCTTTTATATACACTAAATTGCCTTGTGATTTATGGGGACAAATACATCTTAAATCTAATACACTTGCAAGCTCCGAGATCTTCTTAAGGCGCTCACCACTGATATCCATCATGCATAGTTTGCTGAAGTCAGGATTCGAACTCAAGGTACCCTAGGTGCATGTACACAAAGCTTGCCGATTTCCTATGCGGAAGGTCGCGGGTTCGATCCCCGAAAGGGGCTGACTTAGGTGCGAGACTATTCAGATAACCGAGGGGTTTCTCTGAGTAATTACTCCGGTTTCCTCGCTTCCTTCAATAATGGTATTGGGTGCAGTCAATCTCAAAATTTCAACAATAACAATTCTTTTTTTCCTTTCCGTTCTCTAGTAGCGTTCTCCCTGTATGATTGATAGATGTGTGTGTGTGTGTGTGTGTGTGTGTGTGTGTGTGTGTGTGTGTGTTGTGTTGTGTGTGTGTTGTGTATGTGAGAGTGTGTGAAAAATGTGGGCGTACAGGTCGCCGTGGGTTGAATCTGATAGTTGATTTTGAGAAAAACGCGTATGTAGCATTCATTATTATTATTATTATTATTATTATTATTATTATTATTATTATTATTATTATTATTATTATTATTATTATTATTATTATTATCGCCAACACCCAGTCTAAACATTATATGACTAACAGGGTTCAGTGAACCTACTACTACAACAGCAACAACAACAACAACAACAACTACTACTACTACTACTACTTTTGGATTCATGAGAGTTTAATTTTTGATGACGATCTTCTGAGTTGAACATTGAGGTTTAACGTCTACACCCACCATTGGCGATATGGCAGACGGGGATAACCATCCCATGGAAAGAGGGGTAGGGACCTAAATCAACACTGAACAACAAGAGCAATCATACTGCTAAAATGGACAATGAAATTGGCCACATTTTATATCGCCCACAACGGGATTCGAACCTGGGTCATCGGTGTGCCAGGCGAACGCTCTACCACTTGAGCTACTGCGGTGGGACTCTTCTTTGTTGTTGTTGTTGTTGTTGTTTGTAGATTATAGTCACACGACAATTATACACGCATATAGGTGACTACTGGACCGATTTATACTGACACCAGCGGGCCAGTTGTTGGTAAAGGGGAAAATAATATGATCAAACGTTGACCAATCCGGGATTCGAACCAGCGACCTTTCGGTTACTAGCAAGACGCTCTTACCAACTGAGCTACCCGGCCCCACTAACTCTTCTTTGTTTGTTGTTTGTTTTGTTGATTATAGTCACACGACACTTTCGCATATAGGTGACTACTGGACCGAGTTATACTGACACCAGCGGGCCAGTTGTTGGTAAAGGGGAAAATAATATGATCACACGTTGACCAATCCGGGATTCGAACCAGCGACCTTTCGGTTACTAGCAAGACGCTCTTACCAAAAGAGCTACCCGGCCCCTCTCTCTTCTTTTGTTTGTTTGTAGATTATAGTCACACGACACTTTCGCATATAGGTGACTGCTGGACCGATTTATACTGACACCAGCGGGCCAGTTGTTGGTAAAGGGGAAAATAATATGATCACACGTTGACCAATCCGGGATTCGAACCAGCGACCTTTTGGTTACAGGCCAAAGCCGCTCTTACCAACTGAGCTACCCGGCCCTACCTCTTCTTGTTTGTTTGTAGATTATAGTCACACGACACTTTCGCATATAGGTGACTACTGGACCGATTTATACTGACACCAGCGGGCCAGTTGTTGGTAAAGGGGAAAATAATATGATCACAAGTTGACCAATCCGGGATTCGAACCAGCGACCTTTCGGTTACTAGCAAGACGCTCTTACCAACTGAGCTACCCGGCCCCACGACCTCTTCTTCTTCTTCTTCTTAATTAAATTTGTGTCCCCGGACACATTAAGCGTATAGGGGACCATCTCTTCTTTCGTTTATTACATTAACGTCCCCGGACACGGAGTGTATAGGGGACAAGCAATCTCTTCTTGTTTGTTTGTTTGTAGATTATAGTCACACGACACTTTCGCATTTACAATGCTCCGCGCTTTTATAGCGGAAGATGTGACCTATGTAGGGGGGGCTACTCATGCGAGCGAGGAAAAAGGTTCTTATATCAATTAAACCGGATTCACTATAAAACAGCCGAGGACTGTATCTTTTGTTTCATTTTATTCATCCATTCATTTGATATTTTCAGAAGGGCATCTCTCGTTTCAACCTTTACAAACGTAGAAGAACCTCACTGTTCAAACAGCATGTTGGTCTTTGAATAACGATTGTACCATCGTTCTTGTTCCTAGTGTGCTATATTTACACTGTGCTGGCTATGTTGGGGTATGATGGTAAAAAGAATAATTATGTGTGGTGGGGTTGTGAGTGATGTTGTGTTGTTTGTAGATTATAGTCACACGACACTTTCGCATATAGGTGACTACTGGACCGATTTATACTGACACCAGCGGGCCAGTTGTTGGTAAAGGGGAAAATAATATGATCACACGTTGACCAATCCGGGATTCGAACCAGCGACCTTTCGGTTACTAGCAAGACGCTCTTACCAACTGAGCTACCCGGCCCCACATAAGGTGTGAGTGATTTTTTTTTTGAGTAAATTTACGTCCCCGGACACATTTAAGCGTATAGGGGACGGGTGAAACACGAGTGAGTGATTTTTTTTTTAATCAGTTTATAGTCCCCTCTCTTCCCGGTAAGGATTTTCAGAGAGGAGACTCCCAGTGAGTGATGTTGTTTGTAGATTATAGTCACACGACACTTTCGCATATAGGTGACTAAGCCAGTGAGTGATTTTTTTTTTATCAGTTTATAGTCCCCTCTCTTCCCGGTAAGGATTTTCAGAGAGGAGACTACTGTTGGTGAGTGAGTGATTTTATTTATTTTATTTATTTAATCAGTTTATAGTCCCCTCTCTTCCCGGTAAGGATTTTCAGAGAGGAGACTTTCTGACTTTACATTATAGAGTGAGTGATAATTCACGTCCGCGCTTTTATAGCGGAAGATGTGACCTATGTAGGGGGGGGGGGGGGGGGGGCTACTCATGCGAGCGAGGATAAAGGTTCTTATATCAATTAAACCGGATTCACTATAAAACAGCCGAGGACTGTATCTTTTGTTTCATTTTATTCATCCATTCAATTGATCTTTTCAGAGGGGCATCTCTCGTTTCAACCTTTACAAACGTAGAACCTCACTGTTCAAACAGCATGTTGGTCTTTGAATAACGATTGTACCATCGTTCTTGTTCCTAGTGTGCTATATTTACACGGTGCTGGCTATGTTGGGGTATGATGGTAAAAAGAATAATTATGTGTGGTGGGGTTGTGAGTGATAATTCAGCGCGAGTTGTGTTTTTTTTTTTAAATCTCAGGCGTGTTCAGCATTTTAAATTGTGGGCTGTATTAATTTATTGTTTTCTTTCTCCCCTTTATAGATTAATATAGGCTTATTCGTGTGTAGATCTAGTATACTCTTTATTACCTTGTGAATATGTAATTAACAAGACTTGACCGGCGTGTCAGAATAGGCTGTGGCACAGTGGATTAGTCGCCGGCTTCCTGTGCCGAAGGTCGCGAGTTCGATTCCCGCAACTTGAAAGGGGCGAACTTACGTGACTGAGTTACCGAACTTTTCAGGTCACCGAGGGTTTCTCGGGTACCCCAGTTTCCCTCCATTTAATAATGGAATTGGAAGTTGTCAATCTAAAATGTCTAAAAAATAAAAATTCGACTTTCTTTCCGTCTTCTAATAGCGATCTCCCTGCCTTTACACCACATGTGTGAGTGATAGATGTGTGTGTGTGAGAGGGGATGAAACATATGAGTATGAATGCTGTTACAAATCGCCGCACTTACAGCCTGATTGGCGACTTGTGGAAAAGCGCGTTTTTATCATTCCTTTTTATTATGATGATGATGATGATGATGAAGACGACGACGACGACGACGATGATGATGATGATGATTATTATTATTAGTAGTAGTAGTATACAAATTGTACTTCAGTGACATTAATACGCAATATCTAATTTATTTCGGGGGAAACAGGAAACGATGCAAAATAACCTAACACTTTTAATTTTAGATTTACACATTTTCTTTAGTCTGTGGACTACATGACATGAATCAGCAAATGTTAAATCTAAGTTAAGAAACAAAGAATTAAAATCTACATCCTCCTCCCCTGTTAATTCCCTAGATCCTCCTCTTCCGTATCATAAGTATACAATAATTTATTCATTAAAACAAATCTTTGAAAAGCAATCACTAGTAGTGGTAGTTACTATTACCACAACACCACCACCACCACCACCATTCTCCTCCTCCGTCTCCGCTCATCATCATCATTATGGAAAGTATGATGCACAATTAGATACATAAAATGTAAGGCAAAGTACCTGATAACGAGTCCATAATTAAAAACAAAACAAAACAAAAACACTTAAACCTCAGCTTAGTCATTTACATATTGAATTACACTTTTCCTCCTTAAATGATAAGGTAACGAGTAAGCTTATTCCAATCAACCAATTGACAAACTTACCGTAGTTTTGTCCAACGGAATGCCTGATGCCTTGTAGGAAGACTAACGAAAACAACTGGAGCGTTAGGCACACCCCATGTTTTTTGTACATGTTTTCACTTAGGAAAGTTCGGTCGAATTATAAAGAGAAAAAAAAATACAGTTCACAACACCACAAGCGATCTTTACTCTGATGCCATCAAACCCATGCCTGCTGTGGACTCAACATTGTTGTCAGTGCGACTGAAGGAGACGAGGTCAACCGGGAAGTAAATTCTCATGGACCGGCGGTTATTCAGAAGATAAATATTTTGTTAGCCCAGAGCACGAGGTCGCGCACTGCCCTTATTAATTGTCATGCATTGCTTCAAAAGTTAAGGGGTAAAACCATTAGCATGCAGGGATAGTACCTGTCCGATAGACTAATAGTACCTCTTGCGCTCCTCCTATACGTTTCTTATTTTTATGCAGGTCTTCAACATTATTTCCAGCTCTTTCAGTTTCAGGTGTATCTGTTTTACAACGTTTTGACGAGATGCTTCAAGTCTATGCGTCCCGCTGAAACTAGGATTCTAACTTTCACAATTGAAATAGGAGCAGAGGGGAGGAGAAGGCGTAGTACTCGTACTTTTCACTTCACCAAAACAGCACAGGGAGAAAGATACTGTAGTACTCGTAACGAAATTGTTCTGCATAGAAAGATCATTCCATATACTGAAATTCATAGTTAAATGTGTGCCAAGTAAGTCCATCACATGAAATCAACATTCTTGCTTGGCAAGTTGCGAAACCTGCCCCATGTGTATGTGTGAGTGTGTGTTTTAAGAATAGGCCCACGCATTGTTTTAAATAGAACAAAGAAGAATGACATTGGGTGACACGGATGTGTCCGTCTGGTCTTGTAGTCCAGTCGTAGGCCTATGTGCTGTTTATAGAACTGTCGTCTTTAACCCTAAGCTCTATACCTCAACGAAACCCGTAAGGGTTTAGGAAAATGACACCAGACTAGCGTTATTTGGAAATGGCAACGGGTTAGCGGCATGTCTTTTAAAATATTTCAACTACATAATTACACAATACTAATACGAGTTAGCATGATATAAATTGAAAACATCATCATTATCAACAACTCTCGATTATTCAAGATCTTTGTTTCAAAGCACCAATGATGTCTGGATATTAATTCGAGTACACTATGACAGATGGCGGAAACATTGTGCAAGGAGGATGCGTATTTGCAGTCACCTGCTGTTTTGTAAAATCGTTTTTTTTTCTCATCGAATATTTTATGTCCAAGCTGATGTGTACGCTTGAGTGATCGCACAAAACGGATGCAACTATCCACCCAACGGCAACCACTACGACTTAAAGGGCGTAGGGACTATTTTCAAGCAAAACAGTGTTAAAATTAAAATTTCAGATTTTTTCTTTAAAGTCTTTTTATTGATAAAATAATATTAGACTTTCACAAACATACACATGCATAAACATACACTCATATATACATGCGTAAACATAAACGCATAAGTCTTATTTACATATTTATGTACTTACTAAAAAGTGTGTTGTAATGTCAGTATGTAAAGTAAAGTAAGGGATTTTTTCAATAAATGTATGATTATATAAAATCTTTGATACTATTGGTTTAATTTTGTCGCGATAGGGAAGTTTAACCCAGTGCTAAAGCTTCTTGCATACACGGTCAGTCTGCTTTGACCTGTGTACAATTAATTCGCTGACTAGAAGACGACAGAAGAAGGTTGTGTTAAGCATACGTAGGCTACAGCTTCATAAGATAAGCCGTGACGTCACCCAGCTGACCAATCACCCGCCATCCCCGCAGTGCCGTAACTAGGCTTGAGATCTCGCGCGCTTGGGCTGACCGCAGCGTGACGATAGTTAGGCTTTGTCCGAACATCATCGTAGCAAGACGCACGTTGATAGATCTCTCTAGCTGAAGACTAAGCAGGTGACGGATGAAAACCATTCATCGCAGTATAGCCAGAGCCTGAAATTGTCATGAAGGTAAATGATCAATTGTTCGTTTCATTGCGATTATTTGATATGATTATTGGACTATGTTTGTGGAGTTTTGCCATGTTTTAGAATTGTGACTGTTAAAGAAACTTTGCTTGACCACTTGGCGAACCTGACTGGTTTCGCAACCACGAGGTAGACCCACTGACCAACGATTGTTTTTTCCTATTTGTATTATTGCAGACCAGTGGCTGTACCGGAGAATGTATATATTATTAATTACTTCTCCCTGTGTTTATTTTAGCCATGATATTTGTATGTATGTATAGGAATTATGTTGGAGATTCCAGTGGACCTCGGACTTAGAAAACTGTTTGTCTCTTAACTATATAAGTGGAGATGATCTCACCCAGGGCTATTTCTGCCAACAGTGAGACGATCTGCACAACCTTTGTAAACAAGGCGTTGCAGAAAATCGTCTCATATTTTGCAGACGAGCAGGCATCTTGGTCCACGGCTGGGAACAAACTCCACAGAGTTTGAACCCTGACACGTGACCTGCAACCTTGAGCCGCGAGAGCAGTGTGCTCCACTGGCTCACTGGTCTACTACCCAGAAGACGAGACCACAACACCGCTCATCGACGAGACACTTAAGTCACTAGAAACCGTGCACCAAAACTGCTTTAGAAGGACTGTGCGATAGTCCACCCTTCCAGAAAAACGAACGATAGGCCAGAAAGCACTATTAGCCCAATGATGAGACAGTAGTTGCATAGACCTATCAAGGAGCGAACTACTTGAAGTGAAATTTGGACATTTAAATTAGTATAGTGATTGGAAGATTTTGTATAGAAAAGAGGAAATGAATGTGTGATATTTACTGCTAATAAGTGGCTGGACTACCTATGTTTCATAGCCGTGTGAGAGTTAGTGTGTCAGTGAATCTTACACTTTTCTCCCTATCTCTGTAACCCCATCCTAACAGTAACACAGACTTGGCCAAACTTATAAATGTATTAAGATTAGTAATATGGTGATTTATTAGCCGATCTCCGCAGACGAACGACGAGTGGGTAATAGCAATCCATTGTGCAGCCCAGCAACCAGAGCCCAGTGGGTCTATTACCCACCGTCACATCTTAATCAAAACATTATTTGCTTTGCTTTGTATAATGGTAATAATGTTGTACATTCAAATCATAAATGTTGTGCAGACATTGTTTGTTGGTATATCCAATGAATATCATTTACGTATGTTGTGGTCCATGAATTCAAACGCATTTTATAGATGATTTTTGCAATATTTATACTACATGATAAGATGTTATGTTTGTTTAATCATTTTTGAAAACGTCTTTCTATTAATGAAACAAACTAATGGCTAGATAATCTAATATTACAATTTGATATCGAATTTGTATATGTAGCGAGGCAGGAACCAACACAAATCAACATAATGAAACCACACTCTTAAAGTGAAATTACAAATGTGAATGTGGGTAGTGTATGTGTGTGTGTGTGTGTGAGGGTGTGTGTGTGTGGCTAGTCGAAACGCCTTTATTCTGACATACACTTGAACCTCTATGAACTTTTTTTGGACGGACACCGTTATTTTGACGACAAAACAGTGTTCCGTTAGGGTTAAGGCTGTGTTAGGGTTAGGTTAAGGGTTAGGGTTTGGGTTAGGGTTAGAGTTAGGGTTAGGGATAGCTTCAAAAAATGGACATATTTTTAAAAATGTCAAAGTGACGTATGTAGGGTTTCATGAAAGTCATCACAACGGCGTTTTTACACGGTTGTATGTATGTATGTATGTGTGTGTGTGTGTGTGTGTGTGTGTGTGTGTGTGTGGTGCGTGCCTGTGTTTGTGTTTGTTTGCAATTAGCCATGTTTTTCCCCCCTTTTTTTTTATGGATTTGACTGGTGTGGACAAAATAACTGTGGCTGAAGTTTGCAATGCTGAAGCTTTATTGTCAATAAAAGTAAGTTGTAGCATGTTTTATGACCAGCGGTATTTAATACGTGAGACATAAAAGCTGAGCTCTAGTTGAACAACATACACACTGTTGTGATTTACACGCAAATGTACTTATCTTACTACCGAATGGATGACACATGCTACACAATCACGTAGACTTAAATAAGCCAGTACTTGTTGCAAAGTCCTGGTCAAATGTATGTACTCGTTGTACATTGAATATCCTGGTCCTGTGGATGCGTCCGTTTCGTAATATCCCGGAGTGCTTCCGAACGCTTTATAAACAGGATATAGTCAGATGTTAAACTGCTTAAGGTTGCCTGATTGGAATTACGGGCTACATATGAGTTAAGATATATCCTCAAATCTATATAATAATAATAATAATAATAACGGATTTTTATATAGCGGGTACTCCAGCCTATGACCAGACTCACCACGCTTTACATAGTCATAACATATATATACATGCACTCGATGAAACATCACTATTGCTACAATACACCAAAAGACGGGACAGTAAAGGTACAGACTATTTACAGTTATGTACATAAATTACAAAAAAGACAAAAATATACTATTTACAACTATGTACACAAATGACAAAAAAGACAGAAAGTAGAATAGCAAAAGCCTATTCACAGCTATTTATATGCCCGGTTAGGCCCAGGAAGGAAAACAGTATAAATATTTACAGCCGTGTATACACTTACGGATCAGACATAGACAAGAGATGAGAGAATGGCAGCAGGACACAAATCAGACTGAATAATGCAGTTTGAAGAGGTGGGTTTTGAGGGCCTTTTTGAATGCTTGTGTTGATTGTATGTTGCGGATATGGGAGGGAAGGGAATTCCACTGCTTAGGTGCGGAGTAGGCGAATGCACGTTGGCCGTATGTCTTAGTGCGGGTGACGGGAACCTTGAGTGTGCGAGTGTCAGCAGATGATCTTAAGGTGCGTGAAGGGGCGTAGACAGACAGTAGATCAGCAAGGTAGGAAGGACAAGAATCTGTGAAGAAGTTGTGACAGAGAACAGAGAGTTTGTACTCTATGCGTGCTTGCACAGGAAGCCAGTGAAGGGAATGTAGTAGAGGTGTGATGTGATCACGTTTCTTTGCTCGGAATACTAGTCTAGCTGCTGAGTTCTGAACCTTTTGTAGTTTGTCAATGATGTGTTTCGGGGAGCCAGCAAGGAGAGAGTTGCAATAGTCAAGACGAGAGAGGACGAGAGCGCAGACTAGGGTTTTGGTGGCCGGGACTGTAAGATAGTGGCGAAAGGAGCTGATTTGGCGTATGGCCGTGTATGCAGAGCGACAGACGTTGGAGATGTGGTTGTTGAGGGACAGATCATCGGATAGAATGTAGCCGAGATTTCTTGCAGAGGATGAGAACTGAGTGTTTGTTGTCCCTACTGTAAGCGATGTTGGGAGAGGCGAGAGTGAGGAGGAGGTGTTGTGCTTGTGAATGAGGAGGGCTTCGGTTTTATCGTCATTAAGCTTAAGCTTATTGAGTGTCATCCATGATTTAATGTCTGTGATGCAGTTCTCCAAGGTCTGAACAGTGGAATTAATGAGAGAGGGGGCGGTGGATTTATACAGTTGTGTGTCGTCTGCAAATGACTGACTCTCAACAGCATGCTTTCTAAGCAGGAGAAGCAGTGGCTTGGTGTACAGAGTGAATAACACCGGCCCTAAAACGGAACCCTGAGGCACGCCGCACACCAAGTCTGCTGTGCTGGAGAAACAGCCATCGACAGTGACTGCTTGTGATCTGTCAGAAAGATATGAGTGGAACCAAGCCAGGACCGAGCCAGAGATTCCAAAATAGTGTTGAAGAGTGTTAAAGAGAATGTGATGGTCGACTGTGTCGAAGGCGGCTGAGAGGTCTAATAAGGTGAGAACGGAGACGTTGCCATTGTCTAAGGCGAGCAACAGATCATTGGTTACCTTTAGGAGGGCTGTCTCAGTGCTGTGGAATGGTCGGTAGGCAGACTGGTTGGGGCAAAGTAAAGCGTTATCATATAGGTAGGCAAACAGTTGTTTGAGAACAATTTTTTCTATGACTTTGGACAGGAAGGAGAGGTTTGAAACAGGTCTATAGTTCTTTAGATTATTTTTGTCTAAACTTGGCTTTTTAAGGAGGGGTTTGATGACACCCGCTTTGAGCACAGACGGAACAACACCAGAGAACAGACTCTCGTTGATAATGTGGGTAATGGTCGGGAGTAGAGGGTCAAGATTCTCTATCAACATGGGGGTAGGAATGGGGTCGAGAGAGCAAGATGTTGGTTTTGAGCTTAAGATGACTTTCTTGACCTCTTGCTCTGTTACTGGTTGAAAAACTTCCATCTTTGCGGTGGTGAGGGAGGGTGAGAATGGGTTAGTGAGTGGGATCTCATGGCTATCAAGAGCGGCCCTTATGTCAGCCACTTTCTGTGTGAAATAGTTACAAAATACATCTGGGAGCTGACATGCTGGATGTGTGGATGGGAGTGATGTTGCATTGCTCTTACCCCTTAGCTGATTGCAAATGTCAAACAACTGTTTACAAGATTCACTGCTGCTAATTCTGTCGCTAAAGTACCGGGTTTTGGCAGTCTGGACTATTTTAGTGACCCGTTTTTTTGCAGCGGTGAAAATCTGCTTGCTGACTTCTAAGCCCGATTTGAGCCACTTTTTCTCAGCTTTGCGTCGGTGTTTCTTCGCCTCAGAGAGCTCGTCCGTAATAGACTCGTACCAGGGTGCTGAGCGAGTTGCCTTGACCTTTTTCTGGGCCACGGGAGCGTGCCGATCAAGCACCGCCTGAAGTGTACTATTCAGCTGATCCACAGTGGGGCACAGTTCTGGGGTCACTTTAGCGGTAAGGTCTTGCTTGAAAGCATCCCTATCCATGGTGCGCAGGCTGCGAGCCTTCCTGAACATGGGGGGAGGAGGGGGGGCTGCGACGCTTAGTTCGCACATGACACAGAAATGGTCAGATGTTAATTCCTGGGTGACTGAAGTTGATCTAACAACATTATCTTGAGGCCTATGCATAACCCAATCTATGATGTGACCACGGCTGTGGGTGGGTTCTGTGACTGACTGAGAAAGACTAAATTGATCTAAAAGTTCAATCATCTTTGCGGTGGAAGGTTGTTGGGGTTGGTCAAAGTGAAAGTTAATGTCTCCTAAAACTATGTATGTTCCTGACAGTGTGTTGCAATAATCAAGCAGGACTGGAAATTCTTGGTGGAAAATTGCATCAGTTAATTTATTTTTCTTGCTTGGAAAGGTGCGATATATGCATATGAAGTGAATGTTCTGCTGTGGAACGGACAGGCTAAGTTGAACAACTTCAAAGGACGAGTGGGTGAAAGCGAAGTCTGTAATGAAGCCAAGGTGACGGGACAGACTGTTTCTGTAAATGATAGCAAGGCCACCTCCGCGATTTGAGCGAGGCAGCGAGCATACAGAGTAGTCAGAAGGGGTTATATCAGAGCATTTACCCTCGTCGCCAGTCTGCCGAAACCAGGTTTCTTGGATGAACATTATGTCAGTCTGCTTGTGTGAGATGAAATCTTGCAAAGCGGTACGTTTTTGAATGGGACCTAGCGATTGAGCATTGAATGATGCAATGCGTAAGCCTAGAGGGCTATGGCTATCGAGGTGTGTAGATAGGGGTTGAGGGGAGAGGTTGATGTGAATGAGATTGTCTGTGTTACAGCGATGGGTCTCAGGCCTAGTGGTACCCTGTTGGTGTGATGCAACATGAAGCATGGGGTCAGCGTTGGAAAGCGTAGGCCATGATCTGTGTGTAAGGACAACAGGGATAGACGAGATGTTTTGTTTGCGTTTGCCTCCACGACTAGTCCGTTTTCTGGGCAAATGACATATATAAACATACTATACAGTTAAACCAAGCTAGAAATGTTATATTATAAAATATACAAGAAGAAGTTATAATGCAAAATAAAATACAAAAATTAAACAATAGTTATTATAGTGATAATATTAAAAATATCTTATTTTATTGTACAATATTTTTTCAAGTAGTTCACGCACGCGCATTCGTAAGCAACAGCAGGGACAAGGAAGGAAATCGGATTCACGGGGAAGGGGCGGGAGGCGAACTTGTTTTTTCCAACCTAGTTCCAGTCATTCGCCGAAAAAGGCAATTACCGAAGTCGAACGAAGCTCTCCGAGTCGAGCGAAGCTTTCCGATGTTTTACGAACGAATGCTGGCAGGACTACGTGAAACAACAGGCTGGGAAGTCTCGTCTTTCGTAGGCCTCAATTACATACTATACTACGTACGTATGTAGGAGGCCCACAAGTTTGCAAAGACAAAAGAAAAGACTTCAGAGCCTGTGGTGAAACATCCGTGCATAAAAATAGCCGCTGTTGCTTCTAGATCTGCTTATGTTTCGATCTGCACAGCTTCAAGTCAAGTCAAGTCAATGCATTCTTTATTTCTCAGAAAGAAAAATGTGGGTTGTCGCTTTGCAAGACAAGATTTTATAATGGCAATAAACACAGTGACAGAAATGGAATAGTAACATAACATTGAGGGGAAAAAAACACCCACACACACACAAATCACACACACACACACACGCACACACACACACCCACACTCAATTACGTTATTACAGTATAATATTCAGCACAAACAAACATACCAGATACACAACATTTGTACCCTTGCGTGCATCTGCATGTAATCACACACACACACACCTACACACACACACACACACACACACACACAATATTACATAGGTTATATTACATGTAGGAAAGGATCCATTACAACAAATACGTTCATAGCAGGTGGAAAAGGTTACGCGAATGAGCACTCTCGGAAGGGGTAAGTGGTGGAAATGGGTCGGTGGTAGCAAAACAGTGCAGGGAAGGGGGTGGGTTTTAATACATACAGACAATAGTCCATCTGGGGTGGTTCTGTCCTAGCGCTGTACTATGCGCCGGCCGACTAACGCATTAAAGCATTTGACTGCGTTAGGAACCAAGCTGTTCCTGAGCTTCAAGCTGTAAGTCAAGTCGAGATTCGCATTTTGAAGCAGTTAATATTATTATTACTTTATGAGGATTAATATACTGACACAATTAGTAATAAAGAGTAAAAGTAATACATAACACATAATGCACACATACAACGATTTCACATCTATATCAACAATAGAACCATGACAAAACTTCAAAGCGCTATGGATATGTTGATGTCCCTTCAGCACAACAAGGCAAAGCAAGTTTATAATGGTCTCAAAACACATTGACATTTTTATTGCAAGCACCAAAGCAATTATTTATTTAACTAATATTATTATTTTTAACTGATACAGTAAATTTGTTATATGTATTTCAATGATATGTATTTTAATTAGAAACACGTATTAAAGAAATGTTGCGTGGCAGGCGGAAATTTCCATAAATTATCTGAAATCTTTGGTAAATCTATAAGAAAACAATAACCAGTAACACTATCTGAATATTTTGGGTTACACCCAACTTCAGCAAAAACAAACAAAACGTCATTGACCATATTTACACCATTGAGCACGCACAGCAGCACACTATTCTTTTCTTCTTTTTTAAAATTAGGAATAATAATAATAATAATAATAATAATAATAATAATAATAATAATAATAATAATAATAATAATAACAAACAACAAGTAATAATAATAATAATAATAATAATAATAATAATAATAATAATAATAATAATAATAATAATAATAATAATAATAATAACAAACAAACAAAACAAATAAATAAATTAAAGATTTAACTAAATAACTATACTACTACTACTACTACTACTACTACTACTACTACTACTACTACTACTACTACTACTACTAGCGAAGTTGTGGTCTTGATTTTGTGGTCCTGATTCGGCTCTTTGCAGTCCTCTGGACCCTGTAAGCAATGAATAACTAATTAGCTATTAATTTAATTCTGATCTCGAGTTGTCTTGATTTTGTGACCCTGTAAGCAATGAATAACTAACTATTAATTTAACTCAGATCTCGAGTTATTAAAAAAAATCGCTTAGCCTACTCGTCCTTCTCCGGAAATTTAGTTTAAAGATTCGAATATTATAAAGTACTAGTGGTTTTGTACCCTGGCAAGCCAGGGTACACAGGTTGCTGTTTAAAATGTAGACAGAGAGACAACTGTTGTCTGCGAGTTTCATTTGGACGATGATACCTCCCCATATCCCCCTTCATACCTCCCCATACCCCCCCCTGATATCTCCCCGTCCCCCCCCCATGATGCCTCACCATACCCCCAGGGGCCCTTGATACCTCCCCGAACCCACTTGATACCTCCCCATACCCCCTTGATACCTTCCGTACCCCCCTTGTAACCTACCTGTACCCTCCTTGATACTTCCCCGTTGATCGTTTCGCAGGTATGGATGAAAGGAATCGACCATCACCATACCCCCTTATATATACCCGTATCCCCGTTATGCCTACCCATGCCCCTTTAAACCTACCCGTAGCCCCCTTTTACCTACACGTACCACCCCATCCCGATCCTTGGTACTACTACTACTACTACTACTACTACTACTACTACTACTATTGAATGTAGAATAATACAAATAGAAATCATAAAAAACACCAAGGTTTTAAAAGAAAATTTGATATAATAATAATAATAATAATAATAATAATAATAATAATAATAATAATAATAATAATAATAATAATAATAAATTAAAGGTAAAAAGTCTAAATTTAAAAAAATATCCATATCGTAGTGTAAAAAAAAAAAACCTAAAAAAAAAATATGGCCCGCGTGAGTATCGATCTTGGGTCGCCCGAAACCGTGGGCGAAAGATTAACCCACTAAGCTACCAAGGCTTCGTAGAAAAACCATGAATTTTTTGGTCTATTTGGGAAAACATGCTGAAACCTCAATTTGATTTTTAATGGAAGCGCGCGGAATGAGGCTATTGCAGTTTGTGGACATTTTGTTTATTTATTTATCTCAGAAACGGTTAAACGTTCAGTAAGGAAATGTCGGCTATAACGATTTGGCTGGTTTTGAGCACACAGCAGGCCGATCAGCAGCGCTCAGCACCTGCCCAGATCAGCGTCCATAGGAGACAAACTTTATAGTAGAGGCGAAGAAGGACTTCCGGCTAAGCAATTTATATATATAGATAGGCCTAAATATTATTAATTCGAATAGATATAGTTTATACATTTATTTACGTATAAAACAAACAATACAGGTCTAATAATTATAATCAGCTAGTGAGCTTCTTCGCTGCGCGGAGACTGACTTATATAATTTAGATTAAGCCTATGTATACTGCATAACAGTGTCTACTTGGTTCTAGGCAGGAAATGGGGAATGCGGTTATTAGCCTACTGCTGAGAACTAACAAAATGCAAATCAAGGAACGCAACTATTAAATATGGTCGATAATAATTATGCTCATATTAACAAAGTATACCGTTGCGAAATGCTAATCTGTGTAAATCGAACAGAATTAGAAGCAACAGCGATCATTTTTAATGTCAACTAGTCGTAGTCATGCAAGCATCATTTCGTAACACATCGGAGAGCTTCGTTCGACTTCGGTGATTGCCTTTTTGGGCAAATGACTGGAACTAGATTGGAAAAAACAAGTTTGCGGGCGGGAGAATGGAGTAAGAAGCACCAAAAATGACAATAGGACATGCTTGATTCATTTGAATTAATTGTGTGTCCGAATATATAAATACTGAATGTTTAAAAATGTTACGCACCTACACTGGTAAACAGCGCAACATTGATAACATTGTCTTTTAAATTGGTGGGAGGAGGGATGTTGGGTGGAATTCAAACCCCCGTTGGGGTGCCGGGGGTTTCAATATAAATAGTATCCACTTTCTGGAAATTTAGTGCTTTAAATTCCCACTGTCGCTGTCTTTCTCATTTGCTCTTTCTCATTCCTGCTCTGTTCTATCAATCTGCTATACTATCTTCTTCTTCGCTAGACCAGTCACCTACCTTTTTTCTTGAAAACTCTTCCGGGACAACACTCCTTATTTGTGTATGAGGTCTGTTGGATCAGCTTGGGAATATTGGACGCTTTCTGCCAGGTGGTCACTAGGGCTTCCTATGATGTTATTATTTAGTATGCATTTTATATGTATGTGTTTTGTTGATAATTTATAAAGTTGTTTGTATTCTATTTTGTTTTTGTAAACGGGGGTTCGATAAATTAGAGTACAGCCTCAGCGTCCCCTGCGTGGGATGTCTTTATTGTAAAGTGACTGGTTGGTGGAAAGCTTTCAGTTTTACCACTAGGGTTGTTTCAGCAGATCTTTTATGCGGATCGGGGGGTTGTCCGGTCCTGATTTGGCTCGGAAGAGTCCGCTGGACCTAATGCAATAATCATGTAATGTAATGTAAACGATGGAATTCAAAATCAGAAGTAGCACCAATAAACAAGAATTATCGGTTGAAATCCGAATATAGGGATCACTGAATAAAGATGTAAAATAAAAAGGCTATAATCTACAAGGGGAGAAAAATAATATGCAACAGTCTTTTCGTCTTCCTCATATTTTCATAAATGGTACATGTATATTGCTATTTAGAACAGAAGGAACGTCTCTTTGTTCAATTCAGAGATGCGACACGTATAAGCAGATATATTAGGAAAGGTGGAATGAGATGAAATACAAGTTTTTATTTGCAATGGGTTCCGTACCTCGATATCGCCAATAGAGATCACTGTGCTGAGGTTCACTTCTTCTATCATCCTCCATATGTCCACCATGGTATCCCGCAAAGGAAGCTATATTATGATGCATCCACGAGCCTTTAGGAACGCCTGCAATGAAGCATAATTTAACGCATTATACAGAATACAGGACACTTTATCGTCCCCATAAGAATTTCATGGATATGTTTGTGCAGCGAACACCGTAAAACAATCTGAACGAAATCACTCAACATAATTAACAATATTACAGTGGGTGATGCACATGATGCATCACGAATCAGAATTAACAAAAATATAAAAATATAACTTTTGCGCTTTGAGCCGGGTCTTTCAAGGAAAAAGCGCTGTTGTTGTTATTGTTATTAGTAGTAGTAGTATTCTTTATATGTAGACACAGATGGAGAACGAAGTTCCCTACAACAGCAGTGGTACAGCTGTCTAGAAAAGTGGATAATTAATATCAGTAAATAAAGGTTGAGAGAATACAATGCTGAAACAATTCAAAATTCATTATATTCTCACTGTTCTGTACCATGAGGTTTTAGTTTTGTCCCTTGACGTATTACAGGTGCATTCTAGACCTCGGCCTGTGGCCATTGTCGTCAGTAGCATTTTAGCTGGAAATTGCGCCACATAAGAACAGTTTTGATACTGTTATATTTATGTGTATGACTTTTAAAAACTACTGTGATTTACTGTAAATGTGTTTGTGTAAATCGAACGTGTTTCACTTATATGCCTTTAAAAACAAATTGTAATCTATGTTGGCACCACGATGTAATTTCTCAGTGAGATAATAAAGCTATCGTTTTCGCATTCGTACATTTTACTTTGACTGTATTTAGTAAACACGCACAGTGCAGTTTGGATGTGTACAGTGGAAGATAAACAAAGCATGTTTATACGTACTGCCAAATACACAGCATTGATGTATTGGTTGCGTCCCCTGACATACTCTATTAGGAACAGCAAGTGCTTGTTGTTGTTGTTTGTAGATTATAGTCACACGACACTTTCGCATATAGGAGGAGGAACAACGAAGCTTAACGTCCTATTGCATCAGCGTTAAGGACGATCACCACCCTGACAATAATGATCATCATCATCATATCAAAGATGAGATCCAACGGATCTCTTGGCATAACTTCGCATATAGGTGACTACTGGACCGATTTATACTGACACCAGCGGGCCAGTTGTTGGTAAAGGGGAAAATAATATGATCACACGTTGACCAATCCGGGATTCGAACCAGCGACCTTTCGGTTACTAGGAAGACGCTCTTACCAACTGAGCTACCCGGCCCCTCTGCTTGTCATCAGTTCTGGAGGAGGGTAATGGGGTCGGGAGTGGGAGTGGGGGAGGGATGGGGGGGGGGTCAGGAGGGTGGAGGCATTCTGTAGATCATTTGTGCAAGGGAGAGAAGAGGGTTTTCAAGAATGTTGATGCATGAACCAAAACGGAACATTATTCTGTTTCTTTAAAAAAAATTATTTATTCGTTTCGTTTCTTACATTAACGTCCCCGGACACGGAGTGTATAGGGGACAAATTTATTTATTTATTTATTTATTTTTATATTTGGGGTAGGCATACCTGGTAATATGCTGGTGTCTCTGTTCTTGGCTTTGGTTTCCTCCAAGTTGGTTGTACGTGACAGGGCTTTGGGAAACAACCTCTCTTTACCGCGGGCCAACATCATGAGGGTGATGCTCATCTCTTCCTCCTTGCTTTGTGTTACCCTTGCCCGGTTCTGGGTGGGCAGGCGTCGGGGTGTTGTGCGCAGTTGTATGATTTTATCAAAGTGTCGTTAGTAGGCATACGTGTGTACGATTACAGTCTATAGGATTCCATCAATACGTGTTCGGTTAATAAGGAAAACTGTAGCCATTTGTAACTGAGTGTTCAGCCATCTGTGTAGTGTGTGTGTGTAGGTGCGTGCGTCCGCGTGTATGTCTTTGTATGTGTGCAGGAGTGAGAGATCTTTGAAACGTTGGTGGTTTTAGCAAAACTTACTTTTACAACTTTCACTTTACTTTTGGTTATTTATTTAATATTACAAACCTACAGGGTTTAGGGGTTATAAAGCGCTGTGGTTCAGAGAGAGAGAGAGAGAGAGAGAGAGAGAGAGAGAGAGAGAGAGAGAGAGAGAGAGAGAGAGAGAGAGAGAGAGAGAGAGAGAGAGAGAGAGAGAGAGAGAGAGAGAGAGAATTTCCTAAATGTTCAGGGGACACAATCTGAAAATGCATGCGTAAGACTTTGGCCTTGTTACCTCCCTTCAACGTCGTCAGCGGCTATGTAGTCGGTGTAGAAGGCGAAGAGTGCAGAGAAAGCACTAGTATCCAATGCACACATCACGAATAAGAAGAAAAAACAAAACAACAGAAAATATTTATTAAAAAAAACACCCGTACAAGGCTTCTTCAATTTTAATGGTGTCATGAAGGTTGTTATCAACAATGCAATACCGAATGTGTCCGAAAAGAGTGCCTGTTGTTGTAATGGAAGAACTAGAGATAAAGAAGACATCAAACGATGTAGAAGAAAAGAAGAGCCAGCATTTCATCGAATGATGCTCTCTCCGTAGGCTGAAGATAAAGCAAATATCCTGACTTAATTAGTTCGCTCCGAAAACTCGCTTTTAATGAGAAAACAGCTGTTGAGAACGACAATAGTTCAGAATAGTTATAAGTTAAATACGTAACATAAATTATATAAGTAACATAAGTTTAGAAAATGTCGGAAGAAATATTAACACCTTCCTCCACCCAAAAAGTCTGTGAAATATGCCACCCTTGTCGTAGAAAGGTGCGCAATGCTGCTTTTATTGAAGAAAAAAAAAATTACTACAGCGAGTTTTCCCTGCGGGCGAACTAAGAGAGAGCCCAGAGCCATATATACTGTCAATGTACATTTTAAACTGTAATAGTTCACAAGAAGAGAGGTTGACATGCAAAATACGTCTGTGCGACGATTAATTCGATCATCCTGTAACAATCAAATTTGCATAGTGACTGGTTAGGTGCGAGGAGCATGCAACATTACAATAATAAGATTGTGAATGCTCGTAAGACACTTGAAGTATTGTGATAACAAGTGCGGACATCGTACACTAAAACGACGAAGAAAGCGCAAAGTAATTGAAAAAAGAGGTAAAATTCTGAAACCTGCATTTTACACAAGGTTATCAAAGTACACGACAGCACGACACATTCTTTGGTAAGAATCCATTACATCTGCGTATAAAAATCGTCGAAAGTCAATTTACTTATGAACATGTTTAGTTAGCTATTCCATGAAAAGGACCAAAATAAAAATGGTGTGGTTAGCAAAACTTCTTGAAAAGTTTAATTATAAACGTCAATTTGAATGAAAGGAGACGTCTGTTGGGAAAAAGGAGTGTTTGTGTTATCAGCAGGGAAGAGAAACCAAAAAGGATTTGTTCTGTTGATCAGCAGTACAATTTTGTGAAGTTTCTTTAACTCTTGACGTACTTTTAATAAATAACTACACCTGTTCATCAAACATTGAATCATTAGTTTTAAAAAAATATATATTAAAAGAAAATCGTCAGTTACATGTTTAAGAAGTAGTAATCCAGGAAAAAGGGAATATAAACAAAAACACGAATACTGTTTTAAAATACGAGTAGACAAAATTCAGAGGTAAAAAGTGTCAATTAGCAAACTATACGAAAAAAATGATGTAGGCTACATCGTACCATGCAATGTGATCAAAAAAATCTAACTAGCAAGTGAAACAATAACTTCAAAAAAGATGGCGCAAAAAAGTGTATGTCGGAATGCAGATAAAATATTTGTCTATAATTCTGTACAAAATTCGTGCACCTTCAACGCGTGTTTCAGATAATTGTTCACAGTGCTTACTTTCGATATCATCGCGTGATCAAAATAATTCCAATAACGTTGTAATAAACTCCTTAATCGAATCCAGGCTAGCAATCACCTTCGGCAGCGTTTGGCACAAACACACGTATGTCTACAAAGGTCTACCAAATGTAAGCTTACTGAATCTGTATGTGTTGAAAATCTGAGAAAAATCAAGGTAACTATATAACGATAAGCATTGTTCAAAGTACACAATTTGCATGTCCGATAATTTACTCTAGCATTATCACCGATATTCATTTTGAGTCGTCAATGTGACGGCTTACTAGCGCCAAAACCTGATAATTACAAATATCATGAGATAATAACAAATATCATGGGATAATTAAGATTATCAAGGAATAATTACAATTATCATTTTAAAAAATTACAAATGTCTTCGCGTGATCATGTTTAATTTTCAGTTCCGGTTCTAGCAGTCCGCCTGGCAATGCGCCAAAACCAAAAATTGTATTTATCACATAATAATTACAATTTTCACTTGATAATTACAATTTTGACGTGATCATGCTTAATTCTGGTTAAGGCAGCTTACTAGTGCCAAAATTTGCATTTACAGGTATTAGTTATAATGGTAATTAACACATGTTCTGTGTAATTCACATAAATGACAGCCTACTAGCGCCAAAACCTGCCAATTACAAATATCATGGAATAATTACAAATATCAACGACATATTTACAATTAACACGTACAAATTTTTATTATGAAGTGAAAATTACAATTTTCTGTTTTAGTCCATTTCCAGATGGATAGCTAGAGCCAGAACTGAAAATTAAACATAATAACGCAAATATATTTATAAGTTTTCAATGATAGACTAATTGTAATTATCCTTTGATAAGTGTAATTATCCTTTGATAATTGTAATTATCCCATATTATATGTAATTAACTCATGATATTTGTAATTGTCATGTTTTTGGAGCTAAGAAGGCTTGGCAAATATTGATAATTCTTAATTAACACTATGGAAAACTGGTATCTCTGTAAATTAAACAGAACACGTGCTAATTCCAATTATTTCATGATACTGATAACTCTCGGTTTTGGCGCTAGTAGGCCGTCATACGTCATCTATCCATAGGCCTATATTAAAAATCACTCATGAATACCTGGCACACACACCAATTGTTCCATAACAACAACGTTTGCCTTTCAGGTTCCTGTAAAAAATTCACGGGAAATATACATTCTTCGTCTGTGTAAATCTAGTTCCAGTTACACATTATTCAAATCCAGCTGAACAGAACATACAGGGTGGGCCAATAAAATATTACCACTTTTTAATTGTACATACGTTTTTACAATGAGAACGTTTTCGAATTTTTTTTACAGAAATGTCACGGAAGCACCAAAGTATTACTTGAAACCAAAGATTTCCCAATTTTTCACTCGTTCTGTACACAGTTTAATAATTAACGATATGCTCAATCCACGCTCCTCTTCTCTGGATTACAGTTGCAACACGCACATTGAACTTTGTGATGACATTGCCACACATCTCAAGTGAGATTCCGAATTTCCTGACGGATGTTGGTCTTGAGGGCCCAATGGTCTGTGGGTTGTTGTTGTACACTCTCCCATAGAAAGTAGTCTGCGGGAGATTAGATCAAGGGAGTAGGCAGGTCATGTTTTGTCTGTGCGCCATGAGATAAGCCTATCTCCAGGAAAGAATTGTTTGAGGAAATCCAGTGAAAAAATTGATTATGCTTGGTATCAAATGATAATCTGGACATTTTTGTGAATTTTCGAAAACGTTCTCATAAAAAAAAACCACCAACAACTTATTCACGATTAAAAAGTGGTAACATTTTATTTGTACCACCCTGTATATCGAAAAAAGGAGTGAACAAGCGCGCGCGACCGCACACGCACACTTGTAACAGTTGGAATGTTAAAACAATGACATGAATGGAATTATAATGTACATACAATGCCTACATATCAAAATAGAGAAGAAAGTGTACAAAGGGCCGTTTCGTCACAATTTATCAGAACTAACAGATGATTGTGGAAATCAGTCCATTCGTTTTAACAATTCATGCAATAAGAAACAATTATCAGAAACTAATTATTTTAAAAGGAAATTCGCTTTAGGTGCGGATAAGAATAATTAAGAACAACCTCACGTAACAACTCCCGCCCCTCCTCTCCCCCATCTCCCTCAAACACACACTCACTTCTCTCTCTCTCTCTCTCTCTCTCTCTCTCTCTCTCTCTCTCTCTCTCCCTCTCTCTCTCTCCCCCTCTCTTCTCCCCTCTTCCTCACCTCCCACATACATATAGACTTCTCGTTGTCTTGATTGGTTGTGGCAGTTTCTGTTTGAAATCGCAAATCAATGTCACGAAATCTAACCAAAAGAGTCACGCTGCTTAATTCTGTGAACCCGCTTGCAGAGTAGTTTAGAAATTGGAGGAGGAGGATTTGATACCGATAGTCCGACGAAGTTATTCGGAATACACTTCCGGTACTGGCAGGGGAGAAGTGTTAGGCTAGGAGGAGTGGGCACGGGGTTTGCGGTGAGGGAGGAGGTTAAATTTCACAACTTAAGCTTGCGCATTGCAGGCTCAGACAACTGGATCTACCCTATTACCATTTCATGTTATTGTTTTTCCTTGAGTAAAATGTACGTCCCCAGACACATTAAGCGTATAGGGGACAGAGATTAAGAAAATGAACGAGAGACCTAGGGAAGGGGAATGATAAGAGTTTCAATTAAAATTTCAGGACCACAAATAAACCATCAGGGAAATTTAAAAAATCTATCGGGCTATGTCAACTAATCAGGGGAGGAAAGGCACAACAGCCACACACCATGCACACTCTAAAATGACAAAAAGTTATATAAAATTTAGGGGGTTAAGAGCGACTGTACAATCAATTCAAGATGGATAAAATGAAAAACCCGCAACAAATTTATCGGGGACGACCAAAAAAAAAAACACCAAAAAAACCAACCAAAAAAACCCACACCATTTTATTATAAAATACAAACAAAATAAGAACTGGGCACAGCAAGAGAGCCCAGAATGCAATCAACAATTATACTTAATAAATTTACCGACAATAAATCATCCCGTATTGACAACAGGCGGCAGGATAATCCCAGTTTATTATTAAAAATTTCAATCCTTTTACTGCTGTTTATCACTCCGCCCCCTCCCCCTCCCTACCCCCAGTTCTTGATCGCTGAAATGGGTAATAGTGCTGTTAACTAAGTCGCTGAAACAGACTGCACTCTGGTTACTACAGAGAGAAAAAGGATATAAGTAGATATCCTTCTGTTGTGCGGACATTGCGGTTTATGTTGCTGCTGTTCTCTGGCGGGGCGAGAAGTTGGCTGGTGCAACCCAGGCGGGAAGGAACCATAATCCACATGGTCATTTAGAATCTTGTACATCGCGCACACACACACACACCTTGTCGACTGGCCTTCTGTGATACAGCTAACTGATCCAGGTGAAGCCCAGCGACCCTCTCCGAAGCAATGGCATTCAGTATGACTTTGTTGCGGGTTCTGCACTCTGCCCAACGTAGACCGTTAGAAACTTTACCGATGGGAGTCTGCAACCAAGTTAATCGCAGTCGACATTTGGTGTCTTGCCTCTCCGTTGTTGTGGCATTCAGAACATTTGGAAGTTGTTAAGATTTGTTGCTGTTGTTGATTTCTTTTTTTAATACGCTTTATTGCCCATTTTTTCGGGAAATTCTGAGTCGCCTCCCCTTGGGAAGGCATAGTCGCAGCTGTGGCGCGCCCAAACCCAACCTACCTAATATTTGTTGTGGTTTTGAAATTTTAATGGAGGAGCAAACTGGAGTACCCGGAGAAAACCCCCGAGACTTTGCTCGAATCGAAAGTAAATACTATTCGCAGAAACACAACGCCCAGATGCTGGCTCGATCCCACACCTGTCAGGCGCCATAGGTTTCTGGCCTGTAGACAAGGCAAGTTAGTCCCGCCTTAGACCACTCGGCCACAACGCTCGAGATGAAGAGTATTCGTGCAGTGTAGTCGTAGGTAGGTAGGTAGATAGATGAAAGTCCCACGTCACATATAGCGAATAGGGGACTGGGAAAGGGGGGAAAGGGGGTGTATTGTAGTCGTAGTTTCAGTTATGTGGATGAAGTACCAGTACATAGCCAGTCTCCATGAGCCGAAACCCTCTTCTGCACGCAGCATCTGCAACATAAAAGAGGAAAATATTTTGAAAAAAACCTGCACTTTCTAAATAAGTTATTTCAAATATGCAATCAACTCTCTCTCTCTCTCTCTCTCTCTCTCTCTCTCTCTCTCTCTCTCTCTCTCTCTCTCTCTCTCTCTCTAACCATACCAAATACGCAATTAACTCTCTCTCTTCTCTCTCTCTCTCTCTCTCTCTCTCTCTCTCTCTCTCTCTCTCTCTCTCTCTCTCTCTCTCTCTTCAAACCCCACGTCCAACACACACACACACACACACACACACACACACATCGATAACTTTATTACAACCCAAACCGTTAACCTTAGCAAAGTTGTAATGACCTCGGCACACTTGGTCAAGGACTCCACCCCAGCCCTGATTCATCTTCTCTCCCACACCCTTCTAGAACCGATCGTGACACTGGTTGATAGGTACCCAACCACACTGGTTGATAGGTACCCAACCACACTGGTTGATAGGTACCCAACCACACTGGTTGATAGGTACCCAACCACACTGGTTGATAGGTACCCAGCCATACTGGTTGATAGGTACCCACACACACTGGTTGATAGGTACCCACCCACACTGGTTGATAAGTAACCAGCCACACTAGTTAATAGGTAAAAGAAAGAAAGAGATTTCTCTTATATAGCGCACTTACAAGCTCAAAGAGCTTCTCAAAGCGCTGGCCCGTAATATCCAGCAATCACAAAATAGTTTGTTGAAGTCAGGATTCGAACCCACTTCGCCCAAGATGCACTCACACAAGTCGTGCGCTATGACCACTGAGCTATCCCTGCCTCAGTACCCATCAACCAGTGTGGCTGGGTACCTATCAACCAGTGTGGCTGGGTACCTATCAACCAGTGTGGGTAGGTACCAGCCACACTGGTTGATAGGTACCCAGTCACACTGGCGTGGTTGATAGGTACCAGCCACACTGGTTGATAGGTACCCAGTCACACTGGTTGATAGGTACCCAGCCACACTGGTTGATAGGTACGCATCCACACTGGTTGATAGGTACCCAGTCACACTGGTTGATAGGTACCCAGCCACACTGGTTGATAGGTACCCAGTCACACTGGTTGATAGGTACGCATCCACACTGGTTGATAGGTACCCACCCACACTGGCTGATAAGTACCGAGCGAGACTTAAACTCTGTTGCCGTGATAGTCCAATGAGCTACAGATAAGACATAAACTTAATGTGCACTAGCCCTAAACAGTCAATCACCTAAGATTTTTGTTGGGAATCCTGCATGGTTTAGAGCATTACACAAAGGCATGTACTTCAGAAATGTCTGGTCATAGCATGTGTTTATAACAGAATCATACGGTGTGGCCACATCTATATATATAAATTGCTTAGCCGGAAGTCCTTCTTTGCCTCTACTGTAAAGTTTGTCCGGTATGGACGCTGATCTGGGCAGGTGCTGGGCGCTGCGGATCGGCATGCTGTGCGCTCAAAACCCGCGAAATCGTTATAGCCGACATTTCCTTACCGAACGTTTAACCGTTTCTGAGATAAATAAATAAACAAAATGTCCACAAACTGCAATAGCCTCATTCCGCGCGGTGCTTCCGATTCAACCCGTGTCAAGAACTGCCGTTCCGTAATACCGCAAATTTTGTTTTATTTCCATTCAAAACACTTTTGCACTCATGTCACCAATCTTACAGCTGAAGGTTACCTGTTCACTTTCTTTTTCATCCATACTTATATGCGCACAAAAATTCAATTTGCATAAAATCTTCCATTACTTGAAGCAACTGTGTCATACAAGATCTGTGCTGACGAAAACCATGTTTGTAGAGTTGTAACACGGTTACTTCCCTCTAACTAAATCACTGTTTATGCAGTACCTATGCGCTACCGCGAATACAAATATACCGGAAGTATTATGGTACCAAGGGAGATTACTTGCATGCCTAATATTTTTAAATAAAGGTATGACATTTAAAAATACGTTGCCTAACATAAATACTAAATTACAATACAATATTTTAGTGCATTACTCAGACATGCACCTATACTCTGTTCTGCAGTACATTGCAATTATCATTTTAAATTAAAATAGTTCAATGCATTGCTCGAGTCGAACATCAACATGTACCTTTTAATCTACTCTGTTGTGCAGTGCTTCATCATTCGACCCCTGCAAGTAAACTATTGCAATCATTTCAGTGCATTTTTAATGTTTAATGCTAACTCGCAGACAACAGTTGTCTCTCTGTCTACATTTTAAACAGCAACCTGTGTACCCTGGCTTGCCAGGATACAAAACCACTAGTCCACAATAAATGCTGGGCGATTCGCATGATCTACAATACAAATGTCATGTCTGTTGCTGGTTAGACTTAGACTGTCACTAGTAAAGTTGTAAAACACACGTTTGTGACTGAAAACACTACACTAATTGGTGACTCTAGATATCTCTACCTCCTTCGACACCCAATCAACCACGGTCACCCTATCGTGCCGTTCAGTATATAGTATAGTCCCGTTAGTTTCTTTACATCCGTTAAATGCGTGTGAGTTTGAATCTGTATTAAAATAACAGAGCGCTTGCGGACTGTCTGGGTTGTCACACACGCACACACACACACACACACCCACCCACCCACCCACACACACACACACACACACACACACTCACTCACACTCTATTTCTATTGATTTTCATCCTGATTAATGATTTAATAAATATAGGATTACATAAACAATTAATTCACGTATATAACATCACTCACACTCTAATATAAATAGTCCCTCTTCCGATTCTTCGTTTAAGCAACTGGGCCACTCGCCAGCCTGACGTCACACTGGACGCTAAACGTGATTATGGCGACCCAGAGTGTCAAGGCGTGTCAAGCTAATCTATTCTGAGGGATCAGCTTCCGTTTGTCTAGTTTCCCAATTCTTCTACACAACGTAACAATGCCCAATACTCAGATTTGTGGGCTTTTTTCCTTGCCTCATTCCGACGGTTTGCTAGTATAGTCTTTGCTAGCACTAAAAGAATAAAGCTACAAAATTCTATCATTCTTGTTTGATTTGCCACGTAATCCTTAGTAGTCGTGTGTTTCAAGCATACTGGCCACGTGTGTGTGTGTGTGTGTGTGTGTGTGTGTGTGTGGGTGTGTGTGTGGGTGTGCGCGCGCGTGTGGAGGGGATGGTGGTGGTGTATGTGTATTGGGTTGTGTGTGTGTGGTTATGAGAGAGTGAAAAATTGATGAGAGAAGTAACGAATGGCTGAATATCATAAAATCTGAACAGTCGCTATTGCAATCGATACGAACGTTATAATTATAGCACGGGGCCAACTCACGCCTACGTTGCTGTAATTGCGTTAGAAAGCATCTCCATTTCACTTCCCAGTATATCGTCTCAGGGGACCTCTCTTCCAAAGCAGCAGACTCTATCCATTTGCCGTCACTGTCCCCTCCACATGCGTCCCCTACTTTCAATGATAACGTTCATTACCTTGATGGAGTCTGGACTCAATTTAAACAAAACGTATCGTTGTCCAATATTGATATAACTTTTTGTATTCGTATTTTCCTTCTGATGATAGCGTCATGTTTTGACCACAACAGTACGTGTTTCTTTTATTGCTTATTCGCCACAATTAAAGTATTGCGGCAGAGTCGTACGTGTTTTATTACAGCCATTTTGAACTCGTTGAAGGTTAACAGCACTATGTATAAATACTGTCAGAAGTCTGCCAATCCTAGTTGCATCTTTCTTAGTGAAAAGTCGTTTCCTCATCCGCTGGGCGTCCCTGAGTAGATTCGTATCGATCTGCGGAGAAACCTCTCTCGGATTAATTGTGTCGAGAGCTGCTGGTAAGTCCTGACATCCTGATAACGTTGGTATTTATCAATGGAGAACAGACTAGTGCTCAACAGCCAGACAGCAAGATGCCTTCGGCTCGTGTATCTCGTCTTTTGCCCGGTAATCCCATTAGTGGCGGGCGAGTGTTTCTGTGAAGATAGCGGTACGAATTGTCTGTGAGGTAGTTTGTTTTTGTATATAGGACTCATACTTTCGACGATTATTTTGAGGTTGCACCATATGAAACACACGTAAGAAAAACAAACAAAACATTCAAATGTAACAAACTGAACTCACACATCCACACGCGCAAAGAGAGAGAGAGAGTGAGAGTGGGGAGGGGAGAGGCTAGATAGCTTGAAAATGAGAGTATGAGGGGGAAGGGAGGGAGGGGGGCCCTAAGGGTTAGGTGTTTGATGTGGGGGTTAATATAAAGGCAACGTAGAAGCAGGATTCAACTTTTGAAACGCCATGACAGTATCTATAGGTAATTAGAGTAAATCTCAGTGTAGCAAGGAGACGTAGGAACGGAGGGAATAACAGCCCCAATGTACGACACGATCTTAAACTGCATTAGCGGTTATGTGTAGTTCAAAGAACAAGTGCAAAAAGTGTGCTATTTTCCAGCCATTATTCACAGACGAATGCTTTTTCAGTATACTGGAGATGACATTTACAGATTACACTATTGTTAGGCTGAATGTTACCTAAGTGTAGTGCGGAGAACAGAAGGCAGTCAAGCAATTCGTCGTTAAGTGCCAGACTGGGCAATGACCTATAGTTTCCTCTCTTGAGCTGTGTTCTGACCTTAGACGAATGTCGCCTGCGCGCGCATCACTCAGTGGCTAACGACCTGTCTTAATTGGAAAATTCGTGGAGGTTCAAAACCTGTTTCGGTTTTCTCAAATTCCGAACCTAGGTCCCTGAAAGTTGTTTGGCCAAAAGGTTCGGCAACCTAGGTTCGGAATCTGAGATCTTCGAGAAAAAAAAAGTGTGAACCCCCACGAACCTTCTTATATTAGGATCCCGCTCTGCCAGACAATCTTTCGGCACCCCAGAGACTTCCACAACTGTCCGTAACCTCCGCTTCCATTCTCCTCTACCCCTTTTTCAGTCTTTGTGTCCACGTCGCTTTCATCTTCAGCATCTTGCTAGCGTTCAGTATTACTGAAGCTTGCAGGATTTTGCCACGGTATTTAACGCACACCATATCATGCATCTGCAAGCAGTTATGCAATTTTACACGTTCTTCTTTGCTTTTCCTATAATAGTGAGGAACAAAAACATACTCATGCACACTGCTCGTTAATTACTGTTGGTACCGTCGGATTATTCTAGTTAAGTAGTAGTGGTAGTTGGATTATTGGACTTTTGAACATAATTCGTCACTCATGCGGATGAGAAGGTTGTGGACTGATATTGCGCAGCATTACATTACATAATTATTGCTTTAGGTCCAGCGGACTCTTTCGAGCCAAATCAGGACCGGACAACCCTCGATCCGCATAAAAGATCTGCCGAAACAACCCTAGTGTTAAAACTGAACGCTCGCCACCAGCCAGTCACTTTACAATAACGACATCCCACGCAGGGGACGCTGAGGCTGTACTCTAATTTATCGAACCCCCGTTTACAAAAACAGAATAGAATACAAACATCATTATAAATTATCAACAAAACACATACATATAAAATGTATACATTGCTAAATAATAACATCTACCACCTGGCAGAAAGCGTCCAATATTCCCAAGCTGATCCAACAGACCTCATACACAAATAAGGAGTCTTGTCAAGGAAGAGTTTTCAAGAAAAAAGGTAGGTGACTGGTCTAGCGAAGAAGAAGATAGTATAGCAGATTGATAGAACCAGATAACAGAGCAGGAATGAGAAAGAGCAAATGAGAAAGACAGCGACAGTGGGAATTTAAAGCACTAAATTTCCAGAAAGTGGGGATACTATTTATACTGAAACCCCCGGCACCCCAACGGGGGAAAGCCAGCTAACATATTTAGTCAGTTGACCACTATCTAATTATTTATTAATTTATTTATTCTTTGTTGGTGATAGTACTTGGGGCGCGATGAGAGGCGTGTTTGCGGGTAAGGTAGAATATTTAGGGTGCGCGGTGTTGAAGGTATAATTTTCTCCCTTCGGGTAAAAACCTTGGGCTATATAAAACATCTGTCGGATCACGCCAACCTAGCATGACTGTTACCATAATACATAATTATTGTGACTGTTATTGTTTAAAACGAGAGCTCCGCTACAATATTCAATTCATTGATCTGCGTAATTTATCAACCAGCTGCTGCCAAACTCCCTGTGACTTTGCCACAAAAAAATCAATCAATCAATCAATCAATCAATTAATCAATCTATCTTTCTATCTATCTATCTATCTATCTATCTATCTATCTATCTATCTATCTATCTATCTATCTATCTATCTATCTATCTATCTATCTATCTATCTATATATATATATATATATATATATATATATATATATATATATATATATATATATATATATATATATATATATACTCCTTCGGATGAGAGTATAAACCGAGGTCTAGTCTGTGTCGCATACATTCCATCATAACGGACTTTAAAGATCCTGACGCTCATGTCCTAGACGGGTGAGTGCCGGTGACAAGAAAACACCCAGCATGCACCTAGGTCCTTCTCCCCCATCCCTGGCTGCCCAGGATTGTGCTCAGTTGTCCGGGCGTCAGACCATGCGCCCAAAGGCTGCGGGTAGGCGTCTCGGGCGGCTTGAGTTAGATCCTGTATCGGCCAGCGCCTTGAGCAGCTCTTGAGCTGGAAAAGCGCTATATAAGAACGATTAAATATATATATATATATATATATATATATATATATATATATATATATATATATATATATATATATATATATATATATATAGAGAGAGAGAGAGAGAGAGAGAGAGAGAGAGAGAGAGAGAGAGAGAGAGAAATATAGATATAGATATTCTTTTATATATATAAAAGAAAAGAAGAAGAAGAAGAAGCTAACATGAGCATTCAACGTGAAAGCGTCAAAAGCGGTCATTCAGCAATTTGAATCAAGAATAGAAAACAATAGGATTAATCTGCAATAAGCCTTGTTTCGTATGTGTTTATGTAACATTGCGTTGCACTGCCTCGGGGTAGGGCATCACACAAATAGTATCCTTGATAGTACTCAACATGGAACTTTAGTCCTCTTATTAAACGCAAAGGAACAACGAATACTTCATTAGGTTCTTAGTTCCCTAACACAGGGGGGACGTGTAGCCAGGCAAGTGGATGTTTGGGAGGGGAGGGAGTGGGGTAGAGGTGATGGCCTTGGGGATACACAATATACCGCAGATAGCAACAACGGCATTATATTACAAGGCACATTAGCATATGATTGCAAGGCAATATTACATATTATATTGAATTTAAAAAAAAAAAAAGCAAAGATAACGCTGACTTCTTGACGTGCTCGAGTCCAAACAGTCACACTTGTATTCACTTAAGCTTTGTTAAGTCATGCTACATACATATCCACGAGAGTGAGAGAGAGAGAGAGAGAGAGAGAGAGAGAGAGAGAGAGAGAGAGAGAGAGAGAGAGAGAGAGAGAGAGAGAGAGAGAGAGAGAGAGAGAGAGGAACGCACATACACGCGCGCGCTCACACACACATAATAAAGCCATCTTCAGCATACATATAGCTGACTTTCGTATCAGGTAATCCTTCATTTTCTATACGAAATAGATTGCAAAATGCCCCTGTACTGACAACCCTGGACGTGATTATTGATGATATCGGTACAACTACTAAAGTATTCGTTTTTTAATTTTATAAATGTACTACTTTCGATTGAGGTAGGTATTTAAAAGTTTAAGATAAAACACGCTTGTGGCGTAGGCCTACATTGGAGAGAAAATCAGCGGGTGTATATATACCAAGGGTGCAGATGACTTAGCGGTCTAGTGGACTGTTGATAAATATCCACATAGAATAAAACTTGATCAGCTTTAATTGATTTGATCGATCCGCCTAGATAGTTGCACAGCAAATCAGCGATGGATTGGATAATGCAAGTAGCGACCGGCAATCACTGACCGAGTGGGGGAACAGCAAACAGGGAGCGCTCGAGCCGAGGCCAGTGACATCATCAGGTAGCCGAGAGGCTTGTCATCATGAAGCATTCATGCCAGCATCAAGCACTACCGTGCTGCCCGACAAGGACCAATCGCGCCACACAATGGGCTGGCCGTAATCCTACCTCATAACTAATACAATTCCCAAAGGACGCGCCTCAGTGCATTTCATGTGAATGACTTGCACACCGGCCTGACTGTTAAACTTGCGTGTCCCAGTTCCAACAGACCGGCTCCACGTTAATGTCATTTATTTACCCTGGCAGTAGGCTATTAGATCTACAACTTGTTGATTCCAAACAGGTTTTAAAAAAAATATATATACAAAGTACAAAATTGTGAAATTTATTTGAAAATAAAATAAATTATTATTATAACACACACCCACCCACACACACATTTTTGTAAAAACGACATTATGATGACTGTTGTGAAAAAAACAGGGATTATTTTGACACACTTTTCATTTTCGTGACATTATTTTGACATTTTCAAATTTTTGAACCTATCCCTAACCCTAACCCTAACCCTAACCCCTAACCCAAACCCTAACCCTAACCCTTAACCTAACCATAGGCCTAAAACAGCTCTAACTCTGCAGGGAACTATTTTGACGTCAAAATAGGGCGCCCTTCCAAAAAAGTCAAAAGAAACCATGTGGAGTTCCATGAGTGTGTCACTGTAACGTCGTTTCTACATGCCCACGCACACACACACACACACACACACACACACACACACACACACACACACACACACACACACGAACGCAGTACAATCACACAGTCAGTCATTTTATCAGCCAGTGAACTAGCCGACGTTCGCTGCAAGGTATCATTGCCGTTGTTATAAATCTGGCAATATTTGCCATATATCGTACTGAAAATGTCATAGTTGTTGTACCTGTTCTGACAGTCTGAAATCATTTTAACACATTTCATTGTTATTGTAGTATTGCTATAACGTCCTGTGATTCTAAAGAGTAAAATGTTTTCCACGCTCGCACTGAACTGCAGCATATCTATTTTGCTACTACAGTTAGAAGCACCTATCAGGCAAATTTCGGCGAAATACCAGCGTATGCCAAGAAATTATACCGATGTTGAAATCAACATATCAGAGACCTACATGATCAATGACAGTAGTAATGCGCTCTAGAGTAAGCTTATTGCTATTGCATATGACTTGTTTTGTCCACCTCACCCAAGAGAGCTACACAGGCAAAAATCATCGAACTATTAAGGAAACTGTCACGTGGGGTTTATGGGCTCTGCACAATGGAATTATGGACCCTCACGTTTATTCGGTGGGAACTGCTAGTAAGTCACCCTATGAATTACTTTAATAAATTTATTTGTTTAGCTCGTTCTGTGTTAAGGTTGGGGTACAGAGATAGATAGAAAAATGGTAAAAGATTACTGTCACACTAGCTTTCACACGGCTATGAATCATATGTAGTCCAGCCACTTGATAACAGTTAAAATCACACATTTATTTCTTCTACTCTATACTATGTGAGAGAGTGCGTTCGCATGCGTGTGAGCGCATGCAAGTTTTGTAGTATGCTTGTGAGTGTGTTCGGTTGCTGAGACAAAGTAATTAATAGTTCAGAAGAAACTAATTGGTGTGCACGAGAAAACTACGCGTGGAAATAATATTGTGAGTTGTGATAACGAAAAGTATTAATATATAAGGAATGTTTTATATGAATTGAAAAAGAGAAAAGGAATGTACTCCGACTGATTCTCCATTTGAACGCAAGATTATTATGAACTTGATCACAACCACAGCAACCACTAGCAAACCACCACTCCACCATACTACAGATTGGCGTCGTCGACTACTCTACGATCAACTTACCGTCGTCGTACTGATAAAGAACTACGTTTTCTCCGCTGCACATCAAGATTGAATTTTACAACTTTGAAAATCATTCATCGTGAATAAAATCCAACATGGCGACCAACGATGAACTCATGAAAGAAATCCAACGGTTGAATGAACAACTTCAAGCCCAGCAAACGAAAGGTCAGTCAGAAAAAGAAATTATTAAAGAAGTAACTTTCATCGGAAAAGAAAAGAAATTGGAACAATTTTCGGGAGATGGAAAGACCGATGTTAGAGACTGGATTGAAGAATGCAAGACAGCTATTGAGTCGCCAAGATTTCGCTCGGACTCTAAGGAAAAATTGAATTTTATAATCAGACATTTAGAAGGAAAGGCAAAAGAAGAATTGAAAATTCACGACAAATGTTCAACGCCAGAACAAGTGTTTGAAATTTTGATCAAAACTTTTAGTAAGAATAGGTCTTTTACGGAAGCACAGAGAAACTTCTTTGAAAGAAGACAGCGTCAAGGAGAGCCACTACAAGACTTCTCTTATGATCTACGCCGTCTTATGGAAAGAATCACATGCATAAAACCAGATTTTGCCGATTCTGCGAAAGATGAGACACTTAGAGATCATTTTATAAACGGAATTAGGGACACGATTTTGAGAAGAGAGATGAAGAAGACAGTCAGTGAAAGACCCAGCCTTTCCTTCATCGATATTCGCACTATGGCTATCCACTGGACCGAGGATGTACCGCCTTCACCTACGCCAGTAGATGTGGACAAGATCATGGGAATGACAAAAAGAGAAGAAAAAGAAACAGAAGAACTTCGAGAATTGAAAGAAATTGTGAAACAACAACAGCAGCAGATTCAGCAGCTAGTCACCATGTTTGGAAAGATAACTACTAAAGATCCATATAGCAAAGAAACCAGTGGTGCTGAGGGAGGAGCGTCAGGTAGACAAAGAAACGAGTACCGTCCCTTCCATAGAGGAGGAAGAACAGGAAGATTTGGTAGGGGAAGCGGCTACACAAGAAAACCGTCAGCAAACTACCAGTACACCAACAACCTGACCATCAGGCTGTCGGCCAGTGTCCGACCATATTGGCAAAGATTGATGGAACATTAGTATCGTGCATCATCGACACTGGCTCTATGGTGACAACGATCACAGAAGAATTCTACACTGAATACTTAAGATCACACAAGAAGCTGCAAGAAAATATGTACACTTTGAAGGCAGCGAATGGTCTCGTTATTCCCTATGCTGGCTACATCATCGCAGACTTTGAGATGGGAAAACACACCTTGAAGAATAAAGGGATCTTTGTAGTGAAAGCGTGCGCGGACCAGGGTGTGAATGGGAAGAGAAAGAAACAACCATGCTTGTTAGGAATGAACGTTCTACAAGACTGCAAGAATCTCTCAGAAATATTGACATCAGCGGCGACAGCAGAAGCAGAGGTGGGATCAGTGAAAGCTCTCATTGAAGAGATAGAACGAAAGACGAGGAAATCAAAGTTTCTCAAAACCAGAGACGATCTGACATTGCTTCCAGCAAACGCTGTTATACAGTGGTGATGACGTCAGGAGGAGCGGAGATTCCAGAGAGCCAGGAAGTCATGATCCAGCACCTTCAGTGCGGCGAACATCTACCAAGAGGGGTGATGGTCATGGACACAGTTACCACAAAGAAGAGCGGGTTGTATCCGGTTCAAGTGGCAAACTTTGGACAAACTAATGTCTTCCTCAAGAAAGGAACACGTCTCGGCATACTGCAAGACATAGACATAGTTTGCGATCCGGAGTTAGACATCTGCATAGAAGAGGCGGAGATGAATGAGATCATGGTTTTCAGATTGGATGTTGAAGAACAGAAAATGACGAAAGAACAAATTAGAGTGCCAGAGATTGACATGACAAAGTTCAGTGAAGAGCAGAGAAAACAAATTCAAAGTTTTATGGAAAAGCACGAGAAATGTTTCCAACGGGAAGATGAAGTTGGTTATTCCGACACGGTCAAGTTCACTGTCAACACTGTTGATGAAGCACCTGTAAGCCAACCATATAGACGCATACCGCCAAACCAGCTAATGGAAGTGAAGGCACACATTCAGAAACTGCTTGACCAAGGTATAGCCAGACCCAGTCACAGCCCGTATGCATCCCCTATAGTGCTGGCCAAGAAGAAAGACGGAAGTTTGCGTATGTGTGTGGACTACAGACGCCTGAATGCGAAGACCGTCCGTGACTCCTTTCCACTTCCAAGAATTGAGGCAGCTCTCGACTCGTTGGCAGGAGCAAAATATTTCTCTACATTAGACCTGGCGTCCGGGTACCACCAGATAGCGGTAGAAGAGAAAGATAAACACAAAACAGCCTTCATTACGCCATTTGGTCTGTTTGAATGGGAACGCCTGCCGTTTGGCCTTTCCGGGGCACCAGCCTGTTTCCAGCGGTTCATGCAGCGCCTGTTTAGCGACAAGCTGTTTGAAATACTCATCATCTACTTGGACGACCTTCTAGTGTTCAGCAAAACATTCAAAGAGCACTTAGAACACCTAGACTATGTCTTCAGAGTTATTGAGAAACACGGCCTGAAACTGAAGCCGTCAAAATGTCAACTCTTCAGAGAAAAGGTGCCGTACCTAGGACACGTGATATCGGCAGACGGAGTAGCAACAGATCCCGAAAAAGTTGATGCTGTGAAGGACTGGCCTACGCCATCTACAGTGAAACAACTTCAAGCGTTTCTGGGACTTGCCGGGTATTATCGGCGTTACATCCAAAACTTCGCGCAAATTGCCGCTCCACTGTACGATTGCATGCAGACCACGTCTCCAGAAGAGAAACACAAGTCAGTAAGAAAGAAGACACTGAATTGGACGTTCCGCTGCCAAGAAGCATTTGAAATGCTGAAGAAGCAATTGACTACAGCCCCTGTGCTGACCTTTGCTGATTTCACCAAGCCATACATTCTTCACGTTGACGCCAGTCACGATGGCCTCGGCGCCGTCCTGTCACAACAAGTGGACGACCAAGTCAGAGTGGTAGCTTACGCCAGCCGACGACTGAAGCCCACAGAACGCAACATGGAGAATTATTCAAGCCGAAAACTGGAATTGTTGGCATTGAAATGGTCGATCACGGAGAAGTTTAAAGAATACCTCCTGGGGTCCAAATGCACAGTCTTCACTGACAATAATCCTCTCACCCACTTGGAGAAGGCAAAGCTCGGAGCTGTTGAGCAACGATGGGTGGCAGATCTGGCTCCGTTCAACTTCACGCTACAGTTCAGAAGAGGGAAAGACAACGCGAACGCTGATGCACTGTCACGAAGAGGTGGAGAAGCAGTCATCGAGGCAGTAGAGGCTGTGACAGAAACGATAACAATCCCAGCGGAGCTGAAGGAAGAGTTGGTTTTGACTAACACTACAGTCTACCTCCAGAATCAGACCTTGAACATTTCAGGTAGTGAAGGGTTGAATACCGAAGACCTCCAGAAACTACAACAGCAAGATGACATCATTTCTAAAGTCACGTTCTGTGTGGAACAGAAAAGAAAACCAACCAGAGCGGAGAGACAGGCACTGAGTACAGACACAAAGAAGATGCTACAGCACTATGACAGACTGTCCATCAGCAACGGAGTGCTGTACAGACTGGTAAAGACATCAGGAAGAGAAGAAATCAGACAGCTAGTTCTCCCAAGAAATATGAAACAGAAAGTTCTGGAACAATTGCATGATCAAATGGGGCACCAAGGTATTGAGAGAACAACGCAACTGGTCAGGGAGCGCTATTACTGGCTCAGAATGACAGCAGACATTGAAATGTACTGTCAGCGGTGTCCGCGTTGTGTGACGGCAAAGGGACAAGTGCCGGCTTCACGAACGCCGCTGCGACCAATGTTGTCAACGCGCCCTTTGGAAATAGTGGCCATTGACTACACCATACTGGAACCAGCTCAGGACGGAAGAGAAAACGTGCTGATCCTAACAGACATTTTCACGAAATTCACTGTGGCCGTCCCAACGAGAGACCAGACAGCTGAAACAACAGCAAAAGCCCTTGTACGTAAATGGTTCCAGAAATACGGTGTACCTCAAAAACTTCATTCTGATCAGGGCAGAAATTTTGAATCGGAGATCATTAAGTCCCTGTGCAAGATGTATGGCATTGAAAAGTCAAGAACAAGCCCATACCACCCTGAAGGGAATGCGCAAACAGAGCGTTTCAACAGAACTCTTCACGATTTATTAAGAACGCTCCCAGAAGAGAAGAAAAGGCGATGGACAGATCATCTGCAGTCCTTAGTGTTTGCGTACAACGCCACGCCTCATGCCACCACAGGGTTTGCGCCATACTACCTAATGTTTAATAGGCAACCACGGCTACACTTGGACACCATGTTCACCACTGAGGACGACAAGCCGTGTCCCGACTGGATCCTGCACCACAGACGAAGCCTAGACTTGGCTTACAAACACACCAGAAGACGACTGCAGGACGAAGCGCTGAAGAGGAAGGAGCGGTTCGATGACCATGTGAAAGATGACCCTGTACACAAAGGTCAGTGTGTCTTGTTGAAGAACCATCCTCGAGGCCGGAACAAGATCCAGGACAAGTGGAAGGAGGAAGTTTTCACAGTGACCGACGTGCGTGGTGCAGTTTGTAAAGTTGTCAGCCAGAAAACAGGGCAGGAGAAGCGAGTGCACAGAAATGAACTGAGAGTCATGCCTGACTTTCCTGGTTCCCCAGGCAGCAAGAGCAGTGATGTAGACAGTTCCGAAATCTCTGATGGCGAGTACGTTGACGCAGCCCATGGGCAGATCAACGACGGAACAGAAAGACAAACAGAAACAGAAGCAGCAGCAGCGATATCACGGTCACCGCCACCCCTTCGCCGAAGTACCAGGACCACCGCGGGGAAGCACAGCAACCCCTACAACCTACCACGGTCCGTTCTTGCGCGAGAACAAGTGGCAGAACAGACGCAGCAGGATGACGTCAGCAATGCCGACCATTCCACAGACCAGCAGCGCAGATTGCAGATGGCAGACAGAATGCTGAACTTGTTTTCCAAGATACTTGATGATCAGATATAAATTATGTACATTTTGTTACATTCTGCCTTTATTTATTGACTTCACCAGAAAAGGACAATTTCAAACCTTGAAGAATGATTAAGTGAAAGTTTCACGTATAAAAGACTTTTTCTCATTGTACATGTTATAATTACATGCTAAGAATAAGTATATTTTTCATCTCTCCACCCCTACCTCTGCCGTCCTAGCACAGTTAATTATTTACAGAGACTTATTATTTTTCCACAAGTTAAATTCTCTTTGAGAATGTATACAACTTGTAGTTGGATTTTCATTGCTGATACTTTACTTTGAGAAAGACAGCAGTAGGGAAACATTATTTTCTGTCTCTGTGAAATGACTATACGTCCGTTCTACACTATGAATTGGTTTAAATACCAGCTCGTCAGTAATTCGTTGTCGATTACAATAGATCGAACTTAAGTCATGTATTTTTCCCATTATTTAACATAGAATATATTCAACATTGTTGTTTATCTATGTTTAAATGATCTTTGGTAAATTTTGTTTAAAGGTTCAAGCTTTTAACATACGATTTTGTCAAATTTCATTGTCACTCTATGTTGAATTGCTGTTTAATTTAAGGTCACATACTTAACATGTTTTTGTTTTTTTAATTGTTTTTGTGTGTGGTCAATTTCCATTGTCAATTCATGTTTAAGTGGTATGAATGATCATTATGCGAACCTTTATTGACATTTCATGTCACACACCGGGACGGTGTTGCAAATTGAGGGGGGTGTATGTGAGAGAGTGCGTTCGCATGCGTGTGAGCGCATGCAAGTTTTGTAGTATGCTTGTGAGTGTGTTCGGTTGCTGAGACAAAGTAATTAATAGTTCAGAAGAAACTAATTGGTGTGCACGAGAAAACTACGCGTGGAAATAATATTGTGAGTTGTGATAACGAAAAGTATTAATATATAAGGAATGTTTTATATGAATTGGAAAAAGAGAGAGAACAGAATAAAGGCGAGAGAAAAGGAATGTACTCCGACTGATTCTCTATTTGAACGCAAGATTATTATGAACTTGATCACAACCACAGCAACCACTAGCAAACCACCACTCCACCATACTACAACAAGATTCTTTAAGTACTAATCTAACTTAAAAAGTCTCAGTTACTGCTAATAGTTCGATCGCTGATAGTCTAGGCAGCTGTTATATCTTCCTCGGGCACTTGCTATTAACTTCATGTAGATTTGGACTACTGTGGTCCGTTTTACAGTTTCTGAAGAGTTGGACTACTGTGGTCCGTTTTACAGTTTCTGAAGAGTTTAAGTGCACCTTCGTTTTTGCACTTAACTGCTAGATGGTGCGTGCGAAGTCCTTCTGTGAGATAGCTTCTGGTCCACCTGTGTATTTGTGTAGTTGGGTTCCCTTGCCACGCTGTGGGGTCTGACAGGGTGTTTTTCAAGGTAGCTCTTTCCGACTTGTGCGGTAGAGGCTCCTCAACCAACTAGTCGTTTCTGTGGAGTGGGGTGCACAGGATAGCTCGGGATAGCTCGCCTGCTCGTCTGTAATATAAGAGACGAAATTCTGCACAACCCTGAATAATCGGTTCGTGCAGAGCGTCTCACTGAAAGCCAAAGTAGCCCTCAGTGATAGCTCCACATCTCTATACATAAGCGACGAACTTTCTGCTACTTCCGGGGTCCACTGGAATCTCAACTCTAAATTCCTATACATACATAAATATCAATCGTGTCTAACTATACACATACAGAATTAATAATAATATAAACATTCAGTGGTACAGCCACTGGTCTGCAAACATACATATAAGTTAAACAACAGTGGTTCCGTATGGTATACAACATGGCGGAGCAACCGGTCGTGTTTCGGCTCGTGGTAGGCTCTTCCACGTGGTACGGCAAATTCGGATTAACAATTCACATTTATGCATAGCAAATTCTTCAAACATAATTTCCACAATAATATAAATATATCACGATGAAACAGAAGGGTGTTCATTTACCTGTTTGACAAGTTCAGGCCCGTGATGACTTGAGAGAATACTAAGATTCTAAAGTCCTGCTTCCTGGTCTATGAGTGAAGAGATTTCTCTAACTGTGGAGATGTTGACTCTTCCTCGTCTCACACACGACTGATTCAAACTGTGTTAGGCTCTGACACAGTCAGAACCGCTCTACCCGCTTGGCTGAGCTCTCATTGGTTAAAAACGGGCAGATTCAAAGCTCAAGTGCTGACTCACTACGTTGTGTGGCTAGCTCGCTGTGTGTGGCCTTTAATTGCTGCTGTGTAATCTACTGACTCTCTACTGTTACAAAGACTACACATGGCTAAATAGTAATAAGCAGAGTTAAAACTAGCCAGTTCATGACAGGCTCCCTCAACTGAAAAAAGGCGATGACTACTGGATTCGACCTTTTTCTACTACAGAGCCTAGTTTAACACTGCACTATCCTAGGGTCCTATTTACAAACTAATTAAGTTGCTCTACCTGAGCTGCAATGCTGTGCCAGGTAGCTATGGACACTAGTGACAGGGTATTACTGGGCGGGGACGAATTCTGGTGCTGTGGCCCTTAGTTGTGTTGGGTGGGCGACAGCTGCTGTGTCCTCCACGAGATGGCGACTGAGGTAGTCAGCTCCGTGGTTCTCTTTGCCGGGTATGTACTCGATTTGGAATGAGTACGCTTGAAGGGTGAGTGCCCATCTCATCAGGCGAGAGTTCAAAGACTTGGAGGCTGCCAGGAACGATAGTGGTTGGTGGTCCACCTGAACTGTGAAGTGGGTCTCATACAGGTAGAGTTGGAATTTCTGTATGGCCCAGACTAGTCCAAGACATTCTTTCTCCGACGTGGCGTAGTGGGTCTCGGCGGGTCTCAATTTTCTGCTGGCGTAGGCGACAGGGAATAGCGTCTCTGCATTCTTGGGGTCGCGCTGTAGCAGTACTGCTCCGAGGCCTAAGTCGCTTGCGTCGGTGCGAAGAACGAATGGCTGAGTCAAATCGGGTAGGTGGAGTACTGGCGCCGATGTCATTCTGTCCTTGAGTGTTTGGAATGCTGTCTCGCATTCGGCTGTCCAAACTACTTTGTCCGGGGCGATTTTCCGGGTTCCATTTGTCAGGGGTACGGCGATGCTGTTGTAGTTGGGGATGAACTTCTGGTAGAAGCCGCAGAGTCCTAGAAACGACTGTACTTCCTTTTTGGTCTTGGGCCTAGGAGCGTCGAGTAGGCGTTTCACTGTCTTCTCTACCGGTCGCAGGCTTCCTTGACTTATGGTGTGTCCCAGAAATTCTAGTTCTGTGAATCCAATCTGACATTTGGTGGGTCTTGCCGTCAATCCCGTGTCTCTGAGGCGGGCGAGTAGTTGTTGTAGGAGCGTGAAATGTTCCTCCCACGTAGGTGTTGCGATGAGGATGTCGTCCATAAACGAATGTAGGTGCTCGCTGCTCAGGGGTGCCAGGAGTTTTCGCATCATGGCGCTGAAGATGCTGGGTGCGTTGTGGAGTCCGAATGGAAGCACGTTGAATTCGAAGTGTCCTTCCATAGTGCTGAAAGCTAGGTACTTTCGGACTTGTGGTTGTACTGGTATCTGATAGTATCCTTTGCTGAGGTCGATGCGTGAGAAGTACTTCGCTCGCTGTAGCTTGGCAAATAGGTCTGTCTGGTCCGGGAGTGGCTCTGGCTGGAACTGCGTTACGGCATTCAACAGTCTGAAGTCGATGCACAGTCGATGCTCTCCGTTGGGTTTTCGCAACAATACCGTGCCCGCGCTGTAGGGTGAAGTAGACTCTGAGATGATTCCGGCTGCCAGTAAGGTGTCTATCTCTTCCTTGATGGCTCGCTGCTGAGACAGTGGCATCGGGTAGAGCTTCTGGCGGACGGGTGTTGGGTCGGTCACCGTTAAGGTTACTTCGACGAGGTCTGTCCTCCCTGGTCGGTCTGTTAGCACAGTCTGATGTTGTCGAATGACCTGTCGTACTTGCTGTTGCTGTTTAGCGGCTAGGTCTCCGTTGAGTATCACGTCTTTGTAGGTTTCTTTGGAGTGCAGGGGATACTCTACTGCATTGGTCTCCATGCTTTCTCCTTCTTCCGCGATGGCGATGGCTAACAAGTTGTGAGTGCTGGGGGTCGCTGGTCGGTCCGTATATTTCTTGAGGAGATTGATGTGGTGGTATCGGGCTCTCCCGTTCACCTCTACTTGGTAGACTGTCTTGGATTTCTTGGCAGTCACCCGGTACGGTCCTCTCCAAGCGATGTCCAGCTTGTTGGTTCCACTTGGAAGTAAGAGTAGCACTTGATCGCCGACTTGCAGTTCTCTGTCCTTCGCGTGGCGGTTGTAGTACTTCGCCTGACGGGCTCTTGCCTTCTTCAGTGCTTCACCAGCTTTCTTCCACGTTGCTTTGAGGGTTTCCTGCAGGTCTGCGACGTACTTGGTGGCACCTCTTGGTGTGTCGTCTATCTTGGCCTCCGTCCAACTTCTGCGTAGGGCTTCTAGCGGTCCTGCTAGAGGTCTGCCGAATAGCAATGTTGACGGGGTGTAGCCTGTGGCTGCATGGGGCGTTTCTCGGTATGCGAACAGTGCCGCATTCACGTAGGTGTCCCACGCTTCTGGATTGTCGTCGGCGACTTTCCTGAGTATGGTGAGAAGGGTTCCATTCAGTCTTTCTACTTGTCCGTTGCTGGCTGGGTGGTATGGTGGTGTGCGAATGTGATGAACTTGTATCAACTCGAACACGTCTTGCATCAGGCGGCCGGTGAACTGAGATCCGTTGTCCGTTCTAATGCTGTCCGGGAATCCGACTCTGGTAAAGATGGCGATGAGTGCATCTGCGATCTTCTTGGTGTCGATCGCTGGCAACGGGACCGCTTCGCACCACATCGTACATGCGTCGACGAGTGTGAGTAGAAATCTGTTCCGCTTCTTGGTCATGGGCAGTGGTCCTACTATGTCTACTGAGACTTGCTGGAATGGTACGCCGACTACTACCGATGGTCCTAAGGTAACTGGTACGGTGTGATGTCGCGGGGAATATCGTTGACATTGGTGGCAAGATTTCACGTAGCGCTTGACATCCTCCGTGATTCCTGGCCAATAGTAGTGTGCGCTGATTCTCTGCACTGTGGCTCCAATTCCCATGTGTCCGCTGAGTGGCATGCTGTGGCCTAGTTCTAGTACTTGGGCTCGAAGGGTGGCTGGCAGTACTATTTGGTTGTGATCTCCATCTCCTTGTCGATGTAGAACTCCCTCTTCCATGTAGAAGTCTCCCTTGTGCGGGGGTGTGTGCGCCTTGGGTAGCTTCTGGAAGCACTTCGCTATCGAGGTGTCTTCTTTCTGTGCTGTTTTGATCTCTTCGAGTCCTGGATTCGGAGCGAACTCGGGCTGGGGTGGTTGGGTTTTAGCTTGGGCCCTGGTTTGCACTGCAGCTATCTCTACAGTTTTGGGGGGCGTGCCTAAGAACACATACCTACAACCTAGCACTAGATCATACAGGGGTTTCTGTAAAACAGCTGCTTGGATTCGTCCTGTGACGTACCTACTCTCTACTTCTATCCAAGCTATTGGGCAAGTAGTCGTCGGTTTCGTCAAGTCTGCTCCTTGTAGTTCGACTGTCTTGTCTGTCAAGTCCGCGCGCGATACAAGAGATTCGCTAACTATCGCGTCGTATGATAGACCTGTGTCATACAGACAGTTCGCTTCTTTACCGTTGACCTTGACCGTGTCTGTCACCGATGGGTGATCTCCGATTGTGTGTGGCTTGTTACCGCTACTTTGAGTTAGAACTCTGTGCGCTGGCCGGCTTTCGCGCTCTTCCCTACGTTGTGCGGCCAACTTGAAACATTCTGCGGTGGAGTGATTGTTTCTGTTGCAGAACGAACAATACCGTCTCTGTTCTGCAGGACCTCTTTTCCCGAATTCCGTGTTGGGTCCTTTATTTTGCCCAGGTCTGGGGTTATTCGGCTTATTCGCGGTGCGCTCTTCCCGGTTAGGGCTTCGTTTCTGTGCCTCTTTCCCGTTAGGCTTTAGGTCTCGCCTGAAGCTCTTGGCTTCTCCGTGGGCGGCCACGTACCTATCTGCGACCTTGACCAGATCTTCTAGTCTTTCCGCGCCCTGCTCTACTGAGAATGTTCTCAGCTCGGGGGTCATGGTTTCCCGTAGCTGTTCCCATACTAACAGTTCTGTCAGTCCATCATACGTCTTAGCCGTGGCTGACTGGCTAATCCACTTATCCAGCGTTGTGGACAACCGATCCGCGAACTGCGCATAGCTCTCTCCTTTCACTCTCCGGTTGGTGCGGAACTTTTGCCGGTAGCATTCTCCTGTTAGTTCGAATCCCGTTAGGAGTGCCTCTTTTACTTTGTGATAGTCAGCCACTCTGTCAGTCGGTAGCTTACTGTAGATGTCATAAGCCTTTCCTCTAAGCCCTTGACTAAGCTTAAAAGACCAATGAGTGGGATCTAGTTTATACTCTGTTGCTAGGCGCTCAAACCTAGTCAGATAGAGATCTAGACCTTCCTCTCTCTCATTGAATGTTCCCAGTGGAAATGACATTCCTTGTACAGGGTTGGATGCTACCTCTAGCTGATCTGAGTGGGAAGGGGTTGAGGAAGAACTTGAAGCTCCTGATCCCAATCTTCTTAGCTCTAACTCATGCTGTCTTTCTTTTTCCTTTTCTTCCCTCTCTTTTTCTTTTTCCGCCCTCTCTTTTTCTTTTTCTGCCCTCTCATACTCCCATCTCCTAACTTCTGCTTCTCTCTCTGCTGCTAATGCTGCCTTCTTCTGTTCTCCTTCTAATTCTAATTTCTTCTGTTCTCTTGCTGCTTCTAACTCTGCTTTCTTTTGCTCTGCTTCTAATGCTAATTTCTTCTGCTCTGCTTCTAGTTCCAGTTTCTTTTGCTCTCTTGCTGCTTCTAACTCTAGTTTCTTCTGCTTTGCCTCTAATTTCTTTGCCTCTCTCTCTGCTGCTCTCTCTGCCTTAGCCTCCTGCTTCTCTACCTCTGCATTGATATACGCAATTAGGTCTGCCCCTGCTAAGTGTAAAGCTTCTCCTAGTTCCTTGAAACGCAATCTCAAGGCCACTGGGTCCGACATTGTCAAACGTGTCTATGAACAACCTCTGAATCACGTGGAATACCAAAACACTAGCAATATTGCAAGTCAATATCAACAATGCAAAGACCATAAAATTCGTAATCAATAATAGAACAAAACAAGAGTCAAATGGCATACAACAGTTATTTAAGCAAAACCTGCAAAAGAACAATGCAACATACAGGTACAAAAATATTTGAAGCAAAAAAGTTTTTAACTAAAGAATAGTGCACCCAAACTGATCAGTGTTATACCCTTACACTATTCTAAGTTATTCTACTTCTACTGTTATCTAATTTTATGGTACTTAGGTCCGGTTATACCCAATTCCTATTATACACAGATCCTGGCTAGGCTCGCCAATTAAAGTGTCACGTGGGGTTTATGGGCTCTGCACAATGGAATTATGGACCCTCACGTTTATTCGGTGGGAACTGCTAGTAAGTCACCCTATGAATTACTTTAATAAATTTATTTGTTTAGCTCGTTCTGTGTTAAGGTTGGGGTACAGAGATAGATAGAAAAATGGTAAAAGATTACTGTCACACTAGCTTTCACACGGCTATGAATCATATGTAGTCCAGCCACTTGATAACAGTTAAAATCACACATTTATTTCTTCTACTCTATACAAGATTCTCTAAGTACTAATCTAACTTAAAAAGTCTCAGTTACTGCTAATAGTTCGATCGCTGATAGTCTAGGCAGCTGTTATATCTTCCTCGGGCACTTGCTATTAACTTCATGTAGATTTGGACTACTGTGGTCCGTTTTACAGTTTCTGAAGAGTTGGACTACTGTGGTCCGTTTTACAGTTTCTGAAGAGTTTAAGTGCACCTTCGTTTTTGCACTTAACTGCTAGATGGTGCGTGCAAAGTCCTTCTGTGAGGTAGCTTCTGGTCCACCTGTGTATTTGTGTAGTTGGGTTCCCTTGCCACGCTGTGGGGTCTGACAGGGTGTTTTTCAAGGTAGCTCTTTCCGACTTGTGCGGTAGAGGCTCCTCAACCAACTAGTCGTTTCTGTGGAGTGGGGTGCACAGGATAGCTCGGGATAGCTCGCCTGCTCGTCTGTAATATAAGAGACGAAATTCTGCACAACCCTGAATAATCGGTTCGTGCAGAGCGTCTCACTGAAAGCCAAAGTAGCCCTCAGTGATAGCTCCACATCTCTATACATAAGCGACGAACATTCTGCTACTTCCGGGGTCCACTGGAATCTCAACTCTAAATTCCTATACATACATAAATATCAATCGTGTCTAACTATACACATACAGAATTAATAATAATATAAACATTCAGTGGTACAGCCACTGGTCTGCAAACATACATATAAGTTAAACAACAGTGGTTCCGTATGGTATACAACATGGCGGAGCAACCGGTCGTGTTTCGGCTCGTGGTAGGCTCTTCCACGTGGTACGGCAAATTCGGATTAACAATTCACATTTATGCATAGCAAATTCTTCAAACATAATTTCCACAATAATATAAATATATCACGATGAAACAGAAGGGTGTTCATTTACCTGTTTGACAAGTTCAGGCCCGTGATGACTTGAGAGAATACTAAGATTCTAAAGTCCTGCTTCCTGGTCTATGAGTGAAGAGATTTCTCTAACTGTGGAGATGTTGACTCTTCCTCGTCTCACACACGACTGATTCAAACTGTGTTAGGCTCTGACACAGTCAGAACCGCTCTACCCGCTTGGCTGAGCTCTCATTGGTTAAAAACGGGCAGATTCAAAGCTCAAGTGCTGACTCACTACGTTGTGTGTGGCTAGCTCGCTGTGTGTGGCCTTTAATTGCTGCTGTGTAATCTACTGACTCTCTACTGTTACAAAGACTACACATGGCTAAATAGTAATAAGCAGAGTTAAAACTAGCCAGTTCATGACAGAAACCATTAAAGGGGCCCACTTTGGCCATGCACCCTCGAAAGATCCGTTTTATAATTGACAGTTAATGTGGTCCTATCGAAAAAAATAAGCTTCCAACAAAAAAATAACTCTTTCTAAAGTATATTACATGATTAAACTCCCGTTGTTTTTGTGTCTATTAATAACAACAGCCTTTAGCTAGCCAGCCAAACACTCTGGAGCTAAAAATAGCAGCTGTCGAAGCCAGTAAGAAACAGAACCGGTAAAAATAATTGCCCATAAGTTTGTTTTTTTTGTGTGTTTTAAGTTGATGGATGAGAGTATAAACCGAGGTCTAGTCTGTGTGTCGCATACATTCCATCATAACGGACTTTAAAGATCCTGACGCTCATGTCCTAGACGGGTGAGTGCCGGTGACAAGAAAACACCCAGCATGCACCTAGGTCCTTCTCCCCCATCCCTGGCTGCCCAGGATTGTGCTCAGTTGTCCGGGCGTCAGACCATGCGTCCAAAGGCTGCGGGTGGGCGTCTCGGGCGGCTTGAGTTAGATCCTGTATCGGCCAGCGCCTTGAGCAGCTCTTGAGCTGGAAAAGCGCTATATAAGAACGATTAAATAAATAAATAAAATAAATAAATAAATTGATAAAATAGATCATGCCCTACACCAAACACCAAAGACACACTCTTCTGTTTCGTTGTTCACTCTCAAATAGGGTCAAAGGTCACACGGCTAGGATATTCGATGTACCGTTAATCAGGGGAAAATCATTCTCTGTCAGAACCGAAATTGTAAATTCAAACTTTAGGTGTTGGTTTGAGCAACAAAGGCCCACTTAATTATTGTGTAATGTGATATCAATGCGAATTATAGGGTAAACCTGTTTTCGTCGGAAGTAAACAAACCCTTGGAATTGGGGGTCTTTTAAGAGCATTTCGTGTCAGCGAGGGGTGTTACCTTTTACACCACCTTTTTTCGTGTCAGCGAACTTGAAAAGGGACATAAACCAGCAGTCACTGTGTATCAATAATTCAGCAAAAATCAACATCAGACTTCATTCATGCGAGTTCTGGAAGCTAAAGAGACCTGTACTGACGTATCCCAATCTCTACAAGATGTGTCAATTATTCACTAAACTTCACATTGACAGTTTTCATGCGCTTGAATATGAGAACACCTTTACAGTCATCCGTCAGTAGATTATGAAACAGCGCCAGAAAAGCACAAGTTTCCACGCTGCTCTATGTGTTTCCGTCCCCCTTTTTTTTTTTTTTTTTTTTTTTTTCATTTATTTTTGATCTTCAACATGTGTAGTACATTATCTTACAATTTTTCAATCTGAATAAATTTACATGTCAAATCATTTTTTGATGATATAACGGAACACACATACAAATATGCATAAATTTCAAACATTCTGCAGATAAATCAAGACCACACATTCACACATCTACACACATTTAAACTAAGAGGAAGAGAGAGAGAGAAAGAGAAAGAGAGAGAGAGAGAGAGAGAGAGAGAGAACGAGAGAGAGAGAGAGAGAACGAGAGAGAGAGAGGTTTTGATAGCTGGGGTACCCTGCAGCTTCACTTCACGCATGCAGCGTTGTGCGGCGTATGCAACGTCGTACATGATTTTACATTTAACATGTCCATTTCACAACTTAATAAACAGATACCTTTAAAGGCTTAAACTTACATACATATCTCAAATGTACAGCAGTACAAATGAGGAGAAAGAAAAAAGAATATATTATATCTTTTGAAAACATAATTAAAATATGCTGTCAAGAGTACTAAACATGATCAGGAGTTATATCTAATAGAGATTTGTACGGAAACCACTCAATATTGAGTCTATTAACATTCATTGTCAAAACAGAAGCGTACCTTTCAATGTCATAACGTACTTTTAAATACTGCTCAAAAACTTGAAATACAGGGATCGTGCCAGTTACTTTACATTTATAAATGAAATATTTCGCTAGTAATACTATCATATCAAAAACCACATCAGACCTAAAATGTTCATCATAACCAAACAAAACAATACATTCATTTAAATTTAAATCTACAACATTGTGACAACGATCATTAATAACAAACTGAAATTGAGTCCAAAATCTTTGAACTCTTTCACACTTCCAAAAAAGATGCTGAATGTTTTCTCGTTCAGTTCCACAGAAGGAGCACATTGCATCAGCAGCAATACCCATGCTTGAGAGAACAACGTTTGTTGCTATTATTCTGTGCACTATGCGTATTTGAAACCACCTTAACTTTATATCTCGAATCTTTTGAATTTTCTTAAATATAATGCTCCATTTAAATTTTTTACCAAATTTTTCTTCCCATTTATTACAACAATTTGGTTGTGTCATGTCTAACGTAAATATATCGTAATACACCCGTGCTCCCCTGCAGACCGAACCGAGAATTTTCCAGGCCTTATTCAATTCAAAATAATTGTTACTTTGTAAATCAAGAAAAAGAGAACGCACATACTTTTTAATGGCTGCAATACAGCCAGCATATGTAACAAAATCTGTGTGAATATTATATTTCTCTCGAAACCCATTATATGACAAAAACTGTCCCATATCATTGACTAAATGACCAATGCAAAAAACATCTTTACAGAACCACTGTTCATAGAAAAAGGTGTTCTTTCCAATCTGAATATTGTTATTGTAAAAAATACGTTCTGATAATAATTCTTCAGTGTTCTGAATATTAATGCGAGTAGTAAATAATTTATATGCTGAAAAAACGTCAATCCAAAACTCATTACATTCGACCGTAGATATCGGAAGGCTTGCACCTAACCTATCAATACTTTTCAGAGAAGGAAATATAGAACTAATTATACTTTTCCATTTACTGTTTCCATATTTAAGTTTTCTTATCCATGATAGTTTCAATGATTGAATATATTCTTTAATTTCGGGTATTCCAAGACCTCCTTTTTCAATATTTTTGGTAGCATTTTTTCGACTAACTCGGTCTCTCTTATAATTCCACACAAATTCAAAAACAGTTTTCTGTACCAAACTTATTACCTTGTCTGGAGGATTGGGAAGTAGTATCCACAAATGAATTAATTTCGACAGAATTAATGACTTAAGAACCGCAATTCTTCCAAGTGGAGTTATTTGTCTTTTTGACCAGATTCTATATAATACCTTTACCTCCAAGAACCTTTCCTTCATATTTATCCCTATGCAGTCTTTTAAATCGTTTGTAAACCAGATGCCCAAAATTTTAAATTTGCTGGGGTTCCAACTCATTTTTAAATGTTGCATATATTGAGTCAGTGAGTTGCGTCTATTGCCTAACCAAACGGCGCTGCTTTTTCCTGAGTTTAACCTAAGCCCAGAGTATTTCCCAAAAGTTTCAATTGTTTTGACAGATTCTTCAAAAGACTCTTGATCACCATTTAACATTAATTCTGTATCATCAGCATACTGTGATATCTTGTGTTCTACATCAATAATTTTTATACCTTTAATCTTATTATTCTGTCTTATCATAATTGCCAATATTTCCACACATAAAATGAAGATATAAGGCGAAATCGGGTCCCCTTGTCTGCAGCCACGGTTTACACCAAACCACCCAGAAACCTGTCCATTCACACAGACAGAAGCTTTAATACCATCATAAAAAGTGCTGATCCATCTACGGAAGTCATTACCAAACCCAAACGCTTTTAACACTTTCTGCATGAACTTCCAATCGATAGAATCAAACGCTTTTTCGAAATCAAGGCATAAAAGAAGGCCTGACAAATCATTATTATTAACATAGCTAATAATATCATAAATAAGCCGAATATTATCACCTATAAATCTTCCTTTAATAAATCCTGTTTGATCTTCATTAATCAAAGACGGCAGAACCACCTTCAGACGATTTGCAATGCAAGAGGACCCAATCTTATAAACTACATTCAATAAGGAGATAGGTCTCCAGTTTTTTAAGTATTCTTTGTCCTTATCTCCCTTGGGGATGCAAATAATAACGCCTTCTTTCTGTGTAGAAGAAAGGGAACCTTTTCTGAAACTATCGTTTAGAGCTCGGACAACAAAAAACTTTAGCTGTACCCAAAAGACTTTAAAAAATTCAGCAGTGAATCCATCTGTGCCAGGACTCTTATAATTCTTCATGTTTTTTAACGCAGCGCTCGCTTCGTCTAATGTTATTTCTCCTTCAAGACTATTACTCTCGTTTTCTGACAAAGTGTTCAAATCTGCAACTAACTCTCAATCACACATTCCTCTAGGTCCACTTCCCTGTATAGGTTTTGATAAAATGTCATTACTTCAGTTAGGATATCATTCTGCTCGCTGATCTCGGACCCATCATTCTTAATTAACCTTTTCATGCTTTTACTTACATAATTTCGTTTTTCTAGTCCACAGAAATATTTTGTAATTTTTTCCCCCTCCGCTACCCATCTTGCCCGTGATCTAAGTAAAACCCCTTCCATTTTCTTTTCCCTAAGTTCAATAAGCTTATTTTTACATTCTGCTAGCTCTGCATTTTCATCCTGTGTTAAAGATAACATTTTTTCTAGTACATTAATACGTTCTTCTAATTTTATTTCTATTTCTGTGTTTTGGCGTTTTTTATATGAAGCATATGATATGGTCTTTTGTCTTATTTTCATTAATAAAACATCTAAAAATAACTGGTCCGAGACTGTAAGCTGAACTTCTTCCCTAGGAATGTTTACTAAGTTGTCTCTGCTATATGGTAGGGCTGCATATTCTTCTAATACAGTATTAATAGTAGAGTTAATGTTATCAACATACGTTTTATCTCTAAGTAGGGAAGAATTAAATTTCCAGAACAGATTTCTTTTTGGAGACGATCCAAAAGACAAGGTCAGAGTTGTAATAGAATGGTCAGTTTTATATCCAGAAAGTATATCAGCATCAGTTACAAAGGCAGACAAAGAGTCAGAAATCAGAAAAAAGTCAAGTCTGCTCTGCTGTACTGGGGTACTTCGTCGCCATGTGTAACGTCTTCTTTCCAAATTTAATTCCCTCCAGATGTCAATTAAATCCAAATTTTCCGCTGTTTGAAGTACTTGTTCCTGTGCTTTTTCATTATTGCGGTGTCTATAATTATCATAGTCTAAATCAAAATCCATTACTAGGTTCCAATCGCCCCCAATAATAGTCTCATCTACATTAAATTCTCTAATTCGTTTTTCTAAGTCACTATAGAATTCAGGATCGTCATTATTAGGGCCATAGATATTTACCAGCAGGAGATCTCTGTCCATTGACCTAATGTGAGCAAGAATATAATTACCTCCCACGTCCTTACAAACCGTCTTTATATCAAATTCAAAATTATTATTAAATAAAATAGCCACCCCTCTAGAATTTGTAGTGTAAGAAGCAAAAACAGCTTTATATCCCCATTCTGCCATAATGCAATCTTCAAGCTTAGGGTCAAAGTGTGTGTCCTGCAATAGATAAATAGAGAAGGATTTTTGTCTAAGAAAATGAAAAACATCACGTCTCTTATGGTAATTGGCTAAACCCCTGCAGTTCATTGACATTACGCTAATACAGCAATCATTATTAGACGCCATTTATATATGTTTGTTTACCGTGGGCGCTACAAGAACGCACAAACAGCCGAAGGAATAATAGTATGTCTCGCCGTGCTATTTTTAGGATACAGGAAATCCCCGCCAACAAGAAAGGAGAAGAAAAAATAGAATAAGCGTAACCGGACTGGATCATGTGATCAACTATGCAAAAGTCGACTGAGCGTACAACTGAGAGAGAGAGAGAGAGAGAGAGAGAGAGAGAGAGAGAGAGAGAGAGAGAGAGGTAATACTAGCAATATAAATTAGCTTAGTCGTGAGGGAAAAGAGAAAAAAAAAAAAAAAAGGGATAAGGAGATTGAGGCACGTAATGTTTAAATATGTACGTATACTGGCACACTAACTGGCATACCCATACCCACGTACATGCTTCACACACATATCCAACTCGTGAACCTATGGAAGCTAACCGATGAAAACTAGGACTGAGCAGTCAGCTCTATCAAGCAATGTATGCTGTATTCATAAGTAGATATTATTAATAAGGAGTAGGGTGTGGGGAGGGGAATCTGTCAATCTGACCCGATGAAGTCTCGAGACGAAAGACAAAAATACTATACTGATCTGATTAAAACACATCAGATCAGCTAAATCAGTTATTTCAAATCAGATAATCAAATAAAGTCTAACAATCAGATCACCGAATCAAGTAAAACAAAATCATTAATCTAATTTTTGATTCAAACCAGACCACATCAGCTAAAATCATGCAAATCAAATAAAATCAAACTAGACCAAATTTAATCAGATCATACAAAATCAAATTATGCTGCATCAAATTTAAAATAATAATAATAATAATAATAATAATAATAATAATAATAATAATAATAATAATAATAATAATAATAATAATAATAATAATATAAGATTATTTAAAAAAAAAATTGTCAAACAAATTAAACCAAATCAATTCTTCTGATCATATCAAACCAAATCAATTCATCGGATCATATCAAACCAAATCAAGTCAGGTCAAATCAAGCCACAATAACAACTATATAGGTTGAATGGAGTCAAATCAAATTAGATCAAACCACACTAAGTTTAAAATATAATATAGTAGTAATAATATTATATAAAAAAAAAAAAAAAAAAAAAGATTAACAACAGAAGAAACAGCACCAAACAGCACCAAAAATCTTCTTCTTCCCAGTTTGAAGAGCCTCAATCAGTACTCAGATCATTGCTTTTAAATAGTAAGAGATTATAATAAAAGAAATCAAAAAACAGGCTAAAGAAAAGTAGCCAAATTAAATTAATTATCGCTCCTTGATCATGGTGTTGAGACTTATGGGAAGAATAAGAAGAATAAATAAATAAATAAATAAATAAATTAATAAATAAATAAATAAACAAATAAATAAATAAACATCAGATCAGAAAAATCAGTTCAGATCCCATTATTAACTCCGGTCTAACCAAACCAGATCACGAACCAATTCAGACCAAACTTAATACGTCTAAATTTGATTCAAACCATACACATAAGATCAAATAATGCCAGATCAAATGAAGTAAAAATACACCTAAAAAGCTCAAGTCAAAACAGATCAAGTCCAATAAGTAATATATCACATCGTATATCAATTACACCAAGACAATTCATCTGATCATATTAAACTAAATCAAATCAAATCAAATAATAATAATAGTTCAGATTTAAAAAAAAAAAAAAAAAAAAAAAAAAGCAAAACAGGTCAAGGCCAATTTTTAACAAAAAAAAAAAAAAAAAGATATTTCTCTTATATAGCGCACTTACAAGCTCAGAGAGCTTCTCAAGGCGCTGGCCCATAATATCTAGCAATCACAAAATAGTTTGCTGAAGTCAGGATTCGAACCCACGTCGCCCAAGACGCACTCACACAAGTCGTGCGCTCTGACCACTGAGCTATCCCTGCCGCCATAAATAATATCATATCATATCACACCATATCATATCGTATCATATCATATTATATCATATCATATCACATCAATTACACCAGATCAAATAATAATAATAACAATAACAACAACAACAATAATAATAATAATGAACTTCATCGCTATATCATAAGATCAAGTCATGCCAGATCAAATGGAGTCAAGATAAACCTAAGAAAATCAAGTCGAAACAACTCAAGTCCAATAAATGGAATATCATATCATATATCATATATGAAGACAATTCATCTGATCATATTAAACCAAATTAAATTAAATCAGATCAAATAGTAATAGTTCAGACTGTCAACTCAGGTCTGACAAGCCAGATCACGAACCAATTCAGACCAAACTTAATACATCTAAATTTGATTCAAACCATACACATAAGATCAAGTAATGCCATATCAAATGAAGTAAAAATACAAAAAAAAAAAAAAAAAAAAAAAAAAAAGACCCCCCCAAAAAAACAACAACAACAAAAAAAAACACCAAAACACACACACACACACACACACACACACACACACACACACACACACACACACACACAGTCAAAACAGGTCAAGTCCAATAAATAATATATCATATCATATCACACCGTATCATATCATATCATATCGTATCATATTATACCATATCATATCACATCAGTTACACCAGATCCAATAATAATAATAATAATAATAATAATAATAATAATAATAATAATAATAATAACAATAGTATTTATAATAATAATAATAATAATAATAATAATAATAATAATAATAATAATAATAATAATAATAATAATAATAATAACAACAACAACAATAATAACAATAATAATAAACTTCATCGCTATTGCTGGAAAAGAACAAAAAACTAAATACTGGTTATATTATTTGTCATTATTATTTATACATTATTTCTGTATGGACTCAATTTTCACACTTCCATCTAAACTGCACAGGAGGCTTCAATCAACTTTTGAAATAATAAAATTATAACATTTTGCAAATATACAGGCTTACTTTACTGTTTTCATTTGCATCAGTCTTATTGCATTATGTAAACACGAGGCAAATCGCTGAAATGTAATACTGGAGTGTCAGAGGCAGTAAATTTCTGTACTTACATATCGACTTTCGTCATTCATCATTCTCTTTGATGTCCCTTATCTTTCTCATCACCCTGAGGTTGCAGCATTGCTTTGTTTAGTACTTCCTCCACGTTGTCCTCAAATTTAATTCTAATTTTTTTGCCGTTTTTCACTTTGACAAAAATTTTGCCGTTGACCGTCCATGTAGCCATGGACGCTGAGTGTTTATATGCCGCGCGCTCCAGCTGGTAATTGGCAGTAGTTAGGTCCTCTCCCACCGATACGCCCTTACCCTTCAGTTTTTTGCGGTCAGCCAGCACTTGATCTCGCAACTTGCGGTTTTGAAAGCGTACTATGATGGGTCTGGGTCGCCTTTTGCCGTTCTCTATCCTACCCACGCGGTGCACCGCTTCTAAGTCCTCCTCCTCCGTCTGCACCCCCAGCATCTCAGTAAACAGTTGACAACAGCGTTTACTGCACTCCTCCGCCGTCTCGCCTTGCTTCTCTGCCACATTAAAGACACGAACGTTCCATCGACGATCGTATTGCTCGGCATCATTCTGGCTGCTCTGGACAGCCATCAGTTGTTCGCGCAGTAACTGATTCTCAGACTTTAGGTGGTCGACTTCTTTCTGTAGAAAATCAGTCTTACAAGCCGTTTCAAAAAGCTTGCCCTCCAACTGGTCCATTCGTTCCTCAAGCTTTATGCCGAGATGCTTAATCTCCTCGCTCGTCGACACAGCACTCAGCCTCTTCTCTATGGCCGCCAGCACTTCTTTTATGTCAGACATGTTTAGGCAGCTTTCGACTTCCGAGTTAGACAAATTGGGTGTATCGTAGACGTTGGCCTTCTTGCTCGTCTGCCTGATGACCGGGCTAACTTCACTCTCAGTAGAAGACGACGAAGCCAGCTTCTTTCTTTTTTCTGCTTTTCCTTCTGTCCTGCCTAAAACGTCTCCTGTCTTTTCTTTTGGCGTATTAGTATTTTCAGTAAAAAAAGATGAAATTTTTCTCGACATCTGTATAAATCAACAAGACTCTCTCTCTCCTCTATTATAGACTACAACCGTCCCCTTTTTTTGTAGCACCACGCATATTAAGGGTTAACTTTGTAGTAACAGGAACTATTACCCAGTGTCCCCAGTGTAAGTTGTTTCACCAACCGACTGGGGGTCTAAAACCAGATATTCGCGTATTGCTGGAATTAACTTTTGTATGCAGCGCAGCGCAGCGCAGTCATGCGGATTAATTTAGAATGATAGGCAGCAGTAAAGTTTAATTGGATCAGCAACTTCTACTGTATTCTAAATTATTAACAGCTTCAAGACCCGCCTCCTGATCAAACGCGCGCACGCACACAGGCAAACACACACACACACACTCACACACACACGCTCTCTCTCTCTCTATTATTATTATTATTATTATTATTATTATTATTATTATTATTATTATTATTATATCAGATGATGGCGACCTTAAAACATTTTGTATAGTCCTCCTCTTATAGTTGACATTGTTATTATTATTATTATTATTATTATTATTATTATTATTATTATTATTATTATTATTATTATTATGAAAATCGAGTTGTACAAATTGTTATGATTTGTATTTAAACTTTGTATGTTATTCACTTGATGAAGTGTTTAATTGCGTAATATCACGTTGTAGTAGACAGACGTGAAATTAAAGAATTGAATTGAAAATCTCTCTCTCGCTCTGTCTGTTTGTCACTGTCTCTGTCTGTCTCTCTCTCTGTCTCTCTGTCTCTGTCTCTCTGTCTCTGTCTCTGTCTCTCTCTCTCTCTCTCTCTCTCTCTCTCTCTCTCTCTCTCATGCACGGCGCCTTTCTGATCTCTAGGATGCAGGGACTCTTGCCTGTAGGAAGCCATTCACATTGTTTCAACGGATTAAATATTCCTCATGGAAAAGACCCAATATAGACACATCATTCTCCTACAACTATAAATTGTTGTCTGGAATTAACTTGCGTGTATCGCTGTTGGCGCGTTTTTCAGGTTTGGAACGTTGAACTGCGGATAAGGCATGCTTGGCGTATTTGAAATCCATCACAATCACGCATTATTAGTGTTATTTTAATCCATGTAAAACGGCAATCCTCTCAGAAACCTGCGTTGAAATGTTACTTCTTCATTTCTTTCGCACACGTTCGGTACATTGCCAAATAACTCCTTTGAACTGTTCAGGTGCAGTCTTTGACGTTGAAATATAGAGATGAAGAAACAGGAGATAGTAATAAAGGAATGGGAGGACGATTGAATAATGGTTCTCTAACAGTAAGACACCTTAACTCCGCACAAAGTATTAATCACGCAGTCTGCCCTATCCGAGTCTCTGCTCACACAGTCAAACCTCCTATGATTCCACACAATTTCACTTCCTTTTTCTTCTTCTTTTTTTTTACCGTTGACAACTGTAAATATTGTTTTCTTCCAGCGCGCAGAATGTTTGGCTTAACATTAAATAAACGCGATCACAATTGCGTACAATCGATTCATCGTGTATTTATAGTTAAGTGCGTTTCTTGAATAGGTTTGGGATGTGTGCGCGAGTGTGTGCGTGAGTGCGTGCATGCGTGTTTATGAATGTGAGCGGATGCGCGTGTGTGTTTGTGCATGTGTTTGCTTGTGTGCTGCTATCGTAATTCCGTTAGATGTTAAAACTAAAAGTCTGCCCAATCAGGCTCTCTCTCTCTCTCTCTCTCTCTCTCTCTCTCTCTCTCTCTCTCTCATTTGTCTATTGATTTTCAGCTATGCTCTTGCGCAGGGTAAGTATTCTTTCCCGAAAAGAAACCAAGAATACTTTGTTACCTCCTTCTAAGAATAGTTTAGGATCGTATTTTCCTAGCATTTGCATTTTTAGAATCCCTATTATTCTGCAGTAAGAAGATACTAGACTTTTATTACCAAACTCTTCAGCGAGCGTGCATCCTCAATGTGACGATACTCCCTTCTCTGGGCCAAAACAATGGAGAAGGCTATTCTTTGACACTTACACGCTCACGTCCATTCAGTCATTTGATGCATTACATTTGACGTTTTATAGTTCTTGTCCTTGTTCATAAACAAGAGGTTCGCAACTAAAATGGAACGCCATTTGCTCCCTATTGTTATCAAGTAGCTTTTGCTCAGGGATTTTACAACAAATTTACAAAAACGTAAACATTTAAGTTAAATCTTCTTATTTGGAATATTTAACTCTAAGCGCGTACCTCACATGGATTAATCAGTTAGTTTTTAATGTAAACTGCTACCCTCAAACCAGCATATCTTCTTTTCATGAACATCGCCTTGAGCATGAATACCTGCAATGACCTTGAATCCAAGAAGAGCGGATGTTTTGAAGGCAGCTTTTGGCCCTACCAAAGATTACTAAAACAGTTACAGCAAACTGTTCGCATGAAAAATTAATGGCACTGCCAATAACACTGCCAATAAGCAACGAATACTGACAATACCTGCCGTGAGATCGATACTATCACGTGTTTCATGCGAGCCGCACTATATTAATCGATTTTCTTCATACATACTAGGATGCTAGATTCCAGTGTAGGCAACGTAGCTCCATCGTCGTTGTTTTTAAACGAGAATCCTGAGCTGAACTACAAAGCTTTCACATGAATGAAAACTGAATTTTACCGGAATAAACGTTTGCGCCCCTTCGTATATGCCAATGTATATAGAGCTTTAACATTGCGTTTCTATTTAAGCGTGCGCCCTCCTTGTATATATGCTTTCGCCCCTTGTACATGTTGTCACCCCCATGTAGGCCTAGATTTGGGCAAACCCACTCGCTCTACTTTCTTCTGGGGTTTTATGATGCATATGTACTAAATGCTGTTTTGCTTGGTTTAGTCACATCTATGGTTAGACTTAGATTATTATAACACGGGATCGGAGTAAGCTTCTCTCTCTCTGTCTCTCTCTCTCTCTGTCTCTCTCTCTCTCTCTCTCTCTCTCTCTCTCTCTCTCTCTCTCACGTAAATAGTTTTTGTGTTGTAGTCTTCATGTCTGTGTGTCTCTGTCTCTCTCTGTCTCTCTCTCTTGCTCTTCTAGATCGGATATTTTAGCAATAGCCACTGTGTAATTTATAGCCATGGAATTACCCTTGCTTCCTCATGGCTTCGGCTAAACTTCACAGAGATCTTGTAGACTATTGATCGTGTTGGCTTAGTTGTACAGGTCTTTCGTTTCTCTGTTCTCTGTAATCTTATGTACGCAAAACTAATTCGATTTGGTGGACACTTGCTATTGCAGATAGATACCAAGTACTACTAACCAGGACCGTCACTGAATCCCTTCAAAAAAGCCTATGCTAAGCAAATTTACTTCAGGTCATTTTGTGCTGAAGCGAGCAGGTGAAGAATGTAAGAAAGAGATTTCTCTTATATAGCGCACTTACAAGCTCAGAGAGCTTCTCAAAGCGCTGGCCCGTAATATCCAGCAATCACACAAGAGTTTGCTGAAGTCAGGATTCGAACCCACGTCGCCCAAGACGCTCTCACACAAGTCGTGCGCTCTGACCACTGAGCTATCCCTGCAGTTAGACTTTAAAATTTTTAGTTAGACTTTGGGACTCTCAAGGGTTTTAACTGTGCGTGTTGTAAAAACGTTTGTTAAGAAACGGCATTCTGCATATTCGGTAGTTCATTACATTACATTACATAGTTATTGCTTTAGGTCCAGCGGACTCTTCCGAGCCAAATCAGGACCCGATTCGGTAGTTCAAATTCCAACCTCAACTTGTAACTTCTTGCATAAACACCCAAACAGCAGTCACCTTCGTTAATCTAAATCATCATCTACAAACAATCAGTGTTTGACAAATTCCAAGAATTACTACCATCTCTACAAAACTCGACCGTGTCTGCAAGAGTGACTGCCGCTGAACCGCATAATATTTGTATTCTTTCGATGAAATGTCGTCTTAAACTGACCTGGAACGTCTCTTCAGAACGTTTCTTATCTCTTGGCTCTCTCGTGTTCATGTAGTTGTAGGCAAAATGTGGCAGTTTAGGAATCTGTTATAAGCGGTCCCTTACACCTTACGGTTTCGCACACGAACAGTGAGCAGTTACCTCTCAAGTGACTGTCGCGTCTTGCTTGTCACATCTCCTTATTCCATCACGAGATCTAATCAAATTGTTAGAACAGCTCAGACTGGTTTGGCAAGACCTTAGTGTAGACTGGCAGGTGTGGACAGGCTTCTAGAGCAGTCGACTATTAGTGACATCATTAATTGTAGTGGTCGTCACATTGACTGACTATTGCGAAGTAGTACTAGTGTAGCTTTTTTTGGCTACTTGTTTTTGGAACTAGGTATTGACATTGATGGGGTTTATTTGGAAGGCTAGTTATTTTGACTGATTGAATAATGGGAATCTTACATGAATTCGTTACATCCATTCTAATATAGCATGCTTAGGGGATTTGCTGTCATTAATAAATTAATTATTTTATTTCACAGTCCGTATATCCTACATTTCAAGGTAAGATTGCTGCGCTCCATTGTCATCTCCATCTTTCTACATGGACCCTCACAGTAGATCTACAACGAAGAATACAAAGCATGCAGATGAGGTGTTACAGAAGACTTCTGGGTATTTCCTGTACCCAGCACATCACCAACGACGAAGTCCGACAGACCATCACACAAGCCATTGGACAACATTAACACAGCTCACAGTGGTAAAGAAACGGAAATTCCGATGGTATGGCCACGTCACCAGGCCATCAGGTCTTGCAAAGACCATCCTGCAAGGGACAGTGCAAGGAGGTAGAAGAAGAGGGAGACCGAAGAAGAGGTGGGAGGACAACATTCGAGAATGGACTGGTTTGACCCTGAGCGAAGCCATCAGGGTTGCTGAGGACAGAGAAAGATAGAGTACGCTGGTTAAACGATCATCTGTGGTGCCCTACGACCTCTGAGTTACGGGATAGGATAGGATAGGATAGGATATGTCCTTATATAGCGCTTTAAAAGCTCACATCTGCTCAAGGTGCTGTCCGATTCAGGATCTAACTCAAGCAGCCCGAGGTGCTAACTTGCTGTCTTAGGCGTACATCGTCTAACACCCCAGACAACTAAGCATAATTCCTGGGCGACCAGGGGATGATGGGAAGGGACCTAATGCTTGCTGGATGTTTTGGTGTAACTGGCGCTCACGCGTCTTGGACATGAGGGTCTGGAAACTTCGGCATCAGAGGCTAGCGCACTGCTTCCCCGCTTACAGGCCTACCTATTATTACTGAGGTAATGGCCTGTCTTAATTGGAAGGGTCGTGGAAGTTCACGAACCTTTTTTCGAGGGTCTCAGATCCCAAACCTACGTTTCTGAACCTTTTTTTTTCGTCCAAAAGGCCATAAACCTATATGCAGTTGATGTAGAATCCAAGAGATCGGAAGTAACAGGTCTTCTGCGATAAAAAGGGCCGTTTTATTAGATAACAAGCTGTCACGTTAAATTTTGTTCATATGAATGAATGGTATGAGATCACAGCTTTTTGAGCCTTGCTTTAACTATGACGCTATGTGTGTTCGACTTGGCTGAAAGCCCCTCAGAGGCTGGAGCCGTAAATAAACTTGAACCGGAAAAGAGAGAGAGAGAGAGAGAGAGAGAGAGAGAGAGAGAGAGAGAGAGAGAGAGAGAGAGAGAGAGAGAGAGAGAGAGAGAGAGAGAGAGAGAGAGAGAGAGAGAGAGAGAGAGAGAGAGAGAGAGAGAGAGAGAGAGAGAGAGAGAGAGAGAGAGAGAGAGAGAGAGAGAGAGAGAGAGAGAATTTTCATCTGGTTCAGGGGTCAGAATCTAAACTTGCGTGCGTAAGACTTTGGCGTGTATTCACAACTTTCCCTCACCTCTCATAAAAACTCGTGGGTATCGCCATTATAAATTAAAACGAGGTTAACATGAAACCAAGTTCCGGTCTAGCTTGTTTTGCTTTTATCAAAGCTTGATGCGTGACTTTTAAATATGGCAAATTGCCGAAAACGACGATTGTTAGAGCCAGAAAACGAGTGGGATAAGTATAAAAACGGTGGAGGAAGTACATGCTCAGTGAAAGGATGCAAAAAACAATCGTAGAGGCCTGTATTTGTGGCGACTTCGGAGGTGCGTCGATCATCGACAGAAAGTGAAACAGGACCTGAAGACTCATGTAGTTTTCCATAGCTTCGCCGTCGCAACCTTCACAAAACACGAAGTAACTGACTATTTTAGGCGAGCGTTGTGGGACTAACTTGCCTTGTCTACAAGCCAGAAACCAATGGCGCCTGACAGGTGTGGGTTCGAGCCAGCATCTGGGCGTTATGTTTTTCCTAATATTTTTCAAAAATTCACAAATAATGTTAGGTAGGTAGGGTTTAGGCGCGCCACTGGCGATAGAAAGGGATAATAAACTGCAGCAAAAAAAAAAAATATGTGAGGGTACGATACAGGTGGCCAGTGACACATGTTATTATTTTTGAATATTTGGAAATAACTCACTAAAACACGCGGAGAAAAAAACCGGAAGTATGTTTCATTGAGGGGATTCTCGTTGGTGCATAGGATAGCAGAAAAATGTGAATACGTGCATGGAATTACCTTCAAGGCTTTCTAGTCTGCTATCAGTCCCTCAATAACTCACTTCAATGCTAATTATATTGTTTTGTGAAGCAGAAGATAATAAATTGCAAACTGTTCGTCACGAACTAGTTTAGCCGTAGGCGTAAGAGTTATTTATTTATTTATTGATCAGGCAGAGAAAGAGCATCGTTTCTGATATGTAAATTATTTTTTAGATAGGTTTTTAGTTAGTTATTCATTGCTTACAGGGTCCAGCGGACTGCAAAAAGCCGAATCAGGACCACAAAATCAGGACCACAACTTTATTGAAAGAGGACTCACCCCTGATCCGTATAAAAGATCTGCTGAAACAACCCTAATGGTAACACGGAAGACATCCCCCACCAGCCATCACTTTACAATAAAGGTTTCCCACGCAGGGGACACTGAGGCTATACTCTAATTTATCGAACCCCCGTTTACAAAAACAAAATGGAATATAAACATCATTATAAATAGCAACAAAACGCATACATATAAAATGCCTACAATGCTAATTAAAAATTTCATTGGAAGCCCAAGTGACGTACCATTTGGCAGAAAGCGTCCAATATTCCGAAGCTGACCCAAAAGACCTTATACCCAAATGAGGAGTTTTGGGAGAGTTTTCAAGAAAAAAGGTAGGTGACTAGTCTAGCAAAGAAGAAGATGGTATGTAGATAGAATAGAGTAGGAATGAGAAAGAACAAAGGAGAAAGACAGCGACAGTGGGAAAGCACTAAATTTGCAGAAAGTGGGGATACTATTAACTATTTATACAGAAACCCCCGGCACTCCCCCGGTTGGATTTTTATATAGGGATAGTGATGTGTCTGGGAGGGAGTGTGGAGGGGGGACAGGGATAAAAAAAATGAGTTTATTCACAATTACATTACATTACATGATTATTGCTTTAGGTCCAGCGGACTCTTCCGAGCCAAATCAGGACCGGACAAACCCTGATCCGCATCAAAGACCTGCTGAAACAACCCTAGTGGTAAAACTGAAAGCTCTCCACCAGCCACTCACTTTACAATAAAGACATCCCACTCAGGGGACGCTGAGGCTGTACTCTAATTTATCGAACCCCCGTTTACAAAAACAAAATAGAATACAAACATCATTATAAATTATCAACAAAACACATGCATATAAAATGCCTACATTGCTAAATAATTACATCATAGGAAGCCCTAGTGACCACCTGGCAGAAAGCGTCCAATATTCCCAAGCTGATCCAACAGACCTCATACACAAATAAGGAGTCTTGTCCCGGAAGAGTTTTCAAGAAAAAAGATAGGTGACTGGTCTAGCTAAGAAGAAGATAGTATAGCAGATTGATAGAACAGAGCAGGAATGAGAAAGAGCAAATGAGAATTGTCATGAACTGGCTAGTTTTAACTCTGCCTATTACTATTCAGCCTTGTGTAGTCTTTGTAACATTAGAGAGTTAGTATAGTATTACACAGCAGCAATTAAGGTACACAGCGAGCCAGCCACACACAGCGCAGTGAGTCAGCACTTGAGCTTTGAATCGGACCGTTTAACCAATGACCAGCAGGCTAAGCGGGTAGAGCCGGTTCTGATGGGTCAAAACCTACACACAGTTTTGGTCAGTCGTGTGTGAGGCGAGGAAGAAGTAACATCTACATAGATAGCTAGAGAAATCTCTTCACTCATAGACCAGGAAGCAGGACTTTAGAATCTTAGAATTCTATCAAGTCATCACGGGCCTGAACTTGTCAAACAGACGAGCAGGCGAGCTATCCTGTGCTCCCCACTCCACAGAAATGACGAGTTGGTTGAGGAGCCTCTACCGCACAAGTCGGACAGAGCTACCCGGAAAAACACCCTGTCAGACCCCACAGCGTGGCAAGGGAACCCAACTACACAACTACACAGGTGGACCAGAAGCTACCTCACAGAAGGACTTCGCACGCACCATCTAGCAGTTAAGTGCAAAAACGAAGGTGCACTTAAACTGATCGAAAACGGACCACAGTAGTCCAACTCTTCAGAAACTGTAAAACGGACCACAGTAGTCCAATCTACATAAAATCAAATAGCAAGTGCCCGAGGAAGATATAACAGCTGCCTAGACTATCAGCGATCGAACTATTAGCAGTAACTGAGACTTTTTAAGTTAGATTAGTACTTAGAGAATCTTGTATAGAGTAGAAGAAATAAATGTGTGATTTTAACTGTTATCAAGTGGCTGGACTACATATGATTCATAGCCGTGTGAAAGCTAGTGTGACAGTAATCTTTTACCATTTTTCTATCTATCTCTGTACCCCAACCTTAACACAGAACGAGCTAAACAAATAAATTTATTAAAGTAATTCATAGGGTGACTTACTAGCAGTTCCCACCGAATAAACGTGAGGGTCCATAATTCCATTGTGCAGAGCCCATAAACCCCACGTGACAAGAATGACAGCGACAGTGGGAATTTAAAGCACTAAATTTCCAGAAAATGGGATACTATTTATACTGAAACCCCCGGCACCCCAACGGTGGAGTTTATTCACAAAGGCGAGCTGAAAGGAAAAGAACCAATATTACCCATGTATGCATTAGATGTGCTAAAATGAGCCTACTCATATATAGATCAGGTATTACGAAACGAAAACTATAGGTTAAAAGTCTATCGTTTGATCTTCACTCAACGGACATTTTTTTGTGTGTCGAGGTTCTGTTCGCCATGAAGTAGTAATGATAGCAGCAACTAAAGCATGTTTAGATGTGTTGATGTTTTTATATGCCAATTGAGGTTTTTCAAATGCCAATTGGTATGGTTAGTCGAATGTGTTAATATAAACAAACAGTATATACTTGACATCTGAAACGAAAATTATAGGTCTACCTCACACCGCTTTCCTCTGTCGGTAGTTCACAATCACATTCTTAGAAATATACACAACATTTTTTATTCATTATACGCACTCGCGCATACTCTAATATAAATACACACACGCACGCACTAACGCACGCACGAACGCACGCACGAACGCACGCAACAGCGCACAAACGCACGTACACACACACTCACACGCGCGCACGCACACACACACACACACACACCCACACACACCCACACTCACACACACATTTCGAGATTTTAGTACCTGACAAGATTTACGAAAATAATTTATGCACAAAGAGAAGTTAATAAACATCCCTGACAAAATGCACGCCTCATTATGTACATATACATGTACAGGCACAATCTTGGAATCAGACAAACGCACACGACGTGTCATTTTATTTTTATTTAATCACTCTTATATAGCGCTTTTCCATCTCAAGAGCAGCTCAAGGCGCTGGTGGACACAGGGTCTAGCTCTAGCCGCCCGATGCGCCCACTTTGCAGCCTTGTGGGCGCATAGTCTGACGCCAGGCGACTGAGCACAATCCTGTGCGACCGGGGTGGGGAGAAGGGACCTAGTGCGTGCTGGTTGTATTTGTATAGCCGGAACTCACCCGTGTGGAACACGAGCGTCAGGATCTCAGGATCTTTAAAGTCCGTGCTATGGAATACCTGCTTGCACAGACTAGACCTCGGTTTATGCTCTCATCCGAAATAGTAAAACTTTCAACAGTGAGGAGGCACTGTGGTCTAATGGTAGTGCTTCGGCTTGAGGATCTGAAGGTCCCGGGTTCGAGCCCTGGCCGGGCCATTGTGTTGTGTCCCTGGGAAAGACACTTTACTCCTGTTTTCCTACTCCTTCGGATGAGAGTATAAACCGAGGTCTAGTCTGTGTGTCGCATACATTCCATCATAACGGACTTAAAGATCCTGACGCTCATGTCCTAGACGGGTGAGTGCCGGTAACAAGAACACACCCAGCATGCACTTGGTCCTTCTCCCCCATCCCTGGCTGCCCAGGATAGTGCTCAGTTGTCCGGGCGTCAGACCATGCGCCAAAGGCTGCGAGTGGGCGTCTCGGGCGGTTTGAAGGACCTGTATCGGCCAGCGCCTTGATCCTTAGGCTAAGGCGCCTTATAATTGACGAACATTATTATTATTATTATTATTATTATTATTATTATTATTATTATTATTATTATTATGAACAATTCATTATCACAAGCGGGAAATGAACAAATGAAAATGTAAATGGAAAAACACGTTGAATACATATTTCAGCCAATCAAACACACTGATCACATACATTGTTACACACGCACGGACGCACGGACGCTCGCACACACACCTACCTTTTCTTTTCACTCCAACAACGTTTTGCTTTTTATGTTTCTAAGGAATATATAGAGGATGGGTTCGGGGGTAGAGAAAAAAAAAGAGAAACGAGGGAGAAAGTTGCAGATTGTGGCACAGACGACAAAAATCGATGATGCATTGCCTACCGCAAAGAGCCCCTACCCCTGCCTCCACATAACCCATCAACCATGTCCCTCAAGGGCGTCATCCTTAGACATCATCATCATTATCTTCAGCCTAATTCCCAGACCTCGTCATCTCTGGGGAAGGGTGGATGGCTATACATTTATGTCACGGCCAACCTACATCAGCGACAGAACGTCAACAAAGGCCAGCGTCTAGGATAACAATTGGGCGAGCAAAAGAACGCAGTCTTGGTTGTCTCTGCGTGCCTGGTCCACATTAGGCTACGGGCCAGCGAGGGAAATACTCATCATATTCATCGAGAGAAAAGGAGTGCAGTTCATCCTTGTTAATCCTCACTATAGACAGACGCAATCACGTTTAAAAAAACAAACCAACAACAACAAAGCTTTACTATGTACAACTTTGCCTTTTCAATTCAGTTTCTTGCAGTTTAATTAGGTTTGATGACCACTTCAGTTTTACGTACTTCCTGGTGATACTTTCAGCTTTTGTGCTCCTTGAAAGGAAGCACAGTGGCGTGTCCAGATACAAGCGCCTGTGAAAAGCAGCAAAGGCTTGGGGCATTATTGTACTGGCGCAAATATATTTTCTTAGAAAGGTTCCAGCAACCTTATGGCAAATGTTAGAAGTATCAAGTAAAACTGTAAGTACGAAATGTCTGGACGCGTTTAAATTTTTAAAAAAAAAATCATTTAGTAATGCTTACAATGGCATGTAAATATAATACTGAGATGTCAAGTCGAGTACAATAATTGTTTAACGAATAATGTGTTACCCCGGGAATTCGGTCAATTATACCCATAATCAAGATCATGCTCATTACAGACTCGTGTCCAAAGCACACACTACGTGACATTTGCTAGGACCGGTATGTAGACCAATGTGTATGTTATTAGATCGCAATGGCAAAGTAAAAGGCTGATGTGTAATGAACTATGCACTTGTAAACCATGAGAGGTCTGATGCATGAGAGGCTTAGTTGGGAAAGCAATGGCATCCAACGTTGCAACTGAATCTTTCAGCAATAACATTCAGTCAACGGTTCGAATGTTCAGATTGACGGTCTGGAGTACCTAAAAAAAAACTTCTTGACCCAGTCAAAGGCAATGTCCACACTCCATCAAATCAAAGTATAAATGAGGTCTAGTCTGTGCACACATGCATGCCATCGCACGGACTGTAAAGATCCTGACGCTCATATCATATACTGACGAATGCTAGTTACAGTAATAAAACATCAAGAACACACTAGGTCCCTTTACCCCAACCCCTGGTCGTCCAGGGTTGCCCAGTTGTCTGGGTCGTCAGATGATTCGCATAAAGCAGCAAGATGGCGCCTTGGGCCTTGGGCGGCTTGAGTTAAATTGTGATTCAACCAGCGCCTTGAGCAGTTATCAAATAATAATAATAATAATAATAATAATAATAATAATAATAATAATAATAATAATAATAATAATAATAATAATAATAATAATAATAATAAAAACGCATGCTACAGTTTTGACAAATGTTTAGTCCCAGACATTTTGTTGTCCGCGTCGCTGCAAGGATTTTTGTAATGGCAGACTTGCATGGCACAACCTTAACCCTTGGTGTCATCATCACTTTACCATCAGACGGACACACACACACACAAAATAAGGATCGGGATGTGGGGATGGGGTGGGGTGGGAATTGGGAAGAAGCTTACCCGAAATTGGCCTCCAGGAAAGATGAAGCACGCTGTCCGGGCGATCCAGCTGGTCTGTGATGAGAAGACGTTTCTACGTTGCATTATGGCTGTGAAGGTCCCCCACGTTTCTGCAGTAGTCCAGCACGGTTGGCAGACTGTTCTGTAGTTCGGTCTAGGAGGTCCAGCTTAAATTGGATGACAGATGGTCGTTGTCGCCGAAGGTGATGGTGCATAATAGATTCCTTGTACATGTTCACTCTAAACATTAAGCAGCTGCTCTTGGTGTTTGCATTTGGTCAAGATATTGTAGTCTTTGATGGACGAACTTTTTTTTTGGATGGGTCAAACTGTGCGGGAGATCATTGGCTACTGGCTCGTATGGTATAGAAGATATAGTATTTTGAGGGAAGAGTGAGTATAGGTAGGCGGGAAAGTTGGGGCGAAGGATGGGGAAGGATTGAAGAACTACATAATTATGGAAGCAAATGGTTGAACTTTTCTCGAAATGAAAATAAAATATGATGTCCACGCATTGAAAAGTGGAGGAAAGGGCGAAGTAGGCAGCGGCAAGATCAATGAGTTGTCTGCTGTTGGTGTTTGGACGCCTGCCACCATTGCTATCCGCGCGAGTTCTTTCCGCGTTGGGGTGCCGTGACCCTGCATAACCTTTGCATACTTACTAACCACTCCCACTACAGCGTTCTTTCAACCACACCTCTTACTGACCTCTCTAAGATCCTCTTCGAGGCCTGCGTTTTTTATGTGTTTTCATTCGAATGGCTACAACAGATTACACCTCTAGCGGAAGGATTGAGTTAATAAACAGACTGTTATTGTTACAGCTATGTAACTGTTACAGCTACGTTTCCACTAATTATTTCCACAGGTCACGATAACTTCCTGTGGGCAGTAATGTGGTACTTTATTTTTCCTTTTAACCAAAGGTTTACCTCTAATTTTCCATTGAACTGTTTCACGCATTTCTGAAGTTTTCCCCAAGCACCACTAATACTGAAGACTATACTGTATTTTAATACCGCTAAAGTTTTTTTTCCCCTTTCTTTTAGCGACAAATGCCGATAAAAAAGCGAAAATGTATTCAGGGAATGGTTGCTTTTCTTTCTGCATGCAGTCACAAATGAACAATTTCACGCAGGTACACAGATCATAATAAATCTCTTCTGAGAGAATAGAGAAGAATACACCGAAGCATATGAATATCACAGGTGCTGGAATTTGCATTTGCTGCTGGAAAACAGTCTGCGAAAAGTGAAAAATATCCAATCACTACAGAAGATTATAGTAAAAAATTCACACTTGAAGAACAGCAGTCGTCTTTGTACATCAGTGTCATAAGTGAAGCATGCATTTTATCGTGCAGATAAAAGAAGATGGTAAAAAGTAGAAACGACATTTATATTTACATTTGCCAGTAAATTGTCTTCATAGAAGATCTGTAACATCAATAACACATACAATTACACCTTTGCTGTCCCAAGATAATCAGATTATTTTTGTGTGTGAAGGTATCCACATTTACTGACTGTGTGGGCTTGGGCCAGAAAAGTCCAAACAATTTATTGGTCGTGCTTTCAGCAACGTCAGAGAAAAAAATAATTTACATTCAAAGTCCTGAGCTTGATTGCAATATTAACGTCCGTGCACACTAATCTAAAACCCGCTAATGTTCGATGTTCAAAAAAGAAGGTCTCTCGAATATCTCTATGAGTACGATTCTAGTAACAGAAATCAGGCGCATCTTATCTAATTAGCTGAGACCAATCAGCCTTGCTGGTTCTCGTTGGTGTAATAGTAAAGATGGAAGGTTTTCCTCATTTCAAGCAGAAATATAAAACACTAATATAAGCCTACTACCCAACTGAAGTAATATACTTGACAAACTAGTGCATCCACACTGTGCCATTTTGTTTTGCACTGTCACAATGGTCAGTTCCGGTTTTAAGTGCTTGTTTTGATTTAACAAATAAACAAACACAAAACGTATGATTCATATGATCAATGCAGTGCCGCTAAATGAATAAAGGACAGCAGAAAAAACGTAATGTGTGTTCACGCACATGTTTCTATAGTAACAGTCCAATGCAATCAACTTATTTTGAAGTCCATCACGAAAGGTTAGGAACTAGCAATGCAGTTATAATCCAGTCTCATAACAGTAAATAGCAAAACATACTATAAAAAGAACTAACAGAAGATAAAGAAAACTTAAACACCGAGCAAACTATTTAGGAACGACTGGAAAAGTTATTAACGAAAACAAGCACTAGTTATACTAAAAAAACTTCTGCTCACGAAATTATCACACAGCACGTTTCAAGTCACAAAACATAGTTCAGTCACTTAACAAAAAGGCGATAAAAAATATTAGGATTGTTGTCACCGTTGCATTGTTGTCATTTATCACAATTGGAGAGACAAATATCTTAATCGAATATATGTGAAATGCAGCACTATTTCACCAATGCCGTTTCCAAAATTATAGGTCAAAGCTTTCCCATTGTCACAACAGCAGCCCGCCCAGAAATGCGAGCAACAAACCTCAGCTAATGCCTGCCTCTCCCAGTTTTGTGAGCATAAAACTTGTTGAAATTCTCTGTGATGATGGGCACAGGTATTGCCAGTGTCAACACACCAGCTAGTGCACACGTGATCCCGACCAGCTTTCCTAAAGGTCCCACCGGCACTACATCACCATAGCCTACAGTCGTCATCGTAATAATTGCGTACCAAAAGCCGTCTGGAATAGAATTGATCTGAGACCCTGGAACACCCAACTCTGCAAAATACACCGCGGATGAAAACACAAGGATGCAGACCACAAGAGCGACGAGGAACAGGCAGAGACCCCCGATACTGGCTTTGAATGTGAGGATCAGTACTTGCAAACCAGCAGAGTGTTTGGTGAGTTTGAAGATTCGCACGAGGCGGACTACCCTGAGGAAAGCGAGCGAAGCACTGGACTTGCCGTTACATGCGGGGCTTGAGAGGACGTTGAACAGTGTTACATAGTACGGCACCACAGCTGTTAAATCAACCACGTTTTTGAAGTCTTTGATAAAATCTTTTTTACTGGGACATACTACCAAACGTATGAAAAACTCCACCGTAAAGAACACGGCACATAGGGTCTCCAGAATAAAGAAAGGCTCTGCAAGCACGAGCTCCCCATCGTTACAACTTTTATTCTCGAATTCAGGTAGGGTCTCCACACAGAACAGAGCGATCGACATCACGGTGACAACACAAGAGGTGATAGCGATAGCGTAGGCCAGCTTGGAAGTTTCTGGGTATTCCATTGTCATCCATATATTTCGCTGGATGCCCTTGTGGGGCAAGACGATCTTTTCAGCGATGTATCCTTCCTCCTTTCTGTAATCATCTATTACGTCTGTCTCTATCTCGAAAAAGTTCAACTCTGATAAAAAGATATCATCAGGTACAGTTGGCGGTCTCCTGAGCCTTTCGCCATACATGTAGTAATGAAATATTGCATCGAAGGTCGGGCGATGCCGATCGAAGAAGTACTCGTTTTTCCGTTTGTCGAAGAATTTCTGACGCTTACAGGGGTCACCCAAAAGAGTATCCGGGTGCCGTTCCAGTGTAGTCCTCCAGGTTTCAAAGTATTTTCCACTAACATTGATGACAATGCGATCACAGGTATCTATGGAGCATTTATGCCGCAGATCCAGCAAGTCACCATTTTTACCTCGGCATCCAGGATGGGGTCTCGGCGTTCGTTTTGATGGTTCGCCGCTGCTTCCGCTCCCTTCGCTTTTCCGAGACCATAGCTCTCCAGCTTCTTCTGTATTGAGGCGTTCACGACTGGAGTAAGTACGGCGGTACGGAGCCTGGTTGAGAAGTGACGTAACCACCGCCATTCTCACTCGACAGACAGGTCTACTTAGAGGAAGACCATCAGTGCCTTAGCTTGTGGATGAACTTGCTGCTGTAAAACTAGAACTAAGACATTCTTTCCTAAACGAGTTTGCTTCTTGTTGTTGTATCCATGTGGTGAGATTCGACGACAGAGTTAGCTCTTTCTGGTGACATTCTGGATATTTTTGTTGGTTGCTGTTGAAATTTTGAATTTTATTTGTCACCTCTGTATCCCATGTGGTTGTATTTCGACACAGCAGTCTCTTTCCAGTAGCATTTTCCATTTGCTGACTATCTGCAAACAAACATCAGAAAATATTTTCAATATTAGATTATAACACTGCATGTAAATTGTTTTTATGGTTGATGAGTCATGACCCCATGTAATAAAAGATAGATTATTTGAATTTGCAGCAGAAGAACCTAGAAAATCACCCAGTAAACATGGGTCCCAATTTGCGGTCAGCTCGCAATTGTGGTCACCTATGCCTGCCAGACGTCATGGCATGTGGAATTCCCTTTTGTAAAATATTTATTTTCACCACTTTGAGCTAAATAATCTTTAGTTAGAAGCATATTTCGTAATAATCCTTTGTTTACAAACAATGCAACATTTCTCTAAATAATATATTTTCTTCGTAAATAACTTATTACTTACCTAAACAATATATTCTTTATGTAAAGAAATCATGATATAGGTAAATAAGGCATTGTGGCTAAATAAAGAATTATTTACCTATATAATGCATTATTTAGCAGATTGCGTAAAATAATGTATTACTTAGAAGATAATGATAATGAAAATTGCAGTCCCTAAATAATTATTTGTTTACCTATATAATGCATTATTTAGCAGAATTTGCTAAATAATGTATTATTTAGACGATGTTGCTAAATAATGCATTATTTACGTAAACAATTCATTGTTTAGGGACTGCAATACTCATTTCTTGGGGATTCGGATGTACATGTCGTAGTAGTGTGAGGTTATGTGTTAGTGATAAAGAAAATTGCGAAATCGTGATTTTACACTGGTTTGCGATTTAAAATGATGCACTCTATTTTTTATTTGCTCGCAACAGTATTAAAATATGAAACTTTAACGGAACGGCTCCGGAAAAGAGGGATCCATCATTATTTTTGTATTGGCATCATTGCGTTCAGATTGGTGAAGCAACGGAAATTCCGATGGTATGGCCACATCACAAAACCATCAGGTCTTGCAAAAACCATCCTGCAAAGCACGATGCAAGGAGGCAGAAGAAGAGGGAGACAGAAAAAGAGATGGGAGGACAACATTCGAGAATGGACTGGTTTGATATTGAACGAAGCTCTGAGGATTGCTGAGAACATAGAAAGATAGAGTACGCTAGCTAAACGATCATCTGTGGTGCCCCAACGACCTTTCAGTTACGGGATAGGATAGGCGTTCAGAGTACTTCCACCTTGTTTCTTGTCAGTAGGACCAACAAATCCCTGGAAGTTTCGAATAAGCTGAAACTTTCCGTTTGAAATAAACACATAATACAACTCAAAAGAACAAACGGAAACACAGTCTGAACACAGTTTTTGGATAAATAAGCTAAATACAAAATGAGAGCTTTTTTCTCGTCTGACGGAGATACTCCAAAACTGAACCAAGTTTACAAGCGAATCCTGGAATTTCCTAAATAATGAAAATTGCAGTCCCTAAACAATGAATTGTTTACATAAATAATGCATTATTTAGCAACATCTTTTAAATAATACTTTATTTAGCGAATTGTGCTAAATAATGCATTATATAGGTAAACAAATCATTATTTAGAAACATTTCTAAATAATACAATAGTTTACACAATCTGGTAAATAATGAATTACATGGGTAAATCATATTTTTATTTAGCAATAATGCCTTATTTCCCTTTATCATGATTTATTTACCTAAATAGTATTATAATAAGTTATTTACGGAGAAAATATATTATTTAGAGAAATCTTACATTGTTTGTAAACAAATGATTATTTCGAAAATGTGCTTTTAAATACAGATTTTTTTTAAAGCTAAAAGTGGTTTAAAAAACACCGAAAAAATCACAAATAAATATTTTACAAATGGAAATCAATAATGGCATACTGATAACGCAGCTTTTCCTGCCAACCCCTGTTGCGATCAACCTATCTTTTTTTTCAGTGTAGTTTCCAGGTACATTTCAATATATTAGCTATGGATAGCTGTGCGACCAACTTACGTTTTTTAATTGTGATTGTTATGGACATTTCAATAGGTATTTGTTATGTGTGTATGTGTTACAGTCATTAGTTTTTATATATAAGGTTACTGTTAATAGTTCATGAGTTTTCCACGTTTTGTTTTATAGTTAAAGTTGTTCTGTACTCATGTAAGCGCCTACAGGCAAGTCTAGATTAGGCGCATAAATAATAATAATAATAATAATAATAATAATAATAATAATAATAATAATAATAATAATAATAATAATAATAATAATAATAATAATAAGTTAGCTGTCCGTTTTGTATCCTCGTGTTTACAGGGATTTAGAATGACATACACAGATTTATTATAGGACTGATTTTACCCCAAAATGAAAGAAAATGACACACTCATACCCTTCCCCTGACAGCAAATGAGACCCTCAGCCCCCTTTCAATTCATGCCCCAACAACAAAATGGGGGTTACCATTTTAGTTCATTCAGACCAATGTTTTTCAACTTAAATTTAAATGCCACTAACTGTGTCACATCTATATTGAAAACACGTAGAAGAATGTCTACTGCGTGATGACATTTAATATTTCAAAAAGAAAGAAAATTAAAAGTGGTAATAGGACAGTTAACAGTGAAGTAGACAAACTACGAGCTAATCCAATCGATCACATTTCCAGACCTTTCTCCTAAAGACAAACAATCAGCCAAATGAAAACTATGAAGGAATATAAATGGAAATAAATATTTCCTTCAAGTTATAGATCTAGTGTTACAGTGGATGATGTGATCTTCTTACAATAATTATGTGAACCTGTCTAATAAGACCCAGGGCATAGATGTCCGACACAGACAGACGATGCTTGTCAGCAATGAGCGATTGCACTCTATACACTACAAACCAGTCGATATTTCGCGTGTTGCCGTCGCTTTATCATGTTGTGGACATTGGTCCACAGTGGATCTTGCCTTCCCCACAATTACTATGTTTCTTCTTGCGTTTTATGCTTATATTGTTACACCCTCTTTCTGTGTGTGTTTTTTTACACAGTATGTGTGAAGAGAAGGAAAACAGACACGCTAAATAATTAAAAATATATTAAAATATTTAAAATAATTAAAATATTATAGGGCAATGCTAAATAATAATCACAACGCACGTTTATATAAAATCTAAATATCTTTTTGGGTGTCACCCAAATCGACACACTTTAAACTGAATTATTATTTTTGCTTTCTAAAGAAAATACACCCTAAATGAATATTGTAAAATCTAACTGGAAATGGCTCTCTCTGTTGGTTTTAGAACATTGCGGAGTTTCATTATTCTCACTATGAATTGAAATGAGTTCTTTTGTAATTTACCCAAATGTATGTTATATAAATTCTGAACTTACCTGATAGGTTTTTGCAGATTGGCCCTGCCTTGAAGATGCGATTCCATCGTCGCGGGTTGTAGCATTCCTATTCATCTCTCCTTATGCCGTTGATGTTTGCACAACTTTCTTCTTTTCTACAGATGTATTTCAAACAGGTTTGGATTCTTGGAGTCACGTATTCATCAGCCAAAACAAAACAACCAGGCTGCAACAGATCACGTAGTATGGCCGTGTATGTACGCACAGCACTTGTGGCGAAAAACGCCAGCAAAGCCCATGCAAAAAGAAGAACCCATGCAAAATGGTGTCGTAAAAGTGCTCCAAATTTAAACTTTGCAGAAGGTGCAAAACGTTAAATCACAAATCGTGAGTTATCTTCAGTGCAATCATAGTAATGAAGAAGAAGAAGAAAAAATCTCAATCTTGTTATCATCGTTAAAAACTAAATGAAGTAAAATGTACACAGACTTTCATTGGGTTCTTCATACTGTATAAGCAAGCTGTGACCCGTTGATTTAATACTACAGTAACTAGCACAACCAAGTTCAAGTAGAGTGCACTTACACGTACATGGTCTTAACTCGCACTAAAGGCTCCTGCCTCGTCCTGTCTTGTGAGCGTAAAACTTATTGAAGTTTTCCGTGATGATGGGCACGGGGATGGCCAAAGTCAACACTCCCGCGATTGCACAAATCATTCCTACCAACTTGCCAAAAGGTCCCACTGGCACCACATCTCCGTAGCCCACTGTGCACATGGTGATGATGGCCCACCAGAAGCCGTCTGGTATGGAGTTGATCTGAGACCCTGGAACTCCTAACTCTGCGAAATACACCGCGGAGGAGAAAAGAAGAATGCAGACAACAAGGGCAACGAGGAACAGGCAGAGACCCCCAAAGCTAGCTTTGAAGGTCAGGAGTAGTACTTGTAGGCCAGCAGAATGTTTAGTCAGTTTGAAGATTCGAACGAGGCGAACAACCCTGAGGAATGCCAGTGAAGCACTGGACTTTCCAGTCTCACAATCGGAACCAGATATAAGATTGAAGACTGTCACATAGAACGGTACTACTGCTGTAAAGTCTACCAGGTTTTTCAAGTCTTTGACAAATTCCTTTTTGCTGGGGCAAACTATTAGACGTATCAAGAACTCTATTGTAAAAAAGACTGCACACATGGTCTCTAGTACAAAGAAAGGTTCGCCTAAAACAGGTTTTCCTCCGTAACAACCCTTTCCCTCATACTGTGGCAGTGTCTCCACGCAGAATAATGCGATTGAGACTACAGTAACTATGCAAGAAAAGATGGCTACAATGTAAGCCAGTGTTGAGGTTTGGGGATACTCCATTGTCATCCAAATTCTGCGCTGCCAACCTTTCTCGGGCAAAATGACCTTTTCTGCTACATATCCTTCATCTTTTCTGTAGTCTTCAACTACATCCTTCTCTATTTCAAAAAAGTTCAGCTCTGACAGAAATATTTCGTCCGGCACAGGAGGAGGCCTTCTAAGCCGCCCACCGTACATATAATATTGAAAAATGGCATCGAAAGTTGGCCTGTGCCGATCAAAGAAGTATTCATCTTTTTCCTTGTCATAAAATTGTTGCCTTTTTGAGGGGTTACCTAAAAGTGTGTCGGGGTGTCGTTCTAATGTAGTCCGCCATGTTTCAAAGTACTGTCCACTAACGTTGATTATAATGCGATCGCAAGTTGCCAGCGAGCACTGGTGCCGCAGCTCCAGCAGGTCACCATTCTTGGATCGACAACCAGGGTGTGGCCTCGGGGTGCGTTTGCAGGGCTCTGCCCCTTCTGGAAACAGTTCATGGTTATGAGCCCATAACTCGCCTGTCTCTTCTGCGTTGAGGCGCTCGCGACTAGAGTACGTGCGGCGGTACGGAGCCTGGTTGAGAAGTGACGTGACCACCGCCATCCTGACACTCTAGGCATCGTTTGCGAGGCCACAGCTCTTTCTGAGGATTATACTAAACAGGTGTTGCTGAACAAGGCATTGCGCGACTCCAGGTGTACATTGCCACTTGTTCGTGGTACTTGCATATCGTCCATAGGTCGACCCCTGGACACAGAACGCATGACAAACGTGATACAAATGGAAGACATTGGACAAAAGGTCATATTGACACTGACAGATGAAAAAACGGTCACGAAATACTCGGCTGGAAGAGCCACAATACACAATAACGAACGAACAATTAACACAAGACAAAGGCACACTTCATGCCATGTGGATTTTACATACAATATACAACATTACATTTCATTAAATGAACACAGACGTAAATCGTGGCTTTTCCAGACATAACTATACACAATTACATACAAACATAAGACGTTCACAAATCATCAAGTCGTTTACACAGCAAGACAGAGACAACAGACACACCAGACGCTTTGGGATCATTTGTGTTTGTTTTGGAAGGGGAAGGGAATGATGTCTGAGCTGTAGATGTGTTTTTAGAATCAACAGTTGCGTTGTTATTGCATTGTTTGATTATTGTCACGTGGGGTTTATGGGCTCTGCACAATGGAATTATGGACCCTCACGTTTATTCGGTGGGAACTGCTAGTAAGTCACCCTATGAATTACTTTAATAAGTTTATTTGTTTAGCTCGTTCTGTGTTAAGGTTGGGGTACAGAAATAGATAGAAAAATGGTAAAAGATTACTGTCACACTAGCTTTCACATGGCTATGAATCATATGTAGTCCAGCCACTTCATAACAGTTAAAATCACACATTTATTTCTTCTACTCTATACAAGATTCTCTAAGTACTAATCTAACTTAAAAAGTCTCAGTCACTGCTAATAGTTCGATCGCTGATAGTCTAGGCAGCTGTTTATCTTCCTCGGGCACTTGCTATAATATCTCACGTAGATTTGGACTACTGTGGTCCGTTTTACAGTTTCTGAAGAGTTGGACTACTGTGGTCCTGTTATGATCAGTTTAAGTGCACCTTGGCGTGTTCACTTAACTGCTAGATGGAGCGTGCGAAGTCCTTCTGTGAGGTAGCTTCTGGTCCACCTGGGTAGTTGTGTAGTTGGGTTCCCTTGCCACGCTGTGGGGTCTTGTAGGGGGTTTTTCAAGGTAGCTCTTTCCGGCTTGTGCGGCAGAGTCTCCTCAACCAACTGGTCGTTTCTGTGGAGTGGGGATAGCTCGGGATAGCTCGCCTGCTCGTCTGTAATATAAGAGACGAAATTCTGCACAACCCTGAATAATGGGTTTGTGCAGAGCGTCTCACTGAAAGCCAAAGTAGCCCTCAGTGATAGCTCCACATCTCTATACATAAGCGACGAACATTCTGCTACTTCCGGGTTCCACTGGAATCTCAACTCTAAATTCCTATACATACATAAATCGTGTCTAACTATACACATACAGAATTAATAATAATATAAACATTCAGTGGTACAGCCACTGGTCTGCAAACATACATATAAGTTAAACAACAGTGGTTCCGTATGGTATACAACATGGCGGCGCAACCGGTCGTGTTTCGGCTCGTGGTCGGCTCTTCCACGTGGTACGGCAAATTCGGATTAATAATTCACATTTATGCATAGCAAATTCCACAAACATAATTTCAACAATAATATAAATATATCACGATGAAACAGAAGGGTGTTCATTTACCTGTTTGACAAGTTCAGGCCCGTGATGACTTGAGAGAATTCTAAGATTTCAAAGTCCTGCTTCCTGGTCTATGAGTGTAGAGATTTCTCTAGCTGTGGAGATGTTGACTCTACCTCGTCTCACACACGACTGATTTAAACTGTGTTAAGACTGACACAGTCAAACTGCTCTACCCACTGAGCCTGCTCTGATTGGTTAAAACGGTCCGATTCAAAGCTCAAGTGCTGACTCACTGCGATGTGGGTCGGGCTCGCGGTGTGTGGTCTGCTGTGTAATTTAATTGCTGCTGTGTTATAGTCTAACTTCTAAAGTTACAAGTACTACACATGGCTAAATAGTCACTGGGCAGAGTTAAAACTAGCCAATTCATGACAATTATGTTGTTGCAGGTCTCTAGCTTTCTCCTGGATTTTCTACATACCATACTGGCCATAGAATCTGTCCTATTATTTCTTTTCCCCTTTGTCTTCTTTGATGGGGTGAAAGGATGAAGGCGATGGGATGGAGTGGGGATGAGAGGGCAGTTGGATTTGTGCTAGTAACATTATGTAAGAGGGATTCGACTTCCAATAGGAGTACTTCCTAAATAGCTGTCAACATGTATTTTGTACCGCATTTCATGGGAAGCAACTCTCATTGACCTACTTTCGGTTTATTTAGGAGTACTTCCTAAATAGCTGTCAACATGTATTGTGTACCGCACTTCATGGGAAGCAACTCTACTTTCGGTTATTGCATTCAGTCGAAGGTTCTATGTGACTGTAATGTTTCGGATTAACTTTTTTGTTTTTAGGTTTATTGCGAGAGGTTCCCCCTCACCACCCCCCAAACGTTTAGACCTACCATATAAACAGTTTACTCTGTGATTAACGTAAGAATCTCGCCATAAACGCTCAACGGTTTTATCATGTTTTGTGTCCACGTATTTGTCAACCAATTTGTGGTCCTGATTTTGTGGTCCTGATTCGGCTCTTTTCAGTCCGCTGGACCCTATAAGCAATGAATAACTAACTAACTTTCAATTATTTAGGTTTTATCTATGACTTCAATGGAGTCTGTGAGTATGAACATGTTTTCATGAGTAAATGTAGCCAAAGAAAATAGATGTTTTAAACCTTCAAGTGGCTTTCTGCTCAAATGTTGTATTACTTAAAATAAGACCACAATTCGAAGGTGTTACACTGTTTTTGTTTTTTATCAGTAGTTGATTCAGCCCCGATGCTTGAATCCTGATTAGTGTAACTCAGATTCGTTTATCCACGCAACCTGTTCACTCAGCAACAAGGCAGGAGGTTGTCGTATGAAGTTTTCCAACTTTATTCAGCATACATCAACAACTGCATATAATGTCGCTCAATCGCTTTATCACTCTTTTTCACTCTCAAGACAGGCAGGCAGGTAGATTAACGTCCCCTGACACGTGGCATATAGGAGACAACTCTCAAACCGACACAGCACACCGCTAATATAGTCCCTCTATAATCGAGAGAATGTTCGAACATTCCAGCGTGACGCAATTACAGCCAACCAGAATAAAATTCGTCACCGGAGCTATGCACTGTCTTACGTCATATAACTTTATTTCGTTTTAGAAGAATCTCTTAGCTATCACTAGATTTATCTACATGCTTCAATCGATAGTAAACAAGTAATTCTAGAAAATTCTCCCATAATATCGACCAACGAAAATTATCAACATTATACACAGCTTCTTCTAACTACAACGCAAAATCAAATCAAAGGTAAATGCACTCTGTTATTGCATGCTTTGCAAAACAAAACGATCGGATCTATCGTGCGCGTCTCAAACGTAACTGAAGGCGTTTGGTTACTTTTGACGAAAACGGGTTTACCCTAAATTTTGCATTGTTATTGGGGAGGCACGGTGGTCTAAGGCAGGTGCTTTAGGCTTGCGGATCTGAAGGTCCCGGGTTCGAGCCCTGTCCGGGCCATTGTGTTGTGTCCCTGGGAAAAACACTTTACTCCCGTTTCCTACTCCTTCGGATGAGAGTATAAACCGAGGTCTAGTCTGTGTGTCGCATATATTCCATCATAACGGACTTTAAAGATCCTGACGCTCATGTCCTAGACGGGTGAGGGCCGGTAACAAGAACACACCCATCATGCATTTGGTCCTTCTCCCCCATCCCTGGCTGGCCAGGATAGTGCTCAGTTGTCCGGGCGTCAGACCATGCGTCCAAAGGCTGCGGGTGGGCGTCTCGGGCGGTTTGAGTTAGATCCTGTCTCGGCCAGCGCCTAGAGTCTGGTCAAGTACGGCGAGATAAGTGCGCTATAAAAATCCTCATATATATATATATATATATATATATATATATATATATATATATATATATATATATATATATATATATATATATATATATATATATATATATATATATATATATATATATATATATATATATGTTAAACGATGATACAGTGAGCTTTAGTTGCTCAAACCAACCGCTAAAAGTTTGAGTTACATTACATTACATTACATTTTTATTGCTTTAGGTCCAGCGGACTCTTCCGAGCCAAATCAGGACCGGACAACCCCTGATCAGCATAAAAGATCTGCTGAAACAACCCTAGTGGGAAAACCGAAAGCTCTCCACCAGCCAGTCACTTTACAATAAAGACATCCCACGCAGGGGACGGCTGAGGCTTCACCCCAACTTATCGAACCCCCGTTTACAAAAACAAAATAGAATACAAACATCATTATAAATTATCAACAAAACACATACATATAAAATGCCTACATTGCTAAATAATAACATCATAGGAAGCCCTAGTGACCACCTGGCAGAAAGCGTCCAATATTCCCAAGCTGATCCAACAGACCTCATACACAAATAAGGAGTCTTATCCTGGAAGAGTTTTCAAGAAAAAAGGTAGGAGACTGGGCTAGCGAAGGAGACGATAGTATAGCAGATTGATAGAACAGAGCAGGAATGAGAAAGAGCAAATGAGAAAGACAGCGACAGTGGGAATTTAAAGCACTAAATTTCCAGAAAGTGGGGATACTATTTATACTGAAACCCCCGGCACCCCAACGGGGGTAAAGTTTGAGTTTTCCATTTCGGCTCTGACAGAGTTATTTCCTCTGTTTTTAACGGTACAGCATATCTATGAGTGAACCACTCGATTTAACGTGTGCGTCTTTGGTGTCTAAGGTATAGTAGGGTCTGTTTTATCCACTTGAAAACGAAAAACCTTACGAGCAATTGTGTTTACAGGTTCTATCCCTTACCGGCTTTGGCAGGCTAGCTGCTATTTTTAGCTCCAGAATGTGGGCTGGCTAGCCAATAACTGTTGCTATAATAGGCATAAAAACCACGGAATTTATTCATTTAAAAACAACAACAGCAACAACAACAACAACAACAACAAACACCCACTGCACTTTTTAAAAAGTTTTTGTTGTTGTTGTTGTAAGCTTATTTTTGGGTGAGGCGACACTCCCTGTGAATATTAAAAGGAACTGTCGAAGGGGACGTGGTCAAAGTGAGTCCCTTTAATCTAGTTCATCACCAACTGCTTGTTTTATGCAAAAGTGTAACCGAGTAACGTGAGTATATGCAGGCAGCGGTGTTAGACCTATGCATACTATGATCGTAGTGCATCTTACAGGAAACGAAAAGGACAAAACTAGGGGCAGAGAAGTTCGGGTCCTCAACAGTTGAACAGATTGTCCAGTACTATTTTCCTCCGTGCTGTCGCCATACGAAATCCAGTTGTCAACCACCAGTTTATAAGCGGCAGCGTCAGTAAGTCAATTAAGAGCATGGTTGGAGAAAGCGTACATGAAATGAAGCGTGAGAGACCATGTGCAACGAAAGCAAAAAAAACTAGCTCGAGTCAATAGCCCGCTGCAGCAGCCGAAAGCAGTCGAGCGGTTCTCTATGGCAAGCCTTGAACACTACCTAGCTCGCAACATGTATAACGTCTCGTTCAACATGACGTTGCTTTCAAGTCCTCTCTACTGCTAAATAAAAATCATTGCGCGCAACGTCTTTTGTTGTTGTTGTTTTTGTTGTTGTTGTTAACCTTGCACATTTTCCGCCACTGTTTTCGATGAATAAGAGAGAGAACATTGAGGTTTAACGTCTACACCCACCATTGGCGATATGGCAGACAGGGATAACCATCCGAGGGAAGGAGGGGTAGGAACCTAAATCAACACTGAACCACCAGAGCAATCATACTGATAAAATGGACAGTGAAAAGGGCCACTTCTTTTTTTATTTCGTTCACCACGGGATTTGAACCTGGGTCATCGGTGTGCCAGGCGAACGCTCTACCACTGGAGCTACGGCGAATGTACTTAGTCCACACCATCTTGTATTGCAGATGGTCAGCGACACTGTCTGGCACCAACCAACATGCTAGATCGATAAATGCAGTGTAACAAATTACTTGTATAGCACACTTGTACACAGTGTGCATGCTTTACGACACCATTTGAAGACAGCCCTTTTTCTGCGTCTGAAGACCTCAGCGCAAACTTCATGTTATGCCTATTTAACCGACTTCTAAATTCCCCGATGCCATCAAGCATTACAAACCCTCGACTTCTAAATCCCATGATGTCATCGTATCGACGGAAGAGCTCTAAAAAATAACCCTGTTATCTTTTAGTTTTGTTTTGGAAGTACTTAGCTCCTTAAACCCCCTTCCCCCTTCTTCCGTGCAACGCTCCTAAACTTTATGATGAGAAAATGATGATTTGAGCAAAAGTAAATGACATCATAGGGTTTCCTGATAACATTATGCCGTGCTACTTTATCAGTACAATTTACGTTAATCTGATGAATAAAAACAACAACAACTCTCCTCGTCAGAAATGTCGCATGGATTTCTTTTAAAACTCGCAGGAGATGTCCAGGAAATGAATTTAGCCCTAGGACATGCAACTGGTTGCGATCTTCATTAGATCTACCATCCATTCAGACTGCATTCAGATGTGTCTTTTATGAAGTTGTCACAAAAAGTCACACCATGCTCTATCACAAACACTTCATGCTGCACAACATGCTTCTTCGAGTCGCTTTCAGTTTGTCGCCTGAAATATTTCAGTAACATTGGTGATATGCTATTTAATATGCACTGATGCAGAGCACTCTTTTCAAAAGTAAACAATCGTCTCACTCTTTTGAGAGATTTTTTTTACACATTCTATGAACATGGTACTGGCATATGAACATATTGTTTGTTTGCTTATTTATTTGTTTATTTATTTATTTAATTTAAACCGTACTGCTTGATCACATTTAACAAACAGCTTCAAGATTCAAAAATTCTGTGTCATCTCAAAACAGAACAATAGTGCATCTTTGTCTGAAAGAGTGCATCATTATCGATTTAGAACTGTAGGGGCCATTGTCAAAAGTTGATGCATAGCAGCGCGTAATGAAGATTTTTTTTTAAAATGGACTGCTCTCTCTTCAAAAACACAGGGATGATAAATCCTTTACACCCAGAAGAACTAATTTTACCAAACATATATAGCAGACGCTTTTGATTAAATTAACGAAACCTGTTGCGTTGAACATTGCTACTAACTGATTTCCGTGCGTGATGTCCTCGTACTTGTCGATTTCCATTATTCCTTCTTTCTCTTTCTGTTGATGGTCATAAACACTACAAACTTTCCCCAACCTAGGGGAAGGAAGAGTAAACGTTGTCGTCTTCCTTCTTCCTCGGCCTGTTACCGCCACAACCGGACCGTTACTGTATCAAACTTCAGGCACTCCCCTTACCCCTCTCCCCTACCCTCACTCACACACACACACACACACACACACACACACCCCCCACACACACACACACACACACACACCTCTAAACGTTGTTTTGTGTTTTAAGTTAGTATGCATTTAAAATAGCAGTAATTATAACGAACGTTAAAAAGGAAATATAAAATTTGATCATAAACTAAAAATGTAAAAATGTGAACGAAGGAAAATTAGAAGAAAAAAATTATTCGAAAAAAATACTTGCAAATGTGCAAAAAGAAAATAGAAACTAAATTTCCTTCTTAAATCCTTCTCCTGGACCTTGTTCGTTCTCTAACATATGTTAAGACCGATGTTTTGCAACGCTTTTAAAAATAAATTTTAAACATCCACACACTCTATAAACACTACAAAAGCATGCGAGCTAACAGAATTTTTTAAATTATGTAAAAAAAAAAATCAGTCACAAAATAAATTAACTACCTCTGTCAAAACGCTATTTTGGACAGACTGACGGATTATGTTACAATTACATGATTGACTGACTGCTGATTGAATGATTTATTGGATTTCTTTCTCCCCTAATTATAGTTAGCGAGCGCACAGAACTTGCAAACACGATCCTCATGACTTGCTGCACAAGCTAACTTCGCTAACAAGCCCGTGGGGTTGTATTTTGAATGATAGCTGGTAGGCTGACAACACTAACTCAACTGTCTTTAGCGACCAGGCTAGGGGTGAATCCGGTGCTGTAAAGTTGGATGTTTATACTCCAGCTATGACCTTATCGATTGCCCGATGATCAAACAGTGCTCTCGGCTGATAGCCTCACCGCCTTTCAACATACATGTCAGCCGGAAAGCAACCACTTTGAAAACGGTTACGGCTGCTTTCCAGACTAACCACGGGACGTTGTCATTGTCGTTTCAGCTTGGGGTAGGAGGTGGTTGGGTGGGGAGAAGTGGAGAGGGGGTAGGGGAGGTGGCAAAGAGGAGGAGGAGGGCTTTGAAACCTGGAAACCAAATGAAACCAAATTGAAACCAAAACGTTTTTTTAATCGCCAAGTTTTGTTGTTGGTGGTCTTTTTGTATCTGTACAACTAAGTGGAGACCTAAAAACAGAGAACTTATGAAATTAGTCTGAAAGCAATTTTGACAAACCCTTACACTAGATAGTATGATCCTAGAAGAGTTTATTACATTAATCCACATTATTGAGATGAAAGCTCTCCAATAAGCGTCTAAGCAGCGTTAAAAAAAAAGAAATGCGGTTCCTCTATAACGTCACCGTTCAAGTCTAGCAAAAGGTGTCCTTGATACAATCATTAATCGTCCCCCGATATTACAGACACACAATCCTCTTCCCTTTATAATCCTCAGCCAACGCGCTGAAGCATATTGGTCAAGTTAGCCCGTTGAATTTTATTTTTGTGCGCCAACCTAGGTGTTCTAACGGAAATACGCTATGTAGTGCACACAACAGACGCTCGTTGGAATGCTCCAACGCATGTATAAATATAGGAGAAGATGGTCAATTTTGTAATAATAATAATAATAATAATAATAATAATAATAATAATAATAATAATAATAATAATAATAATAATAATAATAATAATAATAATAATAATAATAATAATACAGGATGCTATATACGCGCCTTTCCCCAAATCAATCAGGCTCAAAGCGCGGCGATCTATACCAACATACACGCTCACCTGTCTCATCCACCCTCACACACACCAAATACACAATCATCACTCAAACAGGTGGTGTACAGGCAGGGAGATCGCAATTAGAAGACGGAAGAAAATCGAATATTTATTTTTGAAATTTTTTATATTGACTGCGTCCTGTACCATTATTGTAGCCTTAATGAGATATTTTATACACTGTTTATTTATTTATTTTGTTCGCAATTTTGATCTCGGCTTTAGACGTACTTTACTGAAGCTTCTGAAAGGCCACGGGAATCCGCAATGTGTGCAAACACTATTTAGTTTATAGAAGCTATTTACTAAGTACAATTGTGTTACACAAGTTCTTGTTACCTTGTATTGTAAACGAACGAACGAACATTGAGGTTTAACGTCTACACCCACCATTGGCGATATAGCACACGGGGATAACCATCCCATAGAAAAAGGGGTAGGGACCTGTATCAACACTGAGCCACCAGAGCAATCATACTGCTACAATGGACAGTGAAAGTGGCCACTTTTTTGGATATCGCTCACCACGGAATTCGAACCTGAGTCATCGGTGTGCCAGGCGAACGCTCTACTATTTGAGCTACGCGGTGGGACGTATTGGAAGTACTAGATAAATGAAAGTCGTCCTTGGCGTGTCCTTTTCCTCTTTTAGATGTCATTAATTAGCCGTGCCAACCTTGAATATGTAACATTAGATTCATTACTTAATTGGAAACTATAGGAAAGGTATTGTCTAGTATCACAGATGTGAATAGACGTTAAAATAAATAAACAAATAAGAAAGGTTGCTTTGCGTATTAGTACAGTATTCTACATCATTGGAAACTATAGGAACGGTTTGCAGATTAATACAAGATGGAGAGAGAGGGAGAGAGGGAGGGAGGAGAAAAGGGAGGGAAGGATGTAAAGGGCGGGTTGGGCGCTGTTTTATGTGCTAGAGCACGTTTGTGTGTCACATGTGTTGTAATACATTACATTACATGATTATTGCTTTTGGTCCAGCGGACTCTTCCGATCCAAATCAGGACCGGACAACCCCTGATCCGCATAAAAGATCTGATCTGCCGAAACAACCCTAGCGGCAAAACTGAAAGCTCTCCACCAGCCAGTCACTTTACAATAAAGACATCCCACGCAGGGGACGCTGAGGCTGTACTCTAATTTATCAAACCCCCGTTTACAAAAACAAAATAGAATACAAACATCATTATAAATTAACATATTTAATTTACATATAAAATGCCTATATTGCTAAATAATAACATCATAGGAAGCCCTAGTGACCACCGGGCAGAAAGCGTCCAATATTCCCAAGCTGATCCAACAGACCTCATACACAAATAAGGAGTCTTGTCCCGGAGGAGTTTTCAAGAAAAAAGTAAGGTAACTGGTCTAGCGCAGAAGAAGATAGTATAGCAGATTGATAGAACAGAGCAGGAATGAGAAAGAGCAAATGAGAAAGACAGCGACAGTGGGAATTTAAAGCACTAAATTTCCAGAAAGTGGGGATACTATTTATACTGAAACCACCGGCACCCCATGGGGGAGTGTGTTGTAATGATACAGTATGTACGTAGTTATCCATTAAAACCGTTGGTGTGTTATGTTAGAAGTTTTATTATTTATTGCTACTTTTTAAAAAAATCATTTAAAGTCAATCCCACCCTTCTGTTTATCCCTTTGATATAATTATATAGAGTATAGTAGATTTATTTGTGAACTGGATTGTTGAACACGTTGGGAAGGAGAGGTGTATACCACGTGTGTATGTGTGTGAGATAGTGAAAGAGAGAGAGAGAGAGAGAGAGAGAGAGAGAGAGAGAGAGAGAGAGAGAGAGAGAGAGAGAGATTGTATGCATGATGTATAATCAACCTTAGCTCACCTGGTATAAAGTGTCCCATTTTTAGTTTAAGTTTTTGTGTGGAAATGTTTATGCGCTTAATGCATTTTCATCCATTCATTCATACATACAATATTGTACTTTATTGGAAACTATAGGAATGGTTACTTAGCATAATAATACAGTACTGTACTTTAGTAGAAACTATAAGGAATTTTTACTTCGCAGATTAATAGTACTTAATTGGAAACTATAGGAATGATCACTTTGCTAGGAATGATTACTTTACAGATTATTAGTTTTGTACTTTATAGGAAACTATATGAATAGTTACTTTACTTTACAGATTAATACAATATTGTACTTTATTGGAAACTATAAGATTTGCAGATTAACACCAAATTGTAAAGCTTCAGATCAAGCTCAACTGTCCCCGAGTCTTATGGAAATCTACACTTTTACCTCAAATACATCTTTAATCACGAGAAGTTGCAAGAAGTCAAGCTCAAGCTGCCCAGTTGGTTTTGGTCTTTCAACAGTGTTGTTTTGACAAGTTCATTGTTTTGACAAGTTCGTTGTTTTGACAAGTTCATTGTTTTGACAAATTCATTGTTTTGACATGTTCATTGTTTTGACATGTTCATTGTTTTGACATGTTCATTGTTTTGACAAGTTCATTCACACTGAAAGATAGTACTGTTGTTTTGTTTTCTGTCTTTTCATACATGTGGTTTTTCATATAAAGTGATTTTAGGCTTTTACAAAAGTCCTATCTATCTATCTATCTATCTATCTATCTATCTATCTATCTATCTATCTATCTATCTATCTATCTATCTATCTATCTATCTATCTATCTATCTATCTATCTATCTATCTATCTATCTATCTATCTATCTATCTATCTATCTATCTATCTATCTATCTATCTATCTATCTATCTATCTATCTATCTATCTATCTATCTATCTATCTATCTATCTATCTATCTATCTATCTATCTATCTATCTATCTATCTATCTATCTATCTATCTATCTATCTATCTATCTATCTATCTATCTATCTATCTATCTATCTATCTATCTATCTATCTATCTATCTATCTATCTATCTATCTATCTATCTATCTATCTATCTATCTATCTATCTATCTATCTATCTATCTATCTATCTATCTATCTATCTATCTATCTATCTATCTATCTATCTATCTATCTATCTATCTATCTATCTATCTATCTATCTATCTATCTATCTATCTATCTATCTATCTATCTATCTATCTATCTATCTATCTATCTATCTATCTATCTATCTATCTATCTATCTATCTATCTATCTATCTATCTATCTATCTATCTATCTATCTATCTATCTATCTATCTATCTATCTATCTATCTATCTATCTATCTATCTATCTATCTATCTATCTATCTATCTATCTATCTACCCCTTGTGGTCATGAGCAATCTTGCCACTGTAGATTGTTCTAACTTATAAAGGAAAAAGTGAAAGCCCCAGTTGAAAACCTGTCTTGACTTTGTAGGCAAGACCGATTCACTGCGGCAACAGTAGCCCCGTTGGAGTGCCGGGGTTTTTAGTATAAATAGTATCCCCACTTTCTGGAAATTTAGTGCTTTAAATTCCCACTGTCGCTGTCTTCCTCATTTGCTCTTTCCCATTCCTGATCTGTCCTATCACTCTGCTATACTATCTTCTTCTTCGCTAGATCAATGACCTACCTTTTTTCTTGAAAACTCTTCTTGGACAAGACTCCTTGTTTGTGTATGAGGTCTGTTGGATCAGCTTGGGAGTGTTGGACGCTTTCTGCCGGGTGGTCACTAGGGCTTCCTATGATGTTATTATTTAGCACTATAGGCATTTTATATGTATGTGTTTTGTTGATGATTTATAATTATGTTTGTATTCTATTTTGTTTTTGTAACCGGGGGTTCGAGTAGTTGGGGTAAAGCCTCAGCCGTCCCCTGCGTGGGATGTCTTTATTGTAAAGTGACTGGCCGGTGGAGGGCATTGAATTTTCCCACTAGGGTTGTTTCAGCAGATCTTTTATGCGGATCGGGGGTTGTCCGGTCCTGATTTGGCTCGGAAGAGTCCGCTGGACCTAAAGCAACAATCAATCAATCAATCTATCTCTCTCTCTCTCTCTCTCTCTCTCTCTCTCTCTCTCTCTCTCTCTCTCTCTCTCAAGTGATGTTAGACTTTAATATATATAAAGTCTAAAATCACTTTGGTGAAAGGACGTAAAATGAATAAACAATTATATTTAGATGTAATGTTTCAAAAATACTCAGTGATAGATCGGTTGCCTGGCATGCGGTAGATCTTGGTTTGCAAGTAGACTGTGGAGTAGGAGAGAGAGGGGGGTAGAAGGAGGTGGGGGGATGAGGGGGTTGGGTGGGGTGATTTTCTCAAACCTTTGAGAACGACTTTGTGTATTGACTCTATAAGCTGTATCACAGCCTCCCATGTCGACGCAGCTTCACCTTAAAGAACCCGTCCATTCTGGTGACAGTCTCAACGAAAGGCGCTGTTACGTGGGGTGGCCTCGTGGCGTAGTGGATTAGTCCCGGTGTCCTATGCCGAAGATCGCGGGTTCGATTCCCGCAAGGGGGCGAACTTATTTGATTTAGGTACGAGACTATTGAGGTCACCTAGGGTTTTCTCCGAGTACTCCGGTTTCCTCCCTCTTTTCAATAATGGTATTGGATGCAGTCAATCTAAAATTTCACAAATAAAAACATTCGATTTTCTTTCCGTTTTTAAATAGCGACGTTCCTTTACACCACAAGTTAGAGTAATAAATGTGTGTTGAGTTTGTAGGAGTGTTTGTAACATGTAAGCGTGTATGTTGGTTACAGATCGCCGCGATTTGAGTCTGATTTAGGAATAAGGTGCGTATAGCATCCATTATTATTATTATTATTATTATTATTATTATTATTATTATTATTATTATTTTTATTATTATTACGATTGAGAGACAAACACTAGAACCGATCATTTTGTTTTGCAAAGCATGCAATAACAACGTGTATTTACCTTTGATTTGATTTTGCGTTGTTGCTGGAAGAAGTTCCTGTATAATGTTGATAATTTTCTTCGGTCCATATTGTTGAGAAATTTCTGGAATTACTTGTTTATTATCGACCGAAGCTTCCAGATAGGTCTCGTAATTGCTAAGCGATTCGTTTAACCTAAAGTACGTTCTACGACATAAGACAGTGCATAGTTCCGGTGACGAGTTTTATTTTGATTGGGTGTTGTTGCGTCATGCTGGAATGTTCACATTATTTTGTTCTCGATTGCAGAGAGGCTATATAAGTAATGCACTGTAAAGACGATTTTTGAAGTGATTTTCGGAAAGCGATCTTGTACGCAGTTATTGATGTTTACTGAATAAAGTTGGAAAACTTTATACTACGGCTTCAGCTTGTTGCTGAGTGAACAGGCTGCGTGGATAAACGAATGTGAGTTACACATATTAAGATTCAAGCATCGGGGCTGAATCCATTATTGATAAATAACAGTGTAACAGACGCATACAATTAGGTTGTTTAGGGTCACTCAGTTATTCGAGGTATTTGACAATGAGCTTGCTGCTGCAAGTTACGCTTTCTGGCGACTTGGCGTAGATCCTTTTATCTCAAGCTTATACTTGAGCAGCTCTCTAGAGCTGCCAACTGCGCTATAAAGAGACAGTTCCTTTCATGATATGCCGCTGTCCGGATGTCTTCAGGTTTTCCATCGTAGTTTATGTTTGCGTTGACAGCTTTACTACAGAGACTGTTGATGTCATTTGTCGGCGCACGCTTGATATTTATCATGAAATATTCACGTTGAAATTGCGCAGTACGTTTGGTCTGAAAGTTTAGCCGCCTGTGTAAGAAATTGATAGGAGGAAAAAAAAACACCAACCTTTAATTCATCGAGTTCTGTATCTGATTTAGTAAACGAACTCCTAAATCGTATGAACCAACCCAGGCCGAGTAAGACTGATTTTGTTGAACGCTGCAATGAGGAAAATGCCGAGTATTCTGTTGAACTGGCCTTAATAGATTAATGGTCGAGTGGTCGATAGACCATTGGGGTCTCTACGCACAGGTTCGAATCCGGTCGACGACAAACATTAATATGATGTGTTTTTGTTTTCCTCTTTCTTTCTGGCTGTTTTTAGTATGCCTTCAACAGAGTGTTGCAACAACCTACTGTATTTGTGATTGAGCACATTCATCCCTGTCACGTTTGTCAACACTTTTACATGCATAAGGACTATATTTGGGATCCGATTTTTCTGTCAAGGCTATTGATAAGGCATGATGGCGCACATGTACAGCCTCATGGCACTCAATGCAAAAAAAAATTATTTTTTTTAAACAATACCGAGTTAAAGAATTGTGAACAAACATCGATCGAAATCGACGTGATGGCACACTCGGTGACTAGAGTCCTAGTGCCAATGAGTGTGCAATGCTAAAAAAAAATCCATAAGAAAATGCATTGTTTCACGACCAAAGCCGCGAGGTATATGTCCATTTTATTCTTTTCAAATGTGCTTGACCTTTAATCCTGAGAATCTATTCAAAGCTGAATGCGCTTCCAATTGTGTGATCATCATGGTTGTGCATTCGAGAAAGATAAAACTAAATGTCATTTTCCCAGTGTGTTTTTTTTACCTGAAGTAGTCACAATTGCTGGATGAGAGCTGAAATAACGAGCATCTTGTCGAATCTTGATAGCTCGGGTCCTTGTGAAGGTCTTCTTCTTTAACACAGGTTTTAAACCTACCCTTGGCGGAAGATCGGGAAACGCATCTGTAAAATGTTTATTTCTTTTCTGGGCATCAAGAGCAGTATTATCTCTGTGTTGTCCTTGTAATGGATGGAGGTGCTGACCCCAGATACAGAAAATCGAAATTTGTTGGCAATGTTTCTTAAACAGTTCTCGTGTTTCTTTTGCTTCGAGGAGCGCGCGCGTGTGTGTTAGTGTGTGCGTGTAGGTGCTTGTGTGTGTGTGTGTGTGTGTGCCTGTGTCTGTGGTTATCTTCTCTCTTGTATTGCAATTGGGTTTTGGCGTGATATATTTTCCCATTGAAGAGCTTGGCTTCTGAATAAGAGGAAGTTTTTGTTGCCCTAACCCTTGCGGCCAGACCACTTGACTCGCATCACTAGCGTGGTGAATCTCTCGAGGGAAATAACCGCCACCATTTTGTCCGTGATGGGATAGCCATATTATTCCAATGTCTTTGTCCCATCTATTAAACTTGTATTCATACTGAGAAAAGCAGCCAGATACCAGCTGCTGACCTACCATTGATTGTGGTAGCCGTTGTGACAATGACGATAGCATGGATTGTCAGCACGTGCATGCCAGTGTGTGCCACCCGACCTCCGAGAATCTAATCAAGTAATTAATCGATCAATAGGCTCTACCTAAACCTCATTCTCCCTAGCTTTGAATGGCTCACATTTCTGTGACTCGCGTACCTCATTACCGGTTTTGACAGGTTAGGAGACACGTTTCCAACTATGGTATGGCATAGCCATCAGAAAATAACAACGGCGATAGAACACATAAAGGACTTAGCCAAATACATGAACTAGGTCATAGTGATTTGTAATTAATTTTTACCACCTTTTTCTTCATTTATAACTAGTAGTATATGGCGTCATTCAACAAACTTGTATACCTACTGATAGCCTCATCAATAAAAAATGATTGATGTTAGAGTGGAACATTTTAAACGTGTTAGTTCTGGACAGGAGCTGGGAATCCCAGCTTTCCGACAGACTACATTTGATTCGTGCACTTAAAGCGTATTGATATTTTCTGCTATGAATAACAGAACGCTGTTATATTATTCTTGTCGAACGACAAAGAGTGTTTTATAAGATTACCGGTACATTTCCTTCATAAGACGAAAAAGGTTTTATCACGCACTCGAACAGTACCGTTGCTCAACGAATAATAATAATAATAATAATAATAATAATAATAATAATAATAATAATAATAATAATAATAATTATTATTATTATTATTATTATTATTATTATTATTATTATTATTATTATTGATGTTTTTGTTGTTGTTATTATAATTATAATTATAAAAATTATTATTATTATTATTATTATTATTATTATTATTATTATTATTGATGTTTTTATTATTATTATTATTATTATTATTATTATTATTATTATTATTATTATTATTATTATTGATGTTTTTTGTTGTTGTTATTATAATTATTATTATTATTATTATTATTATTATTATTATTATTATTATTATTATTATTATTATTATTCGTTGAGCAACGGTACTGTTCGAGTGCGTGATAAAACCTTTTTCGTCTTATGAAGGAAATGTACCGGTAATCTTATAAAACACAAAAAAACCGGAACGTAAGCTGCCGCTACTGTTGCGAGCACAAGCGCTGTTCTGTCAATGCAAAGAAATACTAATACTAATACCATATTCGCTAATTAGAACATTACTCACAATATTATTTCTCAAGTCAACTTTTTATTTCTGGCTGCACTGTGCCCTTCGAGACCAAAGACACCAGGGCCGGATCACTTACTCTTGGAGGGGGGGGGGTTCCAAAAATTTTTTAAGGGGTTAGGGGTGACAAAAACGTGTCCGCTCGAGGAACTTGAGTAGAATGAGGAACGTTTTACTTATCACCAGTGTCAACTAAATTAAGAGCTTTAAAAAAACTCCATATATATATTTTTTTTCTGACTGAGTGAGGTACATCGAATGGCCAGGGGGGGGGGGGGGGTTCCGGAACCCAGGAACCCCCCCCCCCCCAGATCCGGCCCTGGACACAGGCGCACAAACATACATATTTTTTAAATTATGTTTATTCTAAACAACACCTAGATTATTTTTGTCACCCATGCGTGCGAAATTCTGCTTGCCTTCCTTGCACAAGCGCGGCAACCGCAGAGAAGCGCCATCGAAGACGAAACTGGGACTGGGGTTGGGGTGGGAGTGGGTGGTTGGGAGGGTTGGGGTATGTGTGTGATATGACGTAGGGCTTGCTGGATGTGTTGGTGAATCTGGCAATCGCCGTCTGCTAGGACATGAGCGGTGGGATCTTTAGCCCGTGATATGGAATGCTTGCGTGCACAGGTTAAATCTCAGGAGTATATTTAGCTTACTCCAGGAGTAAGAAGTAGAAGGATGGGATCTTTCCAACAATTATTATTGATTAATTGATTGGATATTTCTAAGGTGGCCAGATTTACTTTTATCTGTGTGCTGTTAGCACGCTGTGCTGTACTCTTACGTGAGATTGCAGAGGGTTGAACATTGACTTTCACTTTAGCGCACGCACGCTACATTACTGCTTCTTTGAATTGCTTATCCATTAGTAGCGAGTTTCACCCAACCATCACTGGCTGATTAACTCTGTTTTATCGGAATCGTCCAGAGCACTCATGGCGGGAAAGGTTGGTGGGGAAAATGGCGGGGAACGGCGCGCTCTCTGGCGTTAATGTAATTACGTTTGATGCCGCAACCCGACACGGTAGAATTTTTTTCCCCCTACGCATCCAGCTTTCAATCAATAGCAGCTATCAAGCTATGGCAATTAGCGCACTGCAATAATTCAGATAAAACAGCATTGCTGCATCGCATTTCATTGGAAAGAAACATTGTTTATGCTGTTTCCAAATGTAGACACTAACACCCGATCCAATATAAATTTGCTTGCGTATTTCAGGCTTTAACTTTTATAACCAAGGCCTGTTGTTAAGGAAGTGTGTTGGAATTAAGGATTCGATAATCTTTACAGTGTTCAATAATAATGTCCCTTGCTTGTAATTCACATACAAGAAATGTCATATATGTTTGTGTGTAGGTCTATTGTTTGTTACGGTTCTCTCGACACTTGATGAAAACTGCAAGTCTGTGATGTGATTGCTCGTAGTGGTAGAATTTGATCATGTGCATCATGTGATATGAATAAGATTTTTAAAAAAATAATTTATCGTTGTATTTACTATAAACCGTCCTTCTTTACCTTCTCCTCTGAGTAATTTGAAATACTATTATATATTATGTTCATACCCGCAAGCTATTATAATGAATGGAAAGTTACCTTAATTGTTTGTGCTTGATACGAGTTGTTCTGTCAGCCAAATGAAATTAACTGTAAATTTGTTATGCGGGTGTAGGTGAACTGGAAGAGATTGTGTGTGTGTGGGGGGGGGGGATGTTAAGAATAAAGTTGAAAATATATAGTGCTTTTATTTATTATTCTATTTGCTTTTAAAGTTGTTTTTCTTTTATTAGTTTCTTATTCGCTGAGAAGCATTGTGCTGTATGACTTCTCCATTGTGGGTAATAAAGATGGGTTGATTTGACTTGACTTGACTTGACTTGACTTGACTAGACTAGACTAGACTAGATTTGACTTGACTAGATTTGACTTGACTTGACTTGACTAGACTAGACTAGACTAGACTAGACTAGACTTGACTTGACTAGACTAGACTTAACGCTTTCGTCGAAGTGGATTAGTAAGCGGAAATCAGATATAGTAGCGTTTACGTCCCACGATTACAATAAATGTTAATGCCAAAGGCTTCACACAGTGTACTTTTTCCTGAGATTTTCTTCTTAATTCCGGTGCACACATGTAAGGGAGCATGGGAAACCGCCCCTCCAATTGTTAAAGCATCCGAAAACTGTATTAAAGTTTAGATAAGGCAAACTTTCTTTAAAAAAATCTTATCTCATCGTAAATATAAGTAACTAAAGTCGTCAACGTCGTCTGAATATTTGTGAATAATGCTATTTTCATGCTTTGCAACTAATGAACTACTATCATTCTAGGGATTTTCTTAACGTCTTATGCGGGAAAAGTGAAAGTATTGGTTCTGTGTGTCACCATGCCGAAACCTTTTGCATAAAAGAGGAAATGTGATAAGAATGTTGTTGTTAGTATGTGTGAATAAAATATTGCAGTAGGAAACAACGTACGTGCACACATTGACGAATAAATGTAAAAGACCCACATAAAAACACACAATTTAAAAAAAGCAAGCATTTCAAGATAAAAATGTTAAACTATTCTACTTGTTTTAAAGTTGTAAAAAAAGTATATTGAAATATGAAAATATAGAAACTTCGTTTAAGTCGAGGATAATGATTTGACCTCTACAAATTCTCATCTATAAATGCATAAACCATGCATATCTTACCAGTCCCAGGCATCAACTCAAAGTCAGCTATGACGCTCAGGATCACAATTCCAGTATTCCTTTGCAACATTGAATCCCTCGCTAATTTAAACGTTTTTCAGCTCGTATAATTACCACATTCACAAGTCGGCAACAGCCACCATAGTTAGGGTAAAATTTCCAGTTAATTGGGATAAAGTGGTACTAGTTTCCTTACACCTAAAACTTGTGACAGGTGAGCTTGGTGCGTCACTTTCACTTCTCACGGCTTTCACAACGTGTGTAGTATACCCTGACTCCCAGAGAAGGGGTCTGGCGAGGGAACTTGGCACTGAATGTATGGGATGGAAGGTACGTGGACCATTCCGCCACACGTTGTTTGCTGTTTAGCCATGATCGTCTGCTACTTGTGCTCTCCCGTCCTGCTACTTGCCGGCTGGCTGCTTGCCTCTCGCTCACTTCCATACCTCGCCCTCCGATACAGATGGAACAATATTCACCGTATGCACCAGCAAAGGCAAAAGCTTCGCACTGTGATAGCGTATTTCCAGATTTACTGCCGACGATTGACATGTTTGACGAAATAGGAACCCCGGAGTGTAATTATCCTGTAATCAGTCATAAGGAGCAAAACAATCTTCTATTTATTAGCTGTAATAACATGAATTCCGGCAGATCTTTCTCATTGTTCATTAACCAAAAAATAAACAAACAAAAAAAAAACAAAAAAAACAAACAAACAACATAATTACGATCAGGTTGCAGTCAGAGTTGGATTGCAAACAGCTACGCGCACAACTATTATTATTTATTATTATTATTATTATTATTATTATTATTATTATTATTATTATTATTATTATTATTATTATTATTATTTTATTTTTTTTAATTTTTTTTTTAAGTCACAAGTTCAACATAAAAGAGAGCACAGAGGGGTGGGGCTAATAGTAGACGTACTGTCTCTAACACTGTAAGGTTTGCATCTCAAAAACTGCACGAAGTTGAATAATAGCTATTTGTTGGGCGTGTTTCAATCATGTCTCGGGTCACCGTGTTCTACAGACCAGCAGCCAGAGACTCTCTTATGCAGTGTGTACTGCAGCCTTGAATTAGATCCTTGTCAATGCAATAAAACAACATCGGCCTTAATTAATCTTTGTGGTGACCTTGGTTTTTATTTGTCTTTCTATAGTGTTGTCTGTCCTGATACATTTGCTGTTGATGCATTTGAAGTTGGATGACATCATATAATGTCGTGTAGTGTCGTGTCGCATGTCGTATAAGCCAAAGGAAATTGTTGAAGGTTTATTGAACAAATAAAATTGTACTCTATCGTTTTCTAATTATTGCTACTGCACCGATGTACCTATTTGTACCGCTGACCGAATTTCAAGCAATATTTGTCAGATTTCCTAGCCAAAAAATTTTTTGGGATAAGGTTTGATTTCCCATCGATGCCTATTTACTTGTGTTTATCTCCGATAACTTTATTTTCGCACATTTATTCTAAACGATTTTTTTTAAATAATTTATTGCCAATCGCAATGGGACGTCTTTTTCACGTAGTCTACATTACTGCTATTGAATGTGACTGTATTGTGTGCGTTCATTAAGAATGGACATGGGGAAGTCAGTCTTTGCTATTTCAGGAAGGGAGAAAGGATTTGGGAAGAGACATAGCGAACCGCTCCTTGAGTGGAAAGTAAATGCTTGTGCTCAAAATTGTAGTAATTCTTTAAATTGTAGTAATTGTTTAAATTTTAGAAGGCTTCTTTTGGGCATTATTAGCCGCTCCTTTGATTATCTGACAGAGGACCAGTTCGTTCAACTCTTTAAACGTCTGGTTCGCCCTTTTCTATATGGCCATTCTGTGTGGCAACCACGCCACAAAGCCCTCTGTGCCACGAAACTCATTGTTGTTGTTTTGTTGAATCAATTTTTATTCATCAGATTAACAAAAGTTGTACTGATAATTAACGAAACTCCTATCCTCTCTCAAAGATAAGCCATACAACGGAAAACTTGCCACACTAAATCTCCCAAATCTAGAACACCGTCGTATGTGAGGCGACATGATCGGCGTCTACAAGTACTTTCACGGTATCTACGCAGCTGAGACCTAGCTTTCACTTTCCCAACAGCAGAGACACAGTACGTGGCAACTCCTTGAAGCTAGTGAAAGGTCACTGTAGGCTGAACATCCACAGCAATTTCTTCTCCTAGAGAGTTGTCAATATCTGGAATAGTCTGCCAGATAGTGTCCTCACTGTCCCATCTGTCAACAGCTTCAAGGGACGGCTTGACCTCTTCTGGAAGGGTGGCCTTATTCTGTACAACCCGGAATGCCACTGTTAATTAGTACCCAAGAATATTTCTATCCGGCCTATGAACATTATTGCCACCCATGCCACTATATGTTTAGCATTTAGACCGATGAACGGGTCTTGTAGGCCTACTTCACAGATAGCATCAAGAGCAAGCATAAATATCAAGAAACTGAGGTAAGGATGCTGCGCTCCCTTGTCATCTCCATCTTCCTATGTGCTTGCGAAACATGGACCCTCACAGCAGATCTCCAACGGAGAATACAAAGCATGGAAATGAGGTGCTACAGAAGACTTCTGGGCATTTCCTATACCCAGCACATCACCAACGACGAAGTCCGACAGACCATCACACAAGCCATTGGACAACACGATGACCTGCTCACAGTGGTGAAAATACGGAAACTCCGATGGTATGGCCACGTCACCAGATCATCAGGTCTTGCAAAGACCATCCTGCAAGGAACAGGGCAAGAAGGTAGAAGAAGAGGGAGACCGAAAAAGAGGTGGGAGGACAACATTCCAGAATGGACTGGTTCGACACTGAGCGAAACAATCAGGGTTGCTGAGGACAGGGAAAGATGCAGTACGCTGGTTAAACGATCATCTGTGGTGCCCTACGACCTCCAAGTTACGGGATAGGATAAGAAAGGATCAAGAAACTGAAGTCATCGTCGTTCCCTGATCGTTTGACTTTTGTCTGGTTTTCGCTGAACATGCAAATCTTCCGGTTCTGCCTAGTAGCCTACGTGAGAACTCCTACTCTTGAATGAACAGTAGGAAACAGCAAGCTTATTTATATGTTTTTGCTGTTTATTTTGAACCCGTAGAAGAAATGAAAACAAGTTGCAGATATTCTCTAAAGGTTTTTTGTTTGTTACCTGATATTATATTCTTTTATGTTCTATTCTGTTTTGTTCTATTCTGTTTTGTTCTATTCTGTTTTGTTCTATTCTCTGTTCTGTTCTATTCTAGCCTGTTAAATTCTATTCTGGCGGGAATTGCTCTAGCCACTCAACCACAATCAGTTTATTTGTTGGCAATGCGCGAGTCTCCATCAGAGCGCGTGCGACGATGCAAAGCTAGACCTATTATCGACCAGCCGTCGTAGTTTCGTATCGTCGTTCATTCACACCCCGTGCTCGACCCTGCTAGATGTACGGTAACACGCACCCCAGAAGTAAGTGTCTTTGGTCTCTCTGTTGACGAGCTGATCTGCATAATTATTCCACCATAGGTGACAAAGCAGCTGTCCCACCCCCACTTCTAACACCCCCACCAAAATAAATGTGCCGTATTCCTCCATCACCACTACTGTTCTCTTCGCACATCCACCCACGCTCTGTAATTTTTTCTTGGCCCTTACCCCTATTTTCCTCTTCTACCCTTCCCCGAGGGATCGCTTGCCTATTCGCTATTGTTCATTCATAAAACAAATAAACAAATGGTTGAACTGATGATAAAAAAAGAAAAGAAATGAAAGTACCAAAATGATGACCAACAATACCAAAAGCATAAACATGGACATCAAAGTCCAATCCCTCAACACAGTGCATAGCTTCAAATATTTAGGATCCATTGTATCAGACAAGGCGTCTTGACAGGAAGTCCTCTCCAGGATCGCACAAACAACTGCTGCCCTGACAAGGTTGAAGCTCATTTGGAAAGACAGGACCATCAGTCTACATTCTAAGGTAAGGCTGCTGCGCTCTCTTGTCATTTCCACCTTCCTATACGCTTGCGAAACATGGACTACAACAGCAGATCTACAATGAAGAATACAAAGCATGGAAATGAGGTGCTACAGAAGACTTCTGGGCATTTCCCATACCCAGCACATCACGAACAACGAAGTCCGAGAGACCATCACACAAGCCATTGGACAATACGATGACATGCTCACAGTGGTGAAGAAACGGAAACTCCGATGGTATGGCCACGTCACCAGAGCATCAGGCCTTGCAATAACCATCCTGCAAGGCACAGTGCAAGGAGGCAGAAGAAGAGGGAAACGGAAAAAGAGGGGTGGGAGGAAAACATTCGAGAATGGACTGGGTTGACACTGAGCGAAGCCATGAGGGTTGCTGAGAACATAGAGAGATGGAGTACGCTGGTTAAATGACCATCTGTTGTGCCCCAACGACCTTTGAGTTACGAGATAGGATAGGATAGGATAGTAATGAAAGTCGATACATTTTTTGCGCATTTATTCTACATAAAAACAGTGTATCTAGTTTCTGACCTTCTATTCCATCTGAATACCTATATAGGGTACGTTTAGTTACACCACGGAATTTCATACGGAAGTGTGGATCCCATTTGATTGACTACCAGAGTTCTCTGCCTAAAAATGTAAAATATCTGCTAGTTGGATTGTGGCTTTTATTTTTACCGGGAGATTTAATCTTTCAGATAATCAGCTGACGAAATGACCAATCAAATTGCGTTTATCAAGTACTATACCTTTTAAATGGTAACACTTACGACAGTTCACCAATTCGAGGATGAAAAGCCGCCATTGTTATTTCACTTGATCTGTCCTATAATACACGCCAACTGATTTTCAGTGAATTTTTTCCCGCTGCTACTATCGCACTCCCGTGAGCTGGCCTTTCATGTGATGCCGTCACTTGACTTTTTCAATGTATTTGTGACTTTTCCTGAGCCCCATAAATTGCGCTATTGCTGGTGAACACGCTAAAAATAAATTATTTTAGACTGTTTTTGTTCACGCACGCTGCTGTTTTCACCGACCTTCGCCCGTTTTAGTGTAGCCGAGTGGAGTACTTGACTCCCGCCCGTCGGCCACGACCTTGAGAACACGGCAGGACTCGTAAGAGAGACATAAAAATTGTTGCCTTTTAAGGCAGGGAAGCGTGTTGATAGTAAACCGGATTGCTGGCTACTAGTGCCACGACACTCTCTGCAAGTCACTGCCACCAACCTGTATAAAATGCCTGCTCGCCACCAAAAGCAGAAGACGAATGGTCAGGCGGGGAAAAAATATGTCGTGTCGCCTGGTCCTGCATAACCCAAAGGCCACACCAAACGATTCTGCACAACAGGAGCTACCCAAGGCTAGTCTAACCAACTCTCTCCCAAGAGTGAACAGTCGCCTCCCATTCCGCCACATTAGCATTTCCGGATGACCGCCAGTCATCCCGGTAGCTGCGGGTGACTGTTTACACCATCCGTGCATCCTGACATACCTCACTAGCAAGGAGGAGAAGAAGGGAGAGGAGGAGGAGAAGGAGAAGAAGAAGAAGAAGAAGATGATGATGATGATGATGATGATGATGATGATGACTATGATGACTATCTTGGTGATGGCATGGGGTAAGTACGATAGTGATGGTAATGGAGGCGGGGGGGGAGAGATTATCATAATGGTGGGTGTTACGTTGAAACGCGAAGGATAGTATGTCTGGGCGCGCACGATAGATCGATGAGTGAGCAGGCTGCGTGGATAATCGAATCCGAACTTACACTCATCAGGAGAATTCACGCATTGGGGCTGAATCTACTACTGATAGAAAAACACCAACATCGAATGAGTGTAACATTTTGGGGGCCAAGTCGTCGATTCACGCCATAGCCAAGGGTCCAACTGCTACAACAAGCGAGTCAACGTTACGAGAGGCAGTCATCGAGGGTAGCCGCCAAAGAGTTGCGTCGGGAGGGGCCAACATACTGGGACTACATCCAATAGATTCGGGTTGACTGCAAGGGCGTGTAGTCGCTGAAGAGTTGCTTCGTGAGCGAACAACAGATCGGGACTACGTGGCTGCCGCAAGACTACGTCGAGGGACAGTCTCGGAGCTACATCGCCAGTATTAGAGAGAGCGACGAGCGGACGTCGCGTCTACTTCAGCACAGGAGCGTATACATCAACACCAGCGTGGTGCAGCGTCGCATACGACGAGGACAGCGGGGCCTGCGTCAGCGAAGGCGACTAGTGGCAAGCATCAGCGCTACTGCAGAAAGCGTGCTGTTCTAGAACAGTCTAGAAAGGTACAGCACAGTCAAGAACTTTCCAGAAAAGAACTTTCCAGAAAAGAACTTTCCAGAAAAGAACTTTCCAGAAAAGCACCAAGATGGCTGACTTCTGTCAGAAAGGAATTGAAATGAATCTAAAAGGCAAGCAGCTGACGGAGTACGTCAAGTCTCAGGAGAGATTACAAGAAAGAAAACAGGAAGAACAGCGTCGCCGAGAAGAAATAGAATTGGAACAGAAGCGTCTGGAAATTGAACAGCAGCGGCAAGAAAGAGAAGAGCAGCGGAAAGAAAGAGAAGATGAGCGCAGGCGTGAGGAAAGAAAAGCTGATCGGCAGTTCCAGCTAGAAATGGCGCGTATCCAAAACAATCAGCATGCGCCACAAGTTGTCAGTGACAAAAAAGCTCCAAAATTGCCAGCGTTTGTCGACGGGAAGGACCAGATCGACAGTTATTTGGCGAGATTTGAAAGGTTTGCCAAAAGCTCTAACTGGCAACCTCAAGACTGGGCGATTCGACTAAGTGCACTTCTAACGGGGCAAGCACTCGACGTCTACACCAGACGTCTTGAAAGAGGCCATATTGCAGTGCTACAACTTTACAGAGAAGGGCTACCGTAAACGCTTCCGTGAATGCCGGCCTAAGTCAGACGAGACGCCAAAGCAGTTTGTGGAGCGCCTGTCGTCATATCTACACAAGTGGATGGAATTATCAGGCGAAAGGAAGTCTTACGACAGTCTCCATGACCTGATCGTGAAGGAACAATTTCTCAATGCCTGTCACAAGGACCTAGCGACCCACTTAGAATTACAAAAGCTGCAGACGCTTAAAGATGTGACTGAGGCTGCTGAAAGATGTCTTATTGCTTACGAGAAGACGCTGGGGCCACCCAGCGCGACGAAACATTTTCAGAAGACTGGAAACCATGGGAACCAGATCCAGGGAAGTCAGACGAGCCAGAGACAGACGGATTCCACGCCACCTCCCAGGGAAGGGCATTTAAGAGGCTGTTTTATCTGCAATGCTACAGACCACAGAGCGGCTAACTGTCCTCAAAACAAAAGTAGCGGACAGCGGAGCAATACGGACAATGCAGCGGTGGGCAACCGGCAGAGGCGGTTCTCCAATCAACGGCAAACCAGTAGATCTGACCATCAAGTGTGCGGCGGGAGCGTCATTCTTCCGAGTGAGACCGAGCGCACAGCTACTCATGCGGACGTGCAAGAGTGCATAACTGACGGCCAGCTTCTCCTTGCCAACGGGAAATCCATCCCCGTCGTCGCCAGCGCAGCGATGACCGTCCAGAACATGCCTGTTTCCAAAGGACGCGTCGGAAATCATGAAGTGACTGTTCTAAGAGACTCTGGCTGCAGTGGGGTCATCGTCAGAGAAGACCTCATCGCTAAAGAACAGTTCACTGGCGATTCGAAATGGACACTCATGGCCGACAGCAAATGTGTGAAAGCGCCAGTTGCGAAGATAGGCGAAGTAGAAGCGGTTTGCCTGAAGAAGCCGCTGTATTATTTGATGATCGGGAATATCGACGGCGCGAGACGACCCGACGACCCCGATCCAGAATGGAGTCCTGCCTCAACTCAACGCGTCGAAGTTGCGGAGGAGGATCCAATGCCATTTCCCGATGGAGACATTACAGAGCTGCTACGGGACAATGTGGTTACTCCGGGTCAGCCCTGCCGACCAGAGATCGTCGGTGCTGTTACTACCAGGGCCCAGGCCAAGAGAGACAAGACGTCTACGCCACTGAAGGTCGCCGATAACTCAAAAGCTGCCATCGTGGACAGAGATAAGCTGATCCAGCTCCAGGAAGCTGATAGTACTTTAAACAAGTACAGGAACCGCCATGACAATGTGATCAAAGGCAGTGGCACGGTCTATTTTGAGGTGAAGACCAAGATCCTGTACAGAATCTTCCAGCACCCGAGGGTCAACGGAGGGAAACCACTACGTCAAGTCTTGGTACCGTTACCCCTAAGGCGCCAGGTGATGGAAGTAGCGCATGACTCAATCATGGGAGGTCACCTGGGTATCAAGAAGACGTCGGATAGAATCCAGGCGGTGTTCTACTGGCCAGGACTTCATGCGGACGTCAGCCGTTTCTGCCGATCATGTGACATTTGCCAGAAGACCATACCTCGAGGAAGGGTCCCTAAAGTGCCTATGCAGAGGATGCCTTTGATCGACCGACCTTTCAAGAGGGTGGCCTTAGATTTAATCGGCGAAATAAAACCTCCGAGTGAAGAAGGTCATCGATGGGTACTGACCTTAGTGGACTATGCGACTCGGTACCCAGAAGCAGTGCCACTGAAGAAGATTGACACTGAAACTGTTGCAGAGGCACTGGTGGACATGTTCAGCAGACTTGGAGTGCCTGAAGAAATTCTGACAGGCCTCGGGACGCAGTTCGTCTCTGACTGCATGAAGGAGGTCAACAGACTACTGAGCATCCGGCATTTGACTACGACACCCTACCATCCAATTTGTAACGGGCTTGTCGAAAAGTTCAATGCTACGCTGAAGTCCACCCTGAAGAAACTATGCAGCGAGCAGCCCAGACAATGGCATCGATACAACAATGCATTACTTTTCGCCTACAGAGAAGTACCGCAGGAGTCCACCGGCTTCTCTCCGTTCGAGCTGCTGTACGGAAGAACCATCCGAGGGCCGATGCACATCCTAAAAGAACTGTGGACGAAAGAAGTAGACACCCCAGAGGTGAAGAACAGCTACCAGTACGTGTTTGAGCTACGGGAGAAGCTGGAGCAGACTCTCGAGATAGCCAGAAAAAACCTGAAGAAGTCCCAAAACTGTGGAAAGCACTACTACGATCGTAGGGCCGTGAACAGGAAG
>CM072514.1:60188890-60273890 GCA_036898135.1 Oncomelania hupensis | reverse complement strand
AAGGATCTGTCGCCTCTAATAATCAAACGGCAAATATCTCTCTCTCTCCCTCTCTCTCTCCCCCCTCCCCTAGGTTCTCCCTCTTCCCCTCTCTCTCTCTCTCTCTCTCTCTCTCTCTCTCTCTCTCTCTCTCTCTCTCTATCTCTCTCTCTCTCAGTGCAAGAGCGCACGTTTGTGTAATGACATTTGTAAACGCAACCAGACCATTTTTCACGGGGTTATCTAGTCGAGCTGATCAGAAAAGTCACGGTTGATCTCTTTGTTACTCTGTAATTTTCATCCTTTTCTAGATAATATCTGAGCATTCATTGAAAACTGTTAAAATTATATCATGATGTAATTGATGTTCTTAGGCAATGTACCCGGTCGATAATTCCCTAGAAAGCCGGTGAGTGTTTTTAATAGCTGTATAAAAAAATCGATTTAAAGAGGAGTGTTTTTTTTAATATCATTGATTTTGTGGCACAATGTATTCTGTCGATAATTTCCTGGGCAATGCATGAGCGTTAATTTAATGGCAAGTCGAGAAAACCTTGCAACTGCACAAGTCTCTTTGTTATGTGAGGTTAAGACGAGCTCACTTTAAAATAAACAGCAGATTAATGTATTGATGGTTGCTCCTGGCAATGAGCCTTTGTTTGTTAGTGCACAAAGAATGCGTTTAGTCACATGCCATTTCCAATACCGCGAAAGTTTGTTTGCTATGTGATCGGTGGCAAACAACACAATAACATTTATTGAATACTTTCCTCTTTGGCACGCACTGCATAATGATTTTTGTATCGGAAAAGTCGCTGAATCGATGATGAAAACACACCAGCGGACGTCAGCTACGACGTGCAAAGACAACACACGTAGAACCAGTTCCCGTTTACAGTACCCGCACAGTGGGAGTTGTTAAGGGGCAAGAGTCACCCAAACGATGGTACCAAAACTGTGTTTCTGTTTTCTGTTGCTTCTAGGTGACGAAATGGGGAGATGTTTTGCAGGATTTCTCAAAAGACCTAACAGTTGCAGAAAACAATAAGTTTATGTGCAAATTTTAAATATAAGTACTTAAAAAAATTAAAAACAAAAATTGCACCTGTGGACCTCGAAAAAATGCCCCATTCCGGGACATTTGACTGCACTCTGGCATGAAAATAAATTTGCCAGTTGAACACAAATTAGGACACGTGCTCTACAATCAATTACCTACTGCATGAACTAAAATCTTGATGTTTTGTGTAAATTTTCTTGCCGAGGCAATAAAACTTATAATTATTTATAAGAAAATCATCAATCACAATATAAATTTTAAACAAAGAATTCAGCTTGATTTTAGACAAACTTTATCCATTGTAATATTTTAATGATGTGAAAAATTAATTTTAATAGATACAAATCTGTGGAAGATATTAAGGATATAGTATGCAAGTTGTGCCTTTTTCGCAACGCTTTGACGCCTAAAAAATGACACATTCCTATCGGAAATGATGTCAGTATTCATCATTTCTGTCGTCTGTTTCATACTAACAGTAACCTTCTAAGTTTATACTGACTAAACAAGCAAAGGCTTAAAGAGCTATGTAAACGGGGCTCTTGTTACATGAAACAGACGACAGAAGTTGTTCTATGGTACACATTTCTTATGCTGACGAAAGCCCAGTAGGCAGTGACATCATCCAGCTTACGTTAGAGCGCATCGATTTTACAGCCAATCAGAACACAGCTAGCTTAGGTAGACCAGTTCTGCCTGGTTCAAGCAGAGAGGTAGAAGATTCATTCTGCGTTCAAGCTGATAGCAGTACACAGCTACACTCTAGAAAATCTCTCCACTGACAGACTAGGGAAGCAGGGCTTGTTGAAATTCGAATTCAATCAAGTTAGCCACGGCCTGACATTGTCAAAGAGACGAGCAGGCATTATATCGTGAGCCCAACCAGGCGAAAGACAAAAACAAGTCGTCGCTGAACGTTGGCCTGCCGAGGCATCTAATGCACTGAGCGGAGAGAGCCCACCAGTCTAGCCACAAGAAGAAGACTCCACCACAACACAGCTTATCAAGGAAGCAACCACAACGCAGCGCTTCGACCACACAGTTAAGTGCCTCTCGAAACAGTGCACTAAAACTGGTATCAAAGGACCACAGTAGTCCACTCTTCTAGAACTCTGACCATTAGGGCAAAACGTATCCAGTGCCCGATGATGATAAAGTAGCTGCACAGACCGAGCTAAACAAATAAATGTATTAAGTTAAGTCACAAGGAGATTACTAGCGATCCCCACCGACAACAGACGAGTGGGTAATAGCATTCCATTGTGCAGAGCCCAGCAACAATAGACCCACCTTCACACATACATGCATACATACATACATACATACATACATACATACGAACAAGTTATTATATGTCAAATAAAATATGTGCACTCCATGCCCCATTGGACGCCCAGGCCAAATAGGCAAGGGCGTCCAATTAGGCCTGCACAAGGGTTCTTGATAGGATTTTGTTTAACCCTGAGGGTCAATGGCTAGTTGTTATCTATCTATCTATCTATCTATCTATCTATCTATCTATCTATCTATCTATCTATCTATCTATCTATCTATCTATCTATCTATCTATCTATCTATCTATCTATCTATCTATCTATCTATCTATCTATCTATCTATCTATCTATCTATCTATCTATCTATCTATCTATCTACGTGTCTGTCTCTCGCTGGACCCTATCTATCTATCTATCTATCTATCTATCTATCTATCTATCTATCTATCTATCTATCTATCTATCTATCTATCTATCTATCTATCTATCTATCTATCTATCTATCTATCTATCTATCTATCTATCTATCTATCTATCTATCTATGTCACGGACCGGGTTTATACTAGTCCGGTGACTTTTTGTGTGTTGTAGTATCTTCCTGTGTGAAGATATAAATTATAATATTTTTATTGATTACTAATTTCTGATTGGTTGAGCTAGTCATGTGACGGTTCACCAATTACATGTATTCAAGAAAAATGTTTGCATTCTTCTTTTGTATGTACCACGGAGTGGTTGTGTTTGTACTTCTGGCAGCTGCGTCTGCAGGTATATATTTATTGGTTTATCATTGAAATATTGTATTATGAAACGTAGGAATATTTAACCATGATTATATTCTACTTATTGTGGAATAAGAATTAATAATGAATAATTTTGATATTAGTATGAAGGATGGATAAGGGGGGTGATGGAGATGGTGGATCGTTGTATATTTTTGAGTAACGAATTGAAATTGGATTAGTATTTGATTTGAGGTTGAAACCTCAACTTGCAATGTAAAGTATTATATTTATTTTTGTGAATGAAAGTAGTCAGCGTCAAGATGTAATAATTAGTGTTATAATTAGAGTTACAATTTTTGCGTATGTGTGAACTGTGTTCGACACATATGAAAGTTGAATTATATTGCTAGTCTGGTCCTGTCACAGAGAGAGAGAAAGGTATATGTGGTAATACAGAAAGTCTATGTATCAAGATATTTAGTGGGGGAAAACTTGTATGTTTTCAGAAGTCTCCGGCTGAGGGGCCTCGAGGCGAAAGAGAAAGAAGAAGAAAGCAGAGAAGGAGAAGAAGGAAGAAGAAGAAGAAGAAGAAGAAGAAGAAGAAGAAGAAGAAGAAGAAGAAGAAGAAAGGAAGGAAGGAGAAGAAGAAGAAGACGAAGACGAGAAGAGGAAGAAGAAGAAGAAGAGAAGGAGAAGAAGAAGAAGACGAAGACGAGAAGAAGAAGAAGACGAAGACGAGAAGAAGAAGAAGAAGTCGTGAAGAAGAAGGGTGGAAGTATCGAGAAGGGGCCAGAGAAGAAGCCAAAGAAGAAGACGAAGAAGAAGACGAGAGAAGCAACCACTGCTACATCAGCAACCACTGCTACATCAGCGGCGGCAGCAACCACTGCTACATCATCAGCAGCAGCAACCACTGCTACATCATCAGCAGCAGCAACCACTGCTACATTATCAGCAGCAGCAACCACTGCCACCTCAGCAGCAGCAGCAACAGCGGCAGAGGCCACAGCAGCAGCAGCAACAGCAGCAGCAGCAACAGCGGCAGCAGCCATAGCAGCAGCCGTGGAGGATTATCGGGAAGGCGGAGAGGAAGATAGATAGAGGAGAAACCCCAGGGATAGATAGATAGAAAGGCCAAGGATAAGGAAAGGAAGACAGTGTATAGACAGAGACAGAGATTAGAGACAAAGAAAGACACAGTGAAATTCTAACCTCCATGAGACTATTGGGGAAACTCTCTCTCTCTCTGTCGACAGTGACCAGATCGATATTGGTGTTTATGGTGACTGGTGTTATTTGGATTATCTGAATGGGACTTATTTGTGGTTTTGTGAAAGTGTGTTTTCACGGATTATCGCTTCAAGTACGTGAGTACAAAACTACTTAAACGTTTTTTCATATTATTGATGGAGTTATATGTACTTATGTAAACTTTTGTTGATTCTTGTTATTTTCTAGTAATAGAAGGGGGTGTGACAGCAAAAGAAGTTTTGAGAGTTAGGAAGTGTGAGACGGGCGAACACGCAAATCATTCACGCACGCATACACGCAATTCTTGAAATAACCCCTTTCGTTACAGTGGTGACCCTGAAACCCGTAGTTAGTTAGTGAGAGTTTAGATTGTTTATTTGTTATCTATCTTATTTGGAGTATATTGTGGGAGTTAATTGAATAAGTATAAGTTGAACAGTAGAAGGGTTTTGTATAAATTTTGGGCAGTTCACTTTGGTGTGCTAGGATTAAGTGTGTACTGTGTAACTGACTTGTTAAATTGTTGTTTTCATTTCTTTTTGGGTAGTGTGTTGTTGTTTATATAGATTATACCCCGCCTCCGATTCTTTACTTGCGGGTCTGATTCCTTGTATAGTTCTGGGATCAGAAAGGGCTTAGATTCATTTTTCTTCCTGTTGTATATATATTGCTAATTCTAGTTCAGCTTTTCAGTATTGTTTTGTTTTTCTTTCTATACTTATTAGGATCCTATCTTGTATAGTTATAGTTGTCACATCCCTATTTTAGTTGTTGTAGGTATTTAGGATTTAATTTTGGCATTTTAACGGAACTTCCGGTGTTTTCTAGCCGAAGTGGAACTTAGTTGTTTTTCTATTGATTTCTTGGATTCTATTGTACCAATATTAGTTTAGAATTTTAGTTCTCTCTTTGTTGTGTTGTTATGTTGTTGTCGTTGTTTGTTTATTTAGTATAGTGTTTCATTATTATTACTATTTGTTTTGTTTGTTTGTTTTCATTTCAAAACAAATTACTTGTAAAATTTCACCTGTCATAATTTAGATTTGAATATTGGTAGTTATTAATTGTTGCATTTAGTATGGTTTTCTAATACTTGCTTGTACTTAGACTGAATATAATCTAAACATTGTTCTCTTTTCTTTTATGGTATGCTGTTTGTTGGACTTGAACTTGTTTTCATTTCGAAATAATTTCCTGGTGTTAACTTAAACTTGCATTGATTTCAAAATACTTTTCATCTGACAAACTTCGCTTGCTTCGATTTTGAATAATTTTCTTTTGTCAAACTTGAATTTGCTTTTGATTTTTGTGATATTTCTGGCCTTGTGAAACTTTTTTAAAAAAAATTGTTAAACTTGTATCAAACCTAAAGTTAGTCGTTGACTTGTCACTCGCTTTGTCTTACTTTTAGTAATTTGCTTTTGAATTCAGCTGACCATGTCTTCGGTTGAGGAATATGATACTTTGTTTAATTCATTTTTGACTCAAGCCCAGAAGTTAGGTTTTTCTGACGAAAAGCTACAGCAATACATTGAGCAGTGTTTTCAGAGACACGATAGGGCTAAGGAAAGAGAACAGGAAAAGGTTAAACAAGAACAGGATGCTAAAAAATTGCAGTTCGAACAGGATGCTAAAAAATTGCAGTTCGAACAGGATGCTAAAAAATTGCAGTTAGAACAGGAACTGGAACGGGAAAAGGTTAAACAGGAAAGAGAGGAAAAACGATTTCAGTTAGAACAGAATGCTAAAAGAGAAGAACAGGAAAGAAATGCTAAAAGAGAAGAACAGGAAAGAGAGGAAAGGAAATTGAAGATGGATTATCAGATGGAACTTGATAGACAAAGCCTTAAGCTAAAGGAAAAAGAGATTGAACTTCAGTTAAAACAGGCTGAATTGCAGAGCGAGACCACTACCCCTAGGACACCCCGAGGTTCTAATCCTTCATTTCCGAAGTTGCCCCAACTACCTGTTTTCAAAGAAGATAGGGACGACATTGATTCTTTTTTGTACCGGTTTGAGGCACATGCTAAGGCTCTCAATTATGATAGCAGTAAATGGGTGTTTACTTAACTGCATTGCTACAAGGCCCGGCTTTAGCTGTGTATCATTCTTTGTCTGCTGCCGGTGCAGTTTCATATGATGATCTTAAGCAAGAGCTTCTTAAGAAATTTCAGTGCACTGCAGATGGATTCAGGGAAAAATTCAGATCAGTTAGGCCTGAAGTGGGAGAAAGTTTTGTAACTTTTTCAAAGCGATTTTCTCACTTGTTGGAAAGATGGATCCAACTATCAGATTGTGAAAAGACTTTTGATGGACTATGGAATCTGATTTTGTGTGAGCAGTTTATTGCTTCTGTTTCGAGAGATCTCGCCGTGTTTTTGAAAGAAAGGAATTTGACAAAATTCGCGGCTTTGATAGACAGTGCTGAAGCATTTCGCATGGCTCACCCGGAAAAGAAACTGGCACGGAAGTCAGATGACTCGATTTTTGCATCCGCGTCTATTTCTCAGAATGTGCCCACTCAGAATCAATTTCGTGGGACTGGTCAAAGATGGAATAATTTCAGGGGATCGGGATTTCGTGGCTCTCCACGTGGAAACTACCAACCCGCAGGTCCCATTCCGAATAGGGGCTTTGCACATCAGAACATGAATACGCAACTGGGTGCTCAAAACAATCAGGCTCCTCGTGGTCGTGGCAATACGTATTCGGGACCTGGTCCTCGTTTCGCAGGCAGACCTCCTCTTAACAGGGGACAGAATAGTCAGGGCATAGTTTGCTATTGTTGTGGGGGTGTAGGTCACATATCAACGTGGTGTCCTTATGCTGTTGGCAATTCTGCTGTTGCCCAAGCTTATCCAGAGTCTCAAGACAATCAAAATGACTTTCAGGAATATCAGGACTCCCCAGATGACACTCAGGTGCAGTCAGCTTTGGTCACTGAGGTCGTTTGCTCAGTTTGTAATGAAAACTGTGGTCATCTCAAGCTAGTATCAGGTACCGTAAATGGCCTCAAAGCAAGTGTGCTCAGAGATACGGGTGCTACCATCTGTGGCGTTCGCAAGAGACTGGTTTCGGACGATCAGTACACTGGCGAAGAGTGTAAATGTTGGTCATTCGGTGGAAACATTGAAGAATTTCCGTTGGCCAAAGTGTCTGTCGACACTCCATTTTTCTCTGGCACTATTTTGTGTTGTGTTATTGATCAACCAGTGGCTGATTTGATATTAGGGAACTTGCCAGGTGTGTCTGACCCTCTTTCGGTTGCTACCACACTCATCCAGGATCAAGGTCATACTTGTTGTGTTACGACTCGTGCCCAAGGCAAGAGACAAGATATCCCAAAGAAACCTCTGAGTTCGGTCACACAAGACTTGAATGTATCGCCATCAGATTTTGCTCGGTTGCAGAAGCAGGATGATAGTCTATCACCCTTGTTTGATCTTTCAAAGTCAGGTCAAATTCAGACAGTAGGATCAGCTTCAGTTTCCTACTTTGTTCAAAATGACATTTTGCATAGGCATTACGAAAACAGCAAAAGGACATTAGACCAGTTAGTAGTCCCCACTACTCTAAGATCCTCAGTTCTTGTCACAGCCCACGATACGATCATGGCTGGTCATTGTGGCATCCGTAGAACAACAGACAGAATACTATCGGAATTTTTTTGGCCAGGGGTGTCCGCTGACACAAAAAGATACGTTAAAACGTGTGACATTTGCCAGAAGACATCTTCAAAAGGTCGAATTCCACCAGTTCCTTTGGAAAAGATGCCGACTATCTCAGAACCATTCAAACGGGTTGCAGTTGATTTGGTAGGACCGATTTCTCCGCCGTCTGAGGAAGGTTACAGATACATACTCAGCATCATTGATATAGCCACACGGTACCCTGAAGCTATTCCGCTCAAACACATTGACTCGGTTTCGGTCGGTGAAGCACTGTTTTCCGTTTTCTCGCGTATGGGATGTCCACAGGAAATTTTGTCAGACTGTGGTACTCAGTTCAACTCGGATCTCATGCGTGGAATCCATTTGCTATCGATCAAGGCCATTCATACGTCGCCATATCACGCACAAGCTAATGGCTGTGTTGAACGTTTTCATGGGACGTTGAAACCGATGTTGAAGAAGCTCATTCAAAAACAACCAAAAGCATGGCATCGGTATTTGCCCGCGGTACTTTTCGCGTGTCGAGAACTTCCTAGTGAGAGCACTGGATTCTCACCATTTGAACTTTTGTTTGGTCGTCGCGCTCGCGGACCCATTCAACTACTTGCGAATACTTGGTCACAAGGTTCTCAAAATGAAGATGCAAAGACTCTGTACAAGTATGTGTTTGATCTCAAAAACAAGATCCTGGAATCTTGTGAGCTGGCTCAAGAAAACATAAAGAAAGCTGAAGCCAAAAACAAGCACTATCATGATAGGAAGGCAAAGCCTCGGTCTTTCAAGGAAGATGACGAAGTCCTGTTGTTGCTTCCTACGGATTCTAATAAATTGCTCATGCAGTGGAAAGGTCCCTTCCGAGTTAGCAAAGCTATGCATCCGGACTATCAGATTGTCATCAACGGAAAGACAAAAGTTTTCCATGCGAATCTTTTGAAAAAGTACCTTAGGCGCCAACCAACTGCTCAGATTGCACTGGAGGTAAATAATTCTGATGATATAGGCTTAGTCAAACGTGCTGACGAAGTTCACGCTGTTAATGTGGGTCGGTTGCCCAACGTGCCTTGGAACGTCATCCAACCATGGGATGATGAGCTACACGGTGCTGATGCCGTTGCTCAAGGTCTGCGGCAGGTTATACCAGTTTTTACAGACTCGGTCCAAATAGCATCCGTGGCCGTCATTTCAGCAGAAGCTGATTCAGATAATATCGTCATACCCACTGTGTCGTCTGCGCAAACTGAAAGTGTAAACGATCTCCACCTTGATGACAAGTTGACATTTGCTCAGAAACAACAACTTCGTGGTGTTTTTGCAGATTTTTCAGATATTCTCACCACCGCCCCAGGCACTTTTCAGGGGGATCTTTTTCATGACGTCTTGTTGACGTCAGACGTACCCGTAAGACTTAGACCCTATGATTTGCCGTTGACATCTAAAGAGACAGTTGAAAGAGAAGTCAAGTCTATGCTCGAAATGGGGGTTATTGAACAGTCACGCTCCCCATACTCATCTCCAGTTGTCCTAGTTGGAAAAAAAGATGGCTCGACTAGATTTTGCATAGACTATAGGCACCTCAACAAAATCACAGTTTTTGACGCAGAGCCAATACCTAACATTAATGATTTGTTTGCACAACTGGCTGACGGTACTTATTTCACAAAAATTGACCTCTCGAAGGGCTATTGGCAGATTCTGGTGAACCCACTTGACCGGCCAAAGACTGCATTCGCAACCCATGTAGGCCTGTTTCAGTGGATTAGAATGCCTTTTGGCTTAGTCTCTGCTCCCGCTACATTTGCACGCATGATGCGACTGTTGAGGCTTGACGAGGTGTCTTCCATCAACTTCTTCGATGACATTCTGACATGTAGCACTACTTGGAACGGTCATCTCGCACATGTGCGAGGTGTCCTTTCAAAGTTGCAGTCTGCAGGTCTTACAGCTAGACCGTCCAAAATTTTCGCCGGGTTTCAAGAACTTGAATTTTTAGGCCACATTGTAGGTCGTGGTACCTTGAAACCTGAAAGTTCCAAATTGCAGAAGATGTTGGAAATAACCGTTCCCAAAAGCAAACGTCAAGTTCGTTCAATTCTAGGACTCATCAGCTATTACAGACGCTATGTGCCAAACTTTGCCACGGTAGTCAAACCCCTCACAGACTTGGTCGGCTCGGGTTCGCACAGACAAATTAAATGGACTGATGAGTGCGAAGTGGCTCTTCGAGCTGTCCAACGGATCTTGTCAAGCTCGCCTGTGCTTGTCTTGCCAGACGTATCGCGTTCATTCGTAGTTCGCACTGACGCGAGTGCTTTCGGCATAGGCGCGGTTTTGCTTCAAGATCATGATGGTGAATTGCACCCCGTCACATTCGTCAGTCGCAAACTGCTTGATAGGGAAACACGGTACAGCACCATAGAGAGAGAATGCTTGGCTATCATTTGGGCCCTCACAAAGCTTTCAAAGTATTTGTGGGGAAAGTCGTTCATTCTTCAGACTGACCATCGGCCATTGTCTTACTTGCGTTCAGGTCAGTTCAAGAATGCTCGAATCACACGCTGGGCGTTGGCACTCCAAGAGTTTCAGTTTGAAATTGAAGCTTTGCCTGGTACTGCCAATGTTTTTGCAGATATGCTGTCAAGATCAAATGTTGATCAGTGTATTCCATAAAATCTGTGGAAAATGAACATGCTTTGTATATAATTCTGCTGTTGTATATTGAATGCTTGGAAATCTATTGGAATACTGTAATATGATATGTTATGTACCTTATTGATTTTTGGTTTCACTGTATCACGATAACATGCTTGGACTTGAACTACATATTTTGTACGTCTATTGCGTTTTGGGTGATTGCTTAATACAATAGTGTTTATGATTGAGATAAGTGCTAATGACTAGTTTTCTCTTTTTGCTTCTTGTACAGTATAGGTGGACATGATTGTAATAATTTTTTCTTTCTGATAAAATTCAGAAAACTCGGGCGTTTTCTTTTTGCAGGGAGGGGGTATTGTCACGGACCGGGTTTATACTAGTCCGGTGACTTTTTGTGTGTTGTAGTATCTTCCTGTGTGAAGATATAAATTATAATATTTTTATTGATTACTAATTTCTGATTGGTTGAGCTAGTCATGTGACGGTTCACCAATTACATGTATTCAAGAAAAATGTTTGCATTCTTCTTTTGTATGTACCACGGAGTGGTTGTGTTTGTACTTCTGGCAGCTGCGTCTGCAGGTATATATTTATTGGTTTATCATTGAAATATTGTATTATGAAACGTAGGAATATTTAACCATGATTATATTCTACTTATTGTGGAATAAGAATTAATAATGAATAATTTTGATATTAGTATGAAGGATGGATAAGGGGGGTGATGGAGATGGTGGATCGTTGTATATTTTTGAGTAACGAATTGAAATTGGATTAGTATTTGATTTGAGGTTGAAACCTCAACTTGCAATGTAAAGTATTATATTTATTTTTGTGAATGAAAGTAGTCAGTGTCAAGATGTAATAATTAGTGTTATAATTAGAGTTACAATTTTTGCGTATGTGTGAACTGTGTTCGACACATATGAGAGTTGAATTATATTGCTAGTCTGGTCCTGTCACAGAGAGAGAGAAAGGTATATGTAGTAATACAGAAAGTCTATGTATCAAGATATTTAGTGGGGGAAAACTTGTATGTTTTCAGAAGTCTCCGGCTGAGGGGCCTCGAGGCGAAAGAGAAAGAAGAAGAAAGCAGAGAAGGAGAAGAAGGAAGAAGAAGAAGAAGAAGAAGAAGAAGAAGAAGAAGAAGAAGAAGAAGAAGAAGAAGAAGAAGAAGAAGAAGAAGAAGAAGAAGAAAGGAAGGAAGGAGAAGAAGAAGAAGACGAAGACGAGAAGAGGAAGAAGAAGAAGAAGAGAAGGAGAAGAAGAAGAAGACGAAGACGAGAAGAAGACGAAGACGAGAAGAAGAAGAAGAAGTCGTGAAGAAGAAGGGTGGAAGTATCGAGAAGGGGCCAGAGAAGAAGCCAAAGAAGAAGACGAAGAAGAAGACGAGAGAAGCAACCACTGCTACATCAGCAACCACTGCTACATCAGCGGCGGCAGCAACCACTGCTACATCATCAGCAGCAGCAACCACTGCTACATCATCAGCAGCAGCAACCACTGCTACATTATCAGCAGCAGCAACCACTGCCACCTCAGCAGCAGCAGCAGCAACAGCGGCAGCGGCCACAGCAGCAGCAGCAACAGCAGCAACAGCGGCAGCAGCCATAGCAGCAGCCGTGGAGGATTATCGGGAAGGCGGAGAGGAAGATAGATAGAGGAGAAACCCCAGGGATAGATAGATAGAAAGGCCAAGGATAAGGAAAGGAAGACAGTGTATAGACAGAGACAGAGATTAGAGACAAAGAAAGACACAGTGAAATTCTAACCTCCATGAGACTATTGGGGAAACTCTCTCTCTCTGTCGACAGTGACCAGATCGATATTGGTGTTTATGGTGACTGGTGTTATTTGGATTATCTGAATGGGACTTATTTGTGGTTTTGTGAAAGTGTGTTTTCACGGATTATCGCTTCAAGTACGTGAGTACAAAACTACTTAAACGTTTTTCATATTATTGATGGAGTTATATGTACTTATGTAAACTTTTGTTGATTCTTGTTATTTTCTAGTAATAGAAGGGGGTGTGACAGCAAAAGAAGTTTTGAGAGTTAGGAAGTGTGAGACGGGCGAACACGCAAATCATTCACGCACGCATACACGCAATTCTTGAAATAACCCCTTTCGTTACAATCTATCTATCTATCTATCTATCTATCTATCTATCTATCTATCTATCTATCTATCTATCTATCTATCTATCTATCTATCTATCTATCTATCTATCTATCTATCTATCTATCTATCTATCTATCTATCTATCTATCTATCTATCTATCTATCTATCTATCTATCTATCTATCTATCTATCTATCTATCTACGTGTCTGTCTCTCGCTGGACTTTTAATCTCTCTCTCTCTCCCCACCCTCTCTCTCTCTCTCTCTCTCTCTCTCTCTCTCTCTCTCTCTCTTTCTCAAAAGAATCATGTATTGTAAATGCTCCGCTAGTGCCAGTTCTGTTCGAGATCGCTATGCCAAACAAAAACAACAAAGAAAAAGAAGAAGAGGTGATTGTGGACCAGTTTTCCCTGTGAAAACTTCATTGATTGTTAAAAGTCGTGGAACAAAAAGGAGTCGGTTAGGGACCGCTAAACCAGACGTCAGACACCGGTCTCAAGACATTTATAATTCATGGGCCCCACATCGACCTGTAGGCCTGACTTCTTCACATGTCAAAACTACACGCTTCCGACCTTCTGGGGAACCTGGTTGTACTAAGAAAGGGAGCAGATGGTACAACAGTAACTGATGAAAAGTAATAAAAATAAAGAAAGAAAGCAAAGACAGAAATAAAGAAACGAAAGAAAAAGAAGGAAACAAAGAAAAAGAAAGAAGGAAACAAAGAAAAGAAAGAAAGAAGCAAAACAAAAACAACAACGACGAACGAGTGAACGAAAGAGAGAACGGAAATAAGAGAGAGGAAGGGTGAAAGGCGATAAGAAAAAAAATGGGGAAGTAGAGAGGGAAGGGGAGGGGGAGAACCCAGGAGAAATGAAAGAAAAAAGAAAACATAATTAAAAAAAAGAAAGGAAGACAAGAAGAAAGGGAAAAAGAGGAAGAATAAATAAAAGAAGGGAGAAAGAAGACCCCCTCCCCTCCCCCACCACCACCACCCCCAAAAACAGGAGAAAAAAGAAAACATAATTAAAAAAAAAGAAAGGAAGACAAGAAGAAAGGGAAAAAGAGGAAGAATAAATAAAAGAAGGGAGAAAGAAGACCCCCTCCCCTCCCCCACCACCACCACACCCAAAAACAGGAGGCACTGTGGTCTAATGGTAGTGCTTCGGCTTGCGGATCGGAACGTCCCGGGTTCGAGCCCTGGCCGGGCCATTGTGTTGTGTCCCTGGGAAAGACACTTTACTCCTGTTTTCCTACTCCTTCGGATGAGAGTATAAACCGAGGTCTAGTCTGTGTCGCATACATTCCATCATAACGGACTTTAAAGATCCTGACGCTCATGTCCTAGACGGGTGAGTGCCGGTGACAAGAAAACATCCAGCATGCACCTAGGTCCTTCTCCCCCATCCCTGGCTGCCCAGGATTGTGCTCAGTTGTCCGGGCATCAGACCAGGCGCCCAAAGGCTGCGGGTGGGCGTCTCGGGCGGCTTGAGTTAGATCCTGTATCGGCCAGCGCCTTGAGCAGCTCTTGAGCTGGAAAAAGCGCTATATAAGAACGATTAAATAAATAAATAAAAAACCAACAACAAAGAAACCCAAACAAACAAACAAAAAGATGAAAAGACATAAACGAAGCTAAAAAAGGACAAAAGGAAAAAAAAAGGACGAACAATAAATAAGAATTGACAAAAGAGGAAGTAATGGCAGCTGCAGCCACGATGGATAGTAGAAGAGTGCTGCTGCGGTAGAGGGGAGGATTTAGATAGAGGTGGACCAGTAATTCTTTGTGGAGATTGATCGTTCGTATTACTTTCTTGATTATTCACTGATATCCTGGGAAATACGGTAGTCGTGATAGCCTTGAAGGTTTTATTATTATTTTGTTAAAATGTTTTATTTCCAGACTTATCTTGGAAATATCTTGAAACAGTCCGGATTCACAACGAGCCAAAAGTCTGTCTATCGGTCGGTCAGTCTGTCTGTTTGTTAGTGCGTGGGAAGCCATATCTTCAGAACCTCTCTACGTATTTTGACCAAACTTCATAGGAACATTACACTGCCTCACATGCCATCATATTTGTTCTGCCGCAAAGGGTCATTTTTGTTACTAAAAACGTTCTGCTCCAAATCCTCAGAAACGGCTTACGCGATTGTGTTCAGCTTTGGTATAGAGGTACTTCAAGTCATGGGCCACACTTCATTAGTAGTTTGGTTGTCGGACTGTGACAAGGCGTACAATCTAGCCTGAGTCAGAGAGCACCCACTCCCCCCTCCCAACCATCCAGCTAACCCCTCTACACTTCCAGTCGACCCTTGGACGCGCGCTGGCTCATTCACTTAAGCCCCGCCCCTCGGGCATCAAGTTAAAGCCTGACACAGACCCAGACTCAGGGTCAGTCGCAAACCATCCAGCCTTCCAGCCACAACAACTTGTCCGAAGACACGTCTCCATCGACTGGCGACCTCTGAGCTTCGGCAGTACTCGTGTGCTTCACCCCGTCTTAGTCAAGACGGCTCCTGTTCAGGGCTCATACCCCAGCTTTGTATCATCTCTCAGTCGCTGACCCGCTGCAGGCCCCTGACAACCCAGGGAGTCAACGAGAAGTGTTCCCCCGAATTTCATCATCCATAGACAGCTAGCAACGTAAGCTGAAATCTACGCCTGTACCCCAACCAAGATTGGCATCCCCGGTCATTGCGCAAGAAGCGTGACCGACTGACCTGCATTCCAAGTGACGCCACGCTAAAACCTGGTCATCAGTCCAACCAGACTATCTTGGAACAACCACCGCCCTGCTATAACCAGCTAAGTTATTGACCCACGAGCATCACCACTCGAAGATCATCTGGCCAGAAACCAGCCAGATACACTCTTGCCCTATGACGATATCAGTCCACAGTAGCACTAGTACCCCAGAAGTCAACCACCCAGAATATCTCCGAGCTACTCCCTACTGATATAGACGCTACCCCCGTGACTCACTATTAGCATTACCTAATATAGACGACCCAATTCGACTTAAATAAACTTCACAGTTAGAAATTGCACTTACCCAGACTGGCCTTTGTATTCGAATTTCTCAACTAGTGTAGTATTCCATCTTTCTCGTCTACCCTTTGACTGTCTCTCATTTAGTTAGAAGCCCTAGCCTTAATTCTCTTGAATGTCATCGCATCATTAGCCTAACAAAGGAGGTAATACAGCGCTAGAGATTAAGAGCTTACCCTCCATTCCCCCAACCCCTTTCTTTGTGACATTAACTTTGGCGACCCCGACGAGACTAAAGACTTAGGTTCCCATCCCAACTTGACGAGACCAAAGACTTAGGTTCCCATCCCAACTTGACGAGACTAAGGACTTAGCTTAATTTTCACCCCAGCCCAGTAGAGATAGGACCCAGCCCCTAAGCCTAGGTAGTAGATAGCATAGCCCCATAGGTCCCCCACTGGCTTTTCCGAATGATGGTGTCTCGAAAAGGGTTTTTTTTGCATTCATTTTTGAATTTTGATTGATTGCATTTTGTCTTTGTGGTTGTGTTGTGTTGTATGCGCCCCTGTGCAGTTTCATCGTAGCTCATCCAGCCCACCCCCTTGTTTTCCGTCAGTGTACCCCCTTGTGTGCGCCCCTCATTCCGGTTAGGACTTTTCAGGGTAAGTCACCTCCCTTACCATGGCCGACCGGGGAGAGCTTGCGCTCAGGTACAAGAGTATTGGCGAGAGCTTAGGGCTCGCCGGCACCGAACTCAAGGACTACGTCCTGGCCAACGTAGATGCGGACGTGGCCGAGGAAAAGTTGAAGAGGGAAGAGAGGGCTAAAGAGCGAGAGGTGAAGAAGGAGGAGGAGAAAGAGCGCCTCGCCGCGGAAGAACGGGCCGCCGCCCGGAAGAGAGAGGAAGAGAAGGAGCGCATCGCCGCGGAAGAACGGGCCGCCGCCCGGAAGATAGCGGAGGAGGAGAAAGCCGCCGCTCGGAAAATAGCAGAGGAGGAGAGAGCCGCCGAGCGGAGAAGAGAGGAGGCGAAGGAGAGGATAGCAGAGGAGGAGAGGGCCGCCGCACGGAGGAAGGAGGAGGACGAGAGGGTCGCGGCACTTGAGGAGAAGAGGAAGGACAAGGAACTGGAACGGCGCCAAGCACTCCTCCAGCTTGAGCGCGATCGCCGCGATCTAGGCATCGCATCGCCCGTGAGCGAAGACTTCTCGCTCATCGCCCCCAGCTTCGCCACCAGCGCCGGAATATCCGCAATCCCCCCGCCGATTCCGGGGATGAACTTCCCCCTGGACCCATTCGTCGAACGGGACGAATCGATTGAAGTTTATCTCGCCCGATTCGAGATAGTCGCGGGAGAAAACAGCCTTGACCCCCAGTACTGGTATCGCAAGCTTAGTCATGGCCTTAAGGGGAAGGCCTACGAAATTCTGGCAAAGACGCCAACTTCCGAGGAGGGCGACTACCCCGCCCTCAAGAGAGCTCTGCTGCATGGATTTGAGCTCTCAGGTGAGCACTACCGCAAGAATTTCCGGAACTCCCGGAGAGAGAAAGGGGAGAAGTTTACGCAATTTGCCGACCGGCTAGCCACTCTACGGGACAAATGGATAGAGCAAACGGACGAGCCAAAAACGTACGACGGACTGCTCGAATTGATGCTAGCCGAACAACTCCGAGGGACAATGCCAGCGGAGCTTCGGACTTTCGCCGCCGAACAGGGAGCCGCCCGACTAGAAGACCTCATCATAGTCGCGGACCGCTACCTCACCGCGCACCCCGACGACAGACAGCCTCGCCGGGATCCGCCCGCACCCTCGTCACCGGATACCCGCCACCCGCCTCGCCGGCCCGTCCCGCCAGCGAATCACCGTCCACCCCCGCCTAAAGGACGCCCTAACCCCGGAGCAGAGCCTGGGAAGCGGAGCACAGAGCTCTACTGCGGCTACTGCCAGCGCCGAGGACACACCCGCGAGAAGTGTTTTCGCCGCATCAGCGACCAGCGTCGCAAACAAGGCACGGTTTTGGCCCTACGCCAAGTTACTCCCGACGGGAACCCGGCAACCCCCGTCGCCACTCCCACCGATCGACCGGCCGTCACCGAGCAAGTGACCGTCAACGATCGCCCAGCCCACTGTCTATACGACACGGGACTCACCTTTGACGCCGTCGTCCGCCGCTCGCTCATCAGGGAACAGGACCTGACCGGCGAAACTATCACCCTGAAGTTGGCCGACGCGTCTCAGCCCAGCACCACGCTCCCTATAGCCCGGATCCAAGTCACCAGCCGATACGTCACGGGGACCATTCAAGCGGCCGTGATGGACCAGCCCCTGTATGACTTGATCCTAGGATGCCGCTACGTATTCTTGGGTATGCCGCCCCAGCCGGTGGAGTCGATGGCCGCCGTCCAGACGCGCGCCCAGGCGAAAACAGCCGCGACACCACCCCCGATCCCCAACCAGATGCCGGAACAGATCCGGAAGGCCCAAGAAGACGACGTCACCCTCCGCAAGTGCTACGGAAAACTTCCCGCCGCACGCACTCCATCCAAGTCCGGGGACTTTTTCGTCGAAGACGGACTCCTCTTCCGTCAGAAGGACGACCATTCGCAACTCGTCGTACCTGCGACCCTTCGCCCCCAAGTCCTGGAACTCGGCCATAGCATGCCCCTAAGTGGACATATGGGCATAGGAGCCACCACTCTACGCATCAGCGCTCAGTACCACTGGCCCGGGATGACAGAAGACGTGAAGCGCTACGTCAAGTCCTGTCGCCAGTGCCAACGATACTCGCCCCGCCATCACACCGTACCGGTCACTATCAGCCCCACCGTAGTCGTCGGGACACCCTTCCAACGAGTGGCAGTCGACATAGTAGGACCCCTTCCGCGGACCAAGAAGCGGAACCAGTATCTGCTTACCCTTGTCGACGCTTGCTCTATGTGGTGTGAGGCCGTACCACTACCGAAGATTGACGCCGCCCGAGTCGCCGACGCGCTCGTCACCATATTCACACGAGTCGGATTCCCGGACAACATCTTGACCGACAACGGGTCCCAGTTCACCGGAAAACTCATGCAGGAAGTTTTCCAACTACTTCACATTCGCCATATCCGAACTCCACCCTACCACCCCGCAAGCAACGGACAGGTCGAGCGCCTTAACGGGACTCTCATCTCGATTATCCGCAAGATCGCCGACGAACAACCCGAAGCGTGGGACACCTACGTCCCGTCAGCACTCTTTGCGTATCGAGAGACCCCGCACACCTCCACCGGATACACGCCTTCCACGCTGCTTTTTGGGAGACCCCTTTCTGGACCTCTAGCCGCCCTACGACGTAGCTGGACCGACGCCAAACTGGACGAGGCACCGGTCGACGCCACGAAATACGTCACCAGGCTCCAGGAAACTCTCAAGGCCACATGGAAAGCCGCCTCCGCCAACCTGAAGAAGGCGAGAGAGAGACAAGCCCGCTATCATAATCGCCGCGCCCGGGACCGAGAACTGCAGGTAGGAGACCAGGTCCTACTACTTCTCCCCAGCGGCACGAACAAGCTAGACATAGCTTGGCAAGGACCCTACCCGGTGCTGGAGAAACTCTCCCGTACCACTTATCGCATCGAGGTAGGCGGAAAGCCCAGGACCCACCACATCAACTTGCTCAAGCGGTACCTGGAGCAACCCGCAATCGCCCCAGACACCCACTCGCTACTCACGGTCGCGCTGGCCGTCGAAGTAGACGGTACAGAGACCGGCGTCGCCGAATTTCCGCTAAAAGGGAAGGAATCCTTCCGGGACGTATCTCTGGACCCCTCACTCCCCGCCGGCCAGCAACGCCAACTACGCGCCATCGTAGCAGAATACAGGGAAGTCCTCACCGACATTCCTGGGAGGACGGACCTAGAAGAAGTCCAACTAACCCTGACGGACCCCACTCCCGTCCGCCAGAAACCGTACCCCGTCCCGCTATCCCAGCAGCAGGTAGTAAGGACAGAAGTAGAGGCTCTGCTACAAGCCGGAGTCATCGCTCCCTCCCGTTCCCCCTACAGCGCAGGTATAGTGCTATCACGGAAGCCCAGCGGAGAACATCGCCTCTGTATCGACTTCCGGCAGTTGAATCTCGTAACACAGTTCGTACCCGGACCCCTGTCCGACCCGACGGACTTGTTTGCGAAGCTACAGTCCGCCAGATATTTCTCCAGAGTGGATCTGAGCAAGGGCTTTTACCAGATCCCCGTGCACCCTTCATCCCGCCAGTACCTGGCCTTCAGCACGATGGACGGCCACTATGAGTTTAACGTTCTGCCGTTTGGTCTACACAATGCCCCAAGTATATTCAGCACGATGATGCGGAAGCTGTTGGACCCCCTCCACTGTCCGTCCCTACACTCTTTTATGGACGACATACTCGTCGCCACGGAGACATGGGAGGAGCACCTGCGAGTGGTGCGCCAACTCTTACGCCGCCTCAAAGAAGCTGGCCTCACTGCCCGGCCGACCAAATGCCAGTTCGGATACCAGGAGCTGGAATTCCTTGGCCACACCATCAGCCATGGACAGCTCCGGCCTCTGGAAAAGACTGTCCAGCGCCTTCGAGACGCGCCCCGCCCCAAGACCAAGAAAGATGTCCAGTCCTTCCTGGGACTGAGTGGCTTCTATCAAAAGTTTGTACCCGGCTACAACGGGATTGCCGCGCCACTATCCAGCCTAACCCGGAAGACCGCACCAGATCGAGTCGTCTGGACCCCGCAATGTGAAGCTGCCTTCCAGGAGCTCAAGGAGAAACTGACGTCACAGCCAGTCCTTCGACTCCCCAACCACGGACAGCCCTTCGTCCTGCGCACGGACGCCAGCGACGTAGGCCTCGGAGCCGTTCTACTCCAACGGGACTCCGCGGACGCCCCGACGCTCTTCCCCGTCGCGTACGCCAGCCGGAAGCTAAAGCCGGCTGAACTGAACTACGCCACGTCGGAGAAGGAGTGTCTCGCCCTCGTCTGGGCAGTCCAGAAGTTCCAGTTGTACCTCTACGGCTCACACTTTACCGTCCAAGTGGATCATCAGCCGCTCTCTTTCCTGGCGACATCTAAATCGCTCAACGCCCGGCTGATGAGGTGGGCTCTGCTGCTCCAAGCATACTCTTTCCAGCTGGAGCACATCCCAGGAAAAGACAACCACGGCGCAGACTTCCTCAGCCGCCACCCCGCAACAGACTCCATCGAGTCCCCACTGAGGGCCGACGCCCCAGCCTTCATACCCGCCGCCGCCCACTAACCGTAGCCGAGACCCGGCAGCTCCGCGGGCCCCAGCCTTGGGCATCCGCCATCGACTACCAGGAACCCCGCATCGCCCCGCATCTCCCGGATCGTCGCAACCATCCTCGCATCCCGCATCTGACCTCAGAGCTGATTGGCCGCGTCTCAGTCGAGGCCTAGGACCTCGCCTTTTTCCTTGGGGGGGCCTCTGTGACAAGGCGTACAATCTAGCCTGAGTCAGAGAGCACCCACTCCCCCCTCCCAACCATCCAGCTAACCCCTCTACACTTCCAGTCGACCCTTGGACGCGCGCTGGCTCATTCACTTAAGCCCCGCCCCTCGGGCATCAAGTTAAAGCCTGACACAGACCCAGACTCAGGGTCAGTCGCAAACCATCCAGCCTTCCAGCCACAACAACTTGTCCGAAGACACGTCTCCATCGACTGGCGACCTCTGAGCTTCGGCAGTACTCGTGTGCTTCACCCCGTCTTAGTCAAGACGGCTCCTGTTCAGGGCTCATACCCCAGCCTTGTATCATCTCTCAGTCGCTGACCCGCTGCAGGCCCCTGACAACCCAGGGAGTCAACGAGAAGCGTTCCCCCGAATTTCATCATCCATAGACAGCTAGCAACGTAAGCTGAAATCTACGCCTGTACCCCAACCAAGATTGGCATCCCCGGTCATTGCGCAAGAAGCGTGACCGACTGACCTGCATTCCAAGTGACGCCACGCTAAAACCTGGTCATCAGTCCAACCAGACTATCTTGGAACAACCACCGCCCTGCTATAACCAGCTAAGTTATTGACCCACGAGCATCACCACTCGAAGATCATCTGGCCAGAAACCAGCCAGATACACTCTTGCCCTATGACGATATCAGTCCACAGTAGCACTAGTACCCCAGAAGTCAACCACCCAGAATATCTCCGAGCTACTCCCTACTGATATAGACGCTACCCCCGTGACTCACTATTAGCATTACCTAATATAGACGACCCAATTCGACTTAAATAAACTTCACAGTTAGAAATTGCACTTACCCAGACTGGCCTTTGTATTCGAATTTCTCAACTAGTGTAGTATTCCATCTTTCTCGTCTACCCTTTGACTGTCTCTCATTTAGTTAGAAGCCCTAGCCTTAATTCTCTTGAATGTCATCGCATCATTAGCCTAACAAAGGAGGTAATACAGCGCTAGAGATTAAGAGCTTACCCTCCATTCCCCCAACCCCTTTCTTTGTGACACGGACAGTGGGTTCTTCGTCCCGTATTTCTTTTTTCTTTTTCTGTTGGCCTAATCTCAAGGATAACTGATCCGAAATTCATCATTTTTACGTTGCGGATACTTTACCTGCTGCAAAGCATGTTTGGTCATTGGTATTTGTGCTTTCTGTATCGAAACATTGGCTTATAGGATTTGAATAATTGTTTGCTTGCGGTTAGTTGAGATAGTGGCCTATCATTTCACGTTTTCCTTTGGCGTCTTTAGGTTAACGCCCAGTCACAACACTGACAAATAAATTAACACTTTGGAAAATGATTTTTAAATTATTTTAAAGTTTGTGTTGCTGTGTCTAGAAATACATTTTAATGGCTTGCCCTCTTGTTTTTAAGCTGCCATTGAAGTCATGTCTAAACTTTGGACTACTTGTTCAACTTGTTGTTGCTGGACTCCTTCTTCTTCTTTGTCGTTGCCGTCGTCGTCTTGCTGTAGTCGTTTACTATTACTCTTACCACTACACTACCATACTGCCGCTGCTGCTGCTACTACTACTACTACTACTACTACTACTACTACTACTACTACTACTACTTCTTCTTCTTCTTCTTCTTCTGTTGGAGGCTCTTCTTCTTCTGTTGGAGGCTCTTCTTCTGTTGGAGGCTCTTCTCCTGTTGGAGACTCTTCTTCTTCTTCTTCTGTTGGAGGCTCTTGAACGGGCGCAGACTGGGAAAGGAAGGGATGAAGCGGAAGCAGATCCTCCCCGACAATCAATGAGCAGATGCTGGAACTGTAGAGTTTAGTTAGGCAAAAAGCATTTGGTTATGAGGACTGTCGCAGCTTACGGAGACCGGCAAAGGTTGCACTGACGTGCAAATTGCTGGCAAGGGGCCGCTACTCTTGGGGGCAAAGGGGAGAGCAGCACCAATGATGGAATAGGTCTGACATTCCCCCTTCACTCCCCTGGTACTTGGCGTGGTCTCAGACCCCGGCCGCCTGCCAAACTGAATAGATCACGCTTGCAGGTGCTGCCTCTCTCCCCTCTTTTCTTTTCACATGAATGTAAGATGGATCTGTTTGAAATCAATACAAACGGAATGAATACTAGAAACTCCTTCAGAATGAGAGCGTACACCGATAAACACAGTGTAAACTGTGCACGCACGCATTCCATCGCAGGTATTTTCAAGATCCTGACGCTCAAGTCCTAGGAGAGGTGAGTGCCATCCACATAAAAACACCCACCAAGCACTAGATCCATTCTTTCCCATCCCCGTTGCTCAGGCTTTTGCTCAGTTGTCTGGGAAGTCACACAATGCTCCTATGGCAGCGTGTGGGCGTATCGGGCGGCTTGAGTTAGATCCTGCAACGGCCACCGCTTTAAGCAGATTTTTATCTGGTAAAGCGCTATAAAAGAACAATAGGTAGACATAGATAGATAGATAGATAGATAGATAGATAGATAGATAGATAGATAGATAGATAGATAGATAGATAGATAGATAGATAGATAGATAGATAGATAGATAGATAGATAGATAGATCCTATCTTATCCCGTAACTCGAAAGTCGTTGGGGCACCACAGATGATCGTTTAACCAACGCACTCCATCTTTCTCTATCCTCAGCATAGATAGATAGATAGATAGATAGATAGATAGATAGATAGATAGATAGATAGATAGATAGATAGATAGATAGATAGATAGATAGATAGATTTTAAAAAAAAAACTTAATTAAGTGATTATTAAGTATAATTAAGACTTGTGATGTCATGCAGCAGTGCGCACAAACATACATAGTACCAAGAAATGTTCAGCGCATTTGAAAGGCATCAGTGCTGGCAAACTATACACCATAGAATTGTGTACCAAATAATTGTTTGCATCCAACGCATTTGAACCATCTGTCTCATTATAATGTATTAAGTATGAGTTTATTTTCGCCAAGAATGTTTGCTTGTGTGTTTGTTTGGTTATTTGAATACCCCCGTTGGGGTGCCGGGGGTTTCAGTATAAATAGTATCCCCACTTTCTGGAAATTTAGTGCTTTAAATTCCCACTGTCGCTGTCTTTCTCATTTGCTCTTTCTCATTCCTGCTCTGTTCTATCAATCTGCTATACTATCGTCTTCTTCGCTAGCCCAGTCTCCTACCTTTTTTCTTGAAAACTCTTCCGGGATAAGACTCCTTATTTGTGTATGAGGTCTGTTGGATCAGCTTGGGAATATTGGACGCTTTCTGCCAGGTGGTCACTAGGGCTTCCTATGATGTTATTATTTAGCAATGTATGCATTTTATATGTATGTGTTTTGTTGATAATTTATAATGATGTTTGTATTCTATTTTGTTTTTGTAAACGGGGGTTCGATAAGTTGGGGTGAAGCCTCAGCCGTCCCCTGCGTGGGATGTCTTTATTGTAAAGTGACTGACTGGTGGAGAGCTTTCGGTTTTACCACTAGGGTTGTTTCAGCAGATCTTTTATGCGGATCGGGGGTTGTCCGGTCCTGATTTGGCTCGGAAGAGTCCGCTGGACCCAAAGCAATAATACTGTAATGTAATGGTTATTTGAATTTAAAGTTTGAGGGATTTTTTGGGCAGCGGGACGGAAAATACAGAAAGTCACGGTGTGGAGGGAACATGAAATATTTTGATAGAATTCATGACTTCGACTAGACGGTCCACTGTAGTTAACTACGTCAGAACAGTAACTTGTTAACCTCATTTTAGTCGCGTGCAACTTGCCGTTGCTGTGCTAAGCAACCTGGGTACCTGTGGTGCCATCTACGGACGGTAGCTGCACTTCGGGAAGCATCATTATGACATCACTTATAGCTCTAGGACTCGAGAGACCATTCAGTCTAGGCAGAGACCCATTTATATAATTATGGATTCTCTCTCTCTCTCTCTGTCTCTGTCTCTCTCTGTCTCTGTCTCTCTCTCTCTTTCTCTCTCTCTCTCTCTCTCTCTCTCTCTCTCTCTCTCTCTCTCTCTCTCTCTCTCTCTCTCTCTCTCTCTCTCTCTCTCTTTGTAGTGCCCGTGTAATTAGTGAGAGTGCAAGTGTTTTTAATCTTGATTATGAACGTTTTTAAATTGTGCCTTTATGCAATTATATCTTAATGTCTTCATGCCTAAAAGATTATGTATGATACTGTGATCAAGTCAGGTGATCCCAGTGCACTGTGATCTGTGATAAACTGTGACAGTTAACTTAATGCTTGGCTTGTTCAACGGTAACGTGTGTGTGTGTGGGAGGGGGGGGGGGGCTTGGGTGTGTGTGTGTGTGGTACTTGTACTATTATGTGTGTGAGATACTCAGCATTGCGAGTGAGGTGTGCTGGATGATGCGTATAGGATGCATGTGAAAGAGAAGTCAATATTTGCATATTCTTAATATATTCTGTTGTTCAGGTAACACGTTAATCCTGGCTTTCTATCAGTGTTACATTAAGAAGAATGTGAACGCGTTTTTCATCCAACTTTATTTGACGTGGAGGGACCGGAATGTGCTGCTCTGCCTGTGTTTGCGCAGTAAGCAGAACCTGTCATTAAACACTAATCATACGCTTTACCTAAAACTATACGCTTGAATCGATGTGGAGGAGAGGATGATGGCTGCCTGCCAGGAAGCTCTAGGCTACCATCGGTCTGAATCTCCAACATATTTGATACGCTCTGGCAATATTGTCAGTATCGTGATAGTTCCTATCCCTATCCTATCCTATCCTATCCTATCCCGTAACTCGAAGGTCGTATGGGCACCACAGATGATCGTTTAACCAGCGTACTCCATCTTTCCCTGTCCTCAGCAATCCTGATTGTTTCGCTCAGTGTCAAACCAGTCCATTCTCGAATGTTGTCCAGTTCCAGTAAGAACTAGTTCACATTAATGAAAGCTTTTTTTTATGTTTTAAAAAATTCTTAATGAACAACGAATCGTTCCGCAAAGTGCATACTATTTTGGAATGTAGTGAATTGTACATAATATTTTTCATTTTCACACCCCTCACCTATCCATCCCTCATCCCCATCTCCTCTCCCCCCCCCCTTTTCCGTCTCTACCCTGCGTCTCTCCACCAGCGTGTTGTCGAAGTATTCAAGATACTCAATATTCACGAGTCAAAAATCGAACATTTTATATTCCACACAAAGGACAATTCGTGGGTCTCTGGTACACATTAACAACAATGTATCCACGGGCACTCATTGGTAAAACCATGAAACAGTTCTACCCATTCATTGATAAGAGCTTTTAAAATTTAATCCTTTAAGTTTATGCTACAAACTATTAAATATTCCTGTATTGTTCTAACGACACAATTCACTTCATGTTTGTTTCCATCGCTCTTCAGCTTCCTCTTCAAAAACCCGATTCTCTATCCTCCCAGCAGCAAGTGCCGATATCTCTCTATCATTTCGGCGCTCCTATTTAACCAACCTCTGTCATTAACGAAACTTGGCTGAGCGGCAGGCAGGGTTTGGGGCTAAACGAGCCATTAATTCTGACTTTTCGCACAGTTCTGCCCACTGTGGAGGGGAAAGCTAACGCGGGTGTGTAATTAGAGAGGGTGAATGGAGTGGCAGTCTCCTTCACGAGCTTGAGCAATTACCCACATTAAAGGTGATACAATAGGCACCCGTCCTGGACAAACGAAGGGGTGTAGTGCTGGGCATGGCAAATTGAATTGACTTCTAGGCATTTGGGGGATGTGCTAGTCGTAGTGTATTATAAGATCACGCTATTTCATCTGGTTACGTTCACCACAGCTTAGAATCTTCTTAGCTGTACCTTATAAAATGGTTGTGCCAGAGAACCTTCATTATCGAGTTGATAAGTCGTAATTACGCTCTTCTTTTGTCTCAATGGATGACTCTGTCTCTTCTTTGGCCATCTTCTCTTCTTAATGATACTATTCTTTGTTTCGCTTCTTTGAAACAACGATTGACATTGAGAGTTTGTTATTCGTCAGACTGTAATCTTTTACTTCTCTCGTGCATTTTACTTCTTTGTTCACGAGGTGTCGTTTGTCGGTGGATTCATATATCTTATTGATCTGGAAGTTTCAGGTCAAGATGTCTATGGTTTCACCGACAAACAACACCTCTTAAACAAAGAAATATATATTGTCTTTCTTGTGTAAAAAAAAAAGAGAGAGAGAGAGAGAGAGAGAAAGAATATTCATTGTATGGTTATTATAGCAAAATCATTAGGAAGCTGCATTGGCTTTATAACAACTACGACAACTTAAAAAAAAAATATTGTACAGTGAAATAGGATATCGGTATTACTTTCTGCTCGCTCGTAATGTATAGTGTTTACATAACTGGCTTTTCAAAGCTGGCACGGCATCTTTTTCCTTTCCAGCTATTCTTGCTGATCGTAGTGGTAGACGTTTACTTGACAATTACGGCGCTGGTCGGCATCCAAGTGGACGGCAAGCGCTGAGCCATCACAATCAATACTTACCTCCAACTCCCTAAAGACGCCCTGTGTGTGTCGCCTTCGGCCCGTCCCAAGGGAACTGACGAGCGTGGGGGCACTTGGACGAGGTACAACTGCCAGTCATAACGCATTTGGTCATCCGACAGTGAAAGGCTCACAGCATGCACAGAGAGGGTCAGGTGCCAGGAAACATGCACAGACCGCAGTTTCAGACGGATCTACAGGCAAAACTAATATGCTGCCGGAATATAGGCCTACCTATTATTACAAAAGCAGAGAATTGTGTTGTTGTTGTTGTTGCCGCGGTTAATAGATTTTGTTAGGAGTAAGACATTGTATTAAAAGTAAACTGATACAAACACGACCAGAAGTTCTCCTTTGGAATTTGGGATGACTATATTTGTTTAGGTGTGACAGCTTTGGGTAGTGAGGGGAGGGAGAGGGCTAACACGACTTAGCTAGTGTAAGGTAGTTGAAACACATGGGCACTAACAGTTCATATTTACTTCACAAGGATTTACTTGACAAGGCTCCTGTTTCAAACCCTAAAGATCGAGTTCGATGAGAAAGGGAAATTGGGGCACCCTCCCTTCCCAACCACTCCTCTCTCTCTCTCTCTCTCTCTCTCTCTCTCTCTCTTTCTCTCTCTCTCTCTCTCTCTCTCTCTCTCTCTCTCTCTCATTGTTACTGGAAACCTGTTCTAATGTGGAGCATGAGAAGCGCACTGAGTTAGATAATATTTCCGCCTCTGAAGTGATCCTAGGGGAAGAAGACCAGATAAACATTGGTGTAGCTCATTAAGGACCAAGTGCACCCAATAATGTCATAATGGCCGCCAAACGGGTTCTTGATTTGGCGACTTGAATCGGATAAAGCAATTTAGGGTGGTGAGTATATAGACAGTGGACACGTCTGTGACGAGGCGGACAATTGCATCCCTGAGGCCTGGCCGCAACCATTCGACCAACCCCGCACAGCCAGCGACGATAGCCTCAGACCTGCCGTCATTCCTCTTGACCAGCCATCTCTACCTAGCAAGCTCGCACAGTCTCTTAAGCCCCGCCCCCGAGGGCGCCCTGCTTAAAGTCTGCTACTGACCAAGACTTAGGGTCAGATGCTAACTTCCCTACCTCGAAGCCACAACCTGCGAATCCACGCCGCCATCACCGAGCGACCCCTGAGTTTCGTCAGTATCCTTGTGCTTCCACCCGTCTTAAACCAAGGTAAGAGAGGGAATTTACTCCTTGTCATATAGCAACCCCATCACCTATCGTTCACCATCATGTTCATGCGTCCTGTCAGTATGTATGTTCATGTTTATAATTTTGCCTTGATGTATTGCTATGACTTGTATTTTCTCCCTTGCACATACTTTCTACCTTGTATATATCTCATGCCATGTTTGAATTTATGCTTGTATACTCCGTTACCCCATGTATGATATTCCATGCCATGCCAACCCCTCCATATAGATTAGAATCCCAAGTACAGCCCAGACCTACATCCCATTTGTCCTGTACCCTTATTATTGCCTTCCACCATGCTTCCCAAATGTATAAAGATTTGCCCTGTTGCCAAACCCATCCAATGCGCCGAATGTATCTTTTTACTAGTGGCTGCCCATAACCTCCACTTTGCCCCAGTAAATCTAGTAGCATTGTTTGACTGTTGGTATTTGCACCGGCTCCACTCATGACCGGTCAAGCCAATTTGAATTCTGATAAGGGTGACTATAACCACAGGCCCAGAATTCGCATTATCCCTATCCCCAGCTGATACAGCGTCTGTACACGTTGCAGACGGGTTCCTGTGCCGGACGCATCGCCCCGGACTGGAATCATCTCCCAATCTCTGACCCGCTGCAGGCCCCCGACAACCCGGGAGGTCAATGAGACGCGTGATTTGGGACTTCGCTATTTCTGAACTGACTAGCAACGTAAGCCAAGTTCAACGCCTGTGCCACAACAAAGACAACACTACTTGCACTCGTGGTCAGTGAGTCATCTTCGCGTGACCACTGAACAGCATCTTGCACACCACTGGCAAGCCATCCAGAGGATCCTGGACAACCCGCCGCACTGCAGTCCCCAGCTAAGTGCCTAAGCCTGAGAAATCCCCCCACTCGCCAGATTATCACAGAAACTCTGGCCCCCATACAGATACTCTCTCACCCGATGATGTGATCAGTCTACGATAGCTCTAGTACCCATAAGATTGACTTTCCCCAATATCACCAGACTACTCAGTATTAGAGACGCCACGCCGATGAATCACCCCAGAACAATCTGACCGGGACTCTCCCTTTTCAAATTATTAAAAGTAGATAGTTACAGAAATCGCAATTTCCTTGACTGGCCTTTGACTGTGTATTTCTTAACTAGTACATTTACTTTCCATCTCGTCTTTACTCTGTTTATCACTTATTAATTTGGCCTTGCTTTAGTCTCTGGAATGTCATCGCACGTTGATCTATCAAAGGAGATAACACAGCGCTAGAGATTAAGAGCTTTACCCCTTCCCCCAAATCCCTTTCTTCGTGACATTAATTTTGGCGACCCCGACGAGACCAAAGACTTAGGTTTCCCCCTCCAACCCGACAAGACAAAAGACTTAGGCTCCCATCCCAACTTGACTAGACTTAGGACTTAGCTAGATTTCCACCCCAGCCCTCCAAGCTTAGTAGTAGTTAGCATAGCCCATAGGTCCCTTACTGGTTTTCCCGAGTGGTGATCTCTCAACAGGCTTTTTTCTTGCATTCATTTTTGTGATTTTTTGATTGATTGCACTTTTGTCTTTGTGGTTGTGTTGTATTCGCCCCTTTGCAGTTTTCATCGTAGCTCATCCAGCCCACCCCCCTGTTTTCCGTCAGTGTACCCCTTGTGTGTGCCCCTCATCCCGGTTAGGACCTTTTGCAGGGTAAGTACCTCTCTTACCATGGCCGACCGGGGAGAGCTTGCTCTTAAGTACAAGAGTATTGGCGAGAGCTTAGGGCTCGCCGGCACCGAACTTAAAGACTACGTCTTGGCGAACGTGGAGGCTGACGTGGCAGAGGAAAAGTTGAAGAGGGAGGAGAGGGCCAAAGAGCGAGAGGCGAAGAAGGAGGAGGAGAAAGAGCGCCTCGCCGCGGAGGAACGGGCCGCCGCCCGGAAGCTTGCAGAGGAGGAGAAAGCCGCCGAGCGGAGGAGAGAGGAGGCGAAGGAGAAGCTTGCAGAGGAGGAGAGGGCCGCCGAGCGGAGAAGAGAGGAGGCGAAGGATAGAATAGCAGAGGAGGAGAGAGCCGCCGCAAGGAAGAAGGAGGAGGACGAGAGGGTCGCGGCGCTCGAAGAGAAGAGAAAAGACAGGGAGCTCGAACGGCGCCAAGCACTCCTCCAGCTTGAGCGCGACCGCCGCGAGTTAGGGATCGCTTCGCCCGCTAGCGAAGACTATTCGCTCCTCGCCCCCAGTTTCGCCACCAGCACCGGAATACCCGCACCCCCCCCGCCGATTCCGGGGATGAACTTCCCCCTGGACCCATTCGTCGATCGGGACGAAACAATTGAAGTCTACCTCGCCCGATTCGAGCGAGTCGCGAGGGAAAACGGTCTTGACTCCCAGCACTGGTATCGCAAGCTCAGTCATGGCCTCAAGGGAAAGGCCTATGAGATTCTAGCCAAGACACCGACTTCCGAGGAGGGAGACTATCCCGCCCTCAAGAGAGCCCTACTACATGGTTTTGAGCTCTCAGGTGAGCACTATCGCAAGAGTTTCCGGAACTCCCGGAGAGAGAGAGGGGAGAAGTTCACGCAGTTTGCCGACCGTCTAGCTACGCTACGGGATAAATGGATTGAGCAAACTGACGAACCCAGGACCTACGACGGATTACTAGAGTTGATGCTCGCCGAGCAACTTCGAGGCACCATGCCGGCGGAACTCCGGACATTCGCCGCCGAACAAGGCGCCGCTCGCCTTGAAGACTTGATCATCGTCGCGGATCGATACCTCACCGCCCATCCCGACGACAGACAGCCTCGCCGTGATCCCCCCGCACCCTCGTCGCCAGATACCCGCCACCAGCCTCGCCGGCCAGTCCCGCCGACGAACCACCGTCCACCGCCGCCCAAAGGACGCCCAACCCTCACAGCAGAGCCAGGGAAGCGGAGCACAGAGCTCTTCTGCGGCTACTGCCAACGCAGAGGACACACCCGGGAGAAATGTTTTCGACGCATCAGCGACCAGCGTCGCAAACAAGGTACCGTACTAGCCCTACGCCAAGTTACCCCCGACGGGACCCCTGTCACCCCCGTCGCTACTCCCGCCGATCGACCTGCCGTCACCGAGCAAGTGACAGTCAACGATCGCCCAGCCCACTGTCTCTACGACACTGGACTTACCTTCGACGCCGTCGTCCGCCGCTCGCTCATCAGGGAACAAGACCTGACCGGCGAGACTATCACCCTGAAGTTGGCCGACGCGTCCCAACCCAGCACCACGCTCCCTATAGCCCGGATCCAAGTCACCAGCCGATACGTAACGGGGACCATTCAAGCTGCAGTAATGGACCAGCCCCTGTACGACTTAATTTTAGGATGCCGATACGTTTTCTTGGGATGCCGCCCCAGCCTGTGGAATCGATGGCCGCCGTCCAGACGCGCGCACAGGCGAAGACAGCCGCGACTCCACCCCCGATTCCCAACCAGATGCCGGAACAGATCCGGAAGGCCCAAGAAAGCGACGCCACCCTCCGCAAGTGCTACGGAAAACTTCCCGCCGCACGCACTCCACCCAAGTCCGGGGACTTTTTCGTCGAAGACGGACTCCTCTTCCGCCAGAAGGACGACCATACACAACTGGTCGTACCTGCGACACTTCGCCCCCAAATCCTGGAACTTGGCCATAGCATGCCCCTAAGCGGACATATGGGCATAGGAGCGACCACTCTACGAATCAGCGCTCAATACCACTGGCCCGGGATGACCGATGACGTGAAGCGCTACGTCAAGTCCTGTAGCCAGTGCCAACGATACTCGCCCCGCCACCACACCGTACCAGTCACTATCAGCCCCACCGTCGTTGTCGGAACGCCCTTCCAGCGAGTGGCTGTTGACATTGTAGGACCCCTCCCGCGGACCAAGAAGCGGAACCAGTACCTACTAACCCTCGTCGACGCCTGCTCGATGTGGTGCGAAGCCGTTCCCCTCCCGAAGATCGACGCCGCCCGTGTCGCCGACGCGCTCGTCACCATATTCACTCGAGTCGGATTCCCGGACAACATCCTGACCGACAACGGGTCCCAGTTCACCGGAAAACTTATGCAGGAGGTTTTCCAATTACTCCGCATCCGCCATATCCGGACTCCACCCTACCACCCCGCTAGCAACGGACAGGTCGAGCGCCTGAACGGGACACTTATCTCGATCATCCGCAAGATCGCCGACGAACAGCCGGAAGCGTGGGACACATACGTCGCGTCAGCGCTCTTCGCGTATCGAGAGACCCCGCACACCTCCACCGGATACACGCCTTCCACGCTGCTTTTTGGAAGACCCCTTTCCGGACCTCTAGCCGCCTTACGACGTAGCTGGACCGACGCCAAACTGGACGAGGCACCGGTCGACGCCACAAAATACGTCACGAAGCTACAAGAAACCCTCAAGGCAACATGGAAAGCCGCCTCCGCCAACCTGAAGAAGGCGAGAGAGCGACAAGCCCGCTACCACAACCGCCGCGCCCGGGACCGAGAGCTACAGGTAGGAGACCAAGTCCTACTGCTTCTCCCCAGCGGCACAAACAAGCTAGACATAGCTTGGCAGGGACCCTACCCGGTGCTCGAGAAGCTCTCGCGCACCACCTATCGCATCGAGGTAGGCGGAAAACCCAGGACCCACCACATCAATCTGCTCAAGCGGTACCTGGAGCAACCTGCACCCGCCCCAGACTCCCACTCGCTACTCACGGTCGCGCTGGCCGTCGAAGTGGATGGCACAGAGACCGGCGTCGCCGAATTTCCGCTCAAAGGGAAGGAATCCTTCCGGGACGTCTCTCTGGACCCCTCACTCCCCGCCGGCCAGCAACGCCAGCTACGCGCCATCGTAGCAGAGTACAGGGAAGTCCTCACCGACATTCCTGGGAGGACGGACCTGGAAGAAGTTCGACTCACCCTAACGGACCCCACTCCCGTCCGCCAGAAACCGTACCCCGTCCCACTATCCCAGCAGCAAGTGGTAAGAACGGAAGTAGAGGCTCTGCTACAAGCCGGAGTCATCGCTCCCTCCCGTTCCCCCTACAGCGCAGGAATAGTTCTGTCACGGAAGCCCAGCGGAGAACATCGCCTCTGTATCGACTTCCGGCAGTTGAACCTTGTAACCCAGTTCGTGCCCGGACCCCTATCCGACCCCACGGACTTGTTCGCAAAGCTACAATCCGCCCGATACTTCTCCAGGGTGGACCTGAGCAAAGGCTTTTATCAGATTCCCGTGCACCCTTCATCCCGCCAGTACCTAGCCTTCAGCACGATGGACGGCCACTATGAATTTAACGTTCTGCCGTTTGGTCTGCACAATGCCCCAAGTATTTTCAGCACGATGATGCGGAAGCTGTTGGACCCCCTCCACTGTCCGTTCATACACTCTTTTATGGACGACATACTCGTCGCAACGGAGACATGGGAGGAGCACCTGCGAGTGGTGCGCCAACTCTTGCGCCGCCTCAGAGAAGCTGGCCTTACTGCCCGGCCGACCAAATGCCAGTTCGGCTACCAAGAGCTGGAATTTCTTGGCCACACCATCAGCCGTGGACAGCTCCGGCCTCTGGAAAAGACCGTCCAGCGCCTTCGAGACGCGCCACGCCCCAAGACCAAGAAAGATGTTCAGTCCTTCCTGGGACTGAGTGGCTTCTATCAGAAGTTTGTACCCGGCTACAACGGAATCGCCGCGCCACTATCAAGCCTGACCCGGAAAGCCGCACCGGACCGAGTCATCTGGACCCCGCAATGCGAAGCTGCCTTCCAGGAGCTCAAGGACAAGCTGACGTCCCAGCCAGTCCTCCGACTCCCCAACCACGGACAGCCCTTCGTCCTGCGCACAGACGCCAGCGACGTAGGCCTCGGAGCCGTTCTGCTCCAACGGGACTCCCCGGACGCCCCGACGCTCTTCCCCGTCGCGTACGCCAGCCGGAAACTCAAGCCGGCCGAACAAAACTACGCCACCTCGGAGAAGGAGTGTCTCGCCCTCGTCTGGGCAGTCCAGAAGTTCCAACTGTATCTCTACGGTTCGCACTTTACAGTCCAAGTGGATCACCAACCACTTTCCTTCTTGGCGACCTCCAAATCGCTCAACGCCCGGCTAATGAGGTGGGCTCTGCTGCTCCAGGCATATTCTTTCCAGCTGGAACACATCCCTGGGAAAGACAACCACGGCGCAGACTTCCTCAGCCGTCACCCCGCAACCGACTCCATCGAGTCGCCCCTGAGGGCCGACGCCCCAGCCTTCATTCCTGCCGCCGCCCACTAACCGTAGCCGAAACCCGGCAGCTCCGCGGACCCCAGCCTTGGGCACCCGCCACCGTACCCGGAACCCTGCATCGCCCGCATCACCCGGATCATCGCAACCCATCGTCGCACCCGGCAGCCGACCTCAGAGCTGATTGGCCGCGCCTTCGTCGAGTCCTACGTCCTCGCCTTTTTCCTTGGGGGGGCCTCTGTGACGAGGCGGACAATTGCATCCCTGAGGCCTGGCCGCAACCATTCGACCAACCCCGCACAGCCAGCGACGATAGCCTCAGACCTGCCGTCATTCCTCTTGACCAGCCATCTCTACCTAGCAAGCTCGCACAGTCTCTTAAGCCCCGCCCCCGAGGGCGCCCTGCTTAAAGTCTGCTACTGACCAAGACTTAGTGTCAGATGCTAACTTCCCTACCTCGAAGCCACAACCTGCGAATCCACGCCGCCATCACCGAGCGACCCCTGAGTTTCGTCAGTATCCTTGTGCTTCCACCCGTCTTAAACCAAGGTAAGAGAGGGAATTTACTCCTTGTCATATAGCAACCCCATCACCTATCGTTCACCATCATGTTCATGCGTCCTGTCAGTATGTATGTTCATGTTTATAATTTTGCCTTGATGTATTGCTATGACTTGTATTTTCTCCCTTGCACATACTTTCTACCTTGTATATATCTCATGTCATGTTTGAATTTATGCTTGTATACTCCGTTACCCCATGTATGATATTCCATGCCATGCCAACCCCTCCATATAGATTAGAATCCCAAGTACAGCCCAGACCTACATCCCATTTGTCCTGTACCCTTATTATTGCCTTCCACCATGCTTCCCAATGTATAAAGATTTGCCCTGTTGCCAAACCCATCCAATGCGCCGAATGTATCTTTTTACTAGTGGCTGCCCATAACCTCCACTTTGCCCCAGTAAATCTAGTAGCATTGTTTGACTGTTGGTATTTGCACCGGCTCCACTCATGACCGGTCAAGCCAATTTGAATTCTGATAAGGGTGACTATAACCACAGGCCCAGAATTCGCATTATCCCTATCCCCAGCTGATACAGCGTCTGTACACGTTGCAGACGGGTTCCTGTGCCGGACGCATCGCCCCGGACTGGAATCATCTCCCAATCTCTGACCCGCTGCAGGCCCCCGACAACCCGGGAGGTCAATGAGACGCGTGATTTGGGACTTCGCTATTTCTGAACTGACTAGCAACGTAAGCCAAGTTCAACGCCTGTGCCACAACAAAGACAACACTACTTGCACTCGTGGTCAGTGAGTCATCTTCGCGTGACCACTGAACAGCATCTTGCATCACCACTGGCAAGCCATCCAGAGGATCCTGGACAACCCGCCGCACTGCAGTCCCCAGCTAAGTGCCTAAGCCTGAGAAATCCCCACTCGCCAGATTATCACAGAAACTCTGGCCCCCATACAGATACTCTCTCACCCGATGATGTGATCAGTCTACGATAGCTCTAGTACCCATAAGATTGACTTTCCCCAATATCACCAGACTACTCAGTATTAGAGACGCCACGCCGATGAATCACCCCAGAACAATCTGACCGGGACTCTCCCTTTTCAAATTATTAAAAGTAGATAGTTACAGAAATCGCAATTTCCTTGACTGGCCTTTGACTGTGTATTTCTTAACTAGTACATTTACCTTCCATCTCGTCTTTATTCTGTTTATCACTTATTAACTTGGCCTTGCTCTAGTCTCTGGAATGTCATCGCACGTTGATCTATCAAAGGAGATAACACAGCGCTAGAGATTAAGAGCTTTACCCCTTCCCCCAAATCCCTTTCTTCGTGACAACGTCTTATTGATCTGGAAGTTCCAGTTCAGGAGAAATTACATTTCACGCTCGCTACGCTCTGTCGTCGCCGATTATCAATATTTGCTGTCTGGACTACCCAGTTGTATTAGCATATAATGTTAGTTCTGAGTGTGACGCGAATTATAAGGATTATTGCCTTTTGTCTGGCACCTCGTCTGTGATTATGATGTTCACTTTGTATCTACAGGTGATTTTTTTTTTTTACAAACTAGTGATCGAGAACAGAGAACGAACGTAATAAGAGCTAGTCTATAGATCAAACGTAATTAAAAAAAAATATTAACTGTCACCAAATATCCCATTTGCAAAGCAGCTTTTATAGTGTTACTTAAGTCGCAACGGAAATTATAAAATATAGATTCAAGATTGGAGACATATTTATTGTTGCCTTATAGTTCAAGGAAATGTCGTGTGCGGTATGTGACAATTTAAGACACTAAATTATACAAATAAAACTAATTTAACATAAATGTTGTGCCTATATCATAATAATCGCTGAGCAGTAAAATCGCGTTTTGTTGAACAGGAGGCCCTAAAATCCCGCAAATTGTATTTCCACAGACCCAACACACTACACGTACTATAATCGCATGCAAACGTCACGTCCAGTCAGTCAATCAGCAACTATTACAATTTTACTCTACACACACGCAATCAAATCATACAAACTGAGTGTGAAAGGATAACTGGAATGCGAAGGCTTCTGCCTTCCAACCCCACTCTCAAAATACACGGTAGTTGCGTTGTTGGCTTTTACTGTGCAGCACCCCCACTCCACCGCCACAACCACAACCGCGCTTTCCCCCCCCCCCCCCCCCCCCCCCCATCTCTCTCTCTCTCTCTCTCTCTCTCTCACTTGGAATGTAAAGACTGAAATCAGGTTTAGATCAGTGGACTGGAGATAATTATGCACGACCGACATTTGCATCGGTCACCAGTGACAATTCTAAAGTGCTCTTGCCGACTTCGAATATTATTATTCTTACGACTCTCTATCCTTTTTGCGTTGTTGATGAGATGAGAAGCCAAAACGGTTGGCATGATATTCTGGTAAGGGTGGTCGGGTGCCAAGAATGACTCCTCGCCTTCAGAGGCTTCGAGACTCTCACATTGAGGCTGGGTCTAAATTGGCTGGAGGCGCGGTCCCTTCCCTCTAATGTGATTAATGTCATTACTTCTTTGCGCCTTTCTCGCCGCCTCTTTGGACGGCAATTGGATCACGTGTAGTCCATCTGGGTCGTGCTTATTCGGCCGGAGGAATAGCGCTGTATGTTTCTCTTTCATGCATGACAAAATCGTGCGGCACACTTTCTTGAGGGTCAGCGTGGCCATCACCCTTGACGTCATCAGCAGCTGCCGTTTTATGAGCAGAAGCGCCAGTGATGCCTTCATTATTTTCTCGTCGTTGGCGTTATGGGTCGTTAGGGTTGGATGAGTGGGTGGGGTTGTAGTCGTCGTCACCTTTTCACCTCCTACTCCTACTCTTTCTTCTTCCTCTTCCCCCTCGTGTCATCATCATCATCATCATCATCATCATCATCATCATCATCATCATCATCATCATCATCATCATCATCATCATCAACAATAGCACCACCACCTTCAACCGTCATCCCCATCAATGTCTAACACAGTTGTAGGCGAAGATCAGATTATATAAGGCTAAGACTCTCACTAACTTGACCTGCAAGTTCAGTTGTTCTCAACAGCAATAATGCAATAGACCGCTTTTATGGCGTTTACCAGTGTGGACAGTAAAGATGGTGCATGAAAAGCTTGCGTTACGAGAGGTTTGTGTGGGTGTGTGGAGAGGGCGTAGGTGGCAGGGGAGGGAGGTGGGAGTGTGGAGTAAGGGAGGGGGCTGGTCAATACTTCAGTGTCGTCTTTCCGCATGTAATCCTTCTTTGTCTCTAGCTATATAATCTACACAAACAGTGCCTATTTATTGGGTAACTGGAAAAAAAGTCACAGGAAAAAAAGTAACAGAAAAAAAGTCACAGAATAAAAGAGCTCCCTCTCTCCCACTCTCTCATGTTATGGAGGCACTGTGGCCTAATGGTAGTGCTTCGGCTTGCGGATCTGAAGGTCCCGGGTTCGAGCCCTGGCCGGGCCATTGTGTTGTGTCCCTGGGAAAGACACTTTACTCCTGTTTTCCTACTCCTTCGGATGAGAGTATAAACCGAGGTCTAGTCTGTGTCGCATACATTCCATCATAACGGACTTTAAAGATCCTGACGCTCATGTCCTAGACGGGTGAGTGCCGGTGACAAGAACACACCCAGCATGCGCCTAGGTACTTCTCCCCCATCCCTGGCTGCCCAGGATTGTGCTCAGTTGTCCCGGCGTCAGACCATGCGCCCAAAGGTTGCGAGTGGGCGTCTCGGGCGGCTTGAGTTAGATCCTGTATCGGCCAGCGCCTTGAGCAGCTCTTGAGCTGGAAAAGCGCTATATAAGAACGATTAAATAAATAAATAAAATAAATGGGTGTAGAAATGTTATCAAGCAGAACATAGGGTTAGGGTTAGGGTTAACCTTAATATAACCTTAAAATAACCTTAATATCCTTCTTAAGTAATACGTACAATTGGGGAAAAAAATCTTAGTTTTAAAAACATGATTTCCTAAATAAATAGTTGTTGACTTGAACTTGATTTGACTTCTTTTCCTGTGACTTTTTTTCCTACAATCATTTATTGAAGACTCTCTCTCTCTCTCTCTCTCTCTCTCTCTCTCTCTCTCTCTCTCGCGGTCCTGATTTGGCTCGGAAGAGTCCGCTGGACCTAAAGCAACAATCAATCAATTAAAAAAAAACTCTCTCTCTCTCTCTCCGGTCCTGATTTGGCTCGGAAGAGTCCGCTGGACCTAAAGCAACAATTAATCAATCAATCTCTCTCTCTATCTCTCTCTCTCTATCTCTCTCTCTCTCTCTCTCTCAAGTTTTATTTCTTTATTACCTTCTTCCCACCCTTTCTTGTTGTTACAACACTTTTGATTTCTTCAGAAAAGGAAGTGTCGAAGTAGGCACCAGCCTTAAGTCAATATAAGGAGGCTAGAGCCGATGCCTTTCGCAAGCAATTACTGCATAATAGAGTGATGAATGACTCGCGCTGTTTGTTCAAACGACGCAGTGAGCAACATAATTCGATCATTATTTTAAAAAACAACAACAACAACAACAACTAATGAACTGCTAACAGGCTAAGCTAATGAGAAGAAGGCAAGGCTGATCAACAGAACGTAAGGCAAACAAAGCATGTTTCTGTACGTTTGAAGGTCTATCTGTTTACCGTTCGATAGTAGGTTTACTTTGCACCTAGAAATAGCCATTCTTAGTATATTCAACTAGAACAAAATGTGTATTGTCATAATAGCAACAGCAGCACATTCATACGTGTCGCATGTACAAGAATGGCAGTTGTCTGATAGATTGCATGCTTTCGTGCATGTTGGCCTGCTGTTTGGTTCATCGACGTCTCCTCACCCTCCCACTGCTCTTTTCCCCCATACATCCCTTCTTCCCCATGCACCCTTCTCCCATTCCCCTTCATTAACTCCTCTACGTTGACTCCCCCCCCCCCCCCCCCCTTCTTAAACTTTCTCTTCTCACCCTTCCCCATCCTTCATAAACAAAATAAAGACGCATTGTAACAATTATTCATGGTGTCAAGGTAGGTTTTCATTGTCATCTTGAGTTAATAATGCATGCGGGCTACATTATGAATTCTCTTCTGTTTGTCTGTAACCACCCTTTGCCAACTTGGATCGATAGTGAAACTATCTCAATGTGCAAGTTTCATTTTCCGCAGTGGTTTAGGAGTGTTGTTTGGTGAGCAGAACCCGTCGCCTCATCAATAATTGCCAGTATTTGCAAACTACAGTAGGTGTCCATAATTTAGTATTTTGTTCACGTATCTGCTTTCATAAGACACATGAAAGATCTACCACAAGAGAGCCCTTCCACGTATGAAGAAGAACAGTGAACAACTACAAGAATACATGCTAGACTTCCACTTCCTCTTTTCGGAAGGATGGAAAATTAGTTCGCTGAGCCCAGAGCTGAGTTCTTTGCTTATGAAAGAAACAAATCCCAGCATGACAGGAAGAGCCTGACAAGGCGGACAATGATTCGTGCCGGTAGGAGGTAGCGGTCCACGTATCAATTGTTGATGACCTCCTCAAAGTGTAAGCGTCACGCTTCTACGGTCGTATCACACAGACAGTTCCGATCAGTGATCTTTTCTGATTTCTGCCTATCGAGACCCACACGGTCATGCGTGACAGGTCGAGACACGACTTCCGACGTACACTGATCGTCAGGTTACAAATGCAAACTAAGCCATCCTGTCGAGTCTCGCGATACTCTTCATTACTTTCGACGAAAGTACATGCTTTGAAATTCGTCTATCTACCGGACTGATGCTTTCGTAGGAGTTGGAACTAGCACAGTAGCAGAGAGACTATAACGACGAGATGTTGCCGAGCACTAAAAAGAAGATTCACACACATCCACTGTACGTGTCAGTCCGTTGTTACACCACGTTCAGTAGTTTGTAATTCGAACACTTGCAAAGTTTGGCAAGTAGCAGTTATAATTCCTCTTCCAAAACCCTAATATTTTTTTTTACAGAATCTAGATTTCTTTTATATTGTTTCTAGCAGAGACAAAGTTTTGTTTTGTTTTGTTTTGTTTTGTTTTCAGAATACAATACAATACAATATAAGATTATTGCTTTAGGTCCAGCGGACTCTTCCGAGCCAAATCAGGACCAGTAATGTTTTCAGAATAAGGCGTTTGTACTGTTTGAGTCTGATGATGGGTGCTGAGCATTTGGGGGCCTTGTGGTCTTATGGTAATTGACAATCATTAATGATATTGTTGGAAGTGTTTAAGCTGTGGTTGATTTGACATTGTTGAGGCAGAGTACTCCCCAATCACCAGTGTCTGAAGAAAACAATCCCTAAAAGCTTACAAGGAAGTTCATAATGCATTATTTAATGATTAATTAAACAAATGCCCATGCTCGGAGTTCTTCTCATTGTCAGGCGAAATGACGACTCGTCATGTTGTTCCATACCAAAGCAGCATTGCTTACTTAGGGTATCTTGTCAAGTAGTGTGGAGTTCCGTCCTAACTGGACGCAAGTTTGGACGAGAGAGTTGATGAATGTGAAGATACCGTGGCAATGGTAGCCGCTGAGCTGGGAAGGCTTTAGGGAAACGATGAGGACTGTAGCAGTTAGACGCCATGGCACTTTCTCTGTTCGTTTGACTGGTCATGATGTCTCACGGTATTCGGAATCAAAGTTGTATTGCATGAGCACTAAGGACGAATTGAATTGTGAAACGCTGCATCTGTGTATGTACGGTATTCCCACTTCTACAAATCTGTTTGCGGACCTGTGATAAAGTAATTGCATTGGTGAACTGTTCTCAGTTACAGAAGTCATGCAAAATGATCAATGCAGAAAGTTTTCATTTTGTACTGAAACATTTTTCTTTGGCTCGACATTATATGAAATAAACGACACAAGTTCTCTCTCTCTATCTCTCTCTCTCTTTCACTCCCTTCCTCCCTCTCTCTCACACACACACACACACACACACACACACACACACACACACACACACACAACGTGCTAAACAGAGAGAGACTGTGAATCCTGTAACTAGTATAGTTCCTTCACCCAGGCCCATCCTATCCTATTCTATCCTATCCCGTAACTCGAAGGTCGTTGGGGTACCACAGATGATCGTTTAACCAGTGTACTCCATCTTTCTCTATCCTCAGCATCCCTCATGGCTTCGCTCAGCGTCAAACCAGTCCATTCTCGAATGTTGTCCTCCCACCTCTTTTTCTGTCTCCTTCTTCTTCTGCTTCCGTGCATCGTGCCTTGCAGGATTGTCTTCGCAAGGCCTGAAGTTGTGGTGACGTGGTCATACCATCGGGGTTTTTTTTTCACCACTGCGCACAATCTCAGTAAATTAGTGCTTGCCTCCAGAAGAAAAGGTCGTGTTACCAATTAATTGTTGGTTAATTGTAACCTCCAGGAGCCTTTGCTACCGAGCCAAGTTCACGTCTCCTGTTATTTGATCATATGTTACCACGTTCGTGCAGTTAAGTAGTAACTGAATGTGTTCAGGTTATTTATTATGTATTCATTTGCCTCTTAATCAGTGACTGGATTTTCTATCTTATGGATCTGTATCGTGACACTGTGATTTCTGATATATGTGAGGCTGCAACATGGTTTCGGGTATCTGATGTAGAGACCTGGTTGTAAACTTAAACGCTAATGGCGGATGTAAAAGGAAGAATTATTCTTCATAAATTTTGCGATCTTTTGGAGGTCTTCTTTGTGAATTGCTGTAATCTGTCCTACGAAAACGATGGATTGGTGGGTGAAGATGTTAGCATTATTTTTATGTTCTCGTGCTTTTGCATTTTCTTGTTCTTTCTTTGAGGATTTTGCATTTTTTCATGTATTTTCCGATAAAAAGGGACATATCCTATCCTATTCTATCCTATCCCGTTATTCTGAGGTCGTTAGGGCACCACAGATGATAGTTTAACCAGCGTACTCCATCTTTCTCTGTCCTCAGCAACCCTCATGGGCTCACTCAGTGTCAAACCAGTCCATTCTCGAATGTTGTCCTCCCACCTCTTTTTCGGTCTCCATCTTCTTCTGCCTCCTTGCACTGTGCCTTGCAGAATGGTCTTTGCAAGGCCTGATGATCTTGTGACGTGGCCATACCATCGGAGTTTCCGTTTATTCACCACTGTGATCAAGTCATCGTGTGATCCAATGGCTTTTGTGATTGTCTGTCAGACTTCATCGTTGGTGTTGTGTTGGGTATAGGAAATGCCCAGAAGTCTTCTGTAGCACCTCATCTCCATGCTTTGAATTCTTCGGTGGAGATCTGCTGTGAGGGTCCATGTTTCGCAAGCGTATAGGAAGATGGAGATGACAAGGGAGCACAGCAGCCTTACCTTGGAATGTAGACTGGTGGTCTTGTCTTTCTAAATGGACTTCAACTTTGCCAGGGTAGTTGTTTGTGCGATCCTGGAGAGGACTTCCTGTCGGGACCCATTGTCTTATCCAATACAATGGCTCCTAAATGTTTGAAGCTAGGCACTGTATTGAGGGATTGGTCTTGCTTTGATGTCCGTGTTGATGCCATTGTGTTGCACTGCATAAAAGGTACAATAAAGTGTAAAAAAATCAAACATAAAAAAATCAAACCAAATCATTATGACATTGGTCATAGGGTAGGCAAAGCGGGATGTTAAATTTAGGCAATGATGTAGACGTACTTGCTCAGTAATCTTTTTACCACTAATAAATTTCATTCTTTCGTGTGTGCAGAATTTAGAGAGATACCATGATTTTAGAAGGAATATGAGTGATCTCAATCACGATCTGTTCACTCGGCATTTAACTAACAACCCCTCATGCTCATGTGGCTTTCAAAATGAAACTGTCGAACATTTTCTCTTTCACTGTCCCCTCTATACTAACATCAGAATAACTACTATCGCTACCCTCAAGCAAGAACAAGTATCGTTAAATAACTTACTGCACGGAAACCAAACCTTTTCTCTATCTGATAATCAACTTCTTTTCAGTACCACTCAAGAGTTTATCAAACAGTCAAAGCGTTTTCGTTAAGTGAAATTTTCCGCTTCACCGCACAAACGTCCCGGTGTTCAGCTCAAACCATCTCTCTCTCTCTCTCTCTCTCTCTCTCTCTCTCTCTCTCACACACACACACACACACAAACACACGTCTCCTTTTTCAATTATTGGTTTAAAAGTGTCAATTTCTTAGTAATATACGCATTTAATTTGTAGCTAATTATTTGATTCATTGTTTTTATTTGTTTCTTTTAGTTATTTATTTATTTATATATGTGTGTGCCTGTGTGTCCGTGTAATTATTTACTAAACCTTATTATCTTTAATTAATTTATTATATTATCTTTTTAAATTGTTGTATTCTTCTTTAATTATATGCAACTATCAGTTGCCTGTCAATTAATTAGTATGTAGAATTTTGTCATACAGGGTGGGCTTATGTAAGCTTGCTTGTTGCCTATCCTGTAAATCATTGTTTGAAATTATATGTTTTTTCCTTGAATAAAACTATTTGTTTAAACCAGATACCATGATTCAGCACGAACTTCGCTTATAAACAAACCTTCCAATCTCAGGTTTGTGTCTGAGGAGGATTGATGTGAAATAAAACTGCTTTGCAGCAATATCTAAGGACAGTTATCACTAGGACTGAAGCATTGATGATGATGATGATGATGATGATGATGATGATGATGATGATGATGATGATGATGATGATGATGATGATGATGATGTAGGGCCATTAATCCTATCATATCCTATCCCGTAACTCGGAGGTCGTAGGGGCACCACAGATGATCGTTTAACCAGCGTACTCCATCTTTCCCTGTCCTCAACAACCCTGATTGTTTCGCTCAGTGTCAAACCAGTCCATTCTCGAATGTTGTCCCCCCACCTCTTTTTCGGTCTCCCTCTTCGTCTGCCTCCTTGCACTGTGCCTTGTAGGATGGTCTTTGCAAGACCTGATGATTTGGTGACGTGGCCATACCATCGGAGTTTCCGTTTTTTCACCACTGTGAGCAGGTCATCGTGTTGTCCAATGGCTTGTGTGATGGTCTGTCGGACTTCGTCGTTGGTGATGTGCTGGGTATAGGAAATGCCCAGAAGTCTTCTGTAGCATCTCATTTCCATGCTTTGTATTCTTCTTTGGAGATCTGCTGTGAGGGTCCATGTTTCACAAGCATATAGGAAGATGGAGATGACAAGGGAGCGCAGCAGCCTTACCTTGGAATGTAGACTGATGGTCCTGTCTTTCCAAATTGGCTTCAACCTCGCCAGGGCAGCAGTTGTTTGTGCGATCCTGGAGAGGACTTCCTGTTGAGACCCATTTCTGATACAATGGCTCCTAAATATTTGAAACTATGCACTGTTTTGAGGGATTGGCCTTGGACTTTGATGTCCGTGTTGATGCCATTGGTGTTGTTGGTCATCATTTTGGTTTTCTCTGCACTTATTTCCATTCCATAGGCTCTGGAGGTGGTGTCAAGCCTCTGTATTAGCTGTTCAAGTTCTTGTTCATCTCCAGGCAATCCATCAATGTCATCCGCAAAACGAAGGTTGGAGATTGCTCTTCCCCCTATGCTGACTGTGCCTTCGTGATCTGCAAGGGCATCTGACATGATGTTAAAGAGTGTTTAAGAGAGTAGGCATCCCTGACGCACACCGATTGTTGTTCTGAACCAGTTTCCGATGGCGCTGTTGTGGAGGACTGCACTGGTAGCCTTGTCATACAGGCTTTTGATGACTTCAATAATTTTAGGGCTGATGTTGTACACTCTCATGATCATAATCATAATCGAAGCGCGCGAAACATAATGGACACAACATAGAAAACACAAACTAAAACACACAACGACCTTTGAAGAAGAAACAATCTTCCTTTAGCGTTTGTTGTGAAGAGCAATCATTAAAAAAAACTTATTATAACTGTTCATTTCAAGAGAAAATGCCTATTGTCAATACGCCAAAGCAACCATCTTTGTTGGACCAATCAACCAGGCTGTCTGAGTGAGCCGAGAGCGTAGTCTAGCAGCGCCTGGTATAGGTCTTCTGTGGTCAGACTATAATCAACGAATAAATATATTGCCGTCGTTTTCTCCGGAGATGCGAGGACTTAGGCGGGCAATATAACCTGTAGGTTCGTAGGTTAGTCAGCGAGATGTACTAGACAAACATATAGAAAAGAGTCCTTAATCTTGTTACGAACTGCGAGTTTGTTTATGAGGAATAAATATATTGACTGTCTTACAACTCTTAACACCTTTTGCCATGAACTTGAATATCTGCTTAAATCACTCCGCCGTTGTTGTTTCTATATCATACCAGTGGATACAGAAATAGACCCCCCCTACCCCCCAGCATCAGTGTGTATATTTTTGGGTGTGTTCATAATGCCATGAACCCTTCCCTGCTTAACTCTTTCCTCAACCTCTACTCTCTGAAATCGAGAAAAAGAGACGAAATGGTTGCTATAACATGCATGTTCTGTCGCCTACGAATAAAGGTGTTGTACTGATCTAAGACCCCTTTTACAGGCTAGGGAACATCACCTTTTAGAGTGTCTTTGACAATGTTGCTTGTTGATGATACTGTTGATGGAACATTTCCTAAGACTGTTTCTCACGTTCTGCGAGAAGTAATCTACGTGTCCCGGATATGTAATAAATGACGGTGGTGGCCCAGGGAAGAGTGACGGACAAGAAACTGTCCAGACTGTTCTGACAGGAGGCAGCTGAGGTATTGGACACTTGTACGACACGAGCAGCCAATAACAATTAGCCACATTCTCCCACCAGGACATCCAATCGGGGACATCCCTATGAACAGACGTGCTCTCAGGGATACTTTTAACAGGACAAGCTTAAACTGTGCGAGTGTTTGTGTATATATTGTGTGTTTATGGTGCGTACGTGTGTGTTTGTGTTTGTGTCTGTGTACACTTTCAACAGGAGGACTTAAAATTGTGCGCGCATGTGTATGTATGCTCGCAGGCTTGCTTGCTTGCCTGCTTTATGATTCATTTGAGCAGATTTCATGTCTTCGCATGCAAGCTGGTTGTACGATCATTCTTCTAGTGCTTCTGATTATGTTCAGGAGCGCGTAAAATAGCGATCACACACAGCGGATATTAACGTTTTGATTGCAGAGACCACCTTATAAAGCCTAGTTACGGAGCCATGGTAAAACAGGATTAGAGATGGCTTTTTTTTTCTTTTTTCTTTTAAACCAAGAGCGCTTATTGCCGCTCCGATCGAGAGTGCGATTGGGCCACTTAGCCGCACGGCTCTGGATTGAATAAGACAGAGTATCCAGCTGGCACTACCAGACACCTTAATAGATCTGGAAAGACATTCTGGTAGTCTCTGATACTGAGTGTGGGTGGGAGTGAGAATGGCGTCTGTTAGTTTGACCGTCCACAATTTCCTCCGTGCCAGTCACTGTAAGATTATCAAGCCTTGTTGGCTTGTGTTTATTGACTGTAGGATCCTGTCCCTTCCTGCGCGCGATGTACACGAGCCAAAGTTTTGATGCACTGTTGTTATTCACTGTGTTATGGGGAGTTGTTATTTATTAGAACTGAGGGTGAGAAAGGAAGAGATGAAGAGAATGGAAGCATGTGTTACGTTTGAGACGCGCATGATAGATCCGATCGTTTTGTTTTGCAAAGCATGCAGTAACAGAGTGTATTTACCTTTGATTTGATTTTGCGTTGTTGTTAGAAGAAGCTTAGAATAATGCTAATAATTTTCGTTGGTCGATATAATTGGAGAATTTTCTAGAATTACTTGTTTACTATCCATCAAAGCGTGTAGATAAATCTAGTGGTAGCTACGAGATTATTCTAGCCTACATAAAGTTATATGACGTAAGTCAGTGCATAGTTCTGGTGACGAATTTTATTCTGATTGGGTGATATTGCGTCACGCTAAAATGTCCGGATATTCTCTCTTATAGAAAAACTATATAGGTGATGCACTGTGTCTGAAAAGAAGTGAAAGTGAAAAAAGCGATTAAGCGATTGTAAGCAGCTGGTCCTGATTTGGCTCGGAAGAGTCCGCTGGACCTAAAGCAATAATCATATCATATCATGTCATGTCATGTCATGTCATATCATGTATGCAGCTGTTGATGTACGCTGAGTAAAGTTGAAAAATTCATACGACTCCTGCCTTGTTGCTGAGTGAACAGGTTGCGTGGATAAACGAATTTGAGTTACACTTATCATCATTCAAGCATCGGGGCTGAATCAACTACTGGTTAAAAACAACAACAACAACGACAGTGTAGCAGCATGCACTCTCCAGCTAAAGTAAAGTGGTGGTCAAATAATTACTTACTTAGCGAATGAGAAGAAACGTAAAAGGTCTTAACTGCCTACACATAAAGCTGAACACTGGGTTGTGTTTGGTGTCCAGATTCTAGATATATTAAACCCAGCTGTTCCTGTACATGCAGCTCTTCATCTTCTTTCTTCTCTCTTCCTATGGTCAGTATTCTACATCGGTTATCACTTGTGGAGACCGATATTTCAATATTAAGATTAGGGAAGAGAGGGACAGGGTTATTTCAAGTTGTTGAGAGCACACGCATTTCCCGGTGATTGAAAGGTTGACAGGAAAGAGGGTAGGAGGAACAGAGAGCCTCAAATAAAAGATAACTGATTCCACAAACAAGGCGAAGGGGTTTAGGGAAGGGAGGAAATCAAAAATCGAAGGCGAGGCGTGCAGAATTGTGTGGTAAGCGACGCTGTCTCGTGTTCCCGACATGCAAGCTCATTTCTCAATGTCCTTTTCTGTGTGGAACTAACCCCTTCCCCACACTCAGTTACATAATTTGTAAGGGTCCTTCCACCTTCTCTTCCTCACCCACAGTTAGCCGATACTACTTCCCCATCACTACATCCACATCACCCTTCCCCTCCCCCATCCTACCCACCGTTATTTTATCATGTTCAAAATTAATATCGTCCTTCCGTGTAGCCATGTTACACATCCTCACCGCTCTTAAGCATATTCAACAATTGCATTTTTTCTGCCTCTTTCTGAATGAGTTCTGAGTGATTTCGGTTTGTTACCCCGAGACCTCAAATGCCATCTAATTCTGAACAAATCTTGCGTCACATTCAACGTAATTTAATATTTGAAATTGGCTGTTTACACGCACAATAACATGTATGTCGAGTTCGGATCGATTGGACAATGTGTTTTGGTTTTCTTTGCCAACATTTGTCAAAAGCAAAATACAATGTACATCTCGAACAAAAAAATATTTTTTGGCTATCAGCAAACTTGACATTGGAAGCAAATTACATCACCATGCAGTTTGCAGTTTAGCAGTCTTTAGGTTATCATTGAGATTCATTTACCGTGTGCCCGACGAGTTGTGTTTAGAGAATATATCTACTTTCGACGTCAGTGATCCTCTACGGATCAGGAGTGAGTCCTCTTTCAACCAAGTTGTGGTCTTGATTTTGTGGTCCTGGTTCGGCTCTTTGCAGTCCGCTGGATTCTGTAAGCAATGAATAACTAACTCCATTCAGCTTCACATTCATTTCGTGACTGCACATGACCATTCCAGTAATATTTTTATCCCTCCTCCCCCAATAAAGTGAAAGATCTCGTCAATTGTGTTTCCTTCTTTACAACATTCAACCCATTCAGCAACACAGACTTCACTTCTTTAACTTTAAAAAACAGAGAATTCGCCTCTTTCACTTAGTTCTCATAACGTTTCATCCATCCAGCAACAAAGATAATGGCACTCTTCCACTCTATCCGTTAATTAACTAAGTTTCACACATTCAATAGCAGAGAGAATTTCCTTATCTTCCACGTATCCTTCAAGCAGCGTTTCATACGTCCAGCATCAGTGAGAATGTGTATCTTCCACTTCACCCTTCCAGCAACATTACATTCACCCAGTTCGTGTTTCCAATTTTTCGATACGTCTGCCGGTCATCGCAGAGGGCGTCGATTACACTTACACATGTTTGACAGCCCAAGAGAGCAGCTCGTCAAATAAGAAGCGTTTACCGGCGTTTGGGGGAAGATGTAACATAGAAACTACGCTGAAAGACCGTGAATGGAGAATTGACAAGCTGTTGACGGAGAACCGGACAGACACTCGAAGAAGAACAAAGTCTACGTGACGTATGCCCTGCTGAATGGTATCTTCACGCACGACGAGCCGAGCAAACCGTTTTTCACATTAGACCGATGTCATGTACCGTTCATTTGCTGCGCGTGTCTGACATGAGCTCGCATGAAACTCTTTATTAGGCTTTTGGAAACTTTTCAGAGCACAAACTGCTTTGCAACTTTTAAATGCTGATGGCACGCAATCTTGTGTCTTATATAGAACAGCGAATCTGGAAGGTAGCTTTCGTAGGGAAGGAACATCCTATGTTGATGAGTCTTGAACGTATAGTAGTCCAGATCATTTTGTTAGTCCTCTAAAGCGTGTGTTGTTGTACATAATGATTAGTTTGACCAAAGCGGGGAAACCGGGCCCAATGTCATTATAAACAATCGTATCTTCATATTTTTGCGGACTGGAGAAGACATCGGGATAAAGAGAACTTTACTGTGAGTTAACGAAGACCAATGAAGTAGCTAAAAGGGGAACCCTACAGCAGTGAACGTTGGCAGAATTTCACGTGAGAGCTAATCCAGTGTGTGTGTGTGTGTGACTATAATTATTACGGAATGACGAATGTAAAGATCCTATAAGTTTACACTTGATTTCTGGACTAGACCTTAGAACATGGCACGGTGTGGTGGCAGGGGTGGCACGTGGCCTAATGGTAGAGCTTTGGCTTGCGGATCTGAAGGTCCCTGGTTCGAGCCCAGGCCGAGGCATTGTGTTGTGTTGTGTTCTTTGGGAAAGACACTTTACTCCCGTTTCCTACTCCTTCGGATGAGAGTATAAACCGAGGCCTAGTCTGTATCGCATTCATTCCATCATAAAGGACTTTAAAGATCCTGACGCTCATGTCCTAGACGGGTGAGTGCCGGTGACAAGAACACACCCAGCATGCACCTTGGCTGCGCACGCCAAAAAGTTGTGGAATCATTTTCCTCGAATACGGGGTATTACGAAGAAGAAGAAAGAAGAACATTTAGCGCGAGCGTACAAAATACAGGGAGACACAGGAAATATGCTGGCTTCAATATCGCTTTGATATGGGATTCTCAGCGCATAAAGAATCAAAAGAGCGAGCAAACACTCGAGTTCCTGCTCCTGCCAGCCGGTTCCTCAACGGTTCCAGAATCACTTACTGCACAGGATCCATATGAGGCGGCCATTAGCAGCTTACTTTCGTACTCGCCGTTAGACATAATCAGGATCGGAAGAAGCGAGGAGAGGGAGGAAAGAATTAAAATTAATAGCAGCAATTTTACGATTTTACGATTTGCGGTAATCAGTATATAAATGGCTGCTATTGCGAAGCGGGCTCTTGCCTTTAGCTATATAGCCTACTGCTGTGTCGAATGGTCTTTCAAGTCGAATGCTATTATAAAGTTCAGTTCTTCAGAAGCTGTGATCCTCACCATAATATGTTATTAGACAAACGGAAAATATTTTAGATAACTAAAATAATTCGAATGCTATTGTAAAATTCAGTTCTTCAAAAGCTGTTGTCTTCACCACAATGTTATTAGACAAAAAAGAAGATATTTAAGATAACTAAAATAAATTTTAAAAAATAACATCAGCAGGACTGTACGGATGTCAGCTAGTACACAACCGACTGCATACAGATGTGTTTATACCAACTCCCTCTCATAGCACCTCCTCCAGTTTCCGCATCAATCTTTTGCAGTCGTACAGACATCCTCTCCTTCTACCGCGTGGTCAATAATATTTCTGGTTTAGCATGGGCAGAGCAGTGCATGTATGCCTATTTGTTGCTCTCAAGATGCATTCAGTTCGTGTGGCCTATAGCGATATACTTATAATTATAAAACCGCGAGTCCTGCTTGTCGAGTTATTGGCCATGCTATGGTTGATTGTGAACTTGTTTTTAAAAAGTCCATTTCTGATCCTTTGAAAGCTTGAACTACACAAGCGTAGAAGTCGAATTCGAAACCTTTAAGAGGATACTAGCATTAGGTCCTATGGACCTGTCTTGGCAGTGAGAGAGATAGAGAGAGAGAGAGAGAGAGAGAGAGAGAGAGAGAGAGAGAGAGAGAGAGAGAGAGAGAGAGAGAGACAGACAGACCGACAGGCAGATAGAAAGACCGATCGAGAGAGAGACAGAGACAGGGAGAGAAAGAGAGACAGACAAACCGACCGACCGACTTACAGGAACCTTATTACAATGTATTGTAAGCTAAACGTTCACGTTCACGCTTACTCTTTATTGCATAAAAAAACCACAACGAAACACAGAGGAGAATAAGCTGGGCTGGCGTCATGGACACAGGATAGTGTTATCCTGGGTGCATCGGCCATGTTTTATGTTCGGTTCACCCGATCTGACAGCGCGACGTCATCTCTGGTTGCCAACAGGGATTGCCCATTCCTCGGGGAATGTCCTGGATGGTTATGAGTTAAGAAAGGGGATAACTCAAAGTTATATGCAAAAGAGGAATAACAGGACTTTAAAAAAAATACAGTATCGAATATTTGAGAACGCAAAATGGGATTATGCAAACAGTGAAGAACAATCGGTATTTCATGTTTAATCTAAGTCTTATTATGCATGCTGCGATAGGCAAACGAAAAACTTGTATATTGTTATGTTTTAAGATACAGAATTCATATTGAGAAAGAAACTAAAAAAACCAAAGCGACTTACTACACATATACTAACAATACTGAAGTTTATTGGAGTTTCATAATTATTTAATCCAAGTCGTATGCATGCTGCGATTTGAAAGTATTGAATTGAAGATTCGAAGAACTGTCCTTTGTCTTTGAACACATAATATTGATGATGAGGAATAGGCCTACCGATGAAACTTTACCTCGAAATGAACCGAAAACAAAACGACTTAATCATGCAAACAATTTTTTTTTTAAATGTCGGTTATTGTAATTACGACAGTTGTGATGTTAATGGGGTTTTCATATGTTATCCAAGTTTTATACAGGCTGCGAAATGCAAATATGTTAGTATAGTTTTTTACTTTAAAGCACACAGTATTGATGTTAACACAGTATTGATGTTAACACAGTATTGATGTTAACACGGTATTGTTGATAACACAGTATTGATGTTAACACAGTGTTGTGTTGATGTTAACACAGTGTTGTGTTGATGTTAACACAGTGTTGTGTTGATGTTAACACAGTGGTGTATTGATGTTAACAAAGCGTTGTATTGGTGTTAAAAGTGATGTATTGATGTTAACACATTGTTGATGTTAACAAATTATTGATGTTAACACAGTATTGATGTTAAGAAAGGAGGCGAGCACAAAGCGGCTATATGGAAGCAAGGAAATACAATCCATTCATTTAAAATATACAACATTGATGTTTGTGAGGGTGTTTTAAAATAACATGTAGATGGCTCTTCTTTTTTCTGGTACAGTCCGAAGTTTTCTAAATTAATGTATGTCCTTTTGTTGTGTCGTTGATCTTCTTCTTCTTCTTCTTCTTCTTCTTCTTCTTCTTCTTCTTCTTAACCGCTGTATTGTGGGGAGTAGCCGATCAAGTAATAAAGTTTACCACCACCACCAACCCTCTCCTCTCTCTCTCCATCTCCCCCTCCCTCTCTCTCTCTCTCCTCACCCCACCCCTTCTTCTTCGTCTTCTCTTCTTCTTCTTCTTCTTCTTCTTCTTCTTCTTCTTCTTCTTCTTCTCTCTCTCTCTCTCTCTCTCTCTCTCTCTCTCTCTCTCTCTCTCTCTCTCTCTTCCTTCTCTTCTCTTCTCTTCTCACTCTTTTCTCTTTTGTGCTCTTGTTCTCTTTCTCTCAACTGGAACCGACTCACTGCTCTGTGTGATGTCACTGTCAGTAAAGCGTACAGGAGGCCTCAGGTGTGACCTTGGCAAGAAAGTGTCGGGCGCTGAACATCCGCGGGGAAATTTAGCACTCTTGCCTACACAAATGCTTAAAAAGAAAGGAAGCAACTTCACTTTTTAACTGGACCTCACAACTTTCACGCTATAATCGCTGGAACACATATCGATCGGTCTGAAGTGGCGCGCGTGTAGTATGTTGTTTCTTTCAATACAGGTTGTTGTTTAGATGGTTTCTGCTACCCGAATGGTTCTGTCTCCAATGTATTCCATGATCCACACACAAATCTCTTTCGCCTCACACTCATCACAGGGAAAGAGTAATATAGCACCGGCCATCGTGGTAGAAACCCACTTTTTACAGATAATAACATTCCCATGGACCCTCACAGCAGATTTACAACGAAGAATACAAAGCGTGGAGATGAGGAGCTACAGATGGATTGGCTGGAGAGGAACAAGAACTTGAACAGCTGGTACAGAGTCTTGATGACACCACCTCCATAACCTATGGAATGAAAATTAATACAGAGAAGAGCAAAATGATGACCAACAACACCAATGGCGTTAACATGGACATCAAAGTCCAAGGCCAGTCCCTCAACACAGTGCATAGCTTCAACTATTTAGGAGTCATTGTATCAGACAATGGGTCCCGACATGAAGTCCTCTCCAGGATCTCACAAACAACTGCTGCACTGACAAGGTTGAAGCCCGTTTGGAAAGACAGGACCATCAGTCTACATTACAAGATAAGGCTACTGCACTCCCTTGTCATCTCTATCTTCCTATGCGCTTGCGAAACATGGACCCTCACAGCAGATCTAAAACGATGAATACAAAGCATGGAGATGAGGTGCTACAGAAGACTTCTGGGCATTTCCTATACCCAGCACATCGATCACCAACAACGAAGTCCGACAGACCATCACACAAGCCATTGGACAACACGATGACATGCTCACAGTGGTGAGGAAACGGAAACTCCGATGGTATGGCCACATCGCCAGAGCATCATGCTTTGCAAAGACCATCCTGCAAAGCACGGTGCAAGGAGTCAGAAGAAGAGGGAGACAGAAAAAGAGGTGGAAGGAGAACATTCGAGAATGGACTGGCTTGACACTGAGTGATGCCATGAGGGTTGCTGATGACAAAGAAAGATGGAGAACGCTGGTTAAACGATCATCCCTGGTGCCCCAACGACTTTTGAGTTACGGGATTAAATAGGATAGGATAGGATATGATAGGAACACTCCAGAAGCTAGCCAACGTAATAAAATATAGTGATTGAATCAGATGATGCGAATAAAGATGCGCACATTATTTAATAAACTCAAAACGTGCGTTTAGAACTATCATGTATGGTCCAAAAGTCACATAGATGTTTGGAAATCTGGAGTTGGGTTTCAAATGAAAGATCGTAGTTGCCTGTCTTTGCTCGCAGTGCAGTTACTATGGGCTATGAACTGAATGAGAGGCAGCAATGACATATCAGGGTTTTGAAACTTTTCGGTGCCATTTCATCTCACTATACACGTTGCTTAACGTTGTGGCCACGTTGTGGCCAAGTGGGCTAAGGCGGGACTAACTTGCCTTGTCCACAGGCCAGAAACCAATGGCGCCTGACAGGTGTGGGTTCGATCCTGCATCGGAGCGTTATGTTTCTCCGAATATTATTTACTTTCGACTCGGGCAACGTCTCGGGGGTTTTCTCCGGGTACTCCGGTTTGCTCCCCCAGCAAAATTTCAAAAAAATTTAAAGAATTTCTAAATTTCAAAAATTACAACTAATGGTACTATTGTTAAGTAGGTTGGGTTTGGGCGCGCCACAGGCTGCGACTACGCCTTCCACAGGGGAGGCAGCCCAGAATTTCCCGATAAAAAGGGACAATAAAGCATTAAAATCTTAAAATCTTAAATCTTAAAATCTTAAATCTTAAGTGGATTGTACTGAATTTAAGGTTGCATTAGTGTTTGGTATAATCGACATTTTAAGATTGTTTTTGACTCATATGCATAGCAATGTGAGTCTATGTGCTCCCTCCCCATGTTCTCTTCCCTCGCCCCATCATCACACCATAAAAGTAATAAAATTAAATAAATATATAAATAAAATAAAAATAAAAATTGAAAAAATAAAAAAAATTATAACATTTAAAAAAATAGAATTTTGATAAATCTTGCGAAATAAGTCCTAAATAGCCCACAAACGATATTAAAAGAAGATTTCAAAAGCATACCTGAATTGGATCCTGGACCCAGATCTGATGGTGTAAGTCTAAATGAAATTCTTATAACAGCAAAAGCTGTACAGGAAAAACTAGCTAAACTAAACCCATGTTGGCCCCTACGGTATCCCGCCTACGGTGCTAAAAGAGGTGAGTGACGAGTTGTCTGTACCTTTGAGTCTACTGTTTAATAAATCCTTAGATGAGGGCACTGTTACGGCAGACTGGAAAGAGCCAATGTTACTTCTCTTTTTAAAATGGATAGTCGTGCAGAAACGGCCAACTATAGACCAAGGTCCGTGAGTCTTTAGTGCGGGATGCTGTGGTGGACCATATGAATCTGTTCTCACTTTATAGTGATCGTCAGCATGGTTTCAGGACTGGTAGGTGACCCAGTGTGACCCAGCTGTAAGAAGTCATGGAAGATTTTACGGGAATGTTGGATGGCGGTGAAAGCTTTGATGTGCCGTATCTGGATTTTAAAAAGACATTTGATTTTGTCTCACATGCTAGACATTTAACTAAATTTTTATCCTATTGTGGTATCACTGGAAATGGGTCAAAGGATTAGGAACTTTTTGACAGACAGAACCCAGCGGGTGAGAGTCGGCGACAGTTTCCCTTTAGAAGCTCTTGTGTTGAGTGGTATACTTCAAGGTAGTATTTTGGATCCTGTTTTATTTACAATTTTCATAAATGACTTACCTGATGAGGTGTCCAGCATCTGTAACATATTTGCTGACGACACAAAACGATAAAACGTGTTCAATGAGAATTTTAAGTTACAGTCCGATATAAATGATCTGGTTAAGTGGTCTACCAGGTGGCAACTTCATTTTAACGCTTCCAAATGCAATGTACTAAATATTGTAAAATTAATCCTTGCCAGGAACATAATATGACAGCTGAAGAACAAAGTTTGTTGTTGTTGTTGTATCAATTTTTATTCTTGAGATTAACATAAGTTGTACTGATTAAAATTGAAGAACAAAGAGTGTCAATTGACAGTTTCAATGAAGAGAGGGATCTGGGGGTCACTTTTGATTTAAAAAAAAACTTAAAATTTGATAAACATATTAATACTGCAATTGCAAAGATAAATACAATGCTGGGGATTCTCCAGAAATCCTTATCCTGCCTTGATAAAGATATATACTAAACAAGCCTGTACAGGACACTTGTCAGATATGTAGAATATGCTAATGCGGTATGGTCTCCACAGATGAAGACAATCGTCAGCGATAGAATGAGTGCAGCGAGAAGCGACAAACATTGGTTAAATCCTTGAAAAATTTGCCTTACGTAGAAAGATTATTAGATAGATTGCATAAAATAGGCCTTCCTAGTTTGAAATTTATAAGGGTTGGAGGTGACAAAAGTTAACGCTAATACGGTCTCTTTACTGGCTAACAGTATCGGATCGAATACAATACAAGCTCTCTTTTCTGACCTGTTCTGCTGTTCACCTTTCTTCTCCACAATATCTCGCCGATCATCTCCATACTTAACATTCCAGCTCGTCATCTCCGCTCTTCTGCAGATACTCTTGTCTTGCAGATTTCTACTTTCAAGAAAATATCATTTGGCTTTAGGTCCTTCACTCATCAAGCACCTGTCGTCTGGAACTCTCTGAGACAGTCTTCTTCATTGGAAATCTTTAAGTCGAGTCTTAAAACTAATTTTTTTAACCCAGAATTCAGACATTAATAGACATTTTTGTATGTGGTGTGTGTGTATGTGTGTGTGTGTGAGTGTATGAATGCTCAGTAAAGCACCAAGAGCAATTATTTGGAAATGAGCGCTGTATAAAATTGTCATAATAATAATAATAATAATAATAATAATAATAATAATAATAATAATAATAATAATAAATGTATTATTATTATTATTATTATTATTATTATTATTATTATTATTATTATTATTATTATTATTATTATTATTATTATATGAATAATTTTCTTTAAATTTCATTTTGGACATTTTATTTTTTCACTAGAAACTCTGAATTTTTTTTTTAAATCCGGCACTGTCATACTAACAAGAGAAATCACTGTTTTAGCCATAGAATTGCAGCACTCTCTACCATTACATGCTTAAATGCTAACAAACATAACACCTTTAAAAAAAAAAAAATTATGGAAAAGGTACGTTTCATTGTGGATTCAAAATTGGAGTTTGATGACTGGTGATCATTTAGTTTTAATTCCCTGAACAACTGAAAAACAAACCGGACAATTTAATGTCTTAGAGAAAACAGGGACATTAAAAAAAAAAATTATAAAAAATGAAAAAGCCGCGAGGCTTAACATAGTCGCTTTGAACTGAACTAAACTGAACATGATGACCGTAAGGGAAAGAACTCGGGCAACATCTATCAGAATGCAACATACCAAGAGTAATGGGGCATTGTTGCTTTCATATTCATTCAAATGTCTGTAAATTTAACCAGCTGACGAATATTGAATCAAAGAGCAGGTTGCTAAATTTAAGCCGCTTTATTGGAGTTGGAGTTATGTCACTATTTATATATTGGGCAATCCCCCTTTGCTTCTTTGTGAACATGCGATGCTGTACATTTTTCTTTCAGTGTTGAACCAATGTAACCTTAAAAACACGGTGCGACAACAAAATAAAAACATAATCAGATTTTGTGCTTAGATGAAGGCCTACACCTTTTTTGAGCCAGTTCATTGTTTTTTAAATAGTCTGTAATTCAGCACCCCGCTCACCATCCCCCCCTCTACCCTACATTGCTAAAAAGACTCCCTGAGTCTATCCTTGCAAACTTGGAATACGATTTTGCTAATAAAAGTGATAACCTATGATCCAATCCTCTCTCCCAACAAGGGAGTACAAGAACGAGGGAATTTCAAAAGAGAATGAAACACAGTGGTGAACATCTCCCATCCTCAAAAAATCCAAACGTTCAGAGAGGGAGGACTATAAACGAAAAAAAAAAAGAGAAAAAGAGGCAGAATGGAAATCGCGAGATGGCATGCAGACTATAAGCAGATAGGAGTGCTTGAACGATCATTATTGGTCCACTACGATTTTGATAAATAGGATTCTTATTATTATTATTATATATTATTATTACGTTAATTAATTTTATATTATTATTATAATTCTTTATAATAATTAGGTTCGTACAGACAGATGATAAACTTTTAGCTTAGAACCTAAAACCCTGTAATGCTAATGCTAACACACAGTCAAATAAGAGAAATCTCATATTTTTTTCTGGATCTCACATGCATAGCATATTTTAAACTGCTATAGTGGACGACTGGTGGATCTCGGTCCGTGCATCTTATGCACTGAAAATAAAAACAAAAACCAAAAAAAGAAAAAGCCGCGATTAACCCTCAAACACCACTATTGCTTGTCAATGGGTACGCGATCTTCGCATATGCCTGAGTTCGTACCATCACACACAAATATGTGTATTCCTGTGTCCAGACCATGATTGTCGCCGTATTGCTGTCAACACTAAATATAGCCCCTGAGTAACTAAAATTGCAAGACGGCTTTGAGAGTAGTTCGTTCACTCAAAAACATGACACCCGTTTCGTTCGTTTGAAAAATGACATTAGAGACGACTCGTCCGACCCTATCGGCTTTTGCCATTCTGTGACATACAGTAATGGGCCGAATGAAGGGACTCGGAATTCTATATAGTTGTAAAGTATTACGATGGCCGTTGGTCAAAAAGACAAAATCACTTCCCTCACTCTCTGGTGAAAGAGATCTTTAAAATCTGAGTCGTGGGGACGCATGAAAACACACCACAAGGAATTCCACCACTGAAATAAATTATTATTATTTGAATATTTATTATAATAAGCACCTTATAGAATATAAGATTCTTTAAAATATTACATTTTGACATGATCATTTTTTTATTGGTAACAGAAACACACATAAACAGCTAGGCAATGAATCATTTCCACAGATAAATCATTCTCACAACATAGGAACATTGGACTATGTACCTTCAAACACAATTTCGAAAAAACAATTTAAAATGGTGTCAATGTGTGGTATCTGCGCTATTTTCTCTTGTTAGTTTTTAGATCAATTTGGTTTAGCAACTTTTTTGTGTGTGTGGTAATTTCAACAAATGCAAAGAGAAAATTGTGAACAACATAGCAATTGTTAAGAATATCGTGGCCAAGATCGGGGCATTTCAAAAAAAACTATGCAAATAGTCCAGGAAACATAGGTAAAAAAGAAACTCACCTAAAGATGAAATGTACAACAAAACACCACACTATCAGAATGCAATATTACAAAGTAAGGTGCGCTTTGAATAGAAGCAGACACAAGTAACACAGCGGACGAAAGAGAAATAACAATGGTGCTATTATAAATGTTGTCTGGAGTACACAACAATAATATGAGAGTTCCGATGCCATTTTAAGTTGTACGTAATAAAAGATAGAGACTATTTTTGAACGAAAAGACATGGATTAAACGTGTCTTTGTACAGAATGATAATAGTTTTTTTGTGACAACCTATTATAGCTTTTATCTTGCCTTATGCATGCGATTGAATTCTAATAACATTGCATACACTATTTAAATGCAAAAATGCTTTAAACCCAACATTCTATATTATTTATGGGATTCACAAGGTATCTAGACAGTTGTATTGAATTGTAACTATATTTCCTGTAAATTCTAGTAGAATTACTGAATAAAAAAAAAGAAACTAATAGAACGCAAATTTGACAAACTAACATTGAGATATGCGAGAAAAAGTTGAAACATAAAAGCAAATTATTAAAATAAGGATATTTTTCTAAATGATGTAAATAATGTTAACAATTATTGGAATGGGGTTTATAAAACAAACAAAAAAAATATAATCTTGAATGCAGATATTCATTCTAAATATACATTTGAAAATTCAAATAATGACACATACAATGTTTTTGAGAAATACAAATATCATTTATACTCTTATGCATGACCTGTCACACAAACTAAATTTTTATACAAATTGTGATAACGATTCCACAAAATACAAGACATCACAAAGTTGTGAAAAGTTAAAAATAGCTATTTGTATCTCAAACAAGGCTATATGTAATATGATACATTAATTTACAAATGGAATGCTAGATACAAGCGCATTGGATGAAGAATATAATAAATGAAAAATAAAGATATTTACATTAGAAGTTTATAACGTAAACAATGACGTGAACAATTATTTGTTTCATGTTGGAATTCCTACATCAATGCACAAATTATTTGGTTGTATCGATTAATTAATCTCTTCATTTATCTGGTCTAAAAACTACATCGATCAAGTCATTTTAACAAATTACAAAAGAATAACTGCTGATGAAATCACAACTATTCCAAAAACTAAGGCAAACAATTTTGTAACCATAATAACAAGCATCTCAAACAGTTCATTCAAAAAAACAAAAACATAAAAAACCTGTCAAGTCAAACTACTGTTCACGTAACAACCATTAAGGACAAAAAAACAAACAAAAAATAATACTTGTTCTTAAATAAAGAAAACACCTCACAGTAAATAAGTATCAAACTGTATCGAAAATTAACATAAATACGTTTAAACCTACGGAACTCCAAACACCTGTTTATTCAGGTTCTTTTTTTGGGAGTTACTTTAAAAAAATAAGTTCATGCATTCAAAGTTTATTCAAGTGAAATGTAGGCAAGCATATGAAATCATGAATGTTTTTCAACTCCTACTGTACTATCTCCGATATATGTACATAAGTTTTGGGGAAAAGAAGTGGTTGTGCCTTGCATGTAGTCTGTTGACAAATTCGCAAGGGCTTTGTGCAAGAAGGGGAAAATGGGGTTTGGAAGGGATATACAAGACAGGGCAGACAATGTAGGAGGAACCTAGCCTTGTAACGATAGGAGAAGGTATAACTGGATCGAGTGTACATCGATCATATCAAGGTGTGGACAGTTAACTGCACTGAAACGGAGCATGCTAGCTCCTCAAGAATGAAACAGTGAAGCAAAGACACAAGTAGTTAACTGCGTGTTTCCACATGAATGTGGAAGACACTGCAGTTTCACACAAAGTGTCAGAGGTAGCTCCAGAAAGCACCGCTCCTATCATCAGCAGGGGCACCACGGCGGTCAAGAGCGGCTTGGCTCTCGATAATCACCGATCATGGCTGCGGGCAGGCCTGCGTTCATACTCCTCATAGGGCTCATCGAGTTGCCGCCGGATGGGCGACGACGATCCATCAGCAAAATCATGTAGCTAGGAGGATTGGACTCGCGGTCGTAGTCACGACTGTCATCATGCCTGCGTCGGTCATTCTTGCGGTCATAATCACGTCATCATAGTCGTCGTGTCGATCATCATAGTCACGTCGGTCATCATAGTCATAATCATGGGGTTTGTCATCATCGTAGTCATAATCTCGTCGTTTGTCATCATCATAGTCCCCGACGGTTTATCATAGTCTTTGCCATCATGATAGCTGCCCTTGCCCTTGCCCTTGCCCTTGTCAAAGCCATAGTCGCTGGAAAACATGAAGCAAAATAAAACAATATTTGTAAGTGCAACTAACAGTAATCAAATCAAACATCCTGTAATCAAACAGTGGCTAAAATAAACAGTATAACAAAAATAACATATTTAATAACTGAAATCGATCCACAAGTTACTCAAACTATATGAAAATCTATCCGTTTTATCTAGAAAATATATAATTCATGATACTGTCATTTCCACCTTCCTATATGATTTGCGAAACATGGACAGCAGATCTACAACAAAAAACTGGAGATGGAGGTGTTACAGAAGACTTCAGGCATTTCCTATACTCAGCACATCACCAATGACGAAGTTCGAAGGTCCCATCACACAAGACATTGGACAACATGATGACATGCTCACAGTGGTGAAGAAACAGAAACTCCGATGGTATGGCCACGTCACCAGAGCCTCAGGCCTTGCAAAGACCATCCTGCAAGACACAGTGCAAGGAGGCAGAAGAAGAGGGAGACAGAAAATGAGGAGGGAAAACAACATTCGAGAATGGATTGGCCTGACACTGAGCGAAGCCACGAGGGTTGCGGAGGTCAGAAAGTTGGAGTAAACGCTGGTTAAAACGATCATCTGTGGTGTCCCCAATGACCTTCGAGTTACGGGATAGGATAGGATAGGATAGGATACTGAAGTCATTTTTGACTGTAAAAGTACAATACACCCAAACACCGTCTAACGAACACACTTTTACTGAAAGGAAAAAAAATCCATGAAAGAGTTGGTTCTTATTTCTTACTTAGAACTTTCTGGATACAACCAACAACAGTTACAACCTAGCTTTGCTTACATGAATGTATTTTCTTATCCTATACACCGAATTTTCTAAGTACAATAAAAATAATTCAAATGACATAAATTCACAAAAACGATGTAAAGTCATACACTTCTTGTTTGCAGAAATGTTGACGTCATTCAAGTATCTGTAGAAAAGAGGCACATACTTTAATGACAGCTTTCTTAACCCTTTAATGAAAAAGTCAGTTTGAAAAGTAACAGTTTAAAAGAAAAAGATGCCATTTTTAAGATCTGGAAGAAAGTGACAGGCCTAAATTCTCTTCTGGGCATTTCCTATACCCAGCACATCATCAACAACGAAGTCCGATAGACCATCACACAGGCCATTGGACAACACGATGACATGCTCACAGTGAAGAAGAAACAGAAACTCCGATGGTATGGCCACGTCAGCAGAGCATCAGGCCTTGCAAAAACCATCCTGCAAGGCACGGTTGCAAGGAGTGCAGAAGACGAGGGAAACAGAGAAAAGAGGTGGGAAGACAACGTTCGAGATTTTTTTTGTTTTTTTTGTTTTTTTTATTTTTTTTTTTTTTTTTTTTTTTTTTTTTTTTTTTTTTTTTTTTTTTTTTTTATTTTTTTTTTTTTTTTTTTTTTTTTTTATTTTTATGGACTGGTTTGGCATTAAGAGAAGCCACGAGGCTTGCGAGAACAAGAAGAAAATGGCGTATATGCTGGTTTAAACAATCATCTGTGGTGCCCCCAACGACCTTTGAGTTACAGGATGGGATAGGATAGGACAGGCCCAACTTTTCCTTTTTTTGTTCTTGGCAAGATATATATATATATAGACACACATACACACAGCTGAAAATTTTTTCACAACGCCTTTTATAGATAAAGTTTATTATTTGAAATCACTGATATTCCAGGTCTGTCTCTAAGCATGTCACTCAAAATCAACAAGCAATCAACCAACCAACCAACCAACCAACCAATCAAATAATAAATAAATAATCTTACTCCGCATCCCTGTCTCGATCTCTGTCATCATAGTAATCATTGGTATAGCCACGGGACTCACGACTGAAGTAGCCAGACTCTTTGGGTATGTGAGCTGTGTCTTGAAAAAAAAAACAACACAAATTCATGCGCAACATAATTGTGCATTCATTCCAAAAGTATCTTTACCCTGTGCACCACACCACACACACTTTGTGCATTTGTCCAGAAACAACGTGACTGTCTTCCCGTGACTTCTTAGGAGAAATAAACAACTATCGGACAATGTAGACGAAAAAGAATCATAATAAAGAAACATGTCAGGGGTTGGTCCTCATTTGGCTCAGAAGAGTCCACTGTACATAAAGCAATAATTACCATGTAATGTTAAAACAGGTCGGCGAATAATTTGCTTAGACAACAACTTGCTGAAAAGATTACAAACATATATACTTTGTTCACATGTTCATAGAAAGACAGATGAATAAAAACTGTTCGATGGACAGCTACCAAAACATGACCCCCAAATTGGTATGCCGATTGTAAATATCTTATGTGAAAAAAGTCTAAAACAATAACAAAAACAATATTGCAATTTTTTCTTCTTTTTTTTTCATCCCAGGAAGATTATAGTGTCTCTATTAAAGAGTTTAAATATCAACCTTATTACAATAATGACCCCCTCAGAGTCAACATTTTAACTCTTCTTCCGAGTTCAAATACCCTCAAGCTATAGAGTTGTGTGCTTTAGAAACGAGGGAAAATCTCATCATTACCACTTCCCCAAACATTCATAGAAATTCCAACTTCAGGAATTCTTTAGTTGCCCATTTTGTTTTAGTCATATTCAAACAAAACCTTTTAAAAAATTCAAGTTAGTGAAGAATACTACAACATAAAACCAAGGAACATGTTTATTACATGACCGCTTTTCCTCTAACCAAAACACGGCATGCTATTAGTCTAGAAGGTTGTCAAGTTACAACATCATGAAAACAAATGACACAATTCTGAAACGTACACAAAAAATTAATAACATTAATAAGGTGAGAAAGGATGGGAGGAAAGCGGAGAAGGAGGGAAAGGGGAACAATGGGAATTGGGATGGGGAAAGGATGGGGGGGAGAGAGGTCTGAAAGGCAAAGTCCTGCAAGTTGGAAACTATTGGGAAGATGTATTTAACGGGGTACAGTGTAGCTCTTAAAATATTAAATGAAAATTTTTCAGTTACAACAATCACACACAGGGCAAAATTATATTAAGGAATATATACTAGCGCAGCATAAGATCACTAGCCTGAAATTATTGTTAGCATACATGCTATACAATAGTCAGTAATAGTAAGTATATACACAGATATGGTAGGGTTTGCCGGAAACAAAACGCTTTTATTGAATAAACAGACTCCTGGAGTCAAAACATAATATACAAATCTGCGCTATGTTTGATTCTGTAACTAAAATGTGATTCTATACTTCTATGAAGCATACTCACTCAAATGAATACAATAACGGATTAAAAAGCTTATAATTTCTATATAATGTTTATATGGTGAAGGTTACTTTTTGCAGAAAGTTGCAAAACTCAGCAGCCTACTAGTGTATGCTACTGTTATAATCTGCAAGTGCTAATTTATATGAATAAATAAAAGCAAATTCTTCAGAATAGATAAAGCAGTACTTCATGCAACAGCAGTCACACCAGCATAAAATACAAAAGCACCCAAGCTTACGTTTTAAGTTATTACAACAATTTTCAAATACAGTAGCACTGCACACACTTGTTTGATATTACCGATGATAAGAATTGTTTAGATTTATTATTCACTATCCATCAGAATTCATGGGTCCTTTATAATTAATTTCAATGTGTGTTATTACTTTTTAGGTCTATGGCTTATAGACAGGGTGTAGCCGGGGTGATTAAATTTAATTTCAATTTTAACATTTTTTTAGTTGTAGGTCTCATGCTTCCAACAACCCCAAATAAACGTTCATGCATCTTTCTGACCAATTTTAGTTTCATGCTTCTCAGGCATGTTCCGACAAAAAAAACAACGTACATTCTTACTTACCAACTGCAGCTACTTCCAAACATAATATGACAACACTTGCAACTTCACCTCTTGTCATTTCACAATAGATTTATATGATGTTGTTTAAATATAATTCCTAATTCATGTTACATAATTCCCCAATCCATTCTTTGCAGTGATGTTTATGCAAGTGCAAACCCTACCAAGATTCCTCTAAACTAGCACACACAGATACTGTAGAACAACAAAATAGTGGATAACATGAGAGATGAATCTGTGTAACAGAAAACTGTGTGTACATGGTCCAAATCAAGGAAGCTCGACACAGCAACACTAAAATTATAAAAACAAGTTTTCAGTTCACAAAAGAAATTATTTTTTCTAGCTTTTAAAATTAAACTGTGAACGATACACTAATGACCTGACAAAACACAGACCAAGATTTTTACTAAGATGGTGTCAAAACTAACCTCCTACAATAGCAAGTCGGTAAACTTTATTTTTTCCTACAAAAAGTACATGGCTATAAATGTCTAATTGTGCCACAGAATCACCTCTCTAATGTGCATATACAAAAATAATAACAGGACCCACACTAATCATGCATTGCTCATGAACATGCTACTGTAAGTTATTTGCAGTTGAAGCAGTTCAAACTGCAGTGTAAATTGTATGGTTTGGGTGGTATATCATCTCACTTTATTTTTTATAATTATAATTTTTTTGTTTGGTTGGTTAATTATCTCACTTATGCAAATACTGGCAGTACAGAGAGAAATATAAGTCAAACCAGTATGGAGACAGTTAACAGGAAACATTTATGACTTCTGTACGTTTTATTTTCATGAACAGTGTAACTCAAGATGAATGTGGGTCCAAAAACACAGTGGCTGCTGTCTATCATTCACCTTTTAGCGAATTCACATCTTTATTCCAAAGAGTTATCACATAGAAATTATTATAGGTTAAATATATAGTTACAATAGGTTGAAAAACCTGAACAGTTATTCTGTTTATTGATAAACCTATACAGTTATTCAGTTTCTTCATAATAACCTCTCAAAGATGGTATCGTTTATTCTACCTCCAAACATTTTATCCAAGCTTTTACCCCTCACTGAAAAAAACATTGAACTTTTACATTCTTTCACTATTAGTATTACTAATAAATAATGGGATTATGTCTTTTACTAAACTATCAATATTCTAGTGAATTTGATTTAAATAAAATTCTTTTTTCTTGTTTTTTGTTTTGTTTACCAAGTCATGAAAATAATATAACACATACATGGGTCTAAATCCATGTGAGAAATGTCTGAGTACAATATTTTTTTAAAGTATTGGGGTGAGGGTGAATCTTACACAAAAATTCTTGACAGGAAGTTGATAAACAGGAGCCTCTGTGTAATTAATTATTTTGCTCGACACACCACTCAAAAGGGTGCAAGGCAAGAAAGATAGGGTTGAACAAGGCAAGAAAGTAGTAGAAAATGTATCTAAACAAGACAGTTATCTGGACATAGAGCTTACTATCAATGTTACCAGTGTATGCCGTATGATGATCCCCATCATAGGAGTTGGAGGGCGACGGCTGCGTGAAGCGAGTGCCTCGCTTGAAGATGATGACAAAGAAGATTATAAGTCCTATCATCAGCAACAGCGCCAGCATCATTCCAAGGAACCAGCCCCAGTTGCCCACCAATGCAGACGCCAATGCTGTGAAAATTGAAGACCAAAAAATTAAAGCACCATCCATGATATGCCTATATGTATGCATGCAGCATGTTGATAGAGACAGATAATCAATGTGATGTGCCTAAACGTATGCATGCAGTGTGTAGATAGATATAGATAATGTATATAGGGTCTAGCGAACTGCTAAGAGTTGAATAAGAACCATGCAAAACTATTGAAAATTAGACTGCATTGTTAACACATTAAAATATGATACAATATTTACCTAAAACTAGCTTTACTAATGAAATCTAACCAAGCACACAAAGATGGCATGACCTACTTGCAATAAAACAAACCAACATCACGTAAAAATGTAAACAGGTTTCGACCATTGCAGACTTTTAAAATCTCATTAAAAGGTATCAAACCAAAATATCTTTCTCTCTTGTGGTGCTCATAAACTGAGCATCAATCTGTCAGCAAATGTAAATTTGTGCACTCTATTTGTGCCTGTCACATATTGCTAAGGTTTATATATCTATATATATAAGGTTTATATATCTATATATAAAATTAATACAGAACGACATCTGCACAATTGTCAAGCAAAATTGTCAGAAAAGAAAGCTACCTGCACATTTACATCTTGTTCAAAAATAAAAAAAAACATTAATATGAATTTTTTAACTAATCATAAATTTTCAAACACAATTACAGACAGAGAAATTGAAGGAATGTGAATCTCCAACTAACCAATGCCATCAGTGGTGACCTCTTCAATGTAAGAAGTGCGACGAACACCGCCGTTGGTTGCCACGACCCTCAGCTCATACTTCGTGCCAGCCTCCAGGTTGGTGATGTTCTTCCACGATGAGATTACTTCATCCGTGGTTCTCAGCCATTCTGCCGCATCTGTTGAACAGTCGAGGTTTATTTTTTCAAAGTCATGCTCAGCACCACTGACTAAAATAAATGATTAATAGCATGGTCAAATCAATTTTCTTTATTTTAAATCACATGGTATTATTGTAGTAATTGTTATATATTTTTTCCTCTGAATATTTTATTGGGGGATTCCCACAGAATATGTCTGACAGAACAGGTCATTTCTCTGTGCTGGCATGCTGGCTCCAAAGGTCAAAGTGTCCATGGATTACCCCCTTCCTACCTCATCCAGAACATTCCCTTTTACAAGCCATCTAGAAATCTTCGTACTTCCTCTGATACCCTCATGCAACAAATACCCCGCTACAAACTCTCTTCTGCAGGTTGTCGATCTTTCTCAGTCTTGGTCCTTCAACTTGTAACTCTCTTCCCCTCTATCTTCGCAGCTCACCGAACATAGCCACTTTCAAGTCCAACTTGAAAACTCATCTCTTCCTTAAAAATGTCTGATCTCTCCTCCCATCACCATCATTATTCCTTCTTTTCTAATTCAGACCAACGTGATCACACCGCTGCACCTACATGTACCCCCTTACTCCTCAGCTGCTCCTTTCCTCCCTCTCCTTCTCTCGTCTTTTATAGTTTACTTGTAAATACTCTTTTTTACGTTTTTATTAAGTCTTTGCATCATTTATTAGTTTCTCGTTTTTGTCTGACTTTTTTTCGTATGTGTTTTGATGTTAAGATTAAGTATAAATGTGAGACACCTGCGCATTGAACTGATGTCAAAAGGAAAGAGTGCTATACAAATACCGTTATTATTATTATTATTATAAAGTTTCTGCACTCCACTGATATTTGACCAATGTTACTGTCGACAAAAGTATTAGGAATCACGCAGGCATTCATTTTTTAATGTTTAATGCCTAAATGCATATCTATAGCCTCATAAAAAAAAGTATATATATATATATATATATATAAAATAACATTTCTAATTTTAAACAATAATAAATAATAATAATGCGGTGCTTTAAAAAACAAAGTTGTCAAGACTGAAAGATACAAGGTAACAAGGATTTTTGTGTATTTTTGGTCAGAATGAGTTTGTTCTGGAAATTGCATTATTGTCACATTAACAGAGGATATAATGGACAATCATTGCTCAACCCAACTGCTAAGCTCTGAATTTTAGGCATCTCTTTTTTGCTATGCATACAAACAACTGTGACTTCTATACACACTTTCACAGCAATGCTTTTTTAGACTCAACCTTGATGCAATTAATAGACTATCAAACAAAATAATGATTTATCAATTTATTTTAAAACTGTACTTTTGAAAGAAGATAATTGCTGGCTTAATCTTTTATTTTTTTCTTCAGGTGGAGAAACACTTGTCAATTTGAAAAGGATCTGTACTGTCACTAAATTGTGTGAAATTGCAGCCCTTAAAAACAAACAAACAAAACAAACTAGAAGGGCAAAGCCCCTGTGACTCACAGGCTCCTTATGGGATTCGCAATGTTTAACATGAAAATGAGTGCCCAGAACAAATAAAATGAAAGGGTGGCATTAAAATGCAAAGTAATACCAACTTTGATTTTTCTATGCTCTTGACCTTCAGATGACCTTAATCTCCGGCTTCAAATACACTCATGTACTATCAAATTAAATACTGCAAAAGTTGTCTTATGATAAAAAAACTGATCTTGTGACGACCTTGACCTTCAGTGACCTTGACCTTGGGATAACCTTGACCCTCACATGACCTTACGTGCATGTCTGATCAAATAACCTAATGTAGTTGCAAACTATGGGTTTAATAAACAGCTGTTCCACTGTACATTGACCTATTTTTTGGTATGTTTTTGCAAGGCCTAAAATGACCTTGACCTTCAAGATCAATGCAAAAAAGAACATATCTCAAATATCAATCTATCATCTCTAAATACAACAAAAATGTAATTTTATTACTAACATTTGATGACCTTAACCTTTAAGAGAAATAAATCATTCACTGATCATTTATGAGGTCTGCTAGGTATACACTACCAAGTTTGGTGGTGGTAGTTAAAATAGGTTGTGAGCACTTAGCCACTTTAAAGTTTTTGCACATTTAGATGGCAGCCGGTAGACAGACAGATGGATGGACATTTTTTTCCAATATCATTTTTGGACTATTTAGGACTCGTCTCACACAGATTTGCAAAAAATTTTATTTTAATTTTTGTAGTCCATAAACTTACCTTCTTTGCGGTACTCAACGTAGACAACAGTACCGGAGCTGGCATAGGGGTTGATCCACCAAGATACGTTGATGTAGGTCTGTCCCACATCCATGATAGAGAAGCGCGGTGCCTGGGGGTCTGTGGGCAAATGAAAACATCCAGGAATTAAAATAATAATAATAATAATAATAATAATACAGGATGCTATGTACGCGCCTTTCCCCAAGCCTCAAAGCGCGGCGATCTATACCAACATACACGCTCACCTGTCTCATTTACCCTCACACACACGAAATACACATACATCACTCAAACAGGTGGTGTAAAGGCAGGGAGATCGCTATTAGAAGACAGAAAAAAATTGAATTTTTATTTTTGAAATTTTTATATTGACTGCGTCCTGTACCATTATTGAAGGGAGGGAGGAAACCGGAGTGCCCCGGAGAAAACCCTCGGTGACCTCAATAGTCTCGTACCTAAGTCACATACGTTCGCCCCTTGCGGGAATCGAACCCGCGACCTTCGGCATAGGAAACCGGCGACTTATCCACTGCGCCACGAGGCCACCCCGGTCACAGAGTCTCGTCTTTTCTGGAGCTATACAACAAACTGGAGATAAAATTGCAGTCTGTTCTTTTCTAATAATTGTCATCGCTACATCATCCAAAACAAAAATGAAATTTGTGCGAGCGATAAGCTATCCTTATTTTATCTCTTCCCCATTCGCTCACTGCATAATGGCATTCCATTTGAAGTCACAGGATCTCGCACTTTTCACTGAAACCAGCAATAAGTCAACAGGTTGGCTGTTATGGTATTTTGCTGCTGCTTGTTTCATGAATGCAAGCTATAATTGCCAATATACTTTTGGTGGCCTTCATTAAAGAATTTTCTCCTTGTTTCAAAGTAAGAATTCTTGTTTTTGTTTTTCTTCACTATAGACCTTTCTGAGTTGTTAACTCGTTTTTCTCGATGGTGTTGCCTTCTGTTACTTGTCGTTATTGTGCTATGTTACCATGCAGGTTGGCTGTTCCATAAATTATGGTTTTCCGTGGGAACTGAAACCTCCTTAAATTCTCTTCCTCAGTTGGCATGCAAGATTATTCAATTTGTCTTACCATGGTGAACTTTGTTTACAAGTTATTTTTGTTTTTGTTTTTTTTCTTCACTAGTACTTTTTGAGTTGTTAACTGTCACTTTTCTCGATTTTATCATCTTCTGTTACCTGATAGTTAATATACTAATTGACAAAACTGGCTTTTAGGCTCTTTTTCATCAAGCTCTTTTTTACCTCTCAATTTTCTAAACTGATTCGTCATCTTTTTCTTCTTTCTCATCACTTTCTTACAATCATCGTCGTCATCACCATCATTTTTAATGCAAGTAATGCAATATGCTATTATTTTAATATATTTATCATCATCATCATCATCATCATCATCATCATCATCATCATCATCATCATCATCATCCCATCATCAATGTTAATTGTAGCTGTTGTGGTCAAGCAGTTCACAGCAAGCTAGTGCAACCATTGGGTAATTACTGAACTGCCTGACAATAATTCATTTTGATGGAATTGGTATATATAGGTCAGAATCTTTATATGGTAAGCGGTTCATGCTACAAGTGTCACTGTTTAGTCCTCAAAAATGAGCAAGGGAGAGAACTCTGTAATCAGTTAATGCAACACTGATGGCATCATGCCCTTAGCTTTGGTTCCCGCCTAAACAGTTAACACTGTCTTCCTAAATAGGAAATAGTCCTGAAATATTAGTAAACGAATGTAGAACAATTATGTGGAAAAGGTAGATTTAAACTTTATTTATTAATTATTTATTTATAAACAAGAATTAGAACACCTTGTATATTATATGATTTAGAAGGTTATTATGGGGTGTAGGTTAATTAAGTGATTGAATTTTGGGGTTTGGACCTTGCCTTTGTTCTTCAAAGCATAAAAATCGGCGGGAGTAGATTAGGGGATTGCCCCCTTGCACTCCAACCTCAACTGTTGGAGAGGCTTTAAGAAGTTGCTGTGAAGCACTTGACTAAAATAATTACAAGACTTAATCCAGAATAGTTAGTTATTCATTGCTTACAGGGTCCAGTAGACTGCAAAGAGCCAAATCAGGAACAAAAAATCAAGACCACAACTTCGCTGAAAGAGGACTCGTCCCTGATACACATAAAAGATCTGCCTAAACAACCCTAGTATAGTAACATTGAAGGCACTCCACCCGCCGATCACTTTACAATAAAGTCATCCCACGCAGGGGACACTGAGGCTATACTCTATTTTATCGAACCCCCGTTTACAAAAACAAAATAGAATATAAACATCGTTATAAAATATCAACAAAACCCATACATAGAAAATGCCTACATTGCCAAATAATAACATCATAAGAAGCCCCAGTGACCACCTGACAGAAAGCGTCCAATATTCTCAAGCTGATCCAACAGACCTCACACACAAATGATGAGTTTTGTCCCAGAAGAGTTTTCAAGAAAAAAGGTAGGTGACTGGTCTAGCGAAGAAGAAGATAGTATAGTAGATTGATAGAACAGAGTAGAAATGAGAAAGAACAAAGGAGAAAGACAGCGACAGTGGGAATTTAAAGCACTAAATTTCCAGAAAGTGGGGATACTATTTATACTGAAAGCCCAGGAACCCCCACGGGGAAATTAATCCAGGCGAGGTTAAATTATATTGTATTATTTTGTTGCTTGGTATTTGTAGAACATGTTGCAGTAATATTTTAAGGTGAATTAGGAAGGGAAACAGTAACGGAAATGGGTGCCCACTATTTTGAATGAATGTGTTGAAAGAAAACCGATCTTTGTCAAATTGTCAATGGCTTACTGGTGAAATTGCTTTGTGAGTAGAACTATTGCTGTTGTGTTCTGAGGAAATTGAGGTATGGACAACGGTGAAGATTGTGAAAAAATTTAATTTTCTTTAGCCTAGAAAATGGCTACAGTTTGATTACTGGGTTATGGAATGATATGTGCAGTATCATTGTTGTGACTAGAATATTTACACAAATCCAAGTCATATTGTAGCAAGCACTGAAGCTTGCTATGTGGTAATTGTATATTTTGTAATGATCACGCAAAAGCAATTAAAAAATGATTAAGAAGAAACCACTTTCGAGGTGATTGCCATGAAGTGAAGATGGTAATCTACAAATTGTGAGAACTTTGATGCAGAGTCAAAAGGTTTTGAATCCATTAAATACAGTACAACATAATATTACCATGCATGTGCTATTGTAGTAATTGTTGAGACTACAATAGGTGTCAAAATTGAGCTGTTGCATGTTTTAAAATTGTCGATGTGTTTCACCTGCAGTCTTGCGTTTTGTCAGTGTCATTGAAGTCGTCAAACGGGGAATGTCTGGACGTTTTTTGTGTTGAGTGATTTTAGGACATTTTGCATTGAATGATTTGATCATTTATCCACAGTTGAGTGAATAAATAAACGTAAGATTCTCATCGTCCTATATTGTGTTATAGTTTCATTCTTTGATTTTACTATTTCATTGACTTAATCCTCTCTCACTTTGCATTCTCCGTCACAGCCTGCCCATTTCTTCTTATCTGTAACTATAATTGTAATCCATCACAATCAAGATTGGAGAAGGCCTACAGTTTGGATCAGCAATGATAAAGTCAGAACAACAATTTGACACTGGCACAGAAGAGGTTAACTATAATGAACCGTTAATGTAAAGGACAGATGTAAAAAATATTATAATGTAAACTGACCTCCAGCCTCCGTGGTGACCAGCTCAATGAAGTAGGCCTCGCCACGCCCCTTGGTGGTGCGTGCCCAGATGTGGATGCGGTACTTCTTGTTGGACAGCAGACCACTCAGCATGGCAGTCGTTGCAAAGGGATCCTCAATCTGGGGGTCACGCTCCTGCATCTCTCCAAGGTCAAGGCCCGTTACTGTACAAAGGTCAATGACGGTAAATTATTTAAAGCAGAAAATATTTATGAAAATTGCACAACGCTCACATGCAAAATTAGTTATTCTTTTCTTATTTTAATTTAAGGTCTATTCTTGTTTGCGATATATGAGACATAGAAAACGATCAAACCTGAAAAAAATAAATGCATGAGCCATAGTGAAAAGCGAGATGACGCTAATGGCAAAAACAACCTCTTGTAACTTACCACTCTGGTAACCGATGTCATAGCCCAAAATGTCACCTCGGTTTTCCTCTGGAGGCTTCCACTCCAAGTTGACATGGTTGTCTCCGATATTGATCGGGCGGAACATTTCCACAGGTCCAGGGACTGACAAATCACACACACAGCTCTTGAATTACAATCAAATTCATAGTTGGGGACAAAATATTGAAACAAATGTCGTGCAATTGGTTTTAAAATTACAGGTAAAGCAGATAAGAGGTACAAGAAAGTGTAGTTAAGGGATCTCAAATTCCCTACCAAATGACGCATATGACAGAGATGTTACTTTGAGACTGGAAGCACAATGTTTTTGAAAATTTGAGATCCAAGTTAACTGCAGACATGTGCCAAGAGGCTGCAAATGTACGTCATTACATAATAATTTAACATTCTTTCCTCTCTCCACCAACTCCAAAGTGTTAAGAAAATTCAAAGCAAGTTAAAAACAGGCAGCGAATTGCGCTAGATTTAGGGTAAAGTCACCATCAGTGACTAGGCCAGATCGTTTGATTCGGACAGTTGCCAGTACTTCAAGGATGCTTTGGTTTTGAAAGTAAACCCTGCTAACAGTTGTGAAATGTCTTCTATAGCACTGAACTGTCAAATTTGACAAACTAAAATTATTTATTTCAAATTGGTTGAGGCACCCACATATAAACACACACACAAACCTGCTTATTTCTACAATGACACAAATCCTGACTCTAACGGTGAGAAATAAAAAGCAACAATCGTTAGAATTATAACAAAGCACTAGCACTCACATCCACTAGTGGTGACGAACTTGAAGGAAGTCGAGGGCCGAGCCACGTAGTAGTTGTTCATGACGGCCACAGTGATTTCCATGCGAGTGTTTGGCAACAGGTCTTTCACTGTGGCAGTAAATTTATTACCTACACGGTTGGCTAGCGCTTCTTCCGGTGACACATCCCACTCTCTCAGCGTTCCATCCTTATCCCCTTCTTGCCAAAACTGGATCTGTTGAAAGAGAATACAACCAGCATTCAGTACATTGCTTTTACTACAAGGCTAACGATTTTACCCCCATCACCTAAGAATGTATGCATTGAATTAATTTTTTTTAAAATTAATGGGTTATGGATGAATGAAACACAATGTACACGGACACAGGAAAATCTAAAAGGGACCATGACATTTCACTACCTCGTGACCCAAGTATGCATGCAATATTTAGTTCGTCTGTTTTTGCAGCACGTTACTTTATGGGATGGACAGTTAACATTTCTTTCTAGTTACTGAGACCCCTAAACAATACAATATAACTTTATTCATCTCAATTTCGTTAGTGGCAGTACTAAAACAACTTCAAAACATCAAATATATATACAACACAAATACTTAAGTACTGTGTGTATTAAATGTAATTCAGAGGTCATCACTCTCATCATCGTCATATTTATTTTAATGTACAGAGCGATTCCGCACTACTGAAATACAAAAAAAAACATGGGTCATCTTGGTTTTAGTCTCAAACTGGATTGATGTAAATCTGCAATTTTTCACTCATATTCATAACAGAAAAGTTCCCAGTACTATAGGATCAGCATGACCTGCGATTAGTTTGAGTGTGTATGTGCGTGCATTATGGACACTTCAATATATTCCAACTGTAACTTCTCAGGAATACAGCATCTGCTATCAAACGCATAATGCAAATCCAAAACATACATACATCAGAATACTTTACCTTACCATGAAACTGAGCAATACAACAGACCCACTTATATTGCCACCACTTGCACATATTTCCATACATTAGTTGTTTCAGATCATGTGAATATCCAACAAGGTATAAATGGAAATGTGGATTGTGGTGTAAGTGTAGGCTCATTAACCCTTTTTCTGTTAAGTCCGCGCATCTCGCCCGATGCTATTTTTAGTGAAGTTGCCCAACTATAAATAGCATAGTCTCGCGAATCGTTGTCACGTGTACGAGATTTCCTGTTCTTTCCGGTGGAAGACATAGTGGATCGTTTTGAAAAACGTGCACTGCGAATTTTTAAAACATTGATAATCTTTGTGATAATGTTTCGAGGAATGAGAGAGGAGATTATACTAAGAGCCATTACAGTGATGATTCGAACAGTGTTTTTGAGGGATTCGATGAAGGCAATCTTGTGCAAATTGATCGAAGTAAGGAAAGCGACTTGGATATTGATTTTGAAGCATTGGAGAGTGATTTGAATGATAGTGATGTGGACACATTGATTTCTAGTCCATAATACTGTGCCACTGTGTTTTTCTTGTGTTTTTTCTAATGTTAAGATTTTAAAAAATGGATTTATGTGCAAGAAACTGTATTGTACGCACTTGCATGTGCAGACTATGACAAGACTGATGACGTTATCGTCTCACGAGATTTGGGAATAAACGGCTTCCGAACGGATCATCCATTGTCTATGTACGTGTATATGAAAGATGGTGCAAGAAGTGGAATTTTAGACTAAACAAGGTGATCACTATGGCCAAAGGGTCATTCATCAAACCACCAGAGGAGTTATGTACAACCTCAGAAAATCCTAGCAGCTCCTGGGATAGGTGGAAGATGAGGTTCGACATTTTTCTGAAAGCCTGCGGTGCCTCAGAAAAACCCGACGTTGTAAAGGTGGGACTGCTGTTGAATAACATTGGTTGTGAAGGCATAGACATTTACCACAATTTTGTCTTCCTACCAGAGAGAGAAGAAAACAACGAAAGAATTCCAGCAGAAAACAAAGACGATTTTGCCACCATTATTCGGAAGTTCAACGACTTTTTTCATCGCCGAGATCCACAGCTAATGCTTCGAGAGAAATTTTTGTACAGCCTCTCAAGAGAAGAAGGTGTTTGATTCTTGGGTCTGAGTGGTGAAAGATCGAGCCGTAGCATGCAAGTTCGACGATCTCGAAGGTATGATACGCAACAAACTAATTTTCTCATGTCGAGACGACTCTGCGAAACTGAAACTTAATGACATAGGCGCATATCTTACATTTTAGAAAACGATTGACATTCTGTCTATCACAGAACTGACCAGAAAGAGCTGAGTGACGCAAAATCACACGACTATTGAAGCCGTGACGTCAAAATCTATGACGCATAAGAAAAAGATGACCTCAAATTCTAAGAAACGCAGTCAGCGACCGGCTGAACCTGTACAGGAAATTGGGGGAAATTCTCAAGCTTCGTGCAACTACTGCAACAAGAAACAAATACCTGTAAAGAAATACTGTCCGGCGGCAAAAACGCGATGTTCTTTCTGTTCGCTGATGGGGCATTTCGCCTCCGTGTGCCACAAGCAAAATGCCAGTGTTCGTACTGCCCAGGGCGGCGATACTTCAGATCCTGAAGAACGTTTCTACGTTGGAGCAGTTCATGGGAAAAAGAATTCAAGCTCTTCAAAACGAGGAGGATGGCATATCAAACTCGGTGTTGGCAATGACGAACACACATGGTGCATTGACACAGGTGCTGAAGTATCTGTTATACCGACGCATGTCTACCAGCGATCGTATGGAGCTCTACTACCGTCTGATCGACAACTCTTAGGGCCAGGAGAGCAGCCTTTGGAAGTCAAAGATATGTCAACATGACACTTTCATGTGGTCAATCCAGCATCACTGAAAAGGTGTACCTGGTGAAAGCATGCAAGTTACTGTTGGGCGCCCTAGGAATCCAAAACCTTGGCTTGATCAACGACATCCCTGGTGCATTTTCAGTCAGAGCTATTCGCACGATCAAGAACACCAAGCACGAAAATATGGATTTCAACCTCAGCCAACGTTTTCATTGGAAGAAGACGTGAAGAAGTGTTATCCCCAACTTTTCACTGGTCTAGGAAAGCTAGAGGAAGAGCAGTACATCACACTGAGGAAAGACGCCAAGCCTTACTGCCAAACGATGCCGAGACGGGTTCCACTGCCACTTTTGAAGAAGGTGGAGGCGGAATTAAACCGCTAGGTAGCTGCTGACATCAACACTTCTGTGGACAAACCAACGGATTGGTGCGCTCCTATGGTTGTTGTTCCGAAACGCAACGGCGATGTTCGCATCTGTGTAGACCTGGCCAAGCTGAATGAGAATGTCAATCAAGAAATGTATGCTATGCCGTCAGTTGAAGAGACACTGTCAAAAATATCAAAAGGCAAAGTGTTCACCAAACTCGACGCTAACTCTGGTTTTCATCAGATCAAGCTTGACGATGTAAGTTCTGAGCTGACGTCATTACACCTTTTGGTCGATTCAGATTCAACAGACTGCCATACGGAATCTCCTCTGCGCCAGAGTACTTCCAGAAAAGAATGAATAAGATTCTGAAGGGTCTGGATGGTGTACTATGTAAGAGTGGCATGACCTGAACACAGAGAAATTTGAATTCTCCAAGAATAAGATCGAGTACTTGGGCAAAGTCATCAATGCTGAGGGTCTGAAACAGGATCCAAAGAAGATTAAAGCCATCATCGACATGAAGACACCACAAAACGTCGCAGACGTTCGAAGATTTCTGTGGATGGTTAACCAGCAGATGAAGTTTCTGCCGAATCTTGCAGAAAAGATGAAACCTCTCAGAGACTTATTGCATAAAGAGACTGCATGGGCCTGGGGAAAAGAACAGGAAACAGCTTTCCGCCAGCTGAAAAGTGACCTCACCTGTTTTAACATACTCGAGCTCTACAGTCCAGAGGGTGAAACAGTTGTGTCAACTGATTCGAGCAGCTTTGGACTTGGAGCTGTATTGCTTCAACGGCAAGACGAAGGACCTGTCGCCTATGCCAGCCGATCTCTAACTGAGTCTGAAAGACACTATGCCCATATTGAGAAGGAAGCACTCGCGATCACGTGAAGCTTAGAACACTGGTCCGATCTTCTCGTTGGCATGAACTTTACAGTGGAGACAGACATTGGTGCCTCTGTTCTCTACCAAGCTGATTGATGAGCTACCCATCAGAGTTCAGCGTTTCACAATGCGACTGCTGCACTTTCAGCATCAAGCATATGCCAGGCAAAGAACTGTACACAGCTGGACGCAATGTCGCGTGCACCGCAAGAGACTGACAACCAGTTAGATGGAGAGCTGACAACACTTACGAAAGTGTACGTCAATGCAGTGCTACTCACTCTTCCTGCTTCTGATCATAGACTAGAAGAGATTAGGACATGGCACTCAGGTCTGGGATCAAACATATCCGATGTGATATTTGTTTAAATACTTAAGTGACGTAAACTATTACAGAAATATAATGACGGAAATTTCTGCCTCTTTCAAAGTCATAGTCTTATCATTTTGGTGAAGAAGACGTTAATAAAACAACCAACCAACCAACCAACTGAAGAGAGACGACATGCTGCAATTGGTCATGCACTACGTAATCAATGGATGGCCTGAGAAAAACAAGATGAACAAAGCCGTGAAGACGTACTGGAACGAAGCAGGCAATCTGTCAGTGCATGACGGGACTACTGATGAGAGGACGAAGACTCGTCATCCCTACATCAGTGAGACATTACATTACATTACATTACATTACATTACATGATTATTGCTTTAGGTCCAGCGGACTCTTCCGAGCCAAATCAGGACCTGACAATCCCTGATCCACATAAAAGATCTGCTGAAACAACCCTAGTGGTAAAACTGAAAGCTCTCCACCAGCCAGTCACTTTACAATAAAGACATCCCACGCAGGGGATGCTGAGGCTGTACTCTAATTTATCGAACCCCCATTTACAAAAACAAAATAGAATACAAACATTATAAATTAAAATTATTAACAAAACACATACATATAACATGCCTACATTGCTAAATAATAACATCCTAGGAAGCCCTAGTGACCACCTGGCAGAAAGTGTCCAATATTCCCAAGCTGATCCAACAGACCTCATACACAAACAAGGAGTCTTGTCCCAGAAGAGTTTTCAAGAAAAAAGGTAGGTGACTGGTCTAGCGAAGAAGAAGATAGTATAGCAGATTGATAGAACAGAGCAGGAATGAGAAAGAGCAAATGAGAAAGACCACGACAGTGGGAATTTAAAGCACTAAACTTCCAGAAAGTGGGGATACTATTTATACTGAAACCCCCGGCACCCCAACGGGGGACATCAGTGAGACAGGACATCCTTTGTTACCTCCATGATGGACATAAGGGGTCGTGAAGACGAAGTACAACGCTGCCAACAGAGAGTGGTGGCTAGACCTATCCAGAGACATCGAAGTGATGGTAAAAACCTGCCCAGAATGCTGTAAACATAGGAAGGCGAGGGTTGAGCCAATGAAGAGGACTCTATTTCCTGATCGCCCATGGTCACGAATTGCTGCAGACTTCTTCGAGTATAAAGACAGTCAGTTCCTCATTGCTGTTGACTACTATTCCAGAGATGTTGAAATCTTCATAGTCTCCAAGAAAGTATCAGCAGCAGAAACCATTGCAAGATGCAAGAAACTTTTCAGCAGACATGGCATCCCAGACATGATGACCAACAACGGGCCACAGTTTTCATCAAGGGAGTTTGCTGAATTTGCTAAGAACTGGGGTTTTGAGCACGTGACATCCTCGCCTCATTATCCCCAGTCAAACGGCGAAGTGGAGCGTGCAGTGCAGACAATCAAGGGCATCATGAAGAAGTGTGAAGACGATTACCTTGGTCTTCTGATGTACAGGAATACCCCTCTTCATAACGGGTATTCACCAGCACAACTCAGCATGGGACGATCTATGAAGACCAGAGTTCCATGCCACCCAAACAGCCTTCTGCCCAAGATCCCGGACATCTCTACAGTGAAGAGGAAAGAGAGAGATTACAGGGAGAAGATGGCGAGGCAGTACGACAGATGTCACAACTTTGTGGATGGAGACATATTCATCTCAGGCGATCGAGTGTGGGTACCAGACCTGCAGAGAGAGGGAACTGTCATCCAGAACCACACTCTACCCAGATCCATCATCATTCAGACTGACAATGGGACAGCAAGAAGAAACTACAGAATGACGAGGAAACTGTATCCACAGACGTTGCAGAGCAGCCACACAGACCAAGACTGGCAAAAGAATGCTGCTCAACCTACAACCTCAGTGGGAAGCAAAACTGCCGCAGATGCTCTACCTCTAGCAGCAGCAGCGGATCCACAACCACCGCTCCTGCGATCAACCCGGACCAGAAGGAGGCCGGCACGTCTCATTGAAGAGTGCTGAAATTGAATGACTCACACGTTTTGTTTTGAATTTTGTTTATTTTCAGGTGGTGCCAGTGACGTATTTCATTCACAAACATATCCGATGTGATATTTGTTTAAATACTTAAGTGACGTAAACTATTACAGAAATATAATGACGGAAATTTCTGCCTCTTTCAAAGTCATATGCGTCATCAAAATGATGTTTGTTTTTCAAGAACTCTTTGCAACTTTGATAATAAAAATTTACGGACTCTGTTTTCTAAAAAGAAAAGGAGATGTATTGTACGCACTTGCATGTGCAGATTATGATGAGACTGATGACGTTATCATCTCACAAGATTTGGGAATAACGGCTTCCGAACTGATCATCCATTGTCTGTGTATGTGTGTACGAAAGAGAAACTCACAAAAAATCATGCATCTCTTGAAAGAAAAATTTATCTTGAATCTTGTAACCAGTTACACTATTGTCTGATCGCGAATGAGAGGATAAATGTGCTGAATGGTGAATGTATGTATTAAATTTCCCTGTCCGGTGCCTATTGCTGCGCGCGAGCCCAGAACAGCCTCGGGCACTGCGAAGTTTTAAAAAGGGAACGCTTCTGTTCCGCGCGTTACCCCCATACGCCTTTGTGTTAGGGGACGGAAATTTTACCATCCGCGCATTCGTTAGCCAGCATTGTGAGACCATCCCAATCCATTATGGCCCATTAAGTAACATTGTTTAGTTACATGACTTTGTTATCCATACTACTAGAAGAATGTGTATGTTTTGTGCTTAATACACTTGTATTTTACAGTAGAATTTACATTTATACATTGTGATTGTCTTAAGGCTAATCTTCCTCATGGCCGGTAACCCGGATCTTCCATACTTTGCTATGCTTCTTGCTTTGTTCAAGTAAAGTCAGGTTTCGGCATTCTACTTCTAGGATCACAGGATTTAGGTACGATATCACTCTTCATGTTTGATCTATTCAGTATGTTGAGTTAGATGTTGCTGTAATCTTGCATCAGTCAGTCTGTCGCGGTGGCTATCACCTACAGCGTAGGCTTGGCTGTGTTTTGATCTACACTCTACCAGAGAATGCTTCTAGCTTGTGTATGAATGAGTGCACCCAGTGTCTGCTGTAATAGTCAGCTCTCCATGGGCTTATTACTTGCTTAGTTGCCGACTGAGTGCACCACAGTTCATTTCTGATGCTCTGGGCAGTCGTAGGATCTATTCCTGCTGCTTGAGAGTTTATTAGTCATCTGCTGGTAGCCCCCCCCCCCTCACCCCCCTTCTCTCTCTTGTCTCCCTTTATATTTCTGATGTTATGTGAAGGTGTAGGCCTATGTGTCAGTTCTGTTTGCTTGCATTAGGCCTTCTCCACTTTATCCTATTTCTTGTATTTCTGCCTATTGCCCTGGGCCACCACTTTGTCATGTTGTATTATAGTATTGCTTATGTATGTAAAGTGATTTAATCAAATGTTTCATAATCCTTTATTATTAATTTTGCTTTACCGTCTTCCATCATGTAGTGAATGCTAATTTGAGTGATTCAGAATTTACTAAATACTGTATACTAGTCAACCACCATTTATATCTCATATTCATATTGTCTATAGCTGGCATGGCCAGGTGGCATTTTCTTTTGTATTATTGATGTATTATTAATTATATGTTAGGACCAGGTTTGTCTGAGTTGATATGCCAGACTAGGTTGT
>CM072514.1:60132866-60188390 GCA_036898135.1 Oncomelania hupensis | reverse complement strand
ATGAGCCCAATATGGACCGCCTGACTGGATGGGTTGAGGAGAAACTTCAGGTTCTTAGAGGTCTGTACTTTGAAAGGGTTCCAATCTCCCAATAACGACCGGACATTTGGGCGGGAAACCGTCTGGCGCCCAAAATACTGCCAAAGGCACCATTCAGGTGCACGAAGTGGGTACAGCACACATACCCTGACCGAACAATGTTGGAAAAGCAGCCAAATTCATCCCCATGAGGTGGCCACTTTGGATCGAAAGTATTTGGTCATTTTGTACAAGGATTTCAGGACGGTCAGATCAATCAAACAGTCACCTCACCCCAACGCGTTCTTTCATTCTTTCCTTGTTCAGGGACTATATGCAGGGTGGGGCTAGAACATAACTGGTAAATGGGAACAGACTGGGTGAAGTGGTTCTTGAGTTATTGAACTTATACGACGCAAATCGCGCAACGATTGTACACACTTTCCTCTATCAACCCATGCCATCATCACTTTGGGAGCTCCTATCGTATCACCCCTCCCCTAACTTGGGGCTGGTTTTGTTTCTTGGCGTACTATAGGATGTGTCTAGGACTCAGCATCAAGGGATACCAGATACAAGATACAACAGAGCTTTATTATCTGACTGTGAGACATGAACTTGATCAATACACACAACCCATAACACATGGACCCTACTCTGGTTGCACTTTACATTGTTCCTGGACCTCTATCTATCAATACAGATCAAGCTATCATCAGTCCCATACCTCGGGGGTCGTATCCCATCCCCCATCCCCCTAACTATCTTAATCTTAATCAAACAGTCACCTCTGCCTCAACCCAAAGAGCTAGGCTATTGCTTATTCCTATGTGGACAGTGGCTGTGATGCTGCTTTAGGGTTAGGGGTTTGGGTTGTGATCCATCAACTCTTCTTGAGATAGGTGAAGCATTCAGGGGGTCCTCTTGGGGATGAGCCCAATATGGACCGCCTGACTGGATGGGTTGAGGAGAAACTTCAGGTTCTTAGAGGTCTGTACTTTGAAAGGGTTCCAATCTCCCAATAACGACCGGACATTTGGGCGGGAAACCGTCTGGCGCCCAAAATACTGCCAAAGGCACCATTCAGGTGCACGAAGTGGGTACAGCACACATACCCTGACCGAACAATGTTGGAAAAGCAGCCAAATTCATCCCCATGAGGTGGCCACTTTGGATCGAAAGTATTTGGTCATTTTGTACAAGGATTTCAGGACGGTCAGATCAATCAAACAGTCACCTCACCCCAACGCGTTCTTTCATTCTTTCCTTGTTCAGGGACTATATGCAGGGGTGGGGCTAGAACATAACTGGTAAATGGGAACAGACTGGGTGAAGTGGTTCTTGAGTTATTGAACTTATACGACGCAAATCGCGCAACGATTGTACACACTTTCCTCTATCAACCCATGCCATCATCACTTTGGGAGCTCCTATCGTATCACCCCTCCCCTAACTTGGGGCTGGTTTTGTTTCTTGGCGTACTATAGGATGTGTCTAGGACTCAGCATCAAGGGATACCAGATACAAGATACAACAGAGCTTTATTATCTGACTGTGAGACATGAACTTGATCAATACACACAACCCATAACACATGGACCCTACTCTGGTTGCACTTTACATTGTTCCTGGACCTCTATCTATCAATACAGATCAAGCTATCACCAGTCCCATACCTCGGGGGTCGTATCCCATCCCCCATCCCCCTAACTATCTTAATCTTAATCAAACAGTCACCTCTGCCTCAACCCAAAGAGCTAGGCTATTGCTTATTCCTATGTGGACAGTGGCTGTGATGCTGCTTTAGGGTTAGGGGTTTGGGTTGTGATCCATCAACTCTTCTTGAGATAGGTGAAGCATTCAGGGGGTCCTCTTGGGGATGAGCCCAATATGGACCGCCTGACTGGATGGGTTGAGGAGAAACTTCAGGTTCTTAGAGGTCTGTACTTTGAAAGGGTTCCAATCTCCCAATAACGACCGGACATTTGGGCGGGAAACCGTCTGGCGCCCAAAATACTGCCAAAGGCACCGTTTAGGTGCACCAAGTGGGTACAGCACACATACCCTGACCGAACAATGTTGGAAAAGCAGCCAAATTCATCCCCATGAGGTGGCCACTTTGGATCGAAAGTATTTGGTCATTTTGTACAAGGATTTCAGGACGGTCAGATCAATCAAACAGTCACCTCCCCCCAACGCGTTCTTTCATTCTTTCCGTGTTGGGGGACTATATGCAGGGGTGGGGCTAGAACATAACTGGTAAATGGGAACAGACTGGGTGAAGTGGTTCTTGAGGTATGGAACTTATACGACGCAAATCGCGCAACGATTGTACACACTTTCCTCTATCAACCCATGCCATCATCACTTTGGGAGCTCCTATCGTATCACCCCTCCCCTAACTTGGGGCTGGTTTTGTTTCTTGGCGTACTATAGGATGTGTCTAGGACTCAGCATCAAGGGATACCAGATACAAGATACAACAGAGCTTTATTATCTGACTGTGAGACATGAACTTGATCAATACACACAACCCATAACACATGGACCCTACTCTGGTTGCACTTTACATTGTTCCTGGACCTCTATCTATCAATACAGATCAAGCTATCACCAGTCCCATACCTCGGGGGTCGTATCCCATCCCCCATCCCCCTAACTATCTTAATCTTAATCAAACAGTCACCTCTGCCTCAACCCAAAGAGCTAGGCTATTGCTTATTCCTATGTGGACAGTGGCTGTGATGCTGCTTTAGGGTTAGGGGTTTGGGTTGTGATCCATCAACTCTTCTTGAGATAGGTGAAGCATTCAGGGGGTCCTCTTGGGGATGAGCCCAATATGGACCGCCTGACTGGATGGGTTGAGGAGAAACTTCAGGTTCTTAGAGGTCTGTACTTTGAAAGGGTTCCAATCTCCCAATAACGACCGGACATTTGGGCGGGAAACCGTCTGGCGCCCAAAATACTGCCAAAGGCACCATTCAGGTGCACCAAGTGGGTACAGCACACATACCCTGACCGAACAATGTTGGAAAAGCAGCCAAATTCATCCCCATGAGGTGGCCACTTTGGATCGAAAGTATTTGGTCATTTTGTACAAGGATTTCAGGACGGTCAGATCAATCAAACAGTCACCTCTCCCCAACGCGTTCTTTCATTCTTTCCGTGTTGGGGGACTATATGCAGGGGTGGGGCTAGAACATAACTGGTAAATGGGAACAGACTGGGTGAAGTGGTTCTTGAGTTATTGAACTTATACGACGCAAATCGCGCAACGATTGTACACACTTTCCTCTATCAACCCATGCCATCATCACTTTGGGAGCTCCTATCGTATCACCCCTCCCCTAACTTGGGGCTGGTTTTGTTTCTTGGCGTACTATAGGATGTGTCTAGGACTCAGCATCAAGGGATACCAGATACAAGATACAACAGAGCTTTATTATCTGACTGTGAGACATGAACTGGATCAATACACACAACCCATAACACATGGACCCTACTCTGTTTGCACTTTATATTCTTACAGGACATCTATCTATCAATAGAGATCAAGCTATCCTATTAACCATCCCATAACTAGAGGTGGTTGGGCCCCCTCCTCCCCCACTCTTACCCTTATACTAACACTTTACCCCATCCATATCATATCACTACATCACCTGTAGATGAGACAGGTGAGCGTGTATGTTGGTTCAGATCGCCGCCCTTTAGCCACCCTCACCACAGATAACCCTATTGCACGATGGTCTAATGGTAGTGCGTTAGGTTAGGAGATCAAAATCATTGGCATAGCTCAATTATTGAGTTCAGAGTGACTGTTTTAGTGATCCAACCCCCCAAAAGAACATGTCTCCTAAACCACCTTCTGGAGATTTGTTCAAAAACGGTAGCTACGATTTCCTTTTAATTTCGCACATTAGTAGGGTTAGGGTTAGTGGCAAATGTATCAAATTTTATTCTGATGAATACAATTGTGAATAAAATTTGATCCAACAACAATAGCTAGACTCCATTTCGTTTGCTCAAATAAGCCTACTCTAACAAATAGTTGTCCAAGGTTTTGAGTTGCGGCTTTCCAAAACCGCTTTGATGTGCGTAATTTGTTACCAGTGTGTGTGTATCTGCAGCCACACGCACGCACACACACAATCTTCAGCTTAGGCTGTTTTCACGTTCGCACACATACAATCACAGCTATAAGTGAGCGTCACAGTAGGGAGTCTTCGACTGTCCTATCCTGCCACAAAGTACCTGTTCCTTTTCCAAGTAAAGAGCGATAGTTTAGCTATGTTTCTGGTTAAAACACGCTGAGCATTGACACTAAAATGTTGACCGTATGAAGGGTTACAGACATATTTATTATTTATTTATTTATTTAATCGTTCTTATATAGCGCTTTTCCAGCTCAAGAGCTGCTCAAAGCGCTGGCCGATACAGGATCTAACTCAAGGCGCCCGAGACGCCCACCCGCAGCCTTTGGGCGCATGGTCTGACGCCCGGACAACTGAGCACAATCCTGGGCAGCCAGGGATGGGGGAGAAGGACCTAGGTGCATGCTGGGTGTTTTCTTGTCACCGGCACTCACCCGTCTAGGACATGAGCGTCAGGATCTTTAAAGTCCGAATGTATGCGATACAGACTCAATAGCGCGAACATTTTTCAGTGAAAATTTTTTGGGGATAATAAGATACAACGGAGATATAGCATAACAAAGGAGTCAAGTACCCCTAATTCTTGACCAATTTTAATCGGGTTTGTGATCCGGTCCTGATTTGGCTCGGAAGAGTCCGCTGGACCTAAAGCATCAATCAATCAATCAATCGGGTTTGTTGCAAAATGACCAGCTCCATCTGCCAAGACAGATGGTGGTTAAAAACACATCACCTCGGTGGGGGGTAGGTGGGGTGGGGGTGCCTCCATGAGGTGGGTGATGAGATAAGACCCCCCCCCCCCCCCATTGTTGATGGGATAGCTTTTTCTAATGCAGCTGCCGCGTATCCCCCAAAACAAGAAAACAGCCCCAACGATCTGCGAGTTATGGTATTGGTGATATAAACACAGTTTAGACTAGTTGCGCGATTCGCGTCGTATAAATTCTATATCTCGGGAACCACTGCACCGATTTGGATCATGTTTACCAGTTTTGATCACGGACCCGTGCACCTAAAAAATAATGTCAGGTTTGGCTCACAAAAACTAACTCCATGGTCTCGAGCTGTGTGTGTTTTCCCATATAGACCAAAAAATTGATGGCCTTTCTAGGAAGCCTTCATAGCTAAGATAGTAAAACTTCCGCCTACCGTGCAGGAAGACCCAAGTTCAAACCTCACGCGGACTTTTTTTTTTTTTTTTACACTACAATATGGATATTTTTCTTTTTAATATAGGCTTTTTACCTTTAATTTATTATTATTATTATTATTATTATTATTATTATTATTATTTTTATTTTTATTCACTAATAATAATTATTATTATTATTATTATTACTATTACTATTATTATATCTTATATCAAATTTTCTTTTAAAACCTTGGTGGGTTTTTTATATTTCTATTTGTATTATTCTATATCAGGGGCGTCGCACACGGGGGGGGGGGGGGGGGGGGGCAGGGGGGGCACCCGCCACCCCAATAATTTGGCCAAAAAAAAAAAAGAAAGAGAGAGAGGAAGAAGAAGAAGAAGAAGAAGAAGAAGAAGAAGAAGAAGAAGAAGAAGAAGAAGAAGATTTCAAACGATAGAGGAAGGCAGGAAGAATCAATAATTAAAAAATCACCATATTTTTAAACCGTAGTGTAAAGGGCTAACGTACGAAATAATATTACAATAATCTATTAGCATGTGCCTGTGTTTCACAACAAAATATTTCGTGGCCCTAACGCAATCACCGGGCAGCAGAGCTGGCTTTCGCTGTTTGAAAGAAGTGTCATTTCATCACGCAAAGAGCAAAATTAACAAATCAATGGAATCGTCTGTTTTCCAGGTTTGTTGATATCAATTATTTACTTTAGTCTGTAAAATGAGTAAGGCAAGGGTGAATGTGCAAGTGTCAATAAATAGTTGAGGTGCGCGATATTTTTTAATTTAGATTTAGTTTGTTGATAGGCCTACACGTGCACGTGCTTTGATCGCAAAAGGAGAAAAAAAGGACCCGTTCGCTTTTCTGGGGACAGATAACGTGGTCTTGACTGCTTTGATTATTACACCACCACCCCCACCCCCCACTACCCATTATAGGTTTCACTTGGTTGGTTTGTTTGTTTGTTTGTTTGTTTTGTTTGTTTATGTGTCCGCGAATAGATCTCCGATGTTTGTGGACTGAACTAGCTGAGATTTTGTTCATGGACTACTAGTAAGATCATCTCGATCCTTCCCAAAATCCAAGGTCACAGCTAGGTCAAAAAGGACAAAACCTGACCTTTGGCTCCTTTTTTGGTCTGTAAAAAGATCTCTGGTGTTTGTAGACAAAATGACGTCCCGCTTGTCAGCCCCCCCCCCCCCCCACCTCCCTGTCGACAGGGTTGCCCCCCCCCCCCCCCAATATTTTGGACCGTGCGACGCCCCTGTATATTCAATATTATTATTATTAGTATAAGTATTAGTATTAGTATTATTATTAGTATTAGTATTATTACCAAGGATCGGGATGGGGTGGTACGTGTAGGTAAAAGGGGGCTACGGGTAGGTTTAAAGGGGCATGGGTAGGCATAACGGGGATACGTGGGGCCGGGTAGCTCAGTTGGTAAGAGCGTCTTGCTAGTAACCGAAAGGTCGCTGGTTCGAATCCCGGATTGGTCAACGTGTGATCATATTATTTTCCCCTTTACCAACAACTGGCCCGCTGGTGTCAGTATAAATCGGTCCAGTAGTCACCTATATGCGAAAGTGTCGTGTGACTATAATCTACAAACAACGGGGATATGGGTATATATGTTACCGGCAATCTGTGTATTCAGTCAATACGTGTATTGTCTAGAACAATCAGTCAGTTCATGTTTTGACTGTGACCACTAGGCAATACATGTAATGACTAAAATTTCCAGTCAATACGTGTATTGTCTTAAAAAATGCTCTGGTCAATACACGAATTGACTGAACTGTCATTCGCATTTAAATTGGGACTGGTTATAAATATTAACACATGAATGACCACACAATCATTTGTTGTTCTTGTACTTCAATACGCACACTCGCAGGGACACATCCACACAACTAAACCATGTTAAGTAGAAGTTAGTAAATACTAAAATTAAGCTTAACATGTAAACACTTCAATTTGAATCTCTCTCTCTTTCTTTGTCCTTCTCTGTCTGTCTGTCTCTTTATTTCTTTCTCTCATGCAAAGTAAATATTTTTTAAAAGCTTAAAATGTATACACTTTTTTTTTAAAATTGTAACAGGGTTTTATTATTTAATCGTTCTTCTTATATAGCGCTTTTCAAGCTCAAGAGCTGTTCAAGGCGCTGGCCGTACCAGGATCTAATTCTATCTTTATCAGTTTTTTCTTTCTATGCGCGAAGCAAGTACATTAGTATGTTGTCAAATGTACTTGGAGCCAATAAAAAATTGAAGTTGAAGTTAAATTTAAAACTCTCTTTCATTGTTCCTCTCTGTCCATCTCTCTCTGTCTCTATATCTCTCTCATGCCAAGTAAATATTTTTTTAAAAATTTAAAATGTACACATTTTAATGAAAAACTGTCTCTCTTTGTCCCTCTCTGTCCCTGTTTCTGCCTCTTTCTGTCTGTCTTTTTGTTTCACTCTCAATTACATCTAATTCTTGAATGCAATCGGGGAGGCCATACCATTATGTACGAGAGAGAGAGAGAGAGAGAGAGAGAGAGAGAGAGAGAGAGAGAGAGAGAGAGACAGAGAGAGAGACAGAGAGAGAGACAGACAGAGAGAGAGTTCGGTGTCATTGTTACTATTGAGACGCGCACGATAGTTCTGAACGTTTTATTTTGCACCGCACGTAATGATAACGTGTATTTACCTTTGATTTGATTATGCGTTGTTGTTAGAAAAAACTTTGTATAATGTTGATAATCAATATTGTTGTAGTATCGTTGATAATTTTCCAACCGCCGTAGCTCAAGTGGTAGAGCGTTCGCCTGGCACACCGATGACCCAGGTTCGAATCCCGTGGTGGGCGATATAAAATGTGGCTATTATCACTGTCCATTTTAGCAATATGATTGCTCTGGTGGTTCAGTGTTGATTCAACAGGGATAGATTTAACCGGAAATTACCGGTATTTTACCGGTTTGAGAATAAAAATACCGGTTGAAAAATCAGTAGCCGGTAGGGCCTACCGGTTCTTATTTTGTTTGACTGGTTTCAAACATAAAGGAAAAGAGAAAGAAAAACAAGAGAAATGAAGAGAGAGAGAGAGAGAGAGAGAGAGAGAGAGAGAGAGAGAGAGAGAGAGAGAGAGAGATAGCCAGCCAGCCAGCCTGAATTATGATACCGCGACGGAAATAGGTAAGAAAGGCCTCTTATTTACTTTTATGTTTGGTAAACATCGTTTCAGTTATAGTTAGTAGGCTTTACGGTGAGCAATAAATTAATCACTGCATTCGTCGGCATATTTTCGGTGGCAAAAAATAGTGACGCATTATTAAGCTTTGCGATGGGTCATACCGGTTTCCGTGACTGGCCTACCGGTTTGCGTTCGAGTGGGTTTGTTTACTGTGACGTCGTGCCGGTTTTGCAAATCCCTAGGACGATCACTGATTCAAGTCCCTACCCCTCATTCCCTGGGATGGTTATCCCCGTCTGCCATATCGCCAATGGTGGGTGTAGACGTTAAACCTCAATGTTCGCTCGTTTCGATAATTTTCCGGAATTACTTGTTTATTGTCGATCGAAAGTTCCAGACCTATCTGGTAATAGCTAGGTAATTCTTCTAAACTGAGGAATGTTCTATGTCGTAAGACAGTTCCGGTGATTAGTTTTTTTTTTTTTGATTGGGTGTTATTGCGTCACTCTGGAATGTTTTAAGCTTTACTGGATTGCAGAGAGGCTATATAAGTAATGCATTGTCTACTTGAAAATGTATTTTGGAATAATTTTCGGAAACCGATCTTGTATGCAGTTGTTGGTGTTGCGGAATAAAGTTGAAAAAATTATAGTTGCTGAGTGAACATGCATGCTGCGTGGATAAACGAATTCGAGTTACACATATCAAGATTCAAGCATCGGAGCTGAATCGATTATTAATAAATACAGTACGTGTAACAGTAGTAATATTTTGCCTTGGTCAACAGGCAACTGGAATCTTTCGTCGCTAGAATTTCGGCCAGCTTGTTTAAAACGTTTTGTTCGTTTTCATTCGTATCCATCACTTGTGGCGAGGCAAGTCTAGAATGAAAGATCGACCGTGGTATTGTCGCGATTTGCAATCACAATCGTCACCACAAGATTTTCGCTGAAGTCCTAGTGATTTATTTTCAAAGAAGACACTGGACCTTATCACTTAGAGTAGGTGTCCTTTTAGTGCAGATTTTATTCTCATCTGTCTTAGGTCTGTCACTTCCTATCAATTTTTATTTTTTTTATTTTTATTTTTTTCCCACGCAAACCCCGTTCAGTACGGCAGAGTAATCAACCTGATGATTGAGGCCGTCTAATGGATGAAGAAAGATGAAGAGTTACATGCCGATTAACACATTAATATAAATAATGCTGTGCGCTCGCGTGTGCTCTGAAATTGTTAGAAGACTTGACACGCATTGACTAAAATGGACATTCAGTCAATGTGTGTTTTGAAGTGGATCAAAATTAAGACAATACACGTATTGACTGGAAATTTTAGTCATTACATGTATTGGCTAGTGGTCACAGTCAAAACACGAACTGACTGATTTTTTTTAGGCAATACTCGTATTGACTTTATACACAGATTGCCGGTAACATATATAAGGGGGTATGGTGATGGTCCCCTATACGCCTATGTGTCCGGGGACGTTAATCTATATAACTAACTAACTAACTAACTCGATTCCTTTCATCCATACCTGCGAAACGATCAACGGGGAAGTATCAAGGAGGGTACAGGTAGGTTACAAGGGGGGTACGGAAGGTATCAAGGGGGTATGGGGAGGTATCAAGTGGGTTCGGGAGGTATCAAGGGGGTATGGTGAGGCATCATGGAGTGGGGGGGAGACTAGGAGATATCAGAGGGGGTGGGTATGGTGAGGTATCAAGGGGGATATGGGGAGGTATCATCGTCCAAATGAAACTCGCTCACAACAGTTGTCTCTGTCTACATTTCAAACAGCAACCTGTTGGCTTGCCAGGGTACAAAAACCACTAGTATGTATATATTCTACTTCACTTTGTCAACAGTTTTACTGTCACTACATCACCTGTGTGAATGAATGAATGAATGAATGAACATTGAGGTTTAACGTCTACACCCACAATTGGCGATATGGCAGACGGGGATAACCATCCCAGGGACAGAGGGGTAGGGCCCTAAATCAATACTGAACCACAAGAGCCATCATACTGCTAAAATGGACAGTGAAAATGGCCACATTTTATATCGCCCACCACGGGATTCGAACCTGGGTCATCGGTGTGCCAGGCTAACCCTCTACCACTTGAGCTACGGCTTTGCCCCTCCTCCCCCCCCCCTCCCACCTGTGTGAATAGGAAAGATGAGCTTATAATTATGTTGCTACAGCTCACAAGGACATACGATTTAGCCTTACATAGGCAAGAGGAAAGAAAAAAATTGACGAAAGCAGCCTCCATAACTCAGAATAGTTGAAGCCACAATGTATGTGTGAAGTGAGACAATGCGAGGGTCGCAAGCTGGAGGGGTGGAGCCCTTGAACACCTTATTGGGCAGAATAGTTCATGTCACAATTCATTAATGCAGTGGTGAGCCAATTGCAGGCTCGCCAAGATGTAGGGTGGAGTCTATGTAGCTCGCAAAGCCATAGGGGTGGAGTCAGGTCTCTAGTTGCGCGATCCAACGCGACACACTCGGCGACATGGTCATGTGACGCTACGTGTGACCAATCGTCTTCAAGATATGAGTGCGGAAATCTGTCAAGTTGGACTCCCTCTCTCTCCTTCTTAGTAAAAATGTGTTTAGCCCAATACGCACACGCACAGTCAAGTTTATAATTGCATATTGGTAAGGACTATGCTCAAACTTAGCCAAAATAGTCTAGGCCTCACGTAGACAGCGTTTTTGCAATAAAATTGTGAGGACTATGGTTGTAAGCCCTCAGAGCGGAAAAAGTCCTCACAGCGTGGGTGTGCAACATGGCAAAGTCCTTACGAGGGCGTAGGTTCAAACCCACACACCCACACACACACACACACACACACACACACACACACACAATGTATGTCGTTTTTGGACTATTTAGGACTCATCCCGCACAGATTTGCAAAATATCTTTTTTTTTGGGGGGGTGGGGGGGTAGGGGGTTGGAGGTAGGGAGGGTGGGTGAGTACATGGACTCGCATTGCTATTAATGTGATTCAAAACATTAATCCGCACAACTTTAACGCGACCTGTCGTGTTTGCGCATTTTTACTGTTAGATGTGACAGGTCAATGCAAATGTACATACGTGCATTTCCCAAAGTCCATCTAATGATTACAACAATTGTCTGTGGAAGCCCGTGCAACGACACCGTCTCGAGTTCTTCTGCACCAAACTCGGCCTTAAGTCTTGTTTCACATGACAACATCCCCTGGCTAGTTAATTTAATGATAGCAGCATGCTCAGAATTAGGTATCACCACGGATGCGGTATTGTTCCAAAACAATGAACCTGGCCTCATCAAATGCGTCATAGACATGTCCATAGCGCTTATACACTTTGTCGAAAGCCGATATCATAGTTTTTAAACAGGGAAAGACAATCAGGCGAAAGCGGCGCCGCAGGAAATGACGACACGAAACATAAGACGTCACCCAAACAGTACGAGCAACAGAACGATCAAGGATTTAACGTCCATCACTGGGTAGTACGTGCAATTTTCAAACAATCACCTAAAGGAGTGTGAAAGTGGAGACAGGGGCCTTAGGGGAAGAAAGGGGAATTCCGGAAGGGGGAATGGGTGAAGAGAGAGAGAGAGAGTGAGAGAGAGGGTAGAGAGGTGCGGGTGGGGTGTAAGAGGATACGTAGCAACAAATAACCAAATATAATCAGCGCATTTAGAAAGCTAGAGACAAAAACCAACAAACATACAACACACAATAAAAGAGCTTAAAAGCAAGGTGTTTTTAAAAAAAAAGGGGGATACAATAAAACAAAATAAATAAAATAGAATAACAAAAAATAAACAAGAAGGGCAAAGCCCTTATAGAACTTGCAATATTTAACATGAAAATGAGTCCCCAGAAGGAAAAAAAATCTAAATGAAATGGTGGCTTTAAAATGCAAAGTAATACTGACTTTGATCTATGTTCTTGACCTTGACATGACATTAATCTCCCTCTCCAAATACACTCATGTGCTATCAAATAAAGTACAGCAAAAGTTGTATTATGCCAAATAACGGTGACCTTGAGATGATCTTGAGCTTCAGTGACCTTGGGATGACCTTGACCAACACGTGGTCTCTCATGCATGAATGATCAAATAAAACAACAGTTGTTGCATACTATGGTTTAAATAAACAACCATTCCATTGTACCATTATCTATTTTTGTATGTTTTTGCTAGTCAAAAATGACCTTGACCTTCAAGATCAATGCAAAAACGCCACATAAATGAAAGATCAATCTATCATCTCTAAATACAACAAGTTTCGACTTAATATCTCTCATAGTTTAGGGTCAAGGTCACTTCAAAGTACCTATACAAACCAACTTAGTGCAGCTCTAGTCAACCTGATCTTGGAGTGGGGTTGACAAAATTTACAAAGAATGTGTATCTATCTTATTGATATCTGTCATGCATCAAAGAATCATAAGTTAACTATTAATAATCTAGAAAAAGTGAAATTTTGTTGTTGTTGTGTTTTATTAACTGCCATTTTAAAACTAACATTTGATGACCCTGTGACTGATCATTTTTACACCATCTTACCAAGTTTGGTTATAATAGTTAAAATATGTTATGTGTACTTCGCCATTTTAAAGTTTTTGCACAAGCGGCGGACGGCGGTCAGATAAGATGGACGGACGGCCTACGGACATTTTTTTTATCGATTTCATTTTTGGACTATTTAGGACTCATTTCAACAACGAGACAAATGACAGCGGTCTGATGTTTGTTTGTTTGTTTATTTCATTTAACGTCTATTCACCGAAGTGATTTTAGACAAGAAAATAAAAGGAAGGTGGGGGGGGGGGGGGGGGGGGGGAGGAAAGGATATGCACTACTGGATGTGGGAAAGGAAATAACATTTAAACAAAATGGTACAATAACATAACATGAAATAAAATTAAATAAAATTTAAGTATTCAAACAATATTTTAAAACTCTTTAAAACAAATAAAAAATTACTATGGAACATGTCAAACTTGTGAAATGTTCATGTACAGAAAAGTCAATTTTGTGAGATTGTCATATACGAATCAAAATAAACTTGCAATTTTTATAACAAATGACCTACAGGACTATAAATTATAGATTTAGCGATGGTAATCCAATATTTACTATTTTTATTTTGAACATTATGAATGTTCTGTGGAATATATTGTGTTATTACCCTGCAATCATGAATGATATGATTTATAGTTAAATTTTCATTGCAAATGCAAACAATATCCTTGCAATACTTTGTCCTCCAAGAATTTAAAGCAAGACGATGTGCTAAAGAGGTTATTGCTCGAGGATACTGGGAATTATCACTATATATTATGTTTAAAGGAAATTTATTTTTTATTTTCTTTTCGATTATACTATAAATTTCTTTTGTTGATAAGGGGATGTCAATATGGCTAACGTTGTGTTGATTGTTCGCCCCTTCTTTTGCTTTCCTGTCTGCCCAATCATTATTATTTAAACCACAATGAGATGGTATCCAACAAAAATGAACATTTGTGCCATTAATAATTAAGCAATGTATAAGATATTTTATTTCATATATAATATCACCTCTGTTTTTATAAATATTAGAGTCCAGACTCTGAAGAACAGATTTGGAGTCTACACATAATAATATATTAAAAAATGTCTTTTGTTGACTTAAGATTTTATTTAATGCCATAAGAATTGCGGTAAGTTCTGCAGTATAAATTGAACGATCTTTACCTAAATACAAAGATTCACTAATTTTTAAAGCAGGTATAACATAACCAGCCCCAGTTTGGCCTGTATCTAAAACAGAACCATCAGTATAAATTTGCAAATAAGAATAATATTTTTTATCTATATGTTCATAAGCTTCTGTTGCTAACAAAAATCCATTTTCTTTTTTCCGTATAGCAGTATAGTCATAATCAAAGTTTGCTCGCTTAAATTCCCATATTGGTATAGGCATTTGTGGTATTTTTTTATGGATTGAATTAGGAAATAAATTTGATCCCTGTAAAAGTTCATTTGTATAAGTTGCTATTGTTTGTAAATAACTGATACCCTGTGCTCTTTTTGGATAATCTAAATCAGATCTTACTTCTAGTTCCGTATCAGTGAAATTTTCTACAGCAGAGGCTCTAACTATATATTTAGCGCATGATAATTTTCTCCACTCATTTAATGGTAATACTCCAGCTGCTTTATAAGCATCGTCAGTTTTTGTGTGTACTGGAATACCCATAACAATTTTAATTGCTTTGCTGTCCATACTCTGGAGTTGTTTCAGTAAATATTTTGGTGCCGAAAAATATACCTCTTGTCCATACGTTAATTTAGATCTGACAAGCATGCACACAAGATGAATGAGAGTTTTAGTATCACGTCCCCATTTTTGGAAGCTTATAATCTTTATTAAATTTAAACTTTTAACGGCCTTTTCCAACAAGTAATGTATATGTTTTTTCCAACTTAATTTAGATGTAAAATATACCCCGAGAAATTTTATTTCCTGTACATATTTCAATTGTTTGATACCAATATAAAATTTTGGCAAACATTTGGGGTTAATCCCATTATTAAACAAGATCATGTTTGTTTTTTCTTCTGATAATTCCAATCCATTATCCTTCATGTAAATATCAATATTGTTCAGTTCATTTTGATATATCTTTTGAATATGTTTTATTTCATATATAGAAGTTTTTCTTTTTAAAGATACATTTACCCATATTGCAATATCGTCAGCATATTGAACTAGATTAATTTTATTACTTACAAATTGAGGTAAGTCATGTAACAAAATAGTGAATAAAAGAGGTGAAATTATAGAGCCTTGTGGTATACCCATGTTAATATTATATGTAGAAGAATAAGAGTGACCTACTTTGGCCATTATTTTTCTTCCATGCAAAAACCCTTTAATATATTGAAAAATATTTCCAGAAAGCCCTATATTATTTAATTTGTATAAAAGTCGAGCATGCCAAACTCGACCATAAGCTTTTTTTACGTCAAAAAATGTAGCTAATATATTTTTCCTTCTAGCGAATTGTTTCTTAATGTGTGTTGTTAATTTCACTAAATGGTCTACTGTTGATCTGCCTTTTTTAAAACCAGCCTGATTTTCTGGAATTACTTTATTTTTTTCACAATAGTATGATAATCTATTCATTATAATTTTTTCCATAATTTTACCAGCATGTGATGTTAATGCAATGGGGCGATAACTTGAGGATTCGTGTCGATTTTTCCCTGTTTTTAAAAGTGGAATAATTATTGATGTTTTCCAAATATCAGGCAACACATTATCTTCCCAACATTTATTGATAATATGGAGAAAATGTTGTATCCATTTTAAAGGCATGTGGTTTAGCAAAATGTATGATAACCCATCTGGACCAACTGCAGATTTTTTAGTGCCAAGATAATTTAAAGCATCTGTAACCTCTGTTATTGATATCCTAGAATTCAGAAATAAAGAATTATCTGAATTAGGTTCTTTATAATGTTCAGATTTTTCTTCATGTTTTCTTTTTTCAAACTCATCTTTAATTAGACTACTAGTATTGCTTGCATTTGCAAAAAGTTTTCCAAATTCTTCAGATTTCTCCTTTGGAGAAGAAAATAGTTTGTTAGTTATTTTTATGGGACACTTAGGAAGCTGAAAGCCATTTTTCATTTCTTTTACTTTTTTCCAAACATTATGAACATTACATGTATTTGATATTTCTTTTTGACAAAAATCTTCCCAATATTGTTTCTTTGCTGATGCTATAATTTTATTACAATTAATTTTTGCACATTTCATGTGCCTATGTGCGGAAACAGATCTACATTTTATCCAATTCTTAAATGTATACTTTTTTTCCTTAACTGCATCTGCACATGCTTGATTCCACCAAATATTACCACTGTGTTTTTTCTTTACAGAATTTCTCTTAATAGGTATAGACTTATTAGCTGCAGACAATATTGTTTTTGTAAAACCTGTATAAATTGCATTGATATCTTCATTTTGTAGAAAGTCATCTTCAGAGTTCAATAAATGCATTTGATACAGATTCCAATCTGCACGAGTATAAATATATTTTGGTATAATATCATCTTCTATTTGTACCTCTGGCTTTTCATTTATTACAGTTAAAACTGGTAGATGGTCACTACCTAATGAATCAGAGTCCACTTCCCATATACTGTCTATTGCCAAATCAGGCGATACAAACGTTAGATCAATGGCAGAAGGTTGGTGTGTTGCTATGTCAGGAATCCTTGTTATTCTACCATCATTTAACAATATAAGACCAGAAGTAATTATATTTTCAATAAAACGATTATTTGTATTATAATTACATCCTTTATCCCAAAGTGTTGAATGAGCATTGAAATCACCAACTATAATACAATTTTCATTTATATCAATGGATTGTAACCATTCAGTATTAAAATCATCTGGTCCTAATGGATAATAAACAGACGTGATAGTAACATACATTTGATCATGAATTTTTACTTTCACGGCTACTGAATACACATCATTTAAATCGTTTGGAATGGGAGACTTGCATGTGACGTAATCCATATCTTTCCTAATGTATATCGCAACGCTTACTTTTGTATTCTGTTTAATAAATGGTGTTACTGGTGGAAAAAAGTAGCCTTCAATCTTAGGAAGTTTCTTCCTTTTTACATTCAATGATTGCAGTGCAAGAACATGATGTTGGTTTGTTGCTACATATTGTTGTAAAGAGTGTACATTTGTGGATATAGATCTGCAATTCCACTGAACAATACTAAATTTATCATCAATCATAAATTTAAGATAGTTTTTTTTTAAATGAATGTTGTTCAATTATGACAAAATATTTCTGAACATCAGTGACATTAACTTCATTCCTTTTTGATTCAGATGAATGCAGTCTCTGTAAAAGGAACGGTTTGTAGCCCCCGTTTTTGTGAGAAAGGATACACTGTTGTCTACAAAGTGTACATTTTCTTTGACACATGCTGCTCTCAGTGCAGCGTTGGCGGCATCACCTTTCTTTCTCAACTGACCTCTTGGGGGTACAATAGATGACACACAAATGTATGCTGCAGGGAATGTTGTCTTGACTACTTTAATCATCTTTAACCAGTCCTTCATGTTAATGTTTTTTGTTTTGCAGCTGTTGATACCTGCATGAATAATGACATATTCTACTTTTCCATTTGCAGGTACATCATCCAACCATTGAACAATGTCTTCAATTTTTATATCAGGAATGCAGACTAGCTGACTTTTGACGCCTTCAACAGCAACTTCTTCCATTCTGATGCCTCTAATGACGGAGTCTCCTATTATGAGTTGTTTAGTATCTTTGGCTACTTTACTATGCTTTAGTCTTTCAAAAGGAGTACTGGTGATGTCACTGACAGATCTCATGTTTAGTTTAGAAACATCCGGACATTCGACAAATGTGTCACAAGGAGTAGAACATGACACTGTCTCTTGTGTTGATTCATCACTTGTTACCACATCTGACACCTGCCGTACATTGTGTTTACACAGTTTGATCAGCTGCTCTGCCTTATCTCTTTCAGAGTGTGCAATGCTTGCTGTTGTTGATTTATGTTGAAAAAGTGTTTTGTAGATTGCAAAAAGTCTGTCGATGTTTGTGTCTTGCTCCCTAATTATTGGGACAGCTACTTTTTCCAAAAACTCTGTGAAAGATGGTGTTGAGGTTGCAGTTTGTTGTGCAGCTACTTGAGCATATGTTTTTTTACTTTCTTTTTCAGGACGTTTCTGCTGTACTTTGTCAATAGCCTCCTGTATGCTCATTGAGCATTTTGATCTTTCTGTGAGAGCATTTTTTAGTAGCACCTTTTTGTCACATCCACGATAGGCAGCTGAGTGCTCTCCTCCACAGTTTACACAGTGAGGCTTGGAGGCGTTGCAGTTTTGCCTTGTGTGATATCCTCCGCATCTGCAACATCTTTGTTTTGCACAACAATGTTTCAAAGTATGGTTTAATCGCTGGCATCGTGTGCACCGTGGAACTGGAGGACAATATGGATGTACCTTAAAAGTTTTGTCATTTTGTGTCAATGTTGCAGGCAATTTGTTTGATGCAAACACTATTCTTGTTATGGTGTGACTTGATTTTTTCGCAATGATATTCTTGTATTTGATGATGTTTTCATTGTTCTTTAGAGTGTGTGTATTGCTTAGTCCAAATACTACTCCTTCAGTTGTTTCAGTTGGAATAACACACTTTACATGTGCACCCCCGATGTCAGACAGTGATAATAATTTGTCTTGTTGTTGCCGAGAAACACAATGAACATACCAGTCTCCAGAACGCAGTTTATTAACAGAAGCGACATTACCTACAAAACCTTGAAATGGAAATTTACTTGATACAGGAAGTTTCTTCAAAGTTACATTTCCCGTATGTTTATCCCGTACTAGTACAGGAAAGTTTTGTTTACATACATTGTCTTTCGAGTATTTTAGACTTATTTGCTTTTCAGGTGTAGTAACTATAAATTCCCTTTCATTTTCAAGAATGATCGATTTCTTGTCTATATTAAACTGTTCACGAAGGCAATGCATCCTTATTGTACATTTTGTGATATTTATGTAATTTTGAAATATTTTATCAAGCGCGTATGTTGCGTCACTAAGATAAAACAAGAAACTACCACATGTGACTGTACTTTTTTTTTTTTTGGTAACTAAATGTTTACGTCATTTCCACTCTGGTCACATACAATGACGTATTTCTTCCTTTTATTTCATCCCAAGACGAACACCACGCAATCACATTCTGGAAGCAGTGATCGAAGAAAACCTTTCAGGAGCTCAGGTTGTAAAGATCCCTTCATTGCCATGACCAGAAGTGACCCACCTTCTTGTATCTGATGTTGAAAGTCAATATTATATTTTTGATGTAAAGTCTTCATCTTTTTCCACCATTCTAAATATTTGTCAGTAAACACACTAAATAAATTTAAAAAAAAAAAAAAAAAAATTCCTTCGCCTGTGTTACGTTACATTTTGTAAACTATATGTCTTTCGTCATCTTTACTGAAAAGCCCTTGACACGAATTTCCACATATGACGTAGTTCCTCTTATTATGTCATTACTAGATATTTACCACTGTATGCATTCTACGGATAGTGAAGGAAGTGTCCGAAGGTCGAAAATCACACAGTCTTCCTTAAATGACGTAACGGTTCTGACTAAATGACGTAGAAGTCTTAGAACACGGCGACGCCAAACATATTTAAATCGATAGGACGAAGGTTCCTTTATTAAAAACAACGAAAGTTAATCTTCCAATAGTTTCTGTTAGGTATGACAATAGACAATATGACTGGCGATAACAACAACTAGAAACATCGGCTGCAGATAGTACAAGAATAATGTCACGCGCCAAAGAGATTTTCAGAGATCACTTCAGTCAATGCAGACATCTCATTTCACGGCTTACAACAACAGTCTACGACACAAAAAAGATAATACTGGAATTTCAAATCGATATGAAAACGGTCACATGATTAATCACTACCAGATGTTTCCCCCAAATTATATAAAATCCATTCGATGTTTGTCGTTCGACGTGCCCTTGGTTTCATTATGGCGTCACAAAACATTGGTCCTTGTCATGGGAAAATACTGCCAAAGTTCCATGAAAAAACAATCATCTGGATGAACAGGTCATAATATCGTGAACTTCACATACTTCGAAAGCACATCAGAATAAGAAAATCCTCCAAACCTCAAGATCACCAAATCAAAACATCGAAAATCGCTCACAGATCGGTAGATGACATCGAAACAGAACCACAGGCACCGGAAGTCTCAACAGCGGTCTGAGACTCTTGGAGTTTGCCAAATACAACAATCTGATACTGGCATTGGTCTCCACAAAAAATCCAGACGATGGACATGGCACAGTCCCGGCGGGGGGCATCACAACCAGGTTGACTACAACTTGGCCAAGACAAGCTTCAGATCAAGCATCAACATTGGCAGGACACGCACCTTTCCAGGAGCAGACATCGGAAGTGACCACGATCTCGTGATGATGTTCTTCCGGCTCCACTCGACGAGAGTAAACACAGCAAAGTGCACTAGACTGAAGTTTGACCTGGACAAACCTCCCCCGTGGGGGTGTCGGGGGTTTCAGTATAAATAGTATCCCCACTTTCTGGAAATTTAGTGTGTTAAATTCCCACTATCGCTGTCTTTCTCCTTTGTTCTTTCTCATTCCTACTCTGTTCTATCAATCTACTATACTATCTTCTTCTTCGCTAGACCAGTCACCCACCTTTTTTCTTGAAAACTCTTCCAGGACAAAACTCCTCATTTGTGTGCAAGGTCTGTTGGATCAGCTTGGGGATATTGGACGCTTCTGCCAGGTGGTCACTGGGGCTTCCTATAATAATGTTATTAGTTGGCAATGTGGGCATTTTATATATAAGCTTATGTGTTTTGTTGATATTTTATAGTGATGTTTATATTCTATCTTGTTTTTGTAAACGGGGGTTCGATAAATTAGAGTATAGCCTCAGCGTCCCTGCGTGGGATGCCTTTATTGTAAAGTGACCGGCTCGTGGAGTGCCTTCAGTGTTACCACTAGGGTTGTTTCGGCAGATCTTTTATACGGATCAGGGGCGAGTCCTCTTTCAGTGAAGTTGTGGTCTTGATTTTGTGGTCATGATTCGGCTCTTTGCAGACCGCTGCATCCTGTAAGCAATGAATAACTAACTAACCTGGACAAACTGCAAGACCCGGAGAAGGTAGATATATTTCAAGCCACAATTGGGGGGACATTTTCACCACTGCTCATTTTGGGAGCTAGTGAAGTAGATGTCCACACCATTACCGCTGCCTTCAAATCAGCTGTGACAGATGCCGCCACTGAGACCCTTGGCAAGCACAGCACAAAGAAGAAGCCGTAGATCACACCTGAACTTTTGATAAACGAAGAAAGATGAAGAAAAAAAATGAACACCTCACAGGAAGCTGATGCCTACCTAAAAATTAACGACATCCGAAAAGGCATGCGCACAGCAAAGGAGAACTGGATAGAGGATCAATGCCAGGAACTAGAGAACAGTCTGAACAAGAACAACAGCAAGAAGGCCTACCACAGCAGACCTACAACGAAGAATACAAAGCATGGAGATGAGGTGCTACAGAAGACTTCTGAGCAGTTCCTATACCCATCACATCACCAACGACGATGTCCGACAGACCATCCCACAAGCCATTGGACAACACGATGACATGCTCACAGTGGTGAAGAAACAGAAACTCCGATAGTATGGCCACGACACCAGAGCATCAGGCCTCGCAAAGATCATCCTGCAAGGCACGGTGCAAGGAGGCAGAAGGAAAGGGAGACAGAAAAAGAGTGGGAGGACAACATTCGAGAATGGACTGGCTTGACATTGAGCGAAGCCATGATGGTTGCTGAGGACCGAAAACGATGGAGTACGCTGGTTAAACGATCATCTGTGGTGATCTTCGAGTTAAAAAGGTAAAGGTAAAGGTAGTCCCATAGCCTTGTGGCCGTAGGGGAGCGTGATGTTGGAGATCACACTTATCTTGGGCCAGCGTAATGAGGGTGATGCCCAACTCTCTCCCTCGCTGCTTTACCTTCCCCACCCTCAAGAGAGTAGGTACTCAATCACAGTTGAGTCAACTGGGGGCGTTGTTGTTTGTCGCTTCACACCTTAGCGGTCACCCATCCAAGTGCTAACCGCACCGGACGGTGCTTCACTTTCGACACAGTAGCGAGTGCTCCAACCACTGCACTATCCGACACCCCATCTTCGAGTTACGGGATAGAATAGGGCTCATTTCGCACAGATTTGCAAAAATCTAGGAAAAAATATTGCTTATGCTGTGAATCAAAAACAGTTCGCAGCTCTTGTAAACTCTTATTGTTAAGTAAATTATGTTTTGACAAAAACAAATTGTGAGGCGTCTTGTTTGTTTACCTGATCATAAATGAAGCGCAAGACGCCTGAGTTGGAGCACGCACATCAAGATGTTTTCCTAAAGTCATAAACTGCACCCTGACTGTGTCTGTAACATGGAGTTGTCCGCCATACAAAATGGATTTTGAAATGGATTGGAATGGGCCAAAATATTAAAATTATTTCCCTTGAATATGCAAATGTTCAACCGATAGGTGCGCCAATAGTCGCGTACTTCCATGTTCAGGTCGTGGATCAAAATCTACAGTTTTAAGTCTTTTTTGATGTCGGTATATATCTTCAGCTTTCATAGGCGACCCCAAATGTTTTTTTTGCTTCGTGAAATGTTTGGAGTGATTATGTACATGTTGTCAGTACTACAAACGATTTATTTTGTGGAAAGTCTGTCAGGCCGAGCAAGACACATCTTACATGCTTACAGTGTGCAGAAGGCCCCATGCCTGCAGCGCATTCACACTGACATTCCAAAACTGTTCCTTTTTCTGTCAAAGAAATGTCAACTTTGTACATAAGACCAGTTTTCATTTCAGCCCGAACTTCAGCATGAATGTAAGTAACTGATGACTGGATGCAAGCTCTAACATCATTGACATATTTGTTCTGGTACAAATCTTTAGCCTTTTTGTTTATATCTTTGCTCATGGGATTCAAAAAGCCTGCAACCTGCTCTGTGCTGATGTTAGATATATGTACTTCTATATGCAAGTCTTTGTAGTTAGTGATCGATCATACGACTCAAGTCTGAAATCATACATAATATTTTTTTTAATAGTCTAGTCATATAATATATATTAATAATAACAAATTTTTATAGAGTTCGGTACTCCAGCAGATGGCGTGACGTTGTTGTTGTTTGTAGATTATAGTCACACGACACTTTCGCATATAGGTGACTACTGGACCGATTTATACTGACACCAGCGGGCCAGTTGTTGGTAAAGGGGAAAATAATATGATCACACGTTGACCAATCCGGGATTCGAACCAGCGACCTTTCGGTTACTAGCAAGACGCTCTTACCAACTGAGCTACCCGGTCCCACATGGCGTGACGCAACACGGTATACAGTTATTACAAGGGGCTCGATCACGTAGGCCTATTTACTACCGGAAGTACGCTCTATCGGATTGTCTTCCCCGAAGGTGGAGTTTTTTGGCTCATTCCCATAATCATCCCAAGGACAATCTGTTACAGGCACTTTCATTTGCCACTGTTACCATGTAAGTTACCATAAGACCCCCGAAAGTTACGCACCCGCTACAAATATTTACGATTTAGTATTGTTTAAAGGTTTCAACGATGCTAGTGAAATCAAGCTAGGCTTATTGTTTTCCTTCTCGTTCATCTTATCGAACAGTACCTTAATTTTGTTTCCTGAAGAATCCTCTGTCCCCGTCCACTCTTCGTCCTCTCTCCTCCCCCTCCCATGCACATTTTCTTTTCTAGTGTGTTGAAATGCGCTTTGGCATTTGAATGCGCTTTGGCATTTGAACATGCATAAAGGATTTGGCCCTATAAAACACATCATCATCACCATGACCGAGCGTTGTGGCCGCGTGGTCTACGTGGGACTAACTTGTCTTGTCCACAGGCTATAAACCAACAGCGCCTGACGGGCGTGGGATCGATCCAGCCTTTGGGCGTTATATTTTTCCGAATATTATTTACTTTTCGACTCGGGTCAACGTCTCGGAGGTTTTCTCCGGGTACTCCGGTTTTCTCACCCAGCAAAATTAAAAGAAAACCAATAATATTAATAGGTTGGATTTGAGCGCGCCACAGGGGAGATGGCATAGAATTTCCCCGATTTAAAAACAACAACAATACAGTGTCAAAAATCCACCCCCATGTCCACAAAAATAAAATAAATAAATAAATAAATCATCACTATCATTATCAGTTGCGGTTACGTGTACATCTGCACCATTCTCCATGTGATGAATGAGTTCATTAGCTTTCATTCCCTTTCCCTTTTAATCTCGACAAATAAGAACACAATAAATGTAGGGTTCTGCTTGCCAACTTGACCCTCCATATATAATATTCATGGCATCAAGAATACTATAAAAAAAAAAAAGCTGCAATCAATCTGCGTCAATATTAGACCATCTAACTAACGAGTATTCAAATCCACTAACATCACTCCCAAACGTATTCTCTGTACGCGTCGTATGACATCAACTGCAAGCTTGTGATACGGAAGTATTGCAATAATTTACACTGGTAATATCCACGGTACTATTGCATAGTCTGCGCGATAACAACCGTGGTCAACGACTGGAAGAGCTAAGGCGCTGGTCCTTGGTACAATCTGAGTAACGGACACTGCCCAGGTATAAGCCAGAACTAGCCTCCAATGACATCCTCAACAAAATCCGTTTCCTCTACAGTTTTCATAAATATCCTGGAATTAACTTTCTAAACTCCACAGCGTGTCTACAGAGTCTGTTGCAGACGTATGACTTAGCAAACTCAGATAGAGCGGTTCTTGGTGCCCACTCTTTTCAGCCCGGCGCCGATAATTATTTTGCCGCTGAGTCAACAGGGCTGGTCTAGGTGATGGCTATTCCAAGCCAGAGGAGATGAACTCATTACTCAGAGGAAATGGGGGACCATGTCCTGCCCAGCCTTGAATAGGTAAATGGTAACATGCATCCCGAGTATTCTGCCGCCACTCTTACAAATGCTATAAAGCATACACTACTGCTTGCTTGGGCGGATCGTGGTAGTTAAATGTGCGCTTCTAGTAGAGCGCCTCTTTATTATATATAAATATAGTGTTTTTTTTTTTAAATCTTGCTTTTGCACAATGTTAAATCTTGGATCTCATACCACCGTGTAAGAACGTTCTCTTGCCTACAGAAACAATTACAAGCACGTAATCATTTCCAAAGCATGCCGGTCAGAAAACGGAAAATACAAGGATACCTGGGTGATCTCCTGTACAAATTCTCGACCATTCATGAGGGTTGGATGGGCCACCGGCAGGGGTGGGGATGGTGGTGGGGAAGGGATACAGGTACACACTTACAAAAATGTGTACGTTTGTCTGTTTTTTCCCTCTTTTCTTTTAGTACCATCAATACCAGTACACCGAAGTTCATCTTACACGTCTACTCAGTTAAGACTACGTACGGCACCAATAACATCTCGCGCTTTCAGTAGAAAACGGAATCCTCGCGTTCCAGTGAAATATCGGAAGACGCCTGGTGAGTGCAACATTTCTACAGTGGAAAACAGAATCTCAACTAATTTGTCCATTATTACACTGTCACAGACAATTACTACCATGTCAATGGCTAATAACATCTCGCGTTTCATCAAGGAGAGAAGACACTTACGCTTCAATTAGACAACTGGAACTGTCTGAGGTTGGCCGACTTTTTGCAGTCCGAGTCGAAGTAATAAAAAGAACAAGAACAAGAAAAAGATAATGAAGATGACGACGACGACGATGATGGTGATGATGACGATGATGATGAGGAGGAGGAGGAAGAAGAAGAAGTTGTTGTTGTTGCATCAATTTTTATTCATCAGATTAACATAAGTTGTACTGATGTAACACAAACAATTTACAAAATCTAACATGCGCACATCATAGATATTTTCCAAATTAAGTAATTAATTAATCAAACTATAGAAATCATCATACTACTAACATACACATACACTTTTAACAACATACATTCATTCCCTTGTAACAATTCATTGATTAAGAAACACACTAAGGAAAAAAACAAACATAAAAACTTTCAACTTCACCTGTGAAGAACGAAGTAAACGAAGAAGAAGAAGAAGAAGAAGAAGAAGAAGAAGAAGAAGAAGAAGAAGAAGAAGAAGAAGAAGAAGAAAGAATCCCAAGCCTCTGGGGGCGGACCCATGTATTTTTTTCTGAAACTGTATCCATTTTAATTTAAAAGGTCCCAATTCAAAAGCTTTGTTTACTTTTGTCAAAAACGGCTTTATCCTAAAATTCGCATTGTTTTCACAATAATAACGATGATAAAGTGGGCTCTCCTCTCGCAAAGCAACCGTTACAGTTTGTTTCCATTTCGGTTCTGACAGGGAGTTATTTCCCTTGTTTTTAACGGTAAGAGACGTGTGACCTTTAACCCTATAATTATCTGAGTGAACCACGCGACTGGAAGTGTGTCTTTGGTGTCTGGGGTAGGGTACGGTCTATTTTATAAAACTAAAATGAAAACCCTCAAGAGCAATTGTTTTTACGGGTTCTTTCTCTTTCTGGCTTTGGTAGCTGTTATATTTAGCTACAGAATGTTGGGTGGCTAGCCAATTGCTTTTGCTATTAATAGGCATGATTAATAGGCACAAAAACTGCGGAATGCATTCATTTAAAAATTACTATACTCTGAAAATTGTTTTTCAACCTCAGAATAATCTGTGAAAAATACCTATAGCACCAACGACATCTGTATCATGTATTTGTAGACTTCAAGAGAGCGTTTGACCCAGTCTGGCAGGCAGCTCTGTGGGCAACCATGAGAGTGTACAAAATCATCCCCAACATATTTAAAGTCATCAAAAGCATTTATAACAAGGCTACCAATAAAGTCCTCCAAAACAGCGCCATCGGGAATTGGTTCAGAACAACCTTCAACTTGCGTCAAGGATGCATATGCTCTCCGTCACTCTTCAACATCTTTCTAGATCGCATCCCATCAGATGCCCTTGCATATCATGAATGTCAGCATAGGGGGTAGAGCAATTTCCAACCTCCGTTTTGCGGATGACATTGATGGATTGGCTGAAGAAGAACAAGAACTTAACAGCTGGTACAGAGGTTTGACACAACCTTAAGAGCCTTTGGAATGGAAATAAGCGCAAAGAAGATAAAAGTGACGACCAAAAACACCAATGGCATAAACACAAATATCAAAGTCCTAGGCCAATCCCTCAACACGGTGCTCAGCTTCAAATATTTAGGAGCAATTGTTTTAGACAGTGGGTCCCGAAAGAAAGTCCTCTATAGTACAAACTGCTGCCCTGACAAGGTTGAAGCCCATTTGGAAAGACAGGACCATCAGTCTACACTCCAAGGTAAGATTGCTGCGCGCCCATTTCATCTCCATCTTCCTATACTCCTGCAAAACATAGTCCCTCACAGCAGACCTACAACGAAGAATACAAAGCATAAAGATGAGATGCTACAGAAGACTTAAGGGCATTTCCTAAACCCAGCACATCACCAATGACGAAGTCCAAGAGACCATCACACAATCCATTAGGCAACAAGATGACTTGCTCACAGGGGTGAAAAAATTGAAACTCCGATGGTATGGCCACATCACCAGCGCATCAGGCCTTGCAAAGACCATCCTTCCAAGCACGGAACAAGGAGGCAGAAGAAAAGGGAGGCAGACAAAATGTAGGAAGGACAACATTCAAGAATGGACTGGCTTGACAATGAGCGAAGCCATGATGACTGCTGAGGACAGAGAAAGATGGAGTACGCTGGTTAAACGATCATCTGTGATGCCCCCAACGACTTTTCGAGTTACGGGATAGAATAGAATAGGAACTAAGTTATTTTTTGTTGCAAGCTTATTTTTCAGTAGAGCAACACTCATTGTGAATGTTAACAGGATCTGTTGAGGAGGCATGTCAAAGGGGTTCCTAACAAATAAGTCTTCAATCTAATACTTTATCACGCGTGGTTTTCTCAAAGACCCAAATACAAATATTATAACTCGGGTTAATCTAACAGTGTGACGTTTCAAACAGAAAACATTAGCTGGCAAAAGATAATAGAAGACTTCCCACAGGATTATAAATAACATATAATGACAATTCAATAAATCTAAAGTTATAAAGGGTCGGTGAACTTTCTTTGCGCACTATAAGAAACATCTGGGCTATTATACCGATCTGGTTCAAGACTTGGAATCATATTTCCTCATATTATCTGTTTTATGTTAGCATCTCATGAATGTATCTAACGGGCTGGGGAGTAAAAATCAATAACTCAAAATACTAATTACATAAACTCACATTGGTGCACACATGTGAGTCAAAGTCTGTCCTGATTAATCCAACATGCTATTTAAATGAGTAAATACACTCCACATTGGTGGCAGGGCGAGTCAAAATCCTAGTCAATACTAAAAATTACGATTTAAACGAATAAACAGATTCGACTCAAACTGTCGCACACAGGCGAGTCAGTAATACGAGTCATAATCAATAATTCAAAATACTTTTGTTTTATCGCGAACGAAGCAAATTGCAAAGTATTTCCGACTCCCATTAGCTTTACGCCTCCATAGGAAAACAAGTGCGGACTAGTGGGGGTGGGGATTCCCTGCCTATTAAACTGTCAAAACACTCATAGCACCGAGCCGGCCAGAAGCTTTTAGACCACACTGGCACAGAACCATACCTCTTCTTTACATCAGTCTTTATTGTATTGACAACGATGGCGATGGTCGTTTTCAGTGCCTATGTGACAAGAACAAACAAAACAAGCAAAAACAACTAGGAAACGGAAATTGGAATGTGTGAAATGGCTGGTAGGGCCTCCGTAGACCAAACTGTCGAGATAAAATCTTCACTCGCAAACCCAGCGCTCGGACCCCCAGCCACTTAACTTGCCGTTATTTTGTGCGCCGTGTCATTCTAACTTTCTGCCCTTCCTTCGACTCTGGGCACAACGTCTTGTGCCGAGATGTATCCTACCAAGAGATGGCAGCAGACAAAGTAGAAAACAATGGCTTTCTGCAAAGGACACGGCAGATAGATGCAGATAGATGGATACACTACAGTATATGGCCATTTGGGAACTGGAGTCCCCGACGGCATGACCTAGTCGCCAGTACCGCCTACATGAATATAATATGAAGCCAGCAAAACACAGGCCAGGAGAAGAGGACGGAGCATTTAAGCTCAGTCAGAGAAGCTGTCAAGTTTTAAACTGTGATTTTTCTGTTCATTATTAATTTAGCGAGCCAAGAGTCCTACATAAAATTATTCCTCCGAGATTAGGTCAGCGTTCATAAAGGCAAAGCAGTAGCATCCCTGATTAGGAAGAATCCACACCGTGATACAATTATGCACATAAATGAACTCCGTACGTGTTCCAAATCCTAAACTTGGCAATAGTCTGAGACTCACAGTTAACTCCAAGAGGATGAGGGCGTGTCACGTGAGATGTCCGGGGAAGCAAAAGATGTTTGAACCTTAAGCAGGGGTGAGATTTAGCGGTCGCCCGGTCGCCCGAGGCGACTTAAAACCGGCTCGGGCGACCTCACTTTATAGTTGAGCCAGCCCGCCTGGCGACCTAAAAAAAATAATACTACTTGCAGACTTTTAGAAGCTCGGTACGAAGCGAGAGCGTTTTTAGGTCACTGTTCGTCTGCTACGAGTATGAAGCATACGCGAGGGTTATTTCCCTTTGCCTACTTCCCTTTTGCGCCAAGCGCGCTGTCTGCTTTGTTTGTGAAAAACTGCTACAAATTACGTGTACTGTCAAGGTGACGGTTGTTGATCCGAAAATGTGGAACTTTATTTCTGGGGTCAACGAATCCCAGCCAAAGATGTCGAATTCTAGTTCGGAGAAGAAAGAGCGTCACAAAGAGTATGAATAGAAGAGAAAAAGACATTTTCAGACTGCATGGCTGAAACGTTCAGATGGCGAAGATACGATCTTGGCTCATTTTCGATAAAGAAGTTGGTCTAATGCACTGTACACATTGCCGTAAATACGCGATTGTCGGGCTGCCTAAAAACCATGCGGGCTACCTCACTTTACTTCCTAGCTAGCCCGGCGGGCTAGTTAGTCTCCTGGGTTAAATCTCACCCCTGCTTAAGGTTATTTTTGAATATTAACGTGGATTGAGCATATCATCAATTATTAAACTGTGTACAGAACGAGTGAAAGAGTGGGAAACCTTTGGTATCAAATGATAATTTGGTGCTTCCGTGACATTTCTGTGAAGAATATTTTCGAAAACATTCTCATTGTAAAAACTTATGTACAATTAAAAAGCGATAACATTTTATTGGCCCATCCTGTACACGCCCTTGCTGTCAACCCGAAACTTTCGGAGATGTAGGCCCAATATGTTGGCCCTCCCGACGCAACTCGTTGGCTGCTACCCTCTATGATTGCCTCTCGTCACGTTGACACGCTTGTTGTCGCAGTTGAACCCTTGGCTATGGTGTAGATCCCGTTATTAATCAATAATGGATTCAGCCCCTATGCTTGAATCTTGATAGTTGTAACTAGAATTCGTTTATCCACGCAGCTTATTCACTCAGCAACAAGGCAGGAGTCGTCATAATAACGTTTTCTAACTTTATTCAGCAAACATCAACAATTGCTTTCAAGAACGCTTTCAGAAAATCACTACAAAGATCCTTTTTCAAGCAGACAGTACAGCCTCTCTGCAATGGAGATAAAATTCTAACATTCCAACATGACGCAATAACACCCAACAAATGTAAACTCGTCACCGGAACTATGCACTATCTTACATCATAGAACATCCTTTAGGTTAGAAGAACTGCTTAGCTATTAGGAGACATTTCTGGAACCTTCGATTGATAATAAACAAGTAATTCCAGAAAATTCTCAACAATATCGACCGACGAAAATTATTAATATACAAAGCTTCTTATAGCAACAGCGAAAAATCAAATCAAAGGTAAATGCACGCTATCATTGCATGCTGTGCACAATTAAACGATCGGAGCTATCGTGCGTGTCTCAATCGTGACACTGACCGATGTTGGCAATTTTAACTAGTGGAAAGCCCTTGACGTAATTCATATTTGCACTTTCATAAAGGTCAAAGTCGCTGAGGTCCATCATTTTCTCAAGACGTTTTGCGCTGCATGTCAGACTTAGCTACACAAAACACCCCCCCCCCCCCTCTCCACCTCCTTTTTTTTCCCTACTTTTGGCTAAAATGCCTTCTGGGCTATGACCCTTGTTTAATGCTTGGAATTATATGTGGTTTTGCTAATAAAATGACAAAGTTCCAAATTTCCAAACATAATTTGTAGATTGTTCAAAGCCTATCGTTTCATGTTTGCCTTTTGCTTCGTTATGATAAAAGAGGCAGAACAGCTCCACGAAACAAAAATTTTCCGAAATGGTAGTTTTCAGTCATTGCTGTTATTTCGCACGTCTGTGAGTAAAAGAGAATAAAAACGCAACGCATATTTATTTAAAGGTTCGTGAATACCTGTGGTGTGGGAGTCTGCTTTTTCGTTGTAAAATTAGAATGCGTGCACGTTATTTCCCTTTCAGATTCCTTATCCATCTTGGTTAAGAAGATGGAGCAAAACCTAGTCACGTCGCGCGTGACTTTATTTATTATTATTATTTATTTATTTATTTAATCGTTCTTATATAGCGCTTTTCCAGCTCAAGAGCTGCTCAAGGCGCTGGCCGATACAGGATCTAACTCAAGCCGCCCGAGACGCCCACCCGCAGCCTTTGGGCGCATGGTCTGACGCCCGGACAACTGAGCACAATCCTGGGCAGCCAGGGATGGGGGAGAAGGACCTAGGTGCATGCTGGGTGTGTTCTTGTCACCGGCACTCACCCGTCTAGGACATGAGCGTCAGGATCTTTAAAGTCCGTTATGATGGAATGTATGCGACACACAGACTAGACCTCGGTTTATACTCTCATCCGAAGGAGTAGGAAAACAGGAGTAAAGTGTCTTTCCCAGGGACACAACACAATGGCCCGGCCAGGGCTCGAACCCGGGACCTTCAGATCCGCAAGCCGAAGCACTACTTCATGTGACTGAAGCATTTTCACACCAAAAACCAACACCACTAAGAAATACATGACGACTCCTACATTCTTTGCCTGTGGTGTGTATGAGATGGCAACGTTTATTGAGCGAGGGAAGACCTGAAAAATGACGAGTGCCAGGAAATTCTGGAATCTCCAGAACCAGAGGGATTCCTCCAACTAGTAACAATCACTGTGTCAAGGAGTGAATCTCCTCCCACCTCCATAGCTAGAGCTTCTTTTTCTGTTCTTTTCTCTTTTTTTTAGGAATTCCTACCAAAGCCCCACATGTGTTGTGGGCGATGGAGCTGTCTTTTTGTTGTTTTGTTTTCCAATTTTTAGATGGCTTGTACTTAACACGTCGCGTTTATTATTGTGTTAGGCACTGTCTTCCAGGCACAATTGTTGCCAATATTGGCTGACCAGATTTTGATAATATTGTTGTATGCAGATAGTTGAGACAGAGGATAGTGTGTCTTAATCCCACGTTTTCATTTCATTTCTGTAAGTTTTCAAGCCGAGTCACAACTCCACCAAGAAAATTAACAATTTTGAAAATACTGATTTTCAGCTATGACTGCGATTGTCTTGAAATACATTTGAATAACTTCCATCTTGTTTTAATTTTGTTCATTTATTTCTTATTCTTCCTACCCTTCTTTCCCTCCGCTCCACACCGCCGCCACCTCTCCAACGTCACTTTTTGTCTTAGCTCCTGACATCTTTTGGCTCAGTCAACTACCAATGTGACAGATGTCTATGCAACAACACGATGTTTACAAAGTTCAAGCAAAGAGCTTATTTAGTTCAAGTACAACGCAAGTTTCACAATGAAGACTTACTAAAATAGACTAAGTAAGTAACATCATAAAACTTGACGCAGATTAAACGCATTATAGTAAATCTTTAGTCTCGACAAATCTGCCGCGATTCTTTGCAGTTGACGTTGCTGCTATTATAATTGTTGTTGTTCTTATTGTTATTAATTTAATTAACGATGAGGAGGAGAAGGATACATAAAGATGAAGAGGTGAATGATACACGATGATGATGATGATGATGATGATGATGATGATGATGATGATGATGATGATGATGATGACGATGATGACGATGATGATGACGACGACGATGATGATGATGATGATGATGATGATGATGATGATGATGATGATGATGATGATGATGATGCTGATGATGATGCTGATGATGATGCTGATGATGATGATGACTGCTACAGTATTTTAGACTGTTAAACACAAGAAAGAATGTATAACAACCAAAGCAGAATAGGAAATCCTTCCGCTTGCAAGGCTAAGGCAACATGAAAGACTGGGCAGTCTAGTGACTGCTGTGGAAGATTATAAGAAATCCGGTTTGCTTGCCAACCACCTTTTAGCACAAAATAATATCACGACGAAGCTGTGCAACACATATCAGTTTCCGTTTTCGCCGGGGGATGCCTGTAGCGTGGTGACTCAAGTTTCATAAGCAGGAGAGGAAAATTAACACAATGGCCGTGCTTATGAAATTTAAATGCGCCACCGATGGACAAAAGGTTACCGATGACGTCAAATGACGCTCGATCGGATCACTCCGCAGACGCGATAACAAGCATTACACACAAAGATCGACAGAAGGTGCGGGAACGTGGTCATTCAGGAGTTTGTTTGTCCGTCTGAGGCAACTGAATAATTATGACAAGCATACCCAGCACTCATGAATCATAACCTCTCTATGCTGTTGTTAACTGTGACGCAGAATGACGTCCAACGCGTCACAGTGAAAATGGGGCATACGGAGTGTGTTAAATACCTGGAAGGGACGTGAGATAGTTCTGGCTAGATAAAGGGTGAAACCTGCTAACACAGCCTACCATACATTTAACTAACATTCAATTTATACAGCCGAAACCACCCTCACCCCTCCCTTCTCTCCCCACCCCCAGTATCCCCACTTTCTGGAACTTTAGTGCTTTAAATTCCCACTGTGGCTGCCTTTCCCCTTTGTTCTTTCTTATTCCTACTCTGTTCTATCAATCTACTATACTATCTTCTTCGCTAGACCATTCATTTACCTTTTTACATGAAAACTCTTCCAAAACTCCTAATTTGTATATGAAGTTTGTTGGGTCAGCTTGGGAATATTGGACGCTTTCTGCCAAATGATCACTACGGCTTCCTATGATATTATTATTTAGCAATGTAGGCATTTTATATGTATGTGTTTTGTTGATATTTATAATGATGTTTATATTCTATTTTGTTTTTTTTTGTAAACGGGGTTCCATAAATTAGAGTATAACCTCAGCGTCCCCTGCGTGGGATGCCTTTATTGTAAAGTGACCGACTGGTGGGGTGCCTTCAGTGTTACCACTAGGGAGGAGGGGAAAACGAAGCTTAACATCCTATTGCGTAAGCGTTAAGAACGAATCACCACGTCGCCACTACCACTAGGGTTGTTTCGGCTGATCTTTTATACGAATCGGGGGTGAGTCCTCTTTCAACCAAGTTGTGGTCCTGATTTTTGTAATCCTGATTCGGCTCTTTGCAGTCCGCTGGACCATGTAAGCAATGAATAACTAACTATTTAGCCGAAGAGCTCTGAAGCTGCATGGAACCTAAACGGCCGGTTAAAGATGGCTTAGTTCCTGCCTTGCTTTACCCAGCCTTGCAAGCCCATCCGTAAGGTCAAAGAGCCAAATATAATCATTTGCATTTGCAAAAACTTGCCTTCATCGCGGTTAGTGGATCACGGATGCTACGCAACTCTGTTTCTCCCTAGAAGGCCCTAGCTGTGAAGGCAACGCTAGTCAGGGTCAATTGTGTGGCAATTCGTTAAAAGAACACTCCGATATGCAGCTGCGTTCCACAGGAAACCCCTGGATCCCCATCACCAAACTGCCATGTTTACAAAGAAAACAAAAGGGCGATAGCATAGTTACGTAGTCAGGACGCTATAGTCACGTCACCGCAGCAATGGCAATAAGACCAGGAACAAAACCTTTTTGCAAACCGTTCCATTAAGGCATTTCGTAACTGTACACATTTCTATTCCCACAAGCAAACCCGATCTCGAAAACACCGACTTAATTCGATATTGGCGCTCTCACAATAATAATAAGAACAACAATAATAAAAATATCTTAAAAGTGTGTCTGAGATTGTTTTTGTTTTTCTCAAAACTTTAGCTTTAAATAATAATTATGATCATGGAAAAGTTTATTAATCCACAATAATAATAATAATAATAATAATAATAATAATAATAATAATAATAATAATAATAATTTATTTGTATAGCCCAAAACCAAACTTAAGCTTGCTCTAAGCATTTGCACGCATACACACACACACACACACACACACACACACAAACACCCACACGCTCGCAAGGATAAATATCTAAACAATGTGTTAAACCATGAGATTAAAAAGTTAAACATCGTAAGAAATAATACAAACATCACAATTAACAAGGATAAATATTGGAACAATATGGTACAACATTATCAAATAAAATACATTAAACATCGTAAGAAATAATAACAAGCATCACATCTAAGTATAAAAAGGCATGTTTAAAGAGAGACATACATACATGCATACATACACACACACGCACACATATATTGACAATGTTAAGTTCAGCTGTCGATCGTTGTCACGTTGCTCATCATCATCATCACCATCACAACCACCACGACCATCATCATCATCATCATCATCATCATCATCATCATCATCATCATCATCATCATCATCATCATAATCGATCAATCCTCAACATCAACCCATCCTCAATAAATAATCATATTCCTCTTCTTCATCATTACCACATTAACATCGTTGTCTAGTTAAGACCCCATACTGTTCACTGGACCATATAAGTAAGGAATCTTAATCCATATCTTGATAATCACCATCAACAGAATCAGCAGCTTTAGCGAACATAGCATCTACTGCTAATGCTTCACCAGCAAACTAAGTCCTAGAAAAAGTTGCTTTGTTTACGTTCGGACAAAAGCAGATCCAAACGACTAGTTTCCATTATTTCAGTTTAGCAGGTACAGTGTCCTCGATGGCGTGGTCAATAACAACAAATTGTGTGTGCGGAATTCTACCCATCACATGCGCAGTCCAAAGACTGTATTGTATAGCCAGCCTACCGGTCGATTTCAACATCATAGAACTCTAACAATGTTTTCGAGTCCTGCAGTGTTTGGCTCGTTATGATCAAAAACTCTCTAAAAAACGGAGAAAGTATACCAAACAGATCAAAGAATAACGACCGTTCACGAGCTGGGTAGACGTACTTTTTAACAGAGATCATGATCTCAAAGGAAATTCACATCCACGTTTTTAAAAGACGACGACGACGATGATGATGATGACGATGATGATGATGATGATGATGACGATGATGATGACGATGATGATGATTATTATTATTATTAAATCTGCCTGAAATGCAACCTACAAAAATCCGATATCACTGAAAGCCAAATAAAACTGTGGTTTTAAAAAATTTAATTTATATTTTTAAATTTGAAGATAGAAGAAAATGTAAACATTTATTAACTGACGGAAACAAAGTATACTGATTAGCTTGGGGAAGATACAAAGAAACAAAGAAAACGGGAGGAAGGAAATATTCAATGCAGATGAATTGTCTTCTCGCGCTCGAGGTGTGCAGAGCCAAAAGAGAGAGAGAGAGAGAGAGAGAGAGAGAGAGAGAGAGAGAGAGAGAGAGAGAGAGAGAGAGAGAGAGAGAGAGAGAGAGAGTGGGAGTGGGATTTATGGATGGAGAGGAAAGTCTGAGACTTCCGACAAGTTTAAAATAAGTGGATGAAGGAACATGTTAAAGACGAACGGAATAGACTTTCCCTGGTATATGATACTCCAAAACTGTGGAAGTGAGAGTGGACATTGTGGGAGGGCAGTGGGGGAGGTACATGTCTTGGGTGTGGGGCCCTTGGTTCAAAGTACGCTCGCTGCAGAGTCAGCACAACGAAGGAAGCGCTGAACACAGCATCGCGGAGGCTGAGTTCTAGGACTTGCCTCATAAGTGAAAGGATAAACCACAGGCGCCCATATCGGGTTGCGAGCTGAGTAGAATCTACTTGTATTATTAGTAGACTCTACTCCGCTCACATCCAGATACGGGCGCCTATTGATAATTAACTGTCAGCGTGCTCAACACAAATAGGTGTAGCTAAGGTTTTGTTTTAAGACTTGACTACAAATGAAAGGATGGATAATGCTGAAAATGCAACCACAGTCAATGTCCAGAAATCAAATGTTATTGGGCCAAGTTCTTCTAACTGGCTAAAGCATCCGCTCCATTCCTCAGTCATTGTAATAAATTAAAGGAACCAAAAAGACAGACAACCAAGAAACCCAGAACCATACAAAATCTTTCCCAAAAATACCGATCAACTACACTGACGTACTGATCACTTCCGTGTAAGAGATATATTATGGACATCACATTGTACGAACGATACAAACTTGAAACACAAACACCAATAAAAAATGGAAAGCGAACAAAATGTCAGACGGAAAAAATGACAGACAAACGGACACATACTAGACAAAGCAGACAAACAAAGAGTTCCACTAACTGTTGACTTTACTGGCGTGTCTTCTTGATGGTTGTTAGAATCAAAGCTGTCCACGCTGCTGATACTGACACTGTCGTCGTCCACAAGACGCTTACGTTTCCTCTGCACATCAACGCAATTTACAATGTTTTATCAGACAGTAAACGGAAATAAATATGTACCTATTCACACCACAAACAAAGACACTGACACTTATTTGATGAACTATTTAGGAGTATTCAGCTCTGCTAAAATTGTAGAGCGCCAAGTGAGTCTTTCAGTTTCAAAACTTTGTACCTTTGAACCCATTTTGATAACCTTGGCCATCTTCCTGTAACAAGCAGTCTGGTAATGAAAGATATAGGTTTGGGCTGTCAAATAGGAAGAGTTCGTCTACCTTTGTGTACGTACACTCATCTAACAATGCATTCCAGACTATAAATTACTAGTAAGGTAACGATTGAAATGTTTCCTTTTATACTTGTTGGATAATTGTATTGATGTACTAACCTTGAGTAGGTTGATGGAGAAGTCGACGGACTGCATGGACAAGCGACGGGAGGACCTCCTGCCTGACTCTGGAATCCTGTTAAACCAATCACTACACAATTCACCTCAGTTTATACTGCTCTTTGAGGAAACTGCGCAACACAACATAGGACAATGCAGGGTTTCAATAATCAAAAAATTATTTTTTGTTACTACTGCTGCTGCGACTACTACTTCTGGTGTGGATTGTCGCGCAGAAGTAGAGAGCTAGTCTCCAAAGTGGTCCTGATTTGGCTCGGAAGAGTCCGCTGGACCTAAAGCAATAATCATGTAATTGTTATGTAGTCTTCAAAGCCAACTGGTTTTGGTTCGAAATATTTAAATGAAGTTCGAGACACAAATGATTTGGCCATCAAAGGACTGAATACGTACATTTGAAATGTTATGTGTGCATGCATTTTTACACGTTATACCTTACATTTTTCAAGTCTGAATGTCTTTTATTTATTGGAGCAATGTTTAACCCCTGTCATAATTCCTTGTAAGAGATAATAAAGATTTGCTGAATTGAATTGAATTCCGCTTTCCTACCTCAGGCAGTCAATCAACTTTAAAAAATACAAACTACTTTCCTTTCTGTTTCTAATACTAATATTTAGCGATTTCCCAGTCAGTGTCTAAAATTACCACATATTTGAGTAATGAATGTGGGTTTAGTATTAAAAAGTGGGTGTAACACGTGTATATTAGTTTACGACTGCCGCGCTTGGATCGAGGCTGGTAAATAATTTTTTTTTTTTTAAGCGCATATGGATAACTACCATTACTGCTGTTGCTGTTACTACATAATTGTTCTTCAGATTATTAAAAATAGGTCAATATTTCAAGCTTCTGACACTGCTTTAGTTCAGCCGTGGTGATGCTCAGTGTAACAGAACTGACACGGCCTGCGATTCTCAACCTCGTTCAGCGCGTCGACAGGTAAATTGCGCGTGAAAATCGCTTAACTTAATTTGTGGCGTTCACCGTCGGTGTCCGCGGAAGTCTCACAAGCAAAAATTACATTGGTCACGCTTGATCGCCATTTACGCTGGACTACAGGATCCCCCAACAAACTCTCCGTCCCACTTTCCCGCTCCTCATTCCAATACTTTCATGCCTATCAACAACTCTCTCTCTCTCTCTCTCTCTCTCTCTCTCTCTCTCTCTCTCTCTCTCTCTCTCTCAAGCCCATAACTTGGCGTACGTTCATAATAATAATATTTTTTATTTTTTATTCTTATATAGCGCTTTTCCAGCTCTAATAATAACAACAACAACAACAACAATAATAAATACATAAATAATTGTCGCGTTAGGAAATGTGCACTGTTATTGGTGTAACTAATTAATACAATAAAAATTTCACCCAGCCTGCACTTAACTTCCATTCGCTTCGCAGGTATTAAACATGAAATAAACCAATGAAAATTCATACCTCTTTAGTACAAAGGTACAGTCATAATACACAAGTGGTCATACTCATATTGAACGAAAGATATCATACTAGTTTCGTGCACAAAGACTACAATTTAGTGTTTATTATGTTGGACTGACATGTTGCCATCACAATTATTCCTAACTTTCTTCTCTTCCGTAAAAACGTGATACTAATTCTTGACCAAAATAAATAAATACATAAATAAAAATAAATAAAATAAAATAAAAATTTAGATAAACAAATACGAAGATGCCATCAACAAATACTTAAACGACATCGGCAGCGCTGATCTACCTGAATATCACATAACTAGCTTTGCACTATCTAAACTGTAAGATCCGTCTTCAAAGCTTATCAGTGCAGCTTTCATAAACATTGTCCCCACATCACCCAGCCCCTTTATTTTTTTTTTCAGTCCCAAAGCCCAGAAACCAGGAAAGAACAGTTCTAGTTACTATCAGTGTTAGAAGTGTGATTAAAATAGAAAACAATAGAGAAATTGAGCGTGCGTTCGTAATTGCTTTCCGTAACGTAGCCGTAGAGCATCGTTGGTGTATTACTACAGTAAATGCAAATTAGTACCCTACGACTACGAAAATGATACGTACTTTAGAAAGAGGGATTGAGCGCAAGTCCTTATATACTGTCCGTACCGTAAGTGTAATCGCGTGAAAACTCACATTTGTAATGTCATGTCACTCTAAACAAGACATTCGAGTTGGTTGTGTGTAGATCTGTAAAAACACTTTCCTCACTAACACATCAACCAAAAGTTATGATAACTTCATTCCTAAGACAATGAACTATCGAGAAAATAATACATTACAGTTGAAAAATTACAAATGTCGATACAAACTACTTACGATTTCAGCGTTCGTATAAATCCCGTTTCTCACGGTCACTCGTAAGGCAAATAGGCCACACAGCCGTAACCCATGCCCTTTAACCTTTGCACTGCGCAAAAAGCTGTGACGTCAAGACCAAAAGTAGTTCTCGAAACGATAGGCTTACGCTACTCTCATCATTACGAACGCACGCTCAATTTCTCTATTAACTCGTGCCGTACGCACTAACGTAGCCACAGACCATTCACACATAAACAACTTTGATTGTTTAAATAATAAGTTCTTGCCCTTGCAGATCACGAAGGCAGTCAGCATAGGGGATAGAGCAATCTCCAACCTCCGTTTTGCGGATGACATTGATGGATTGGCTGGAGAGGAACAAGAGCTTGATCCGAACAGCGCTGGTACAGACGCTTGACACCACCTCCAGATCCTTTGGAATGGAAATAAGTGCAGAGAAGACCAAAATGATGACCAACAAAACCAATGGCATCAACTCGGATATCCAACACGGTGCATATCTTCAAATATTTAGGAGCCATTGTATCAGAAAATGGGTCCCCGATAGGAAGTCCTCACCAGGATCGCACAAACTGCTGCCCTGACGAGGTTGAAGCCCATTTGGTAAGACAGGACCATCAGTCAACACTCCAAGGTAAGGCTGCTGTGATGTTGCTAGAAATTTTCAGCATAGGCCATTTGGCCGATTCAGTCACAAACCTTTAGGACATTTTAAAAATCTTTCGGCCATCATTTTGACTTCTTTCCAACACCAAACGAGAGGCCATTGATAAGTTTTGGTTTCTTTTTCGGAAGCACGCCGTTCGCAACAAGGGGAGTTACTCTAACTCTCTCTGCTGATGCATGTGTCGTCTGCTTGGCGCTTCCGATACGCGATGTTCGACAATAACTCATAACACCTTTATTTATCCGATAGGAAATTAATATGGCCAGAAGCAATAACGATGAAACAGACATGAGAAGAGCAAACAAAAAACGGACAAAGGGTGGCTAATTGAGGCGTAAAACCTTAGGACAGCGGGCCGATAAGAACATGACTCTTTCGGAATTCGGACATTTTGGAATTTTATCGGTGAATGGCCGATTTGCCGACGAAAACGACATCACTGCTCCCTTGTCATCTCCATCTTCCTATACGCTTGCGAAACATGGATCCCGCTTCACACCTACAACGAAAAATACAAAGCATGGAGGTGAAGTGCTACAGAAGACTTCTGGGCATTTCCTATACCCAGCACATTACAAACGACGAAGACCATCACACAAGCCATAGGACAACACGATGACATGCTCACAGTAGTGAAGAAACGGAACTCCGATAGCATGGCCACGTCACAAGAGCATCTGTCCTTGCAAAAACCATCCTGCAAGGCACTTCAGCGTTAGAAATGTGAAAAAAATAGAATAAATCATGCCGTGATGCCGTTTTTCTCACTAACCACAAACCACGCACAAAAACAACCTTTGATTGTTTAAATTATGTTTATAAGTTCATACAAGTTTTCATTTAAAAACAAAGTCAAGAAAAACCTACACTAAGCTAGTAAGTTAAAAGTTGCACGTAACTGCGTGACATTATTTATCTTTCTTTCTAAAACTCAACAACTTAAATAACATCGAGTGTAAAAAGTGCTAATTTGAAAAATTTAACGAGTTTTATTGAGCGCCTGTGCCTCCCGTAGCACCTCAAGGTCACGGTCATTCGGTTTACGTGTACGCTCCCAGTGCATGTTAGGAAATTCGACCAATCACCGTGAAGTGGATTTGCAAACGGCCAGTCGGTGCACAAAACCTCGACCTTTCTGTGACACTTTCGTTTCCGGGTCACGTTCTACAGCGCGAGAAGAAAAGTTTGTGTGCGGCGTATTTTGAATCCATTATGCCAAAAAGAAAGAAAACTAGCGATGAAAGCCCAGAAAAAAAGAAGAGGACAGCAAATCAAGAGTACAGGAAAGAGTATTCTGAAAAATTTCCGTGCATCACTGCGTCATCGAGATCACACGAAGTGACGCGACACGTGAATACAATACAATACAAGGTTATTGCTTTAGGTCCAGCGGACTGGCAACCGTCACAAAAGTCGTTGCCCTGCAAAAAAGTTAGTCCCTGTTCAGTCGGTAGCCACCTTCTTCAAGCCCGATATGGATCTCTCAATAATTCGTGCGGAAACACTCCTCACGACCTTCGTTGCAGACTGTGTATGCATGTCTTCGTTTAAAAAAAATGCGAGGACGTATGGCTACGGAAAATGTCATAAAACTACTGAAATTCAGAAATTTTACAACTGAAAACTTTTTGGGGGGTTGGCAACTCTGCACTTATTATATATCCCAACCTATAAAGTTTGGTTGCTACAGATCAAATAGGTTCTAAGAAATTATTAATGCCACTTGCAAGTTTTGCATAAGACGGCAGACGGACGGACGGACAGATTGACGGACGGATCGACTCTTTTTTTTTTCTTCCCCAAAATATATCATTTTTGTGTTATTTAGGACCTATCTCACACAGATTTGCAAACATTGGATATCCTATCCTATCCCACCCCGCAACTCGGAGGTCGTAGGGGCACCACAGATGATCGTTTATCAAGCGTACTCCATCTTTCCCTGGCCTCAGCAACCCTGATTGTTTCGCTCAGTGTCAAATCAGTCCATTCTCGAATGTTGTCCTCCCACCTCTTTTTCGGTCTCCCTCTTCTACCTCCTTGCACTGTGCCTTGCAGAATAGTCTTTGCAAGGCCTGATAATCTGGTGACGTGGCCATACCATCGGAGTTTCCGTTTCTTCACCACTGTGAGCAGGTCTGGTCATCGTGTTGTCCAATGGCTTGTGTGATGGTCTGTCGGACTTCGTCATTGGTGATGTGCTGGGTATAGGAAATGCCCAGAAGTCTTCTGTAGCACCTCATCTCCATGCTTTGTATTCTTCGTTGGAGATCTGCTGTGAGGATCCATGTTTCGCAAGCATATAGGAAGATCGAGATGACAAGGGCGCACAGCAGCCTTACCTTGGAATGTAGACTGATGGTTCTGTCTTTTCAAATTGGCTTCAACCTTGCCAGGGCGGCAGTTGTTTGTGCGATCCTGGAGAGAACTTCCTGTTGGGACCCATTGTCTGATACAATGGCTCCTAAATATTTGAAGCTATGCACTATGTTGACTTCTTCGTCATTGGTGATGAAGAAGTCAACATAGTGCATAGCTATCACCATCACCAACGACGAAGTCCGACAGACCATCACACAAGCCATTGGACAACACGATGACCAGACCTGCTCACAGTGGTGAAGAAACGGAAACTCCGATGGTATGGCCACGTCACCAGATTATCAGGCCTTGCAAAGACTATTCTGCAAGGCACAGTGCAAGGAGGTAGAAGAGGGAGACCGAAAAAGAGGTGGGAGGACAACATTCGAGAATGGACTGGTTTGACACTGAGCGAAGCCATCAGGGCTGCTAAGGACAGAGAAAGATGGAGTATGCTGGTTAAACGATCATCTGTGGTGCCCCTACGACCTTCGGGTTACGGGACAGGATAGGATAGGGATAGGACTATGTTGAGGGATTGGCCTTGGACTTTGATGTCCGTGTTGATGCCATTGGTGTTGTTGGTCATAATTTTGGTCTTCTCTGCACTTATTTCCATTCCATAGGCTCTGGAGGTGGTGTCAAGCCTCTGTACCAGCTGTTCAAGTTCTTGTTCCTCTACAGCCAATCCATCAATGTCATCCGCAAAACGAAGGTTGGAGATTGCTCTTCCCCCTATGCTGACTGTGCCTTCGTGATCTGCAAGGGCATCTGACATGATGCACTCTAGGAAGATGTTGAAGAGTGTTGGAGAGAGTAGGCATCCCTGATGCACACCGATTGTTGTTCTGAACCAATTTCCGATGGCACTGTTGTGGAGGACTGCACTGGTAGCCTTATCATACAGGCTTTTGATGACTTAAATAATTTTAGGGCTGATGTTGCACACTCTCATGGTTGCCCACACAGCTGCATACCAGACTCGGTCAAATGCCTTTGTGAGAGCTACGAACACCATGATATAGATGTTGTTGATGCTGTAGGTATTTCTCACAGATTATTGATTCTGAGGTTAAAAATCTGTTCAGTGGTACTTCGCCCTGCCCTGAATCCTGCTTGCTCTTCAGCTATGATTTGTACAGCTTGGGGTTTCAACCTGTTGAGTATTATTTTCAGGAGGGCCTTGCTGGGATGGCTGATGAGGCTGATGGTGCAAAGGCCTTGCAAGAAGGCAGAAGAAGAGGGAGACAGAAAAAGAGGTGGGAGGACAACATTTGAGAATGGACTGGCTTGACACTGGCTTGACACAGGGAAGCCATGAGGGTTGCTGAGGACAGAGAAAGATGGAGTACGCTGGTTAAACGATCATCTGTGGTGCCCCAACTACCTTCTAGTTACGGGATAGGATAGGATAGGATTTCCACCTTGGGTGCGATTTTTTTGTCTTTTTTCCATTTTTATTCCAGACGATCCCAAATAAAAAGTTTAGGGTCGGGCCAAAAAATTAGGGTCTGTCGGGATACCGTAAGTTCGTAAAAAGTGTTGTTTTTTTGGGTTGGGTGGGTGGATGGAGGGTTGGGGAGTGGGGTGGACTGTAGGATTTACAGAGTACCACCACATCAGCTAACACTACTAACAGTGATTAGACTATAAAACAAAAGCATAATTCATACATTCCATGCATTATAATTTCCATAGGAAGTCACAAAGTGTGTCATAATATTATCTATATAAATTGCTTAGCCCGGAAGTCCTTCTTCGCCTCTACTGTAAGGTTTGTCAGGTATAGACGCTGATCTGGGCAGGTGCTGGGCGCTGCGGATCGGCCTGCTGTGCGCTCAAAACCCACGAAATCGTTATAGCCGACATTTCCTTACCGAACGTTTAACCGTTTCTGAGATAAATAAACAAAATGTCCACAAACTGCAATAGCATCATTCCGCGCGGCGCTTCGGATTCAACCCGTGTCAAGAACGTGCCTTTCCGTAATACCGCAAATTTTGTTTTATTTCCATTCAAAACACTTTTGCACTCATGTCACCAATCTTACAAAATTTTGTGTTTAACTAATTAAATTTGATTAATTAAAAATCGAATCGAGGTTTCAGCATGTTTTCCCATATAGACTAAAAAATTTATGGGTTTTATACAAAGTTTGTAGCTCACTTGGTAAAACATTTGACTACCGTGCATGCAACCCAAGTTGAAGTCTCCCGCGTGCCTTTTTTTTTGTGTTATTTTTTTTTTTTACACTACAAGGCTTTTTACTTTTAACTTATTTATTATTATATAATATTATTATTATTATTATTATTATTATTATTATTATTATTATTATTATTATTATTTATAAACTAATAATAATAATAATTATTATTATTATTTAATTATTATTATTAATATTATTAATATTATTATTATTATTATTATTATTATTATTATTATTATTATAATATCATATATCAAATTTCATTTTAAAACCTTGGTGTATTTTATGATTTCTATTTGTATTATTCTTTATTCAATATTATTATTATTATTATTATTATTATTACCAAGGATCGGGATGGGGTGGTATGTGTAGGTAAAAGGGGGCTACGGGTAGGTTTAAACTAAAGGGGCATGGGTAGGCATAACGGGGATACGAGTATATATAAAGGGGTATGGTGATGGTCGATTCCCCCTATACGCTCGATGTGTCTGGGGACACAAATCTACCTACTACCTACTGGTCGATTCCTTTCAAGTTTCATCCATACCTGCGAAACGATCAACGGGGAAGTATCAAGGAGGGTACAGGTAGGTTACAAGGGGGGTACGGAAGGTATCAAGGAGGTATGGGGAGGTATCAAGTGGGTTCGGGGAGGTATCAAGGGGGTATGGTGAGGCATCATGGTGGTGGTGGGGGAGGGGTGGTGAGATATCAGGGGGGGGGGGGGGGGGGGGTATGGTGAGGTATCAAGGGGGATATGCCAGGGAGGTATCATCGTCCAAATGAAACTCGCAGACAACAGTTGTCTCTCTGTCTACATTTTAAACAGCAACCTGTGTACCCTGGCTTGCCAGGGTACAAAACCACTAGTTATAATAAAATTCAATCATCATCATCATCATCATCATGATCATGTCCTCTTGACAGCAAATTCAATACAATAAATAATAGTGACAGGACTTACTTGAAGACATAGTCATCGTCCATGGCTGCTACTTGACCTAACGGCCACCGATCACAACGATTGCATAATCCGATTACTCATACCAACACTGGAAAGCCTGCTGATAAGTTTGCAGGTGTAGTCTATCACGGAGTTCTGTGTTTGAATATGGCCACCTCAAGGGAGTTGATGCTTTCAACTTTTTCGTCGTATGAGTGCTGTCCCCTTATACAAGACTGGCAGTCTACTTCCAGGAAAAACAATGCAGCTAAGCTGTTGTGTATACAAACATTATGGTTTAGTTCTATGATATTAGATAACGAATTGACCGTCGAGAACCGCCGTTCGCGATGCAACAATATATAATAGGCCTAAATGGTACAAAAATGTAAATGAACGCGGAGTTAGAGAAAGGATGAAGTTTTTAGTTGTTGTTTGGACGACTTTGGGATTGGTCTTCAAACTTCTGTTCGCAATACAACCTATAGATCAGCTTGTGGAAAATGAGTGCAAACCTTCACAAAAACAAAACACATACATTGCAGACTGTACTCCAACGGAATGTGAATCTTCGGTAAGTATAAAACGATTCCTCCAAATCTTCATCTAGATCCCACTACGCCCTCATCCTATCGATTATAGCTTTAGCCCAATTCTGAAATTCCAATTTCAAACTTCTGTTCGCAATACAACCTATAGATCAGCTTGTGGAAAATGAGTGCAAACCTTCACAAAAACAAAACACATACATTGCAGACTGTACTCCAACGGAATGTGAATCTTCGGTAAGTATAAAACGATTCCTCCAAATCTTCATCTAGATCCCACTACGCCCTCATCCTATCGATTATAGCTTTAGCCCAATTCAATTGATTATATAATAATAATAATAATAATAATAATAATACAGGAAGCTATACGCGCCTTTCCCCAAATCATTCAGGCTCAAAGCGCGGCGATCTAATAGATAGTAATATAATAGGCATTTTGCAAAGATTATAGATAATAAATAATAAACTATTACTGCAGAAGTTTTGCTGTGAATATATATCACATGATCACACCTTACCCTTGTCATTTGTTTTATAAAAGTAATAATATAAACACATAAATGTGAGCTTATATTTATAATGCACATATTAATAAGATTGTAATATTATTAGTAACACATATGTGTGTGCACATGGCTAAATGTATATACCTTTAACTTATTTTTAAATGTAACTCTCTAAAATTTCAAGTGACTCCCAAAAAATGTTTGAGGGCATTTCCTGTGACAAAAGTGACCCTGTACATTCTCAGAAATAGTTATCACTGAATCAATACTAAAAATACTAAGCATGTTGTTTTATTCCTACTTACCAGTTTTCAAACAATATTCCGGTACAATGTACATGTATACTATCTTCTGAGAATGAATTAACAATTTTATTTTATTTATTTATTAATTTTCTGATTTGACTCCCAATTTTTAAGCCAGAGCCAACGGGACCTGCAGCAACAACAACAACAACAACAACAACAACAACAACAACAACAAAAATGCAAGAAGTATTACATCAACTTTCATGAAGTATGACATGGATTTTTTGTCCTGGAAGAATAACAAGAATGACTTAATTGAATTAATTGTGGAACAAATCAATGTTCTGATAATTTTCAACACATATTTGATAATCATATTGTAATTTTGGTACAAGATCGCAAGTCATGCAAAAGCGTAAACATCCTATAAGACGACCCCTTGCGTGTACATATGTCTTAATACAATTTTAACCTACCCAGACTGCCTCAAAACCACATTCTTAGCGACTGCATTTGCATGATTTTTAAATCTGTGGGCGCTCTTCGCTGCACATGCCAAAGTTGTGGAGTAATTTCCTCGAAATCAGGGTATCCACAGTACTAAGAAGAAGAAGAAAATTTGAGAACTCCTTGATATTTTAATCACTCAATGGATCTCACACCTAACAAATTATAAATAATTTAACATAATAAGATTTTGGCAGGGCAGTCCAAGTGAAGAAAGAAGGTTTAATTTGAAGTTAAAGAATAGACTGTTTTCCAGTATCAGCTTATAAAGCTTATGCCGTTAGGGAGGCAGTCAGCCCAAAAGCGATGCTGACTCAATCTTGAGTGTCAGAGGCTGTTGACTGTTGAGGGTATATATGCCTACACATAGCCTATGCTTGCAGTTGATAGATCTCTGGCACTCAGATAGCGCCAAGGTATTCTGTTTAGAGGAATCTGGCATATTTCTGCATACATTAATGCAATCAGAATGATTAATGCATGCATACATTTCCATATTATTTTACACACACACACACACACACACACACACACACACACACACACACACCCACACACACCTACACACATACTGCCAAATCCCATTTACCAGTTCCCGGGGCAAGTAAAAAAGTTGTGGGAAAGACAAATTCATGACAGTCACTTGCCTGGGGGTCTGCTGGGTCAGCTTGGGAATATTGGTCACTTTCTGCCAAATGGTCACTGAGGCTTCCTATGATATTATTATTTGGCAATTTAGGCATTTTATATGTATGTGTTTTGTTAATATTTTATAATGATGTTTGTATTTTATTTTGTTTTTATAAACTGGGGTTTGATAAATTAGAGTATAGCCTCTGCGTCCTCTGCGTGGGATGCCTTTATTGTAAAGTGACTGGCTGGTGGAGTGCCTTCAGGGTTGTTTTGGCAGATCTTTTATGCGGATCAGAGGTGAGTCCTCTTTCAGCCAAGTTGTGGTCTTGATTTTGTGGTCCTGATTCAGCTCTTTGCAGTCCGCTGGACCCTGTAAGCAATGAATAACTAACTAACTTGCCTGGGGGTAAGTTAAAAGCTGTGAATGTAAAACAACACAATTTAATCATCAGCATCGAATTATGTTTACTTTGATGTGCACAGTAGCCTGTAGAATGCGTGTTTGGAATTTTGACGGCACATTCTAATCCGATATATTACAGCGGATTTGATTGGTCAATTGTTCAACCTTCAACCAATGGCAGCTCTTTTTTTATCAATAGTGAGGCGTTGCTTTCACTATGTGGGCAAGTTCATTTTTGAGCGGAAAAGTTAAAAATGACATGTTGCTTATCAGGGGCAAGCTCTTGTTGAAAAAAATTGGCAAACCCTGCATATTTAATATAATAGTTAATACTTGAGTTGCCTTGTAGTGAGATATGTGAGCGTTATAAGTTCTCGTATTATTAGTAGTTCTCGTATTATTTGAGCGGGAAAGTTAAAAATGACATGTTGCTTATCCGGGGTAAGCTCTTGTTTTAAAAAAATTGGCAAACCCTGCATATGTAATATAATACTACTTGAGTTGCCTTGTGTTGAGATATGTGAGTGTTATAAGTTCTCGTATTATTATTTTAGTAAATTAATTGTATATGTTTATGATTAACTGTTTTTCAGTAATATTGCATTTGAGTTTTTGGTTACATTTTCCTTGGTGATTGGATTTGGAGTATGTAAAATGCTTTCCATCTTGTTTTTTGTTTTGTTTTTCTTTTGAAAATAGTTAGTGTTAATGGAATAATGCAAATGGGATGACAATCACATGAATCCTGGACGAGGCAGTTATCATTGGATGAAAAAATGTGTCTTTAAGTTTATTTCTTTAAAGATTAAATGTTTTTACATTTATAGTAGGATATAAAACGATCACAATTCACATACACAACACTCTCACGTGAATGGTGTTTCCCCAGAGTTTGAGATGGAGAAAGAAAGAAAATGAAATGAGGAAAAATACTTGTGTTCTCTGTGCAGGGATTACCAAATGACCAGGCGTTCAAATGCAACATTCAGAACTATGAGTTCAACAACCCCAGTGAGTATCATCCATGGGTTTTTTCTCCTTCAATTGCATTCAGGTCCCGAGAGGCGGGTGAGAAGGGGCAAACACACCAAACAAAATCAAACAAAATGAAACTCAAAATCACATGCACATGTACACACACTACAAAAATCCAAACCTTGTTTTCCTACAGAGGTAATATTAATAAGTATATATACTTATTTGTAGCCCGTTTGCTTATTTTTTTTTACTTTTTCAGTTACTTGTATAAATTTGTACATGTATTTATTTATTTTATTTTTATTATTCCTGGTCAGCATGTCATGGTCCCCAATGGCAAGGGCAGTATTCTCTTTTTTGGCAGACTGCAATGCATAATAATTTGCAATGTTTGTCTTCTGCAATGTCTTTTTATGCTTTATGTGTTTGTAATGTTGGTACATGTTTTACATATATCTATATCTATACATATCTCTCTCTCTCTCTCTCTCTCTATCTCTCTCTCTCTCTCTCTCTTTCTCTCTCTCTCTCTCTCTCTCTAGTCTTATAAATACCGGAATCTGTCAACCTGCACAACCGTTAGTACAACGGCAGTTGTGCAACGGCCTCCCGGAAAGTGTCAACATCGCAAGTTGACACATTACGGGAGAACTTAAAGTAGCTACAGAAACTTGAGAAAAAAGTAACTTTCGTCCCCTCTAGGCGACAAAGTAGGTCACGCTTAGTTGTATCTAGGTCAGCTGACTTTTACCAACCGTTTGGGAATATTTTCAAACCGTTTATTGACGCCGGATAGCGTCCTCACTTGGTTTCATACAATTTAAGAATCCAAGAAGGCAGATGGGTTTTTGGGGCGGAAAGGGTTAGGGCAAGGGCTAGTGATAGAACTGCAACTAACCCTTACCCGAACCCTTACATTTAAATAGCGCTCTTTCCGTCACAAAGAAAAATGTTGACTCATTCCGGTGCGTATAAAAGAGTATATCTATATATATATATATATATATATATATATATATATATATATATATATATATATATATATATATATATATATATATATATATATATATATATATATATATATGGTATTATGTGTTTTTCATCTAATATTTATTGCTTGCAAAGTTATATAATCTGTTTAATTGTAGCATGTTTTTAATAATGTCATTTTTATTCAGTTATTATAAAGTGTGAAAGGAGAGCCACTTTTGTTTAAATGTTACCCGATAGATACTCACCTTTAATAAGGTTTAGGACAGAGCAACTGAGCTCAACTTTATTCAGTTATTTTATTTTTCCAGTTATTGTTATAGTGTTTTATTAACATCTACTGGTAAGTGAGACTGGGTATAATGTCATAGTGAATGTGCTTGTAAATAGTGTATAGTGTTTGTCATTTTATTTATCCATTAGCAGGAATATATTTTTTAGTTTATTTTTTAAATCATGTCAAGCACAGTGAGTGCACTTATAGTGTGGTACCACTCCTAAGAAATATATATATATATTTTTTTTTTTTTTTGTAGGGTACATGCTATGGTTAATGTTTTAGTTCATCTAAAGATTTAGTTTCTCTAATCAGGTAAATAAATTTTTTGATGTACCCTTGTACTTCTTTAGTTATTAGTTGGCGTTGGCAAAGGTTTTCTTCCGTGTCTTAGTTGACACAACAAAAACATTGACAAGGAAGATTATTTGGACTTGTGCATTGAAACACTGACTACGTGAATGGTTGCTTCCTTGTTCTAACTTGTACAAGTCATAACTCATATCATTTTCTTCTATTCCCTCTCCCTCACTCCACTCACATATGCGTACCTTCCCCTTTACCCCCCTTTTTCCGCCCCAAATGTCCTAAAACGTGTTTTTTTGTTACTCATACTGGTAACTGGTGTCAAGTGATGTTATTACTCACTGAGATTTTGTAATCCACGAATAAACCCCTGGATAGGCATTGTACTTTGGAATCACAGTTGTAATTGGCAGTAAATGATTGATATATATATATATATATATATATATATATATATATATATATATATATATATATATATATATATATATATATATATATATATATATATATATATATATATATATATATATATATATATATATATATATATATATACTAGTGGTTTTTGTACCCTGGCAAGCCAGGGTACACATGATGCTGTTTAAAATGTAGACAGAGAGAACTTTTGTCTGCGAGTTTCATTTGGACGATGATACCTCCCCATATCCCCCTTGATACCTCACCATACCCCCCCCCCCGATATCTCCCCGTCCCCCCCCCCCATGATGCCTCATCATACCCCCTTGATACCTCCCCGAACCCACTTGATACCTCCCCATACCCCCTTGATTCCTTCCATACCCCCTTGGTTCCTAACTGTACCCTCCTTGATACTTCCCCGTTGATCGTTTCGCAGGTATGGATGAAAGGAATCGACCATCACCATACCCCCTTATCTTATAGATACCCGTATCCCCGTTATACCTACCCATGCCCCTTTAAACCTACCCGTAGCCCCCTTTTACCTACACATACCACCCCATCCCGATCCTTGGTAGTAATAATAATAATAATAATAATAATAATAATAATAATAATAATAATGAATATAGAATAATACAAATAGAAATCAGAAAAAACACCAAGGTTTTAAAATAAAATTTGATATAAGATAGTATAATTGTTATTATAAGAATAATAATAATTATTATTATTAGTTTATAAGTAATAATAATAATAATAATAATAATAATAATAATAATAATAATAATAATAATAATAATATTGAATATAGAATAATACAAATAGAAATCATAAAAAACACCAAGGTTTTAAAAGAAAATTTGATATAAGATATAATAATAATAATAATAATAATAATAATAATAATAATAATAATTTATTATTATTAGTTTATAAATAATAATAATAATAATAATAATAATAATAATAATAATAATAATAATAATAATAATAATAATAATAAATTAAAGGTAAAAAGCCTAAATTATAAAGAAAAATATCCATATTTTAGTGTACTAAAAAAAAAATAAAAAAATAAGGGGCAGGGTGAGATTTGACCTTCGGTCGCACTGTACGGTAGGCGAATGGTTTTACTAACTAAGCTACTAACGCTTCCTAGAAATACCATCAATTTTTTGGTCTATATGGGAAAACATGCTGAAACCTCAATTTGATTTTTAATGGAAGCGCGCGGAATGAGGCTATTACAGTTTGTGGACATTTTGTTTATTTATTTATCTCAGAAACGGTTAAACGTTCGGTAAGGAAATGTCGGCTAAAACGATTTCGCTGGTTTTGAGCACACAGCAGGCCTACTACTACTACTACTACTACTACTACTACTACTACTACTACTACTACTACTACTACTACTACTACTACTACTACTACTACTCCTGCTGCTGCTGCTGCTGCTGCTGCTGCTGCTGCTACTACTGCTGCTACTACTACTACTACTACTACTACTACTTCTACTACTTCTACTACTACTACTACTACTACTACTACTACTACTACTACTACTACTACTACTACTACTACTACTACTACTACTACTACTACTAATAATAATAATAATAATAATATTGAATATAGAATAATACAAATAGAAATCATAAAAAACACCAAGGTTTTAAAAGAAAATTTGATATAATAATAATAATAATAATAATAATAATAATAATAATAATAATAATAATAATAATAATAATAATAATAATAATAATAATAATAATAAATTAAAGGTAAAAAGTCTAAATTAAAAAAAAAAATCCATTATTATTATTAGTTTAATAATAATAATAATAATAATAATAATAATAATAATAATAATAATAATAATAATAATAATAATAATAATAATAAATTAAAGGTAAAAAGTCTAAATTTTAAAAAAAAAATCCATATTGTGTTAAAAAAAAAAAAAAAAAAAAAAAAAAAAAAAAACTTAAAAGGAAATATGGCCCGCGTGAGTATCGATCTTGGGTCGCCCGAAACCGTAGGCGAACAATTAACCCACTACGCTAGCAAGGCTTCGTAGACAAACCATGATTTTTTTGGTCTATATGGGAAAACATGCTGAAACCTCAATTTGATTTTTAATGGAAGCGCGCGGATTGAGGCTATTGCAGTTTGTGGACATTTTGTTTATTTATTTATCTCAGAAACGGTTAAACGTTCGGTAAGGAAATGTCGGCTATAACGATTTGGGTGGTTTTGAGCACACAGCAGGCCGATCAGCAGCACTCAGCACCTGACCAGATCAGCGTCCATAGGAGACAAACTTTATAGTAACGGCGAAGAAGGACTTCCGGCTAAGCAATTTATATATATAGAAGATTTGTCTATTAGTCAAATCAGTAAATCCTATCCTATCATATCCTATCCTATCCTCTCACGTAACTCAAAGGTCGTAGGGGCACCACAGATGTTTCTTTCTTTTAACCAGTGTACTCCATCTTTCTCTGTCCTCAGCAACCCTCATGGCTTCACTCAGTGTCAAGCCAGTATATTCTTGAATGTGGTCCTCCCACCTCTTTTTCTGTCTCCCTCTTCTTCTGCCTCCTTGCTTCATGCCTTGCAGGATGGTTTTTGCAAGGCCTGATGCTCTGGTGATGTGGCCATACCATCGGAGTTTCCGTTTTTTCACCACTGTGAACATGTCATCGTGTTGTCCAATGGCTTGTGTGATGGTCTGTCGGATTTTGTTTTGGTGATGTGCTGGGTATATGAAGTGCCCAGAAGTCTTCTGTAGCAACTCACCTCCAAGCTTTGT
>CM072514.1:59947866-60125366 GCA_036898135.1 Oncomelania hupensis | reverse complement strand
AAACTTGGTGTGTGGAGTGCCTCAGGGTTCCATTTTAGGGCCGGTGTTATTCACTCTGTACACCAAGCCACTGCTTCTCCTGCTCGGAAAGCAAGCTGTTGAGAGTCAGTCATTTGTAGATGACACACAACTCTCATTAATTCCACTGTTCAGACTTTGGAGAACTGCATCCCAGACATTAAGTCATGGATGACACTCAACAAGCTTAAGCTTAATGACGATAAAACCGAAGCCCTCCTCATTCACAAGCACAACACCTCCTCCTCACTCTCGCCTCTCCCAATATCGCTTACAGTAGGGACAACAAACATTCAGTTCTCATCCTCAGTGAGAAATCTCGGCTACATTCTCTCCGACGACCTGTCCCTCAACAACCACATCTCCAACGTCTGTCGCTCTGCATACACGGCCATACGCCAAATCAGCTCCTTTCGCCACTATCTTACAGTCACTGCCACCAAAACCCTAGTCTGCGCTCTCGTCCTTTCTTGTCTTGACTATTGCAACTCTCTCCTCGCTGGCTCACCAAAACACATCATTGGCAAACTACAAAAGGTTCAGAACTCAGCAGCTAGACTAGTATTCCGAGCAAAGAAACGCGATCACATCACACCTCTACTATATTCCCTTCACTGGCTTCCTGTGCAAGCACGCATAGAATACAAACTCTCTGTTCTCTGTCACAACTTCTTCACAGATTCTTGTCCTTCCTACCTTGCTGATCTACTGTCTGTCTACTCTCCTTCACGCACTTTAAGATCTTCTGCTGACACTCGCACACTCAAGGTTCCCGTCACCCGCACTAAGACATACGGCCAACGTGCATTCGCTTACTCTGCACCCAAGCAGTGGAAATCCCTTCCCTCCCATATCCGCAACATACAATCAACACAGGCATTCAAAAAGGCCCTCAAAACCCACCTCTTCAAACTGCATTATTCAGACTGATTTGTATACCGCTGCCATTCTCTCCTCTTTTGTTTCTGTCTGATCCGTAAGTGTGTACACGGCTGTAAATATTTATACTGTTTTCCTTTCCTGGGTCTAATCAGGCATATAAATAGCTGTGAATAAGTTTTTGCTATTCTATTTATGTCTTTTTTTGTCATTTTTGTACATAGTTGTAAATAGTTCTTACTTTTACTGTTCCGTCTTTTGGTGTATCGTAGCAAAAGCGATGTTTGATCGAGTTCATGTATTTTTATGTAATGACTATGTAAAGCGCGGTGAGTCTGGTCGTAGGCTGAAGTACCCGCTATATAAAAATCCGTTCTTCTTCTTCTTCTTCTTCTTCTTCTTCTTCTTCTTCTTCTTCTTCTTCTTCTTATTATTATTATTATTATTATTATTATTATTATTATTATTATTATTATTTGAACTATTCCTGTTGTTGTTACTTCACTTATTTCCTTGTTGAATATAATTGAAAGTGCTTACTTAGGGTTTTCTAAAACACAAAAAATTATGTTTCTTGTGAATGTAAAGGAATGAAACAATGTTTGCATTGATAAGCGTTTTATAACAAGATTGACACTAGTACTGAATATGTCTTTTTGGAAGCAACAAAGTTAAGTGAATCTGTTTCAGTTATTGTCACAGCTCTGTGGGTTCGGGCAAATAGAATAGACCCAACGTTTCCCGGCGTGTCGTAAGAGGCGACTAACAGGGGTGATGTTAGCACGGCATCACTGGGCGAAAGTCTTCTACACAGAAGTCACCGGCCAGGGCGGAGGAACCTCACGTTACTACAGGTTCAACGACCACGTGCTCAGGGCCAAGGCGAGCCACACTGTATTCGTGGATTTCGGCTGTGGCCAACAGCCTGGAGAGGATTGGGCCCTGCCAGGTCTTTTTTTGCCCAAGACACAACACATGATGAGGCTATCCACTAATTCCATGCCGGATCGGTCGTCGCCCGGCTACACAAGGACCGCGCCTTCCGTTGGCCACCAGGACGGAGGTGAAAAGTATGCTACTGATGGACAAATTAACAAGATCCGCACGAGAAACAACATCGTCATAGGAACCTGGAATGTCAGGACCCTAACTGCGGAAGGAAAATTAGAAGAACTGGCCCACGAGCTGGACCACTATCGATGGAACGTTCTAGGTATCAGCGAACTGCGCTGGAAAGGCCTAGGTGAAACAACGACTGACAAAGGCCACAAGCTCTATTTCAGCGGTAGAGATGACAGGCACGAACACGGCGTTGGATTCTTGGTCCACAAGAACATTCTAGCCACTGTCATGGGTTGCCGCCCAGTCTCCAGTAGACTCATTACCATCCGTCTGAGAGCAACCCCTTTCAACATTACCATCATCCAGGCCTATGCCCCAACATCAGACTATGAAGACAGCGAAGTGGAGGATTTTTATGAAAATATACAGGCGGTCCTTGACCAAGTGCCGAAGAAGGACATAGTCATAGTGCAAGGCGACTGGAATGCCAAGGTTGGCCAAGATGCGCACCACAACTGGGGAGACACATGCGGACCCCACTGCAACAACAAGACAAATGACAGGGGTCTGAGGCTATTGGAGTTTGCCAGATACAACAATCTGGTACTGGCAAACACGCTTGGTCTCCACAAAAAATCCAGACGATGGACATGGCACAGTCCCGGTGGGGAACATCACAACCAGATCGACTACATCATGGTCAAGAAACGCTTCAGATCAAGCATCAACATTGGCAGGACACGCACTTTTCCAGGAGCAGACATTGGAAGTGACCACGATCTCGTGATGATGTCTTTCCGGCTCCATTTGAAGAGAGTAAATACAGCAAAGTGCACTAGGCTGAAGTTCGACCTGGACAAACTGCAAGACCCGGAGGTGGCAAAAATATTTCAGGCCACAATTGGAGGGAAATTTGCACCACTGCTTATTTTGGGGGCAGGCGAAGTAGATGTCAACACCATGACCAATACCTTCAACTCAGCTGTAACAGATGCCGCCACTGAGATCCTTGGCAAGCACCGACCAAAGAAGAAGCCGTGGATCACACCTGAACTTTTGGATCTGTGTGATAAACAAAGAGAGTTAAAAAAGAAAAAGAACACCTCACAGGGAGCTGATGTCTACCGAAAAATCAACAATGACATCCGAAAAGGCATGCGCACAGCAAAGGAGAACTGGATAGAAGATCAATGCCAGGAAATAGAGAACAATCTGAACAAGAACAACAGCAAGAAGGCCTACCAGACTGTGAAGCGGCTGACAAGTGTTAAACAGCCCAAAGTCTCCACTATCCAAAGCAAGTCTGGCATTTGCCTTACAGAAGAACAAGAAGTCTTGGACAGATGGACAGAGTACTGCTCTGACCTTTACAAACCATACACCAAATGGAGACCCATCAGTTCTAGCATGTCCCGAGAGCAGAGAAGAAGAAGAAATCCTCCCAATTCTCCGGGAAGAAGTTGAGGCAGCAGTGCAATCACTGAAGAAAGGGAAGTCAGCGGGAGTGGACAACATACCAGCGGAACTGCTACAAGCAGGAGGAGAAGCGATGACTGATGCTCTCACCATTATCTGTAACAAGATCTGGCAGAGTGGGGAATGGCCTACACCATGGACCCAGTCGCTTGTCATCACTCTTCCCAAAAAAGGTAACCTTCAGGAGTGTGAAAATTACCGGACCATCAGCCTCATCAGCCATCCCAGCAAGGTCCTCCTGAAAATAATACTCAACAGGTTGAAACCACAAGCTGAACAAATCATAGCTGAAGAACAAGCAGGATTCATGGCAGGGCGAAGTACCACTGAACAGATTTTCAACCTCAGAATAATCTGTGAGAAATACCTACAACACCAACAACATCTATATCATGTGTTCATAGACTTCAAGAAGGCATTTGACCGAGTCTGGCATGCAGCTCCATGGGCAACCATGAAAGTGTACAACATCAGCCCTAAAATTATAGAAGTCATCAAAAGCCTGTATGACAAGGCTACCAGTGCAGTCCTCCATAACAGCGTCATCGGGAACTGGTTCAGAACAACAATCGGTGTGCGTCAAGGATGCCTACTCTCTCCAACACTCTTCAACATCTTCCTAGAGCGCATCATGTCAGATGCTCTTGCAGATCACGAAGGCACAGTCAGCATAGGGGGCAGAGCAATCTCCAATCTTCGTTTTGCGGATGATATTGATGGATTGGCTGGAGAGGAACAAGAACTTGAACAGCTTGTACAGAGGCTTGACACCACCTCCAGAGCTTATGGAATGGAAATAAGTGCAGAGAAGACCAAAATGATGACCAACAACACCAATGGCATCAACACGGACATCAAAGTACAAGGCCAATCCCTCAACACAGTGCACAGCTTCAAATATTTAGGAGCCATTGTGTCAGACAATGGGTCTCGACAGGAAGTCCTCTCCAGGATCGCACAAACAACTGCTGCCCTGACAAGGTTGAAGCCCATTTGGAAAGACAGAACCATCAGTCTACATTCCAAAGTAAGACTGCTGCGCTCTCTGGTCATCTCCATCTTCCTATATGCTTGCGAAGCATGGACCCTCACAGCAGATCTCCAACGAAGAATACAAAGCATGGAGATGAGGTGCTACAGAAGACTTCTGTGCATTTCCTATACCCAACACATCACCAACGTTGAAGTCCGACAGACCATCACACAAGCCATTGGACAACACGATGACCTGCTCACAGTGGTGAAGAAACGGAAACTCCGATGGTATGGCCACGTCACCAGATCATCAGGCCTTGCAAAGACCATTCTGCAAGGCACAGTGCAAGGAGGTAGAAGAAGGGGGAGACCGAAAAAGAGGTGGGAGGACAACATTCGAGAATGGACTGGTTTGACACTGAGCGAAGCCATGAGGGCTGCTGAGGACAGAGAAAGATGGAGTATGCTGGTTAAGCGATCATCTGTGGTGCCCCTACGACCTTCGGGTTATGGGACAGGATAGGATAGGATATTGTCACAGCTACTGGAACAAGTTAAAGCAAGAACTTTTTATTGTCTTCATGCTGTGAATATTGTGTGCGCAGATGTGGGAACTGACTCTCTACGGCTGCTGGCTGGTGCTTGGGGTTCAAACCAGGTGGCTCACTTCATTTTCCAACCCATTCAAGGCATTGACAAATATTACGTAGAAGCAAAGGCTGGTCAGCAGACCATTTTTAAGCTGGAGGTGAGTGATAAAAAAAGACAAATTGGTTAAAAGATTTACTTTCAGGGGTGGGGGTCTGCTGATTGTTGGCAATATAAATTGGGAGAACCCCCCACCAATGCTTGTTTGAAATGCAGCTGATGTAAACTTGCTTGGCATTTCCTTTCTCTTTTTGTTACAGACTTCCATTCCCATTGTTGAAATTCCGGACATCCCCATCTCAGTGAATATTGTTACGGTATGTTTTCAGACTTTATTGAAGTGAGCACATTGCCTTACAGCTTGCTTATTATTATTACATGTAGCTTTGATAAGGAACAAGCAACCTGAAAATTGTAATTGTAATCAATAGGCATTGAATGGCTTAAACCCTCAACAAGCGAGTTGCTTCCCTTGTCTGTGAGAGCATTTGCTGGTGAGTGAGTGCATTTGCTGGTACGTGAATGTATAAAATAGCGTTATCTTCTCGGAAACACTCTTTGAAGAAAATCCATCTGCTCCCGACGAGAATCGTCTCAGGTTGACTTTCAAACAACGAAACCGGTTAATAGGATGCTTTTTAATCTATGTACCAACTTCCCTTCTTGGAAATATTACGTTTATCTGTGATTGTTTTGTGGTGTTCCGATGTATTTTATTATTTTTTTATTTTTCATTCTTATATAGCGCTTTTTCAGCTCAAGAGCTTCTCAAGGCGCTGGCAGATACAGGATCTATCTCAAGGTGCCAGAGGCGCACACTTGCTGCCTAGCGTGCACTGTCTGACGCTCAGACCACTGAGCACAATCCTAGGTGACCGGGGATGGTGGAGAAGGGAAAACTATACACTGAAACAACCTTCATACTAATAGCAACAGTAAGATGGCCAGTGCTCACAGCCAATGTTTATGTCTGGGCCACTGGGAATCAAACCCGCAACATTTGTAACACGAGCTTGCCACTCTACCAACTGAGCTATCCCGCGTTTCAACCGGCAGCTGATTATCATGGTCACCGTGTTCTTTATTTTGATTTTATTTTGATTAAATCAAATGAATGAGGTTGGATCAAATCCAAAATAAACTCACAACTGAAAGAGTAACTTGAAGTGAGCTGTGTTACTGTTAATAGAGTGTGTACATCAAAGAAGAATCGAATACGAATCAAATGCTTAAAATTTCTTCTTTTTTTTTTTTTAACCACATGAAGTATTAATTCCATTTACTTTCATGTTTCCACAAATACCTCGCTAAAGATTAACACCAACCTTGCTGCAAATGTACGTCCAGCATTGATGATTTTTACGCTCAGTTGCAAAGCAAAACGAAACAAAAAAACAAAGAAACCAAAAGAGAAATTTCTGAAATAAATAAAAATAACATTGTCACGCTTAGTTGTTCGCCCAGTCGTCTGCATGCCTTGATCCGCTTAGTCATCGATCTAGATGATAATTATAATTTCCAGGCTTGACAAATGGAATACACTTTATCCCTGTACACCTTTTAGAATATCTGGAGTCAGTTTTGCATATTCCCCATGCACAGCGTTTCACTGTCTGCATCTTTTGCACAAGGAAGAATATATAGCTGACTCACCAATTTTTTTCTACAAAGCTAGAGCGGTAACTCTAACGAGCAAGGACTAGGCCTATTTAAGGAGTAAACCTATTATCAAAAGATTGAAGAATCAATAGAGGAGAAGTCAAGTTGATTGATTTATGTGACTATACCATTGATATTTATGTGATGAGAAAAAACCCCAACTCTTGTGGAATGTTTTTGGAGTTAGGAATAGGTTTGCCCAGAACAAGGGAGGTAATACGGCTTTAGTTAGAGTTAATAATTTCTTTGAACTTATACACAGTTCAGGATTTTTTTGGCATTGCAATGAAATGAATGCCATCAGAGTTTTTTACTACCAGGCATAGCATTTTGAGTCTATGTAATCACCGTTCTCTCCCCCCCCCCCCCCCCCCCAAAAAAAAAAAAAAAAAAAAAAAATCCATATTTTTACAAATCTGTGCGAGTTGTCTTAAATGCTGCTTGGCTTGTCTTTCGCTCTTCTAAATTTGACCACATCTCCCCTCTCCTACACTCTCTCCACTGGCTTCCTGTTCAACAGAGAATCTCTCACAAGACTGCCGCACTCTGCTATAAGTTCCTTGATGCTTCTGGCCCACAATATATATCTGACCTACTCCATCTCTACACCCCATCCCGTCAGCTTCGCTCTTCTGCAGACTCTCGTATCTTTACGATCCCCACTGTCAGGACAAAAACATTTGGCCAAAGGTCTTTCTCTTATCAAGCCCCTGTTACCTGGAACCAGCTCCCCCACTTCATCCATCATTCACCCTCCCTGCCAACCTTCAAAAAACATCTGAAAACTTATTTATTTCCATCATAATCTTTAATTTTGATAGTCTTTGAGTATGTTTGGTGTGCTTAGCTTCTTGCATTGACTACTTTAATTGATTTTTTGTTTTCTTTATTATAGAAGTGATTATGTGTGCGTGCGTGTGTGTGTGTGTGTGTGTGTGTGTCTGTGTGTGTGTCTGTGTGTGTGTGTTTTGCAGAAGGTGGTTATCAGTGAAAAAATTATCTTCTTTTCTTGTTTTGTATGTTTTCTTTTTGATTAGTTGTACATTTTTGACTGTGTAAACGCCTAGGGCTTTGTTTAGATTAGGCGTCAATAGCCATAATAATAATAAATAGTCCAAAAAATGATATCGAATAAATTGTTCATCCATTAGTCTTTCTGTCTGCCATCAACCATCCACTGTCCACTGTCTGCCCTCTTTCTGTGCAAAAACTTGTTTTTCCTGGGCACTCATTTTCATGTTCAACTTTCCTCATGTTTGGTTTAAAAGCAACATTTATAGATTCCGATTGCCATCCAGCTATGAAAATGTTTTCATTGTCATAATAATAATTTGTTTGTGTCTCTTGGAAGGTGATGGTGACGCCGTATGACAGAGTGAAGTGCAAGGAACAGGATTTCAAATGCTCCCCAATTTCTCTGACACTTTCAGACAAATTGCCATATCCATGGCCAGCTGTAGACATGCCAGGTCTGTATTTAGTTTCATTTTATTGCAGTTTAGTTTAGTTTAGTTTAACAAATTTTTTTCAATTTTGATTTTTATTGTACTTTTAAAAATATTTTATTTGTTTTCATTTCAATTTTTTTTTTAAATTATTTGTTTTTACCTTTCTGAGTATTTTATTTTCTGTAATATTGTGCATAGTGTAGTGGGAGCTGTTCCTGTTTGAACCAACAGTGATGCCAGTAGACTTTATTTAGAAAGGCCCCCCGGATGGTAACACATGTTTAGCGTCTCCTTCAGTCTTTTTAAGCATACCCATTATTTTAGAGGAAATAAAACCCTAAAGAACAATCAGATTTATATGAATTAAAAAAAAAATCTACATTCCTTGAATGCATGGTTCAGATATATGAGGGTTGCCTTAACCTCTTGAACCCGAAAGACCGATATATCGGTCTAGCCCTTAAACAGCTGTGCCCCGAAAGACCGATAAATCGGTCTCGTAACCTTACCGTTAATCTTGCGGTCCGTACACAGCTTACTGTTCTTTCTAGTACTTGCTGTTTGGAATAGGGTTATTGAGGGTTATTGGGAATAAGGTAAAGCAAAATGTCAGCGCTCTAGTGCAGCACAGTGTGTGTTTTTGTGACGGTTTTTTCTCAATTTTGCGTAATGAAACGAATGTCTACAAATCAAGGAAGCGTCGCTAAGCGACTGTACACAACTCAGGAAGTAATCGATCAATTGTGGGATGATAATGAATATGAAGAGATGACATTTGAAGTACTTTGGGTTGTCTAACACTTTGGTTATGTTTTCGTTGTTTTACTAAAAGCATGCTAAAAATGCCATTTTTCTCCGGGGAGCCCAGGGGATGGGGCTCAGAATTGGTGGGGCATCCAGGGTTCAAGGGGTTAATGTTACATGTGTGATTTGAGAGCAATAAATGTATAATGCATCAGCAGAAACAAAATGTCACAGAATTTTCTCTTTAACAGTCTTAATGGAAAATGGAATTTGGTATTACAGTGGAACCTCTCTACAACGACCTTGAAAATGTTGACAAAAATCGGTCTTTATAGGGGGGGGGGGGGGGGGGGGTCTTTACAGAGGGGTAGAGAGTTTACCTTTCACTACATCTTTTTCTGTTACATGTATTAAAGAAATAAACTCAACTGTGTATTGTTTACAACACACCACACATACACTCAGTAAAACACTCGATCTTCCAAAGATAAAAATTCTTTTCTTTGTAGACTCCATCATCCCATCACGCTTTCTTTGCTTCTTCTCAGTGCCACGCTCGTGATGTGAATGAAGTGAAATGCAAACCCCAAACGAGTAGAATCTAGAATGTGATGTAACAAGATGACGTCAAAAGTACGAAAGATGCAGTCAGACCTTTGTCTCTCTTTCTCTCTTGCTCTCTCTCTCTCTCTTGCTCTCGCTCTCTCTTTCTCTCTTTTTTGCTCTCTCTCTCTCTCTCTCTCTCTCTCTCTCTCTTGCTCCTTTTCTTTCTCTCTCACTACACGGCCTAGACAACTGTCTGTGCCGCACATATGATATGAATCACATGAAATCCACACCCATAAGAGTAGAGGCTGGCCGCTTTTGTAACAGGACGATGTCAAAATTACGGAAGGTTAACAGCTGGCGTAAGATCATAGCCGGTGTGGTCAGGCAAAGAAGGTCGCTACACAGCCTATCTTTGCTGCACTTGTAATGTGAATCACTTGAAAACAATCCATACAAGTAGACGCCGGCATGTGATGTAACAGGATGACGTCAAACTTATAGAAGATTACTTTATCGGCTGGCGTGTCACATATAGAGGTACCTGTCTGACTGTGCTGAACAAGATCGTAGACAGTTTTTATTGTGCAGTCATGCCGAGAAAGTCGCTATACGGTCTGCAACGATCGGTCGTTAGACGTTAGAGCGAGGTAGTCGCTATACTGATGACAGCAATATAAGGAAATACATCGGTTAAAATAAAATGGGTCGTTGTGGCGGGGGAGTCATTATAGAGGGGGGGTCGTTGTGAGATGTTCCACTGTATTGAAATGTGCATTTATGTTGGTTACAGATTGCCGCATTTGAGTGTGATTTAGGAATAATGCAGTTATACAGCTTCCAGAATTAATAATAATAATAATAATAATAATAATAATAATAATAATAATAATAATAATAGTATTAATAATAATAATATAATAATAATTAATTTCTTTTCTTTTGTTTTCTTTTTTTAAAATTTATATATATTGTATTTTATGAGATGCTTATAAAATGTTTTATTTGGTTACAGAAAATAGTTGGCTAGAACCATTCATTATTGGTGTGGGTATAGTGATTGGTGTTGGATTTCTAGCTGGAGCTGCCTTACTTTTCTACATGCACAAACCTGGAGGTCAGTTTTGCCATGCTGGAGTGAATGTTCCTATGTATGTGTATTAAACTTACTTGTGGTGTATAAAGAATAATAATAATAATAATAATAATAATAATAATAATAATAATAATAATAATAATAAGGGTATTTAAAAAGCACGTTTTCCTAATGACAACAGTTCAAAGCGCCATCCTCACGCATTTATACTTAACGTAAACATCGAAATACATATGTAAAGGAGTGAAGCAAAAACAAGACACTAATAAATTATGCAAAGACACAATACAAACATGAACAAGAATATTTACAAGTAAACTATAAAAGACGAGGGAGGAGGAGAGCAGGTAAGGAGTGAGGGGCTGGAGGCATGCAGTGTAATGAAAGTGATCTGAATCAGAAAAGGAGGATTGATGATGGTGATGGGAGGCCAGATCAGACATTTTTATTTAAGGAAGAGATGAGTTTTCAAGTTGGACTTGAAAGAGGCTATTTTCGGAGAGCTGTGAAGAGAGAGAAGAAGAGATTTTCAAGCTGATGGACCAAGTTCTGAGAATGATCAACAGCCTGCAGAGGAGAGTTTTGTAGCTGGGTATCTGTAGCATGAGGGTGTCAGGAAGAGCAAGATTTCTAAATGTCTTGTAGATGTGAATGTTCTGGGTGAGGTAGAAAGGTGCTAATCCATGGACGCACTTGTAACAGAAGGTACAGATTTTGTAGGTAATCCTCTGAGATACAGGAAGCCAGTGGAGAGAATGTAGGAGAGGTGTAATATGATCAGATTTTTTTCTTTTTGAGAACCAGACAAGAAGCTGAGTTCTGAACACGTTGGAGCTCATGTGTCTATTGGACGCCATGTCTCCAAAAACACTGAATGGATTTTGACCAAACTTCATAGGTACATTACCTAGGTTAGTGGCCTGCCTACCATGCCATCATATTTGCTCTACATCAATAATCAAGGTCACTGGAGCAATTTTCTTGCTAAGTATGTTTTGCACAAAATCTCAGAAATGGCGGAAATGATTTTGTTGTGTTTTGGAACACAGGTAGTTCGGTACTTCAAATCTTTAGCCATCTTTCAGTTGCAATTCAGTTGTCGATCAGTCGGTTGGTTCGTTGCTCATAATTTCACCTTTTTGTTCAAAACACACTTGTTGCATTATCTCAAGAATAACTGAACCGAAATTCGTCATTTTTTTACTTTGCAAATTCTTGAACTACTGCGAAGCATGTTAAATCATTTGCATTTGTGCTTTCTCAAAGGCCAAAGTCATTATGCTTCACCATTTTCTAAACGTTTTGCGCTGTATCTATAAATTGGCTGAGCTGATTTGGATAATTTTTTTGTGCTTGCAGCTACTTCAGATAGTGGTATATCATTCCATGTTTTCCTTTTGCTTCATTACAATAAAGCTGAGTCACAACACCACCAAGAAAATTAGCACCTTTGAAAATGCTTGGTTTTTTTGGCTGTGTTTGCATGTCTGGGAATACATTTGAATGGCTTACCATCTTGTTAATTTTATGTTGACATTTGCCATGGAAGGAATGTAAATAAGCTATATTTGCCACTGTATTGATCTTACTTTCCCTAATCTGCATTGCTTTTACCTTGTTCCATATTTTTAGGTTTTACTCTGTTCTTATTTTATCTTTGATACTGCCTATACAGACAAAAATATTAATTTTGCTTGTTTCTCTGTTGATTTCAGAACTCTCACCAGCTCATCCACTGCATGAAATTCATTTCATCTCCTGCCTTCCTCCGGCAGTCCTTAAACCAGTGACGGCATTTCTTAAAAGCAAAGGATTTAGTATGCATTGTCCTAATATAGATGCTCTGCAGAATAGTAGTACAATCCTGATCATTTTGCCTTTCAGTGAACAGCTGAATGATGAACAGAAAGAGGTTATGGAGCATATCTTGGAAAATGAGCCACTCAGAACTAGGGTCAGAGTTTTATCTCTCACCCCTTTACCCAATGATAACGATATCGGCCAATTGTTTCCCCCCCTTCGTGAAGCGTTAGCCATAAGTTACAACCGGGAGATCATCAATGAATTCTTGTTAATCATCCATGAAAATCTTTATGACTTCAACAAAGCACAGGACAGGGAGCATTTGATTGAAGATCTTTTAAGGAGAGCAGAGACTGTGGACAACCGTAGTGAGAATAATAATGTAGAGCCCACTCCCAGCATTTTAATTGACACTATGAGTGTCTGGTCTGACCAAGGTAGTGATTTTCCTTCAGAATGTCATACTTTCAATGTTCACCCACAACAAAGTCTGGCTGTTGTTGAAGTTGATAACGAAACATGGAGCACTGTTTCAGCTGGCAGTGTACCATCAATGTGTCGCTCACTTAGAGCACAAGGAAAGTCTCATCAGCACATATTTCCAGCTGTGCAGGAAGAAAATGTACCCAGTGGAGAAACTGCTGTTAAGTCACTGGACTACAGCAAATACAGAGTTGGTGAAAGTACATATCTACCATCTGTAGACAGCTTGAAATCTAATGTGGACAAGAGTTATCAATCTCCTGCAGATGCTGAACTATCAAATTCTCATCAGTCTGCAGGAGACCATCCTCAGCTTTGGCAACCCAGTTCTCAATCATCACTCACAGTCTTAAAAAGAGCAGACAGTGAGCAACATCAAGATTTTGAATTCATTATGATTCCTAGAGGGGATCCAGATGGCAGCGAGCAAACAACAAATAATCCTGTAGAACCACCTGTTAACAATCGTACACTTTCTACAACAAGCACAGAAGACAGTGAAGATGAATCACAGCAGACTCACCCCAAAACGTTTTCAATGTCAAGATCCTCAAGACTGGAAGGTCAGGACAATGATGCTGGTACAGTAAACAGATTTGCTTCTGACACATTTTCTAATTCTGAGGGTGAAGAGTGTTCACTTCTGGCTGATAAACAGGAAGTAACTGGTGTGATGGCTCACAAGTTGGAGGAGTTTCCCAGTTCTTGCAATGGTGAAGGAACAAGTGGCTACAAAAACAATCAAAGAGGGCGAAGACAGCATGATGAAGATGAGTACAGAAAACTCCTTCAACCTACTACTGAAGACGATGAGTTTTCTTCTGCTGTAGGGAATGGCTTTTATGCGCCCCAGGGAGTCAGCTATCACAGTAGTAATGAACTGTTTTCTGACCTTGGGGATCACAACAGTTACGAACAATTTTCCAAGGTTGGGAGTGGTAATAACCTAATGTTACACAGTGTCACTCAGCAGTTTCTAAACGCTGGCAAAGATGGTTATACTTGTTTTGATGTTGATGACAGACCAAATTTTCGTAGGCTCCTTGAGTTGGAGGAAACTCACTATGCCGATCAACGAGATATGGTAGCCAGAGGCCCATTAGGCTGTACAAGATGTTTTGGTTTAGATAGTTCTGTTGATGAAACTAGACCTGGGTGTTCATCTAATGACAGAAGCAGTGAAAGGAATATCCAAGGGCCACAGACTGACAAAAGAGGGGAGAATGTTTGTAGCAGCCAGTCAACTCATGTTCAGGGTCCACCAGCTTGGCCAACTGCCAATTTTCATGGTCCTCCACGTGAGAGTGGGAATGTACACATTTCCTCTCATTGGTTGCCAGAGTACTCAAGAACGGGTGAGGCACTACCGCCTCAACTTCCACCTGATGATGTCCAGACTAGAAACATTCCTTTATCTCCAGCCGCTGATCAGGCTGCCAAGGTTCAGAATGGCACTCCCTCTTTCCAGGTCCGTGGACCACCAGATAGATGTCCTCCAAGAGCAATAAACAATCTCAATGGTGCACAAAATGATGTTAGTCATGGCCCTGGAGTGAATATTGTTCCTGGACGACAAAACAGGATCTCAAACCATTTGCCCCAGAATCACATTTGTGAAATCCCAGAGCAACAAATTAGAGTACCACAAATCCAAGAAATACAGGATGGAGTACTAGGTCCACCAGTTTTGCCACAGAATGTGATTGGAGGTCATCATAGGGTCGAAAGGCCAAGAAATGGTCAAATCCAACAAGCAATCAACCCTCCAAATTTTGCCAACCAAGCAGCAGCAAGACAGAGAGTTCCAGTGGAAGTTGCATACTACACTGATGATGATGACTCAGGAGTTTATAATCATGATTCCTCATCTTTTTGATCAGTTATTTAGTAACATTGATTTTGACTTTATTCTTTATGAGTAACATTGATTTTGATTTTATCACAGGGTTAAAAATTAACTTTTTTTTTTTATAAGGGTGCCCTTTGGATGCCTTACTTGAAACTTGTGGGTGCCCAACAAAATTTGTGAGTGCCCAAAGACAAATAACTTGAAATACATGAGTGACCTTCTAGAAGATTCCTTCCAGCTAATGCTAACCAAACAGTTAAAAAATGAAAAAACAAAACAAAAAACGACCAATTAATAATTTGTTTTTGATTGTGTTATAAAAAAATGTATTATTTTTGACACTTGAAACAGATAAAAGTGTTTAAAATATTAGAGTAACAATACAAACAATAACAGAGGCTCAATGCTCAGTATCTGAGAAGAACTCAGATTTTTGGTTGAAAGAACGTTTTTTGAAGATGTCAAACACTATACTTGACATGCTTGTTTCAGAGTAACTTCATGTTTTGTTTTGCACACGCGAGGTAGCAACTGACTCCCTGATTGATCATTGAATAAATTACTGGCCAATCAGAAAGCTCATCTTTCATGAATAAATGGAGACTATTACCGACCCATCACAACCAAAAGCGAATGGAGAAAATAAGAATACAATGTGCAACAGAATATTTCTGTTGCTGCCACTAGGAAGTTTTCATCCAACATTTAATTACGATGTTGACTATTCGAGGGGAGCTTCAGTGAGTTAACTTTCTTTTTGGATTTTACATACGCCCGTTGGGCGCACTGTAACCTAAGATCTGGGTGCCCAAACAGGAATTAAGGCTCCCCAGGTGCTCGAGCGCATGCAAAATTCTAACGCTGTATCACATTGATGTTATCACAGATGCAAAAAAATGAAGTTATCTTGATTCATGAAAATTTTACAGTCATTTTAGTGATAATTTATTCATTGAAGTTTATTAGATGTCCCATGCAACTAACACATTGGCCATAAACCTTGATGCTAATAGTTCCAAATAAGCAAGCTATTAAACTTATTTTGAACTGTGTATTGCTTGTTATTTCAGTATCATTGTGTATCTCTTGTTGTATGAATTTATATTATGTAATGTAGAAGTTTCAAGGATAATAGTGATTTAATAATATACATTGTTGTGAGAACACATAATTGTGCAGCACAAAATCCAGGGAACCTTGGCACAATCTTTTCAAAGGAGACAACTTTTAAATACATTTTCTTTTCTCACTTGGAACCAGCAGAAAGTTTTGCTATATATTGGAACTGTAACTGAAATTATTGAGAATGAAAATAATTTTTTGAGAATGCAACAGAAGTTACTGATATTGTTAGAGACGTTATGCTTGCAAGCTTCTTTATGATTTGATGCCAAACTAATTTTCCCCCAGCTGACACTTCAACTCCAAACCTGATCTCTGACCTAGAGCTTTGTTTTTGCTCTACATATTAATTGTAAACAATTAAAAGCAACCAAAAAACTTATTTTGGTTGCTTTTAATTGTTTACAATTAATATGTAACATTTTAATCTGTGCATAATAATCATGAATCAATGTTTTTGTTTTGTATACAAATTTGTATGATTTCCATTTCATTGTTAGTTATAAGTCATTAATGGTAAGCAAGACTATATAAGCTGTTTTGTTGGACCAAAAATTACATGGATGCAAATAAACATATTAATATAGGCATTTTAATTTTGTTATGTATACTACTTTCAGCTTTTTGTCTTAATTGCCACCCCTTGGGGTCATGAGCAATCTTGCCACTGTAGATTGTTCTAACCTATAAAGGGTACAGTGAAAGCCCCAGTTGAAAACATGTCTTGCCTTTGTAGGCATGACAAATTAACTGCGGCAACAGTTCCCCCCGTTGGAGTGCCGGGGGTTTCAGTATAAATAGTATCCCCACTTTCTGGAAATTTAGTGCTTTAAATTCCCACTGTCGCTGTCTTCCTCATTTGCTCTTTCCCATTCCCGATCTGTCCTACCACTCTGCTATACTATCTTCTTCTTCGCTAGATCAATGACCTACCTTTTTTCTTGAAAACTCTTCCTGGACAAGACTCCTTGTTTGTGTATGAGGTCTGTTGGATCAGCTTGGGAGTGTTGGACGCTTTCTGCCGGGTGGTCACTAGGGCTTCCTATGAATGTACTATTTAGCACTATAGGCATTTTATATGTATGTTTTTTGTTGATGATTTATAATGATGTTTGTATTCTATTTTGTTTTTGTAATCGGGGAGTTCGCGTAGTTGAGGTCAACCCTCAGCCGTCCCTCGCATGGGATGTCTTTATTGTAAAGTGACTGGCCGGTGGAGGGCATTCAATTTTCCCACTGGGGTTGTTTCAACAGATCTTTTATGCGGATCGGGGGTTGTCCGGTCCTGATTTGGCTCGGAAGAGTCCGCTGGACCTAAAGCAATAATAAATAAATCAAGTCTTAATTGCCAATTATTTTGTGGGTTATTATGCGTGAAACAATTGTAGCATTTTTGCTTGTTTTACTTAAGCCTTTTTTTTATGTTTTGTTGTTGTTGTTGTTGTTGTAAAGTATACAAGCTTTGTAAAAGTTTTCTGAAAATCCCAAGGATTTTTTATCTGTTGTCTCATGATACAAGATATAAGTTTTATTTTATTTTGAATCTGATGATGTCTGTCACAGACATAAAGGAGCTCCTCTTGAACTTAAACATACCATCATTCTTATTATTATTATCATCAACACCATCAGCACTGTCATCATTCATCATTATTGTCATTATTTTCATCTTGTTTAATAGTCATCACCATCTTCATTATCGTTATCTTTAATAAATTTCATTATGTGTGGATTGTGTAATATATTATTATTGTGAGCCAATTTGTATCGGATTGAAGGTACTTCAAGTTTTTTTCTTCTTCTGCAGTTGTTACTTTTGACTTTGTTTGCTCTTTGTAGCGATAATTTATTCTTTGCTATATTACTAATATAATTTTATTCATCTTTTATTCATTTCCACACCTGTTTTTACATTTGAGCATATAAACATTCACTTGATTTAATTTGTCCTTTGCTTGAAGGGAGGGGTTGTACTTTCCACTATGATTTCTAACCATTCCACTGTGATTTTTGTGGATGGCTCAGGGTGTAAGTTTGATGTAGCTTTCTATGAAAGTTTAGTTTTTCTTCTGTTTTGTGAAGAACTATTGTTCTCGTACCACCGAGGTTTATTTACCCTTTAGTATTGTTTGCTCTTTAAAAACAAAGGATGTTCTCTTTAACATATTTTATTCAAATTATGAGTGATTTTAAATGCTGACATATCTGGAACGTTCCTTTTTACCAAATTTAGTAAATATTGGCCATTAGTATTAGATGTAATAAATATGTTTTTATCATCATTCAGATTTATCTGCATATAAACTGTCCTATTGTCTTGTGAACAGCAACCATCAAATGTGTGTTTATTTAATGTAAAGAATGTTTTGTTTCTTTTGCATTTAAACGTTTACATCATCCTTTGTTTTGCAACAGAAATGGAAAAGTTTATACAATTGTATGTTCGTCAAAGGTTCAACAGTCTCATCTTGTTACCTCCCTTTTTTAATAAGCAACATAAAATGTGTATATTTTTAGCAATGTTTATTTGCTCAAATCAAAGTTGTTGTTTTTGTGTAAGTTGTTTTATTTTAAATTTTATAAATCCCTTTAGTCAAGAAAGAAAAATATCCATGTACAAAATGTTGGTATTATTTGAATGTTAAGTGATGTTCAGATGGATGATTTGATTTTATGCACTCATCTATCTACTGATACACGCCTGTCTTTAGATTTTGGTTGTTACCATGGACACTTTTGGTCATTCAACAATCATTTGATTTATGAATGTTGCCGAATTCCAAACTCGGATCATTATAGAGTGGTCGGGGAAATTTATTTATTAAAATTTTTTTGTATTCACAGAATTTTTTATAGTATTTGATGGTCAAGATGTTTTGTTTTGTTGAATCAGTTATTATTCGTTACATATACTCATTAAGTTGTACTGATAAAAGCTGTTATGTGGTCAACGACTGGTTGCCAAAGTCAAGTCAGATAAAACATTATTTTTCTTATTATGGCCGTAATGTATTTTCTCCCCTTGCAGCATGCAAAAATTTCTGTGGTAGGCACAGCAACATTATTACACCAACAATTAAAAAAAACATCTTGAAAAACATAAAACAGAAAAAAAACAACAAAAAAACTCACTGAAAAGTTGTTGGGTAGTTGATGAAAAATCATCACATTGACAAAATATATAATTATGAAGTGTATTGGTTGATTGTCACATGCTGTCTCCTTCTCTACCAACCCCACCCCTCACCCCCTACCCTTTCCCTTCAAAAATAAAGTTTTTAAAATCATCCATCTGAACATTGATTTATTATTAGAGTGATGATATCAGTATATCTAAAATCATGTAAAATCCTGGCTTCCAAATTTTGACAGTTGTATTTGACAGTGCCCTAAATCGTTTTCTTCTTGTGTATACCTTTATCTTGAGTGTAGCTGACATTCCTATTATCTGTGTTGTTATGTTGTTAACATCAGGAATTAGTTTGTAATACATTTGTGAAGCCATTATCAAAGAACAGTTATCTGTAATTTTTGTTTTATTGCTTTACGTACGGGTTGTTCTCCAAATGCAGCAAATTAACTAAACCACCATAACAAAGAAGTCCAAATTTTTGTCTTTGTGTGTGTAATTGTAAATTGTACTTGTGGGATATTATTAGCATTTTAAAAAAATAAGAATTTGATAATTCTTAAAGAAAAGGTAGAACTAGAAGTTGCTGATAACATGCTGTGATATATATTTGTGTGTGCCTTTTAAAATATGATCACATAATCAGAAAAAATAAAGTGGATAAATTTTGAATTTTAATCAGTTCGTGTTTTATTGTCAGCAGATTTGTATTTTAATCTGTTAAAGATACCTTTTCTTTTTTGCATTCCATTAACCCACGCTTTCTATGGAATTCTTTTTGCAACATATTTATTTTCATCACTTTCAGGTAAATAATCTTTATTTAGAAGCATATTTTCTAAATAATCATTTGTTTAATTTCTATAAATAATATATTTCTCCATTAATAACTTATTTAAAAATCGTAAATAAATCATGATATAGGTACGTAAATAAGACATTGTTGCTATATAAGGAATTATTTATTTATATGCATTATTTTTAGAAGATGGTCTTACAGTATAATGTATTATTTAGATGTTTTTAAATAATGATTTGTTTACCTATATAATGCATTATTTAGCAAAGTTTGCTATATATAATGTATTATTTAGAAAATGTTGCTAAATAATGCATTATTTATGTAGACTTAGGACTGCAATTTTCATTATTTAGGGGATTTGCAGTAACATGTCATATTATGGTGAGGTTATGTGATAGTGAAAAATAAAATTTCTAAATCGTGATTTTACTCTGCTTTGCGATTTATAATGAGGCAACAGCTTTATTTCACTATATTTTTTATTCATTTAAATCAATCTTTCATTTAGTGTCTGTTCACACATTTAGGTGATATTAGACATCTTTTGCAATTTTATTGGTTCGCAACAATATTAATATACGAAACTGCAACGGTAACAGGCTTTGGAAAAGAGGGATACATCATTATTTGTATATTGTCCTTGCCTTCAAAACAAAGAGCTTATAGTCTTTGTTCAAAGTACGTCCGCGTTTCTTGTCAATCCGACTTGCACATTCATGGTAGTTTCGAATAAGCTGAAACTTTCCGTTTAAAATTAAAACATAATTCAACTCAGAAGATAAAAACAGAAACACAAACTCTACAAAATTTATGGGTAAATAAATTACATTACATTACATTACATTACATTATTGTTGCTTTAGGTCCAGCGGACTCCTCCGAGCCAAATCAGGGCCGGACAACCCCCAATCCGCATAAAAGATCTGCCGAAACAACCCTAGTGGTAAAACCGAAAGGTCTCCACCAGCCAGTCACTTTACAATAAAGACATCCCACGCAGGGGACGGCAGAGGCTTCACTTCAACTTATCGAACCCCTGTTTACAAAAACAAAATAGAATACAAACATCAGGGTAAATAAATACAAAATGAAAGCATTTTTTTCTTTTGAGGGAGATGCTCAAAACCTGAACACTCCCACACAAAACTGACCTTGATCTTTCGTTTGTGTCCAGGATTTTACAGACTTTTATCTTCGAATTTGGGGAGTGATTTATGTTGAAAAATAAATAATTAACACCAATTTTGGATACACAGTCTCTGGAAATTTTAATTATAGAAAGTAGTAAAATTATAAAAACAAAGTTTTCAAGCGAATCCTGGAATCCCATAACTAATGAAAATTACAAGTGCCATAATGATCAACACGATTGATTGTGGGCGTATACGGCAAGACAAGACAAGACAGTCCCTAAAAAATGAATTGTATAGGTAAATAATGCATTATTTAGCAACATCTTCCAAATAATACTTTATTTAGCAAATTCTGCTAAATAATGTGTCGTACAGGTAAAATAACCATAATTATAGGCAAATAATTTTTTATTTACCAACAATGTCTTGTTTACCCATAATTATCATGATTTATTTATGTACACAATGTTTACTAATCCTGCCCCTGCATCTCCTGAAGAAATTACAGACCCATCTGTATAAACTTGTAAGTGTCTATAATAAAATTAAAATTATAAAAATTATAAAATTAAAAGTATAAAGTTAAAAGCACGTGACAATAATTGTGCACAAATGACGTATTTCCTTGTGTGTGTGTGTGTGTGTGTGTGTGTGTGTGTGTGTGTGTTGTGTGTGTGTGTGTGTGTGTGTGTGTGTGATGTCAATAGTAGAATATCAACACGTGTTCATATTCCAGAGGACAATAATTAAAAATTATTCAATCGAAGACATAAGACCTTGAAATTATAAAATCTTTTTACTTGGGTAAAAATCATTCAGTATTCACTGCAGAGCTGGTGGCTGCATTAATGTCTCTTCATACATTAATTAATACACCACTTGCTTTGTATGGTATTCTCATTTGGTGATTCACAATCGGTATTCTGTGCATTAAATTCTAATAAAAATCATGACAGAGATGATATAATATTTGAAATAAAACATGTAATTCACTCTTTAAGAAGCAGATGAATAAATATAAATTTGTGTTTGCTGCCATCACATTGTGGAATAATACATAATGATACAGCAGATAGAGCAGCAAAACAGGAAGCCAAATATATTAATGCTATAAAAATTCATTATAGATTATCAGTTTTTAAAAAATGTACTGTATAATTAATAATATTACTCAGAAAAAAAAAATCAGATTCCTGTTTAATTAGTATATCGAAGTCCCTAGACATATTTCTAGTTTAGCATTTAGATTATATTTAAATTCTTGGAAAACAAAATTTTGTAAAAATATTACTTGCATTTGTAAATGAAAATATAACCATCCAACACTTAATATTACAATGTAATGATATAAAGGGATATTTACTTAGCAGTTATGATAAATTAAATAGCACTCAAGACTTGGACTTAAAATCATATTTAAATATGTCTAAAGCACTGATATATTCTCCAACTGGTCAATTCTTATAATAATAATAATAATAATAATAACAACAACAACAACAACAACAACAACATCAAACAACAACAAACAATAATGGAATCATGCGCCTATTATCGCCAAATGCTTAAAAAGCATGATTGTCAATTGTATGCAAAGTATGACGTCAAATATAGATTTTCTTAAAAAGGACAACTTTTAATAGTCAATTTTAAAGAAAGCATAAGTTATCATGACATGTCATTTTCAAGATGGTAATCATTCAAACGTTTACCATTTATCATTGAAATTAAATTTATAAAATATTCTAATTATTGAAAACAATCCGTAGAGTTCAAATTTAAGTTTTAACAAAGATTTCATCAGAACAGCTTGTGATCAAAGAATTAGGTTAAATAGTTATATTTATCATTACGTATTTATTATTCATAGATTAATCTGAAAGTATTTCTCAATTAATATAATTGTACCTTTATTTTTCGCGATGATTGAAATAAGCATATATGTTGTCATCTTGCTTCATTATCCATTCATACCATAGATAAGTAATAACAATAGATTTCTTTAATTTAATCTTTTATATATTAATGTCGTTATATTAATTTTTGTTCATGTTAATTCCTTTATTTTAATTTTAAGTTAATCTGTTTCTAATTTAATATGTTGTCTAATATCACAGATGTGAATATAGACGTTAAATAAAATAAATAAATAAATAAATAATACAATGTTTTGTTTAGGAAAATGATATTAGTTATTTACGGTTGGGGAAATTTAGAGAAATCTTATATTGGATTATTTAGCTGAAAGTGGTAAAAATACACCGAAAAATTTCGTAAATATTTTACAAAAGGAATTGCCTTTCCTATCTCTCTCTCTCTCTCTCTCTCTCTCTCTCCTTCCTCAATGATCACTCTAATTTTATCAGTACAACTTATGTTAATCTGATGAATAAAATTTGATACAACGACAACACTCTAATTTTTCGAGCCACTTCTGCTTACGAATGTCACACACTATTGACATGACAAACTGTACCCAGCTAATAAAAAGTAAACACACCCATGCAACACTCGAGGTGCGCTTATTTAGAAATTTCATGAGCCTATGGTAAGAGCGCGTCTAAACTTTGATTGGACAGCGTCCTTGGCATCCAGGAAGTATATCATCCTACCCCTTACCATTCTGGATTATGAGTTCCAGGAATACAAATGCGGTCGAAATGCGATGTTAAAAGAGAGAATTATGAGCAAGATGGCCGCGAAGTTAGTGGACTGACACAAGACAAGAGTTTGTGAAAATGGCATTGAATCTGTATCGGATTTTGTTATGTGCGATTCTAAGCTTCAATGTACGGCCTTTTGGAGAAGCTGTGAATAGATACGACGTTTGTGATTTCGATGCTGAACTTTCTCAGGCTTCTACGAAAGTAATTCATGTCCCGTCAGACTGCAAGCCAACACAATGCGACGCCACAGTGAGTGTTTAATAATAATAATAATAATAATAATAATAATAATAATAATAATAATAATACCGGTATTAATATAGATCTAACTCTTTTTCCTAATGACAGATCAGTTCAAGTTCTCACTCTCATACTCTCACACGGGTTTTTACAACAAATAATAGCATAGCAAGAAAACGGCTGGCAGGCACAAATGCCTAGTAGCCCTCATAATTAGGACTCTGCATGAGGGTCTTTGGTCCATATGACCCAATTCTATGTACTGTACGTACTATTAAGTTTAATAATTTTTGAACTCCAAATCAGTTGAGTAGACATGCTTACTAAATAGTTTATCTAAATAATTTATAAACATTCCCGGCTTGTCATAAAAGGCTATTAACAGGGGGGGGGGGGGGGGGTTATGTCAGCACAGCATAACTGGGCAAAAGCCATCTAAACAGAAGTCACCGGCCACAAAGATCAAGAAACGTACCTCACTGCACATGTACACGTGGATTTCGTCTGTGGCCAACAGCCTGGATCGGATTGAGCCCTGCCAGGTCTTTAATTCTTGCCCAAGACACACAAGCGATGACTGACCATTATCTGTAACAAGATCTGGCAGATTGGGAAATTATGGCCTACAGCATGGACCCGTTGCTTGTCATCATTCTTCCCCAAAAAGGTAACCATCAGAAGTGTGAAAATTACCGCACCATCAGCCATCCCAGCAAGGTCCTCCTAAAAATAATACTCAACAGGTTGAAACCCCAAGCTGAACAAATCATAGCTGAAGAACAAGCAGGATTCAGGGCAGGGCGAAGTACCACTGAGATTTTCAACCTCAGAATAATCTGCGAGAAATACATACAGCACCAACAACATCTCTATCATGTATTTGTAGAATTCAAGAAAGCATTTGACTGATTCTGGCATGCAGCTCTGTGGGCAACCATGAGAATATACAACATCTGCCCTAAAATTATTGAAGTCATCAAAAACATGTTTGACAAGGCTACCAGTGCAGTCCTCCACAACAGCACCATTGGGAACTGGTTCAGAGCAACAATCGCGTGCGTCCAGTATGCCTATTCTCTCCAACACTTTGCAACATCTTCCTGGAGCGCTTCATGTCAGCATAGGGGGTAGAGCAATCTCCAGCCTCTGTTTTGCGGATGGCATTGATGGATTGGCTGGAGAGGAACAAGAACTTGAACAGCTGGTACAGTGGCTTGACACCACCTCCCAAGCTTTTGGCTTGGAAATAAGTGCAGAGAAGACCAAAATGGTGACCAAAAACACCAATGGCTTCAACATGGATATCAAAGTCCAAGGCCAATCTCTGAACACGTGGCATAGCTTCAAATATTTAGGAGCGTAGTATCACATAATGGGTCCCGACATGGAGTCTTCTCCAGGGTCGCACAAACAACTGCTGCCCTAACAAGGTTGAAGCCCATTTGGAGAGAGAGAGGTGCAAGTCCGAATGGGGAACAGCACATAATTATGCAGCAGTGTTCAATTTTGGAATGCACCAAAATTGTGCCAGCTGCTTACAGCTAGGCATTCGTGCATAATTATAATGGACGTATTTTAGATACACACATACACCCACACACACCCCCACACACACACCCACACACACACGCATTTTTGTAGAAACGATGTTCTGATGACTGTTGTGAAAAAAAACAGACATTATTTTGACACACTTTTCATTTCTTTGACATTATTTTGACATTTTCGATGTTTTGAAGCTATCCCTAACCCTAACCCTTAACTTAACCGTAATGCTAAAACAGCTCTAACTCAACGGAGCACTATTTTGACGTCAAAATAGTGCGGCCTTCCAAAAAAGTCAAAAGAAACCATGTGAAGTTTCATGTGTGTGTCATCAGAACGTCGTTTCTACATGCCCACACACACACACACACACACACACACACACACACACACACACACACACCCACACCCACACACACACCCACACACACACACCCACACACTACACACACACACCCTGCCAATTTAATAGATCTATTTGCTATGAAGTTTCCCTGTGAAATACATCAATTTACTATGATTATCAGATTTGAATGTGTTTGCTGTTTCTTTAGCCCACCCTGATCCCCAAGTAACCCACTGATCTTCCATGAAAGCTATATTACAGGAGTCAGCTTGGAATAGACTTTATAAAAAAAAATGAACATGTGTGTGTATATCATATTTAAGATAACTGTTTTAAAAAGCAGGTAGTTACATAAATTGTAGTGCTTACACATATTTAATGCCTCCACCTTCCCCCTCCTACCTCCAATAAAACAAATATAATACGGTAAATAATATACAAATCATACAAGCCCACTTGAACAGTGAACATTGAGGTTGTAAAATAAGAACAATTTCAATTTGACATGACAAATATTGATTAAATCGGTATAATATGTAAAGTAATAAATAACAATGTATCTTATAAATGAGATGAGTGAGCATTATACATTTTCATTTCTTGTATTATTATTATTTTTTATTAAATAAATAAAAGTCAGATATATAATATATATATATGTAGAGATACCTGAACTGGCGGGAGAGAAATAAGAATCATTGTTTTCCACAGTGAAAATTATATATTTATTTTGTTCAGTCATCAGATAATTTATGTTCTTTATTTTATTTCCTGCTAGGTCTCTGGTAAACCCTTCACAAGACAAGATGGGCTCCATTGTGATATTGGAAATTATGATATTAATAAGCCAGGTTTGTATTGAATTGAATTAAGTGGTCTCCTTCTGTTATACAGTTATATATTTTAATAACTTAAAAAAAAGATTTTAAGTATCATTAATAAGCCTTAGCGTTTGCTACCACTAAAGCAGACACATTGTATAAATATTTTAATTGTTGAAAGTGCATGGCTTGCATTCAACCTTCAATGCAGCAACCTTGACCTTGGAGGTAGAACAAAGCTGGCCACTAACCTAGATAATGCTCCCATGATGTTGGTCAAAATCTGTTAAGCGGTTCTTGCGATATGGTGAGCAACGGACCGACAGACGGACAGACCGATATTTGATTCATTCTGATTCTCAACTGTTTTAAATTATTTTCAAATATTATATCTATATTATATAAAATAGTTGTGATATACTATTTGAAAATATAACTATTTTTGTTCACAGATGCCTGCGATATAATACATAATGACCTTCAGAACAGAGGTACTGTCCATGCTGCCGATGAGAAAGAGCCACTTTGCCATGCCAAGCTTCATAGCATTGGTATCTATCTTTTCCACTGTCAGCTGAACAGTGGTCAAACCCTAACAGAAGAAGCCATTACCTTTACCTTCCAGCTGCCTATTTGTGGTGAGTAATAATAAGGGTTTATATATTGGGCTTTTTTCATGAATAGACATTCAGTTCAAAAGGTAGAGTGGATTGTAGTAAAATGTTGTACACTGAAGCAGTGTCAGAAAACTGTTCATAATAAGATAGGACAGGGTGGCCCGGTAGAAAAGTTGATAGGGAATTGCTTTCCTATCATGAAGGTCGTGGGTTCCAACCCCGCTGGAGACCAACTTATGTGACTTGGTAACTTCACTTAGGTACGAGACATCCAGTTCACCGAGGGTTTTCTCCAGGTACTCCAGTTTCCTCCCTCCCTTCAATAATGTTAATAAAATGCAGTCTATTTAAAATTTCAAAAATAAAATTTGGTTTCCTTTCCATCTTCTAATATAGCGACTTATCTTTATACCACATATTTGAGTGATGGATGTGTGATGTGTATGAAGGAGGATTTGTAACATGTGAGCATATGTGTTGGTTACAGATTGCAGCACTTTGAGTCTGATTTAGGAATACAGGATCCAGAATTAGTAGTAGTAGTAGTAATAGTAGCAGTAGTAGTAGTATTACTATGGTTGTATTATTAATATTATTAGATTCATATATATATATATATATATATATATATATATATATATATATATATATATATATATATATATATATATATATATATATATATATGTATAGATATACCCCCTTGCTTTTGGGTACCCCCACTATAATTATATGTAAATTTATCACTTGTAGACGGACCGCTAACCCTAACCCGTTTCGAGCGCACTGCCTTACCCTAATCGTCGAGGCACTGCCTTACCCTAATCGTCGAGGCACTGCGCTTACCCTAAGATCGTTTTCTGGGAGCCGCCTTGGATCCGGGGACCCAGCTGGGTCCCCAGATCCAAAGTCGGGTACCCAAATGACCGGTTGGTGACTTTTAAGGTGCCCAGAAACCATAGTTTATAAGGATATATATATATATATATATATATATATATATATATATATATATATATATATATATATATATATATATATATATATATATATATATTCATTTCTGAACATTCTATCACCCCCACACTCTAGCTCCGCTCTCCACACTTTTTGTGAAATTAATTTCTCTATAATATCTGCCAAAACAGGAAGAAGGACTTCATCACTAGGCGAAACAGTAATGGTGAACTTTAATGCCAAGAATGAGAGTTTTTATAACTACTTTGCCATTCATCCCATTTGTCGAACATTCGACTTCGGTGGAAGTAATTTCTCCAGGATTGGGCCCAATAATCCAGTAAGTATCATATAGCCAATCACTGTGAAACTAATATTATATAGTGCAAGAGAGGAGAGCATTACTTTACACCACCTGCTACCTGTCATGTATAAATAAATCAAAGTAATTGTTATATATAGACAGGGACTGCACTAGCTTTTTAAATACTGCATACTAATGTTGCAAAAGAACATAAATGATGGACTTTCAGAGTGCCGAGGGAAGTTTATCAATTTTTGTGGAATATTTTTACCACAGACAGTGTTTGGTGGCACAACCTATTTAGAACTTTTCCCCCTTTTCTGTGTCTCTGCATCGGGCCTGGCATAGATATTTCAGTGTGACCCGAAAGACAATGCCAAAGTTCTCTGCTTCATTTTCAAAAATGGGGAAATTGTGAATGATAAATTTCAACTCAAACTGAGAACGATAAATTGTGACTCGCTTTCTATACAAAACGATTACATCTGTGAAAGACGGTGTATAAGGCAGAAATCATATATTAAATGTATATATTATTTCAGGTGCTTGTGAAGTATGACTGCATGGGGATAGGCCTGGAGGACAACATCCTTGACAAAGTGAACTACTACCTCGCCTTAACTGTATATCCTTCCAGAAGTTTCATTAACTACACTGCTCTTTATAGGAGTAAGTCAACTGACTACTTTCTGATGTTTTCTATCCTCCTTGAAAATGAAACGCTGAAAAACTGACGCAAGAGTGTGACTGAAGCGCTACTCATACCGGCACATATGCATACACACAGACACACACACGCAGACACACAAACACACACACACAAACACACACGCACAAACACACCCACACACATACACACACTATCCAATAATTTCCATGGTCAAGGTTTTTAACCATTACTGATATACTATGTATCAACATTAATGGTGCAACCTACTACATACGAAATGCAACAGAACAAAGATTTTAAAAAATATAAAAATTATTAAAAACCTAAATTGTTTATGCTGTACAATTATGGAGCTGCTGCCTTAGTTAGCCAATGCATTTGAGCTCCAGCAGAGGTCACCCCAACACGCCTAGCACAATGTCAAGCCCACAAATCGCTATGCCAGCTGGAAAAGAAACAAGTTGGCAGACCATTCAAATGTATTTCCAGACACCCGCGCGCCGCTAGCTGAAAATCATTTTCAAATGTGTTCATTTTTGTGGCAGTGTGGTGACTCGACATTATCCTAGTGAAGGAACATGAAAACATGGAATGGTAGGCCACTGTCTGAAATAGGTGATACCTCTGGAAATACAAAATCAGCTGAGGAAATCGAAATGAAAGAAAGAATTTGAACATGAAAAAGCGGTAGAGTGTTGACTTTGTAAGACTGTATGTTCTTTGTATTCTTGTGTTGTGAGAACTCATTTTATTACAGGAATTTGTTTTGGGTAATCAGTTGTATTGACTCAGGTTTGTTTGGTTAAAAACAATGTTAATGTAAATATTGCATTTTTAATGATGACACAGAGGTGCAAAAAGAGGAAAATTCTTTACGACTGCTGGCGGCTGGATACATCTCGGCAAACTCAGTTCATGTTGTATTCTTCCCGCTGGACGATGTTAAAGCTTACACAGTCAAAGTCGTCAGTGGCAGAGAACAACGGACCGAGACAGTTAAGTGTTTTGTTTCAAAACAGAAATTCATTGTAATGCATTCTTAGGAGAAATAAATAAATATAAATACCCTTATTATTTATTATATTGTTTTGCATATTAGAAGTGCTTGAGAGGGTTTAATTGTATCGTAGAGTGCATTTGAATGACTTGCCATCGTGTTTATAATTGTATTTCTTCTGTTCAGGTGTATTCATCTCATCCTTCAGCAGAGTTCCTTGACCTGCCAGCTCACGAGGACACTGTGATAGTAAGGATCGAATAATTATTGTTTTTCTCACTTTAAAGACAGAAATTTCAGTTGTGCTTGATCTCCTTCTCCCTAACTGGCTCAGTCTCATATAATAATAATAATAATAATAATAATAATAATAATAATAATAATAATAATAATAATAATACAGAATGCTATCAAGCGCTTTTTTTTCAATAGAACTCAAAGCGCGGCGATTGAAAAAGTTCTCTATTACAGAAGAGAAATCGATGTTTATTTTAAAAATTTAGATTGAGTGCATCCAATACCATTATTGAAGGGAGGGAGGGAGCTGGGGTACCCAGAGAAAACTCTCAGTGTCCAGAAAAGTCCAGAACCTAGGTCACATAAAAATAAACCCATGCAGGGTTCGAACCCGTAACTTCCCGCATAGGAGACCTGCAGCACACCCTATCAACTGTGCGTGTTACCCGGCTGCCACAGACTGACCGGGGTTTTATTTTGAAATGTGTACACCGTTTTATACTTCTACAAGGACTGGCTGCTTTTACCTACGGGGTGAGACTTTCCATTAGTGCTATGTGAGTTTTAACTCTAGTTCAATTACGTTCTTCAGCAGGTGATTTCCTAAATGAAACATACACTCTAACCCAGTACATAATGGCGTAAGGCTGTGGCCTAATGCTTTTTGCCAAACTGTTACCAAGGACCGTGCCTTCCCTTGGCCACCAGAACGGAGGTGATAAGTGTGCTACTGATGGACAACTTAGCAAGATCTGCATGAAAGACAACATTGTCATAGGAACCTGGAATGTCAGGACCCTAACTGCGGAGGGAAAATTAGAAGAACTGGCCCACAAGCTGGACCACTATCGATGGAACATTTTAGGTATCAGCGAACTGCACTTGAAAGGCCTAGATGAAACAATGACTGACAAAAGCACCAAGCTTTATTTTAGCAGGAGAGATGACAGGCACGAACACGGCGTTAGATTCTTGGTCCACAGAGACATTTTAGTCACTGTCATGGGTTGTCGCCGAGTCTCCAGTAGACTCATTACCATCCGTCTGAGAGCAGCCCCTTTCAACATCACCATCATCCAGGTCTATACCCCAACATCAGACTATGACGACAGCGAAATGGAGGATTTCTATGAATATGTACAGGCTGTCCTTGACCAAGTGCCGAAGAAGGACATAGTCATAGTGCAAGGCAACTGGAATGCCAAGGTTGGTCAAGATGCGCACCACAACTGGGGAGACACATGTGGACCTCACTGCAACAACGGGACAAATGACAGGGGTCTGAGACTCTTGGAGTTTGCCAGATACAACAACCTGATACCGGCAAATACGCTTGGTCTCCTAACAAAATCCAGGTGATGGACATGGCACAGTCCCGCGAAGAGCATCAAAACTTGATCGACTACATCATGGTCAAGAAATGCTTCAGATCAAGCATCAACATTGGCAGGACATGCACTTTTCCAGGAGCAGACATCAGAAGTGACCACGATCTCATGATGATGCCCTTCCGGCTCCACTTGAAGAGAATAAACGACACCAACAAACTGCAAGACCCGGAGGTGGCAGAAATATTTGAAGCCATAATTGGAGGGAAATTTTCACCACTGCTCGTTTTGGGAGATTGTGAAGTAGATGTCAACACCATGACCACCACATTCAACTCAGCTATGACAAATACTGCCACTGAGATCCTTGGCAAGCACCGCCCAAAGAAGAAACCATGGATCACACCTGAACTTTTGGACCTGTGTGATAAACGAAGAGTGATAAAAAAGAAAAAGAACACCTCCCAGGGCGCTGATGCCTACCAAAAAATCAACAATGACATCCGAAAAGGCATGCCCACAGCAAAGGAGAACTGGATAGAAGATCAATGCCAGGAAATAGAGAACAGTCTGAACAAGAACAACAGCAAGAATGCCTTCCAGACTTTGAAGTGGCCCACGGTCTCCACGATCCAAAGCAAGTCTGGCATATGCCTAACAGAAGAACAAGAAGTCATGGATAGATGGACAGAGTACTGCTCTGACCTTTACAACCACACACCAAATCAGTTCTAGCATGTCCCCAGAACAGGGAAGAAGAAATCTTCCCAATTCTCAGAGAAGTTGAGACAGCAGTGCAATCACTGAAGAAAGGGAAGTCAGCAAGAGTGGACAACATACCCACGGAATTGCTCCAAGCAGGATTTGAAGTGATGATTGATGCGTTCACCGTTATCTGTAACAAGATCTGGCAGAGTGGAGAGTGGCCTACACCATGGACCCAGTCGCTTGTCATCATTCTTCCCCAAAAAAGGTAACCATCAGGAGTGTGAAAATTACCGCACCATCAGCATCATCAGCCATCCCAGCAAGGTCCTCCTAAAAATAATACTCAACAGGTTGAAACCCCAAGCTGAACAGATCATAGCTGAAGAACAAGGCAGGGCGAAGTACCACTGAACATATTTTCAACCTCAGAATAATCTGCGAGAAATACCTACAGCACCAACAACATCTATATCATGTGTTTGTAGACTTCAAAAAAGCGTTTGACCGAGTCTGGCATGCAGCTTTGTGGGTAACCATGGGAGTGTACAGCATGTGCCCTAAAATTATGTATGACAAGGCTACCAGTGCAGTCCTCCACAACAGCGCCATCGGGAACTGGTTCAGAACAACAATCAGTGTGCATCAAGGATGCCTACTCACTCTCTCCAACACTCTTTAACATCTTACTAGAGCGCATCATGTCATGTCAGATTCCCTTGCAGATCACGAAGGCACAGTCAGCATAGGGGGTAGAGCAATCTCCAGCCTCCGTTTTGCGGATGACATTGATGGTTTGGCTGGAGAGGAACAAGAACTTGGAACAGCTGGTACAGAGGCTTGACACCACCTCCAGAGCCTATGAAATGGAAATAAGTGCAGAGAAGACCAAAATGATTACCAACAACACCAGTGGCATCAACATGGACATCAAAGTCCAAGGCCAATACCTCAAAACAGTGCAAAACTTCAAATATTTAAGAGCCATTGTATTAGACAATGGGTCCCGACAGGAAGTCCTCTCCAGGATCGCACAAACAACTGCTGCCCTGACAAGGTTGAAACCCATTTGGAAAGACAGAACCATCAGTCTACATTCCAAGGTAAGGCTGCTGCGCTCCCTTGTCATCTCCATCTTCCTATACGCTTGTGAAACATGGACCCTCACAGCAGAGCTACAATGAAGAATACAAAGCATGGAGATGAGGTGCTACAGAAGACTTCTGGGCATTTTCTGTACCCAGCACATTACCAACAACGAAGTCTGACAGACTATCACACAAGCCATTGAACAACACGATGACATGCTCACAGTGGTGAAGAAACTGAAAATCCGATGGTATGGCCATGTCACCAGAGCATCAGGCCTTGGAAAGACCATCTTGCAAGGCATGGTGCAATGAGGCAGTAGAAGAGAGAGACAGAAAAAGAGGTTGGAGGACAACATTCGAGAATGGACTGGCTTGACACTGAGCGAAAGTCATGAGGGTTGCTGAAGACAGAGAAAAATGGAGTACACTGGTTAAACGATCATGTGTGGTGCCCCAATGACCGTCGGGTTTAGAGATAGGATAGGACAGCTTGGAGCGCCAAAATAAATTATAACTTATAAATTATATATGTATATATTTATGAAATATTTAAAAAAAATTAAACTATGTATGTGTGTATATATGTAAATATATGAGAGTAGAAACCAAGGTCTGATCTGTTTACGCATGCATTCCACTGCACAGACTTTAAAGATCCTGGCACTTTTGTCCTAGATGAGTGTGGAGTGCCAGAAACACCACTACACCCAGCATGCATTGTATGCAAGTCTTGTTGCCTCTTTATCCTGTGTGGCGCTGCACTTGCAGCTGCCGCGAATTTGGTGGCAAAGACCTTGCCATATATAGGTGACAAATCCAATCCCCAAGCGCCAAGAACAACAAACCACAGATTATAGTCTTGTCGCGCTCATAACTATTGTCACCTGAGGTCAATGGTATTGCATTCTTCACTGCTGTTTGCCCACTTCCAGGTTACGGTGACTCCATACGGCAGCGTGTGTGCAGTGGGAGACAGCGGCCACCATTGTCCACTGCAGGTCACTCTCTACAAATCTGCCATCCAAGTCTCCTCTAAAAGTGAATTGCCAGAGTCAGGTTGGTGATTTATCTGTTACAAAATACGAATGTGAAAACTTTATGATCTCCTTGGGAAATGACAGCATGGTGTGCATAATACAAACAAATGTACAGGATTATGATTTGCATACATGCATATATTGTACAACTGGTTGAATGTATTATGTGTTGCTGGTGTTGTTTTTTTCCACACTTTTTCTTTTTTTTCTGGGGAAGCTGTGCTAGGATGGTTAAAGTAGCTGAGCAACTCTGTGCTTCTCTGACGCCTTCAGTGTTTGTTACGTTGAAACCCTTACGATAGTACATGTGAGACGCGCACGATAGATCCAATCGTTTTATTTTGCAAAGCATTCAATAACAGAGTGTATTTACCTGTGATTTGATTTTGCGTTGTAGTTAGAAGAAGCTTTGTATAATGTTGATAATTGTCGTTGGTCGATATTATTGGAGAATTTTTCAGGGTTGCTTGTTTACTATCGATCAAAGCATCTAGATAGATCCACTAGAAGCTGTGAAATTCTCGGACTGTAAAGAAAGTTGTATGACGTAAGACAGTGATGACGAACTTTATCCTGATTGGTTATAATTGTGTCACGCTGGAACAATCGAACGTTCTCTCAAGTATTAGAAAACTATATAATTGATGCACTGTCTTGAAAGTTGAGAATTGAAAAAGAAAGTGAAAAGCGATTTAGCGATTGTATGCAGTTGTTGATGTACGCTGAATAAAGTTGGAAAACTTTATACGACTCCTCCTGCCTTGTTGCTGAGTGAACAGGTTGCATGGATGAATGAATTCAAGTTACATTTATCAGGATTCAAGCATTGGGGCTGAATCAACTACTGATAAAAAAAAAACAACAACAACAACGAGTGTAACAGTGTTCATATAGTTTCATATGTTACTCAGTTATTTTAGCCCATAATTCAATTTGGGGAATAATTGCTTGTTATGATAGTATTTTGTTATTATTATTATTTTGTTGTTGTTAGTATTTTATTAGCAGCAGCAGCAGCAGCATTATTGTTATATGAATACAAAAACTTCATATAATCTCACTGAGAAATTACACTGTGGTGCCAAAAACAAAGTACTGAAAGGCATAAAAATACAAATATGATAAAGAATGTTTTATTGCACACAGGAACACAATTTTCATTACATCAGTATCACTTATCCACATGCAATTTGCAACAGAATCATAAACCAAAGGCAGATATTGCACAAATATATAATAAATAAATAACAGACAATTATTGCACTAAATACTACAAAAGAACACAGCCATTGCACTTTAACATCACTTGGGCAATGACATGTAATTATGTCCTAGACAGGTAAGTTTATGTATTTGTTGTTGTTGTCGTTGCATGGCTATTACCTGTACTTCCTGCAAACAATATTGCAGAGTCCACAATGGCAGTGGAAGTTGTTGTCCATAGTTAAGTTTCATTTCCTGCAAACAACACTATTGCAGAGGCCAACTTTATTTGCATTTATTTGATGTTCATTGTAACATTATGCATTCATGGTTATCCATGTCGTTTCAGACAACCATATGCCTGCCTTGGTTCCCATCACTGTTTGTGCTGTCATTCTGTTGGTTCTGATGGTGGTAGCGGTGTTGAGGATTAAATGTAGACCAAGCGACAACACAGACCCTGAAGGACAAGCTGAAGGTTTGCATTTTTGACTCATATGCATTGCAATGTGAGTATTTGTACTCTCACCCCCTAAAACAATTTCCAGATTTTTGCAAGTCTTTGCAAGATGAGTCCTAAATAGTCCAAAAATGATATCAAAAGACAAATATCCATCTGTCAGTTTGTCTGTGCAAAATCTTTAAAGTGGCTAAGTAATCAAAACCTATTTTAACTCTCACAACCAAACTTGGTAAGATGGTGTATACCCATGAGACCTCATAAATGATCAGTGAATGAATTACTTCAAGGTCAAGGTCACAGAGTCATCAAATTTTAGTCAAAAAAATGAAAAATTTTTCACAAAATTTCACTCTTTTTATAGAATATTAATATTGAACTTATTATTGTTTGGTGCATGATAGATATCAATGAAACACACATACTGTGCAAATTTGGTCAACCTCGCTTCAAGGTCAAGGTCACTGGAACTGTCCAAAGTCGGTTTGTATAGGTACTTTGAAGTGATCTTGACCCTAACTATGAGAGATATAAAGTCCAAACTTGTTGTATAGAGATGTTAGATTGATCTTTCATATATGTTCGTTTTTGCTTTGATCTTGAAGGTCAAGGTAATTTTAGGCCTTGCAAAAACATACAAAAAATACGTAATCGTTAAGTGGAATGGCTGTTTATTTAATCCATAGTATGCAACAACATTGGGCTATTTGATCAGAAATGCTTGAGAGATCACATGAGGGTCAAGATCATCCCAAGATCAAGGTCATCCCAGGGTCAACATATTTTTTGGCATAATACAACTTTTGCTGTACTTTATTTGATTGTACATGAATGTATATTTGGAGCCAGAGGTCAATGTCATCTCAAGATCAAGAGCATAGAAAGATCAAAGTCGGTATTACTTTGCATTTTAATGGGGGGAGGAGAGGAGAGGGGGAGGGGTAAGTGGAAGAGGGTGGGAGGGGGGGGGGGAGCCACTCATTTTCATGTGAAATATTGAGTTCCATAAGGAACATGTGAATCATATGGGCTTTGCCCTTCTGCTTATTTTTATTTTAATTGTGTTATTTATTTGTTTGTTTATTTATTTTTATTTATTACTACTGTTTAGGTAAAGTGCAATGAAATTCAAGTTATTATATTTATATATATATATATATATATATATATATATTTTAAAAACATTTCTTGTATAGCACTTTTCCAGCTTAAAGGCTTCTCAAGGAGCTTGCTGATACCTGATCTAACTCTAGGCTCCCATATCATCTGATGCCCCCCCCCTCATCCCACCCCTCTTCCCAGACAACTGGACACTATCTTGGGTGACCAGGGATGGAAGAGAATGAACCTATTGCTAGCTGGGTGTATTTAGGATGCTGACTCTCACCCGTCCATGACATGAGCGCCAGGATCTTTTCAAGTCTGTGAGATGGAATGGGAATGTGTGCATGGGCAGACTAGACCTTGGTGTATAACCTTGGTCTGAAGAAGTATGTGTAAAGAAAATAATGATACCCAAGATCCGGAGCCATAAGGAAATGTTATCATGTCCCAGACATACGTGCTCAGTTAATAGACCAGTCAAATGAAGTCATTCAGCTTCAAAACTAAAGAATAAAAAATAAACTAATAACATTAATTTAATTTATTTATATATGTATTTATTTAGTTTTATTTATTTACTTATTAATATTCATGTATTCTATTCATGGACGTATTCGTTTATTTATTTATTTATTTATTAATACATTTAACACTTTAAAAAATATATTATTAATTTATTTATTATTAGCAGTATTTAAAATATGATTTTTGTTTGTGTGTAGTCCTGAAAGAAAAAGGGACTGCATTAGTTATAATGCAGAGCTGCGGACTCAGCTTGATTAAACTATAGAGTTGCTTCCCTTCGACCATGACTATTGATTTTTTTAAAATTTAAAATTATAAAAAGGGATGCTTAGACCGTGGTTTTGCATTTGAAAAGAAAAAAAAGGAGTTTTAGTAAACCGTTCATGTGCGTTTTACCTTGAATGTTAACGTTACTCTTTTTTTAATAGATCTGCTTCTCATTTCTGGCAGCTTGATTTCTAGAGCTATACATGTAAATAAATTTGTTCTGTCGAAAGGTCTAGAAGGCAAATGGTTCAGCTTGAAGTTTAAATGACAAGTTGGTTTGTTTACAGTTGATATCTTTTAAAATGCTGCATCAATGTACTTCAAACTTTAAACCCTACAGATTACAATCTCATGCAATTTCTTTTAGCATTGCCCATTTTGGCTTAACTGTTCACAAATACCTTAAATTCATACCTTCAATTCAGAAGCAAATATTTCAAATGACTCAGTTCAAACTTCCGCTATCTTTACTTTATATGTTTTTGCATGTATGTGCAATGTTTTATTATGTGTTCAGAAATAAAAGGACAAATTTTAAAGTTCAAAAAGTTTAAAGTTCAGTGTTTCAGTACTGCACTGTTAAAAGCCACTATACTGTCAGAGTAAGTTAAGCGCAGGAACGCACTGTTTTGTTTATTGCATTGAACAACTCTGCATGTTATTTTACACGGTCTGTGGGTCTATGCGCGGCATTTGTGTTCAAGTTCGGTTCTGCGTGAATGGGATGACTATATAGTGAAAGGTGATCATTTCCTTTGGTGACAGGCTGTGTTGGAACATCGCATTGCATTATAAAATTATGGGGTAGAGAGGGGGAGAGAGAGTGTGTGTGTGTGCCTCTATTCCAGACTGGACTGTACGTGTGTGATTGATAAATCACTGCTGTGGGACTCTGCTTGAGGAGTGTAGTTGTCTGTAAATAAGCAGTGTTCCATTTAAAATGGATTCATGTACACAGAGAGATAAGAGGGGCAGAAAGAGAGAGAGAGTATCTTTGCTTCATTTTCTCTTTGTTTTTGTTTAATTGTTGTTAGAAGTACGTAGTAGTAGATTTAGATATTGGATGCCAATTCTCTTCTAAGTTTTGTGTTCCTTCCCATTTCTGTTGTTGGGAAGCCAATGTGTGCATACTTTTTTCCTGCAGGAACATATTTTTCAGGGGACTTCTTTTCTAGTTTTCAATACACAATCTTTGTGTCTCCAGAAAAAAAGACACATACAGACTACAGTGTGTGTGTGTGTGAGGGTGTGTGTATGTGTGTGTGTGTAAGAGAGAGTTGATTTTGTAGTGGAATGGGAGGCGACTGAGCACGCTTGGGAGAGAGATTGTCTACCTTCCATTTGTTGGTTAGTCTAGCCTTGGGTGGTTCCTGCTGTGCAGAATCCTTTGGTATAGCCATTGGGTTATGCAGGACAAGGCGACACGACATATGTTCTCCCCTCTTGACCATTCGTATTCTGCTTTTGATGGTGAGCAGGACTACATTGTTGGCAGGCATTTTATTGCAGGTGAGTGGCAGTGACCTGCAGACAGTGTCGTGGCACTAGTAGCTGGCAATCCGGTTTACTATCAACATGCTACCCCTCCTTGCAGGGCAACAATTTTTATGTCTCTCTTACGAGGGATAAATGAAAAATAACAGTTCGGGTTGGGCCGTGTTCTCAAGGTCATGGCCGAGAAGCGGGAGTCAAGTACTCCTTTCGACTACAAGTGGTGCACAACGACCGGGGACAGGAGCATGCTGAACCATGGTAACTGTTGAAGGCAGTTATTCACTATTAAGTCAGTGAATGGAGACTGACTGGGCGTAGTCAGTGGCGGTTCTAGACATACCTGTTTCTAACTGGGAAACTAGGGTTCGATTTGAGTTGTGGGATTTTTGGCAGAATGGGAGGCGACTGTTCACGCTTGGGAGAGGTTTTCTACCTTCCATTTGTTGGTTAAGTCTAGCCTTGGGTGGCTCCTGCTGTCGGCAGGCATTTTATGCAGGTTAGTGGCAGTGACCTGCAGACAGTGCCGTGGCACTATAGTAGCCGGCAATCCGGTTTACTATGAGCATGCTTCCCTGCCTTGCAGGGCAACCATTTTTATGTCTTTCTTACGAGGGATAAATGAAAATAACAGTTCGGGTTGGGTCGTGTTCTCAAGGTCGTGGCCGAGAGGCGAAAGTCAAGTGCTCCGCTCGTCTACAATAGTAATCAGAACCTACAATTGACTCGCACTTGGTGTGGGTACTCCGCTAGTACTTTCATATTTAAGGGTTAAGAGAAAGATGAGCATTAATTGTTACTATCCCGTGATCGCCAGATACAACAGCTATGCCGGACCTGGTCTGGTTTTTAACTATTGAATGGTCCTTGACAGGTTTTAAATTGTCCTTATCATATTTTAAAATAAGGCGTAAAGAATTGTTTTAAGTAAGAGAAAAAGTTGGTTCTTTTCACCATATGATCATATGCATCTTTAGAGTCATGAATTTTATTACAATATATGTAAGAAAAAGTATAACAATTTTAGACAGACTGGTATTTATATTCTTGTCCACAAACTACATTTGTATCTATTTTTGTGTAAAATAATTAATTTATTTATATTTATTTAATTATTGTTGTTTCATTACAGAAAACATTAGTCTCGTTGGAATGCAGACGGCAGCTCTTGTGGCTGACCAAGCTGAGCACCTGAAAGTGTTGCTTGCAATTGACTCCCATGTTGAGATTGCCATTCGGCACCTGTCAACCGAGCTGCAGAACAATGAGTGTAGCGTGACTGTTGGGAATCTGGAACTAATCGACCACATAGAAATGACAAGAGAGATGGACTTGATTTTGATTTACCTACATGTCACCTTGAGACAATCGCCAGCATGGAATCCTCTACTGGATATGATTGATTACATCTGTACAAACAGAGAACAGCTTGAAAGGAAAACTTTCTTTGTTGTTGCACAACAAGGGCTCTCTCCGACTGGACTGTTCGGAGACAGTTTGAATGCTTTTCCTGCTTCGGGTGAGTTCTTGAGCGTCTTAGACAAACAAACATATAAGGACAATGAGGAAGACTTACAACGATTGCTAAGGTGGGCTCGGGAAAGGAAGCCAGTGCGGGCAAGTGGCAATCAGAGAGAGCTAGGCGAAGGTGACAGATGGAGTAACCATGATAATGAAAGTATGATCACAAGTTTGTCTACATTAAGAACGTTGGAAGTTCAGAGTGCTCAACATGAACGCAGAGATGATAGTGGCACAAATGATCGACACATGAGGAGAGGAGTTCTAGCCGAGGGTTGTGGTGAACAAGAGGATGGTGGGCATGGCCCTGCACCTTCCAACATGCCTGCGAATATGCCATTGTCAACTGCCACTTTTGTTTCTTCTGACGGAAATACTTGCCACAGTGCGAGGCAACCATTATCTTCAAACCCTACTCATCGAAGTCCATGCGAGCATTCTTGTTATGATTGTAAGGTTGTCGAGAATTGTAACGGATCATCAGCTCAAAATCATAACATAAGAGCAAGATTGGAACCAGTTGAACATACGGAAAGTTCAAGTTCATCTTCATGTCATCAATGTCACGGCAGTTCAGTAACAAGCTATTCTGCTAACACTAATGATGTCAGATCTAGAGATGGAGCGACTCAGTCAGAAGAAGTAGCTAGAATCACAAGAATGGATCGTTTGAAGTAATGTGTTTTGTTCAGAGAAGATCTCATAATTTCAAGAAGCTTGGGATCTAGGATCTCTTTGAATATATTATTACCTCATCTTTAATTATAGCAGATCTTTGGTCTTTGAATATTGCCACATTAAAAAAAATAATAACAATGTCTGAAATGGAGCTTGAATGACCATTGATCAGTCTAACTCAACTAGAATCAGTTTACTGCAGCTGGTGTTGTTTCAGGTTAATATATTATGTATTCAAAATCAGTAAATAAGTAAGTAAACAGAAAATTACTTATTTTAAGCCACAGTAAATTATGTCTTTGTGGTTTTCAAGCAAACAGTTAAACCATAGATCAGCCAGGCATAATTATAATCATGATTTGCGACATACATATTTATTTTATTATTTACTTGTTTGATTTTAAAATTTCCCGTCAAAATGATAAAGACAATGTGGAAGGTTTGAATGTTTTGTTATATTTAAGAGATTTGCAAAGAAGTAGAGCTGTTCTCAGGATTGCAGATCAGGGCTTTCTCACTCATATTACTGAGAGTGCGCCAATTATTTTAAATGCTACTTACTTACATGTCCCATAAACGTACCCAGAAAAAACCCTCAGTTCCAATACGTATAGATTCTTTTCATTTGTTGTTATCCATGTAATTAAAACCTTATGGCCTTAAAGGGATTCATGTCTCTGTGTGAATCTCTCGAATTTTGTGATAAAGTTTTCATTGTTTTATTATATCATATTTAGATTTTTACCCCCTCCCCTCCTGTCCCGCCCTCGTTCGCCTCTTCCCGTGGGGTTGCCGGGGGTTTCTGTATACATTGCATCCCCAATTTCTGGAAATTTAGTGCTTTAAATTTCCACTGTCGCTCTCCTTTGTTCTTTCTCATTCGTATTCTGTTCTATCAATCTACTATCTTTTTTGCTATACCAGTCACTTAACCTTTTTCTTGAAAACTCTCCAAAAAATTCTCACATGTGTATGGGGTCTGTTGGGTCAGCTTGGGGATATTGAACGCTTTCTGCCAAATGGTCGCTAGGGCTTTGTATGAAATTATTATTTAGCCATGTGGGCATTTTATATGTACGTGTTTTGTTAATATTGTATAATGCTGTTTATGCTGTTTCTATTTTGTTTTGTATAAGTGGGTTCGATAAGTTACAGTACAGCCTCAGCGTCCTCTGCATGGGATGCCTTTATTGTAAAGTGACCGGATGGTGGAGCGCCTTCAGTGTTACCATTAGGGTTGTTTCAGCAGATCTTTTTTTTACGGATCAGGGGTGAGCCTTCTTTCAAGTTGTGGTCCTGTTATCGTCCGCTGGACCCTATAAACAATGACTAACTAACTAACTAACTGACTAAGGTTTTTAAGTGTAAATATATTCAAAATTGCAGTGGTTTTGAGTTGCATGTTGGTTTTGCGATGCTGACTCGGTGCTTTTATTAATTTGTTTTACAAGATGTTATTTTTATTTTAATTTAATATTTCTTCTTCTTCACAGGAGTAGGTTTTCTACTGTTGTTCTCCTCTTGAGCGCACAAAGCATGCTAGTATGGCATGGACTCTAAATATCAGTGTTCACAGATGTTGCTCACTTCAGTATGCCTTTTAAGTGACCATCAAATTTGGTTAAAAGGGAATACATATGTTTTGTTGCAGTCTTTTTTTTTTTTTTTTTTTTTTTTTAAATGTCCATTCCAGTACATTTTCCATTGTGTTACTTCCTTCAAACTGCAAACCAAGTTTTGTTAGGCATTGTCTTACACTTATAGATCGAATCACAATGAATTCTCCATTGAGGGTTCCCCGGTTGTTGTACCGAGGGCCTCGGTATAATAGAATTCCCACTTTCTGGAAATGTAGTGCTTTAAATTCCCTCTGTTGCTGTCTTTTTTCTTTGTTCTTTCTCATTCCTTCTCATTTCTATATATCTACTATACACTTCTTCGCTAGACCAGACACCTACCTTTTTTTCTTGAAAATTCTTCCAAAAGTCCTCATTTGCGTATGAGGTCTGGTGGGTCAGCGTGGGAATATTGGAGGCTTTTTGCCAAATGGTCACTATGGCTTCCTATGATATTATTATTTAGCAATGTAGGCATTTTATATGCATGTGTTTTGTTGATGTTTAATAATGATGTTTATATTCTATTTTGTTTTTGTAAACGGGGGTTCGATAGATTAGAGTTTAGCCTCAGCGTCCCCTGCGTGGGATGTCTTTATTGTAAAGTGACCGGCTGATGGAGTGCCTTCAGTTGTTACCACTAGGGTTGTTTCAGCAGATCTTTTATACGGATCAGGTGTGAGTCCTCTTTCAACCAAGTTGTGTTCCTAATTTTGTGGTCCTGATTCAGCTCTTTGCAGTTCGCTGGACCCTGTAAGCAATTAATAACTAACTAATTAGGATGTGGTAGGGTAGTCATAGTATCATGTATTTGTATGTGTGTAATGGATCCTATATTGTTTCTGATCATGTAAGAGATGGACACATTTCGTGTTAGTGTGGTCCAGCTATGACCGCTAAAGGTGAACTGGACCCTATAAACGAGAACTCAAATGGAGTGGATTGTTTGTATATATCATTCAAAAGGGGAAAGATTGCAAAAGTCTGCCCCGTGTGATTGTTTGATGACATAGACATAAGACATAAGACATAAGATTCTTTATTCGCTTCAAATGTGACACACAGAAGAATTTGCTTTGCGCTTCTGGGAATGGCATAAATCATTGAAAGTAACAATTAAAAACACAATTGGTCCCGACATCTGTGAATATCTCGGGACCTAAAAACAATTTCTTCATTCACTCACATCCACAAAGCATCAGCGAACCGCACACAAATTTTGTCAGGAAACAAAAAAAACAAAAAAAAAAAACACGACTACCAAAATAAGAAAAGAAAACAACAAAAAAGCATGCGCTCACACATACACACACACACACACCCACACACCCACACACACACACACACACACACACACACACACACACACACACACACACACACACACACACAGAGGGTGCATCCAGCTGCACAACCCCTCCCGCATGCCACGTTCATAACTAAATAATATAGGCCTATTGTATGGTGTAGTTATGACATATAATTATAAAGGAGAGACAGATCCGAGAAATAGAGTTAGTGATTTTAGCAGTCTAAGGGGAATCGGAATCACGCTAAAAAAACGACAAAATAAAGCTGTGAAAAGTGAAGTTACACACTGGATTACTTGGAATACTATTACTGGATGTACAAGTACCAGGAGGGATGAGAATGCTGAAATTCCACAAAAGCAGGTCATAAAAGCAGGTCATGAAGAAAGAATGTATATAATAATGCAAGAATGTATATAATAATGCAAGTTGTAATGATTTTGTTGTGGTTTGTTTTTTAGTAAAAGTGGGCGGAATGACAATCAGGTTGTAGAACATGACTTATGTTGTGATTATGGACAGAGAAATCAATTTAAAAACAACATCAACAACAACAAAAACCAAACAACAACAATAGATGAATAAAATAAAAATTGGCTTCTTAATGATTTTTTTTAAATTACTTATTTCCGTCCTTTTTTTTTCTTTTAACAAAACCTTTGTTTTGTTTTTGTTTGTTTGTTTTTTTTTTTTTTTTTTTTTTTCTTTCTTTTTTTCCCCCCGTTGGGGTGCCGGGGGTTTCAGTATAAATACATGTAGTATCCCCATTTTCTGGAAATTTAGTGCTTTAAATTCCCACTGTCGCTGTCTTTCTCCTTTGTTCTTTCTCATTCCTACTCTGTTCTATCAATCTACTATACTATCTTCTTCGCTAGACCGGTCACCTACCTTTTTTCTTGAAAACTCTTCTGGGACAAAACTCCTAATTTGTGTGTGAGGTCTGTTGGATCATCTTGGGAATATTGGACGCTTTCTGCCAAATGATCACTGGGGCTTCCTATGATGTTATTATTTGACAATGTAGGCATTTTATATGCATGTGTTTTGTTGATATTTTATAATGATGTTTGTATTTTATTTTGTTTTTGTAAACGGGGGTTCGATAAATTAGAGTATAGCCTCAGCTTCCCGTCCGTGGGATGTCTTTTTTGTAAAGTGAACGGCTAGTGGAGTGCCTCCAGTGTTACCACTAGGGTTATTTCGGCAGATCTTTTATGCGAATCAGGAAAGAGTCCTCTTTCAGCGAAGTTGTGGTCTTGATTTTGTGGTCCTGATTCGGCTCTTTGCAGTACGCTGGACCCTGTAAACAATGAATAACTATCTCTTTCTTTCTTTCTTTCTTTCTTTCTTTCTTTCTTTCTTTCTTTCTTTCTTTCTTTCTTTCTTTCTTCCTTTCTTTCTTTCTTTCTTTCTTTTTTTCAATGTTTGTCTTTGCATGAATGCGGATGTATGATTAAACTAAATATGTGAGTAATTGAAAGAAGGACTTATTGTAAGATTAGCAAATTAATGCTAAAATCATTTTCTTCTTGTAATAAAATATTGAATCTGAATCTGAATCTTTCATTTTTTTCATTATTTCCCCCCCCCCCCCCCCCCCCCCCCCCCCCCCCCCCCCCCCCTGTCTACCTACTTACCTACAGACCTATCTGCTTACCGTTCTATCAGTAATACTTTTTGTGCTTCTTCTTGTTCGTTTGTGTGTGTGTGTGTGTGTATGTGTGTGTGTGTGTGTGTGTGTAACGAGATACCAATAATGAAGTAGTGTATACGTTTTGGGTAGAACCACGATGTCACGTTCGGAGGGAACTCTAATCCTAGATTTATTTCTTCTCTGACTTTTTGCCCCCTTTTACCCATTAGCTTTTAGGGCTTTCCCGACACCAAAGCTTTAATGGGTAAGTCAAATTTTATTAATGAAATGCGGCCCTAGATATATTCCATTGATTGAGAGGATAGAAGCTGGAGCAAATATAGGAGGTCGTTGAAAATGGAATAAATTACATTTTTGTCACGCGCCCGTCGCATGAATGGTTCAGAATGACGAAGTTAGATTTTGGATGTTGGACTGTATTGCCACTCCATTAATCAACTCACACACTCCTCTATTAGTTATCATTCGAAGAAGAAGATGATGGCGATAAAATACAGAATAGAAGAAGAAAGGGATGAGAAAAAGAACGAAGAAAAGTAAAAAGGGAAAGAATTATACAAGTAAAAGATGTGGCGTATAAGAACAAAACAAGATGAGGAAGAACAAAACAAATATGTCAGTGATGATCATGATGGTGGGGGTGGTGATGACGCATGAAGAAGTGGAAGATAATGGTGATGAGGGTAAATGATGATGACGACGACTATGATCCCTGTTAGGCCTTCGTATATTATTATATTAATTAATTCTATAAGAGTGCCGCATTGCTGTCAATAGTGACGGGGGAAAGCCATAGCGGGTTTCTAACTGTGCTTTTAGACAGGGCGTGCAATTATGAAAAAGGTCTCTCTAGCTCTAACCTTTGTGGTGGAGATGTTGTTTGGGTGGTCTGTTTGAATTCGAATCTAATTTGTTGACCTTCCCTTTGTGCGTACAGTCTAGATAGCCCGCAAAGTGGAACATGAACACATCTTTTCTGCCGCCCTTTGCCGCCTAAAGTGGCTTTTCACGGCAACAGTCCCGGGTGGAACCAAATCCACGAGAGAGCCGAGCACTGGGCAAACACTGGAGGTGCTAACGGCACACACATTCTGAGTATCCAACGTCTTTCCAACCTGCAGCTTGTCGACGAACAAGCTTGGGCACCATCATTTGGAAGAGAGGGAGAGAGAGACAGAGATAGAGGGAGAGACAAAGAGAGAGAGACAGACAGAGAGACAGACAGAGAGGTCAATATCCACTCCCTGAAAAGGTAAAAAAAAACTTGTAGGATCCGACAAGAGTGCCTATCTCAATAGTGTACCAATAATTTTGAGTTCACGACTAGTATGTCTCCACCAACCTTGCCAGATACCTTCATCGTGGCAGCCTAATAGCCACAAGATGCGCCGCGCACAGACTTAGAGCGAACATAAAGAGGTTCAACAAGAATGTGTCAATCAATCAATCACTATTTCATTTCTTGTCTGTTCACACATTCAAAAAGATACTAGACATAAAAAAAAGAAGAAAAAGAAAATACCAATCAAAATGAATTTGTTGTAATCCAAGAATTATTTTGGTGCATGACAATTTTTTTTAATGTTTTATAGAGAGACAAGCATTAGATCAGAGAGGTTTGTGAATTCCGACCCACCCGCTCTAGAAGTGTTGGAGCTGAAAGGGACATACAAGTTAAACCTAACTTCTTGAATTCTCAATTCACATGTTTGAGGTACACGCAATGAAAAAGATAAACGTTGTACAGTTAGGAAATAGTGCGATATAAGCGTTGCCTTTCATTAATTTAACATAAAATTGTGTTGTCAATGGGACCTGAAGAGGGTGGTGGTGATGGTGGTGGTGATAATGATGCTAACAAACAAAATTGCAAGGAACAGCCCTCCCCCCCCTCCCCTCTTTCACCCTCCAGGAGGCTCTTGCTAAAAGGCTATGTTATCAAATTGTCTTCTTTTCTACCAGCTGAGCACATAACCCACTTAATTACCTCCGAATTACCCTCCCCTTACCCCCCCCCCCCCCACACACACACCTTCCAAATGCGCGTGCACCCCATCCCTCAAATTTTCCCTCGCACTCAAAAAAGAATTTCTACATTATTTGCATATTTGTTCAGACACCATGAGTAAACAGTATTGAGTGCAAATAAAACAGACTGCAGAGACTGAATGAGTAATATACTAGGTAATAAATGATATTGTCTTTTAACTGGTATGCTTCTAATTAAAATATTCAAGAATTTATGTATCAAAATTAAATAGTGACCTATTTATTTATTTTATTCAGTAATTTTATTCCTGTCTTGGCCACGTCACGCAGCACGACATCCTTGCAAAAACCATTCTGCAATGAACACCATTCCGCAATGAACAGTGGAAGGAGGCAGGCACAGAAGACGACAAAGAAAGAGCTGGACAGATTATGTTAAAATATGGATGGAACTGGAGGTGCCACCCCCTCTCCCTCTTCCTCTCCTGACAACTCTCTCAGCCAAATATTTTTTTTTTATGTCGTTTTATATTAATTAAACACACACGCACACTTTAAAAAGCTACTCAACGAGGACTCGATGTGACACAGCGCCTCCACTTTGGGAACGTTGTGTAGGGTAGAAGACATGCTAGGATGGCAAAAGAGAGCTCATTGGTATCAGAGCCACATATATAAATAACTAAGCTGACCATTCAGACAAGCGGTAAGGAAGAAATTTACTTTGTATGAAAAGTACAGTTAAAACGGGGTCTGGATTTGTGTATCCCAAATGAAGACCTGGGGTGTGTATAGTAAAGAAGGACTTGCGTGTATAACTAAACGAGGATCCATGTGCATGATAACTACAGTACCACTGTAACGAAGACCGGTCGGTCCTGATTTGGCTCGGAAGAGTCCGCTGGACCTAAAGCAATAATAATGTAATGTAATGTAACGAAGACCGGACTGTGTATCCTAAAAGAAGACTTCGCTGCTGAAATAAGGACCCTTGTTTGTAACTTTTAAATGAGGTCGCATGTGTATGAACAGATGTTTCTGGATCCCAAATTTAAAACAAACAAACAAACAAAACTGAATAAAAGACCAGTATGTACAAAAAAATAAAATAAAAGAATTCCCACATTCATAAGAACTTGTAGGGACATGTAATTTTGCTTTCATGACCTCATGAGCACATATCCCATAGTTTGAGAGGGATTTTGAAGAGTGTGGTATGGGGATACAGAGAATAATTACGTGTTTACTGTTCTCAAATACATTGGCAGAGAATAATTACGTGTACAGTTGCATCATTCAAACACCTGATGAGTCTGCATCCAACAAATCGATTTTTTTTCCTGTCTGTTACTAACAATCTCCCTGCCTTTAAATGTGTTTTGAGAGACGTGTTCTAAGTAATTTAACTGTAGATGCTTTCCGATATTGAAGGCTGGTATGTACATAGCACTACCGACCTGGCCTGTATCTAATTTTAATTCTTGAGAGAGAGAGAGAGAGAGAGAGAGAGAGAGAGAGAGACAGACAGAGAGAGAGAGACAGAGACAGACAGAGAGAGAGACAGAGAGAGACAGAGAATCATGAGAAGTTAAGCAAGGAGGAAAAATAATACAGTATGCAATTAGAACAAACAGCACATTGTACAGATAAAAACAAAATGTGATAACAGATGCTAACCGGAGGGGAAAGGGAGGGGAGAGAAGTTGGTGGGAGCAAGATGGAGCGGAGAGCAGTTGGATTAAACAATGAAAGAAATACTAAAAAAAGATAAAATTGCTGATTGAAATATACACAGTTTTGTGCTTTAAAAAAAATCGCAAATAAAGTACACCAAGTCAGGTCATTAGAAAAGAGACCTTGTATATATATAGCATTACTGTCCACAGCTGAATTCTTTTTAGCTTTGTTTTAATAATAAATCTGATTTAAATAGCGCAGTCTCCTGATCAACGATAAGGAACGTGTACTGCTCTTCACAGTAATCCTATCCTATCCTATCCTGTCCCATAACCCGAAGGTCGTAGGGGCACCACAGATGATCGCTTAACCAGCATACTCCATCTTTCTCTGTCCTCAGCAGCCCTCATGGCTTCGCTCAGTGTCAAACCAGTCCATTCTCGAATGTTGTCCTCCCACCTCTTTTTCGGTCTCCCCCTTCTTCTACCTCCTTGCACTGTGCCTTGCAGAATGGTCTTTGCAAGGCCTGATGATCTGGTGACGTGGCCATACCATCGGAGTTTCCGTTTCTTCACCACTGTGAGCAGGTCATCGTGTTGTCCAATGGCTTGTGTGATGGTCTGTCGGACTTCAACGTTGGTGATGTGTTGGGTATAGGAAATGCACAGAAGTCTTCTGTAGCACCTCATCTCCATGCTTTGTATTCTTCGTTGGAGATCTGCTGTGAGGGTCCATGCTTCGCAAGCATATAGGAAGATGGAGATGACCAGAGATCGCAGCAGTCTTACTTTGGAATGTAGACTGATGGTTCTGTCTTTCCAAATGGGCTTCAACCTTGTCAGGGCAGCAGTTGTTTGTGCGATCCTGGAGAGGACTTCCTGTCGAGACCCATTGTCTGACACAATGGCTCCTAAATATTTGAAGCTGTGCACTGTGTTGAGGGATTGGCCTTGTACTTTGATGTCCGTGTTGATGCCATTGGTGTTGTTGGTCATCATTTTGGTCTTCTCTGCACTTATTTCCATTCCATAAGCTCTGGAGGTGGTGTCAAGCTTCTGTACAAGCTGTTCAAGTTCTTGTTCCTCTCCAGCCAATCCATCAATATCATCCGCAAAACGAAGATTGGAGATTGCTCTGCCCCCTATGCTGACTGTGCCTTCGTGATCTGCAAGAGCATCTGACATGATGCGCTCTAGGAAGATGTTGAAGAGTGTTGGAGAGAGTAGGCATCCTTGACGCACACCGATTGTTGTTCTGAACCAGTTCCCGATGACGCTGTTATGGAGGACTGCACTGGTAGCCTTGTCATACAGGCTTTTGATGACTTCTATGATTTTAGGGCTGATGTTGTACACTTTCATGGTTGCCCATAGAGCTGCATGCCAGACTCGGTCAAATGCCTTCTTGAAGTCTATGAACACATGATATAGATGTTGTTGGTGCTGTAGGTATTTCTCACAGATTATTCTGAGGTTGAAAATCTGTTCAGTGGTACTTCGCCCTGCCATGAATCCTGCTTGTTCTTCAGCTATGATTTGTTCAGCTTGTGGTTTCAACCTGTTGAGTATTATTTTCAGGAGGACCTTGCTGGGATGGCTGATGAGGCTGATGGTGCGGTAATTTTCACACTCCTGAAGGTTACCTTTTTTAGGAAGAGTGATGACAAGCGACTGGGTCCATGGTGTAGGCCATTCCCCACTCTGCCAGATCTTGTTACAGATAGTGGTGAGAGCATCAGTCATCGCTTCTCCTCCTGCTTGTAGCAGTTCCGCTGGTATGTTGTCCACTCCCGCTGACTTCCCTTTCTTCAGCGATTGCACTGCTGCCTCAACTTCTTCCCGGAGAATTGGGAGGATTTCTTCTTCTTCTCTGCTCTCGGGACATGCTAGAACTGATGGGTCTCCATTTGGTGTATGGTTGTAAAGGTCAGAGCAGTACTCTGTCCATCTGTCCAAGACTTCTTGTTCTTCTGTAAGGCAAATGCCAGACTTGCTTTGGATAGTGGAGACTTTGGGCTGTTTAACACTTGTCAGCCGCTTCACAGTCTGGTAGGCCTTCTTGCTGTTGTTCTTGTTCAGATTGTTCTCTATTTCCTGGCATTGATCTTCTATCCAGTTCTCCTTTGCTGTGCGCATGCCTTTTCGGATGTCATTGTTGATTTTTCGGTAGACATCAGCTCCCTGTGAGGTGTTCTTTTTCTTTTTTAACTCTCTTCGTTTATCACACAGATCCAAAAGTTCAGGTGTGATCCACGGCTTCTTCTTTGGTCGGTGCTTGCCAAGGATCTCAGTGGCGGCATCTGTTACAGCTGAGTTGAAGGTATTGGTCATGGTGTTGACATCTACTTCGCCTGCCCCCAAAATAAGCAGTGGTGCAAATTTCCCTCCAATTGTGGCCTGAAATATTTTTGCCACCTCCGGGTCTTGCAGTTTGTCCAGGTCGAACTTCAGCCTAGTGCACTTTGCTGTATTTACTCTCTTCAAATGGAGCCGGAAAGACATCATCACGAGATCGTGGTCACTTCCAGTAAAACCGTTTTAAACATTTGATTAAAACGCTAAAATAACCATACATACTAACATAGCAATAACAGTAGCAATAAGAAAGCTGTGAGCAGGTCATCGTGTTGTCCAATGGCTTGTGTGATGGTCGGTCGGACTTCGTCGTTGGTGATGTGCTGGGTATAGGAAATATACCTATACCTCTCTCACACTCACTCTCTAGAAAATCTTGTACACAAGACTACATATTCTAGTTTATAAAGCTTGAAAACATGCAATGAAAAACAAAAACACACATTTAAAAACGTAATGAAATTCTTAAGTCAAGAAAGAACGAAACTTGGATACACTTTTTTTTTTAAATATGTGTGATGCATAGCAAAGGATTCCTCACATTTTCCATCGCCTTCAAAAAAAGAATTTCTTCTTTACTTGCATGTTTGTTCAGACACGATGAATAAACAATGTTGGAGTGCAAATAAAACAGAATTCGGAGACTGAATGAGTAATATACTAGCCAATAAATTGTATTGTCTTTTAACTGGAAGGCTTCTAATTAAACTATTGATGAATTTATGTATTAAATTAAATAGTGACCTATTTATTTATTTTATTCATCCATTATTTTCCTGACGTGGCCACGTCACGCAGCATGACACCCTTGCAAAAACCATTCTGCAATGAGGAGTGGAAGGAGGCGGGCACAGAGGACGAGAAGGAAAGAGCTGGACAGAGGAAGTTAAAACATGGACGGAGCTGGACGTGCCACGCCTCTTGACGACACTCTCCGCCAAAATATTTTTTATGTCCTTTTATATTAATTACACACACACACCCACCCCCACCCCCCGCCCCACCCACAACCACACACACTCTGCATCAGCATTCCTCATTTCTCCCAAAATGGACCGACCTGCTGCGTGCGGGACTGACGATGATGACGATTTTTCAAATTTGCTAACGTTTTATTCCAGACATCGTAGCTCAGCCTTATGAGACATAGACCTAATCTCTAGTGAGGCTGAGTTGCGCTGTTTGTTTTTAGTTCATAATAAATGATATTTTTTCGCGTTGCATTCTTCGTTGGGGGCCTATCTCAGCGAGCAGGTGTCTCCGTAACAGCGAGCATTCATCAGTATTTTGGTGAAAACATTAGCAAACACGCCGTCGTTTTAATGAATGCTATTAAGAGTATTGTAATGTGGAAAGACCGCGGTTGGCGGATAAGCTCCTACATTTGTTATCATTTACCGTCGCGTTTTGTTGAAGTTTGTTTTCCATCAAACACTACACGTTCCCTTTGAGCATCTCGTAGCACTGTTATGAAAAGGAGAGGGTGGGTGTATGTGTTGTCTTTTACTGCTGCCCTATGTTTTCGCTCTTTGCCCAAATCCTATGGTTCACCTTTGAAAATTGTTTGACCAGAAAGGCAAACAGAAGGTTTAGGGATGCTGATTCAATGGAAGAACCCGCCTGGATATGAAAAGAAAGTTTCTTTGTGAATTTGCGCAGCAGAAAAAAAGCTGACAAACCATCTATACTCCTATGACGACCTTCCCACCCACCCAATTTTTACACGATTGCAAAATAAATAACAAAGTGTGCCTCCCAGGTGGTCTTTTGAAATGGAAGAATCTAATATTAGAGCTGAAGAAATGAGACGAGGATTTCGGGGAGAGAATGCAAGAATCAACAACTTTCCCTTTCATTTTGTATTATTATTAGTTGTCTCCCTTACGCTGTAGTGTTCTTAGGTTAACGAAGTTTAATGCAATTTAAATGTTACGTTTGTTAAATGCAAATGTTTAAATTACCTGCTTAAACAATACCACAATATACCTTCCACAACAGAAATCAATGAGAACTTTTGGTCTTCATTTCTAATAGCATAGCAGTGGGTGAGTGACTGTAGAATACATCTTTTAAGGTTGTAGGTAATTGTTGTTGGGGGACAAAAGTCAATATTTTTCCAATCTATCTTTAATTTTATTTATTACTGGCAAGCAAAAATCAAAACAATAACTAAACAACAGGAAATGAATGAAATAAACTCCTTCATCACTACCAAACATCTTTTCTGAATACTTTATCAGGAAGGTTAAAAGGCTCAGGAATGATCTTGACTCTCAGCCTTTTGTCTCTCATCCTCTTGATAACTCATTTCATGGTGTTCCACTGACCTGTTTCTCTCCTGTCACTGAAACTGATGTCTCAAAAATCATCAAGCAATCTGCTCTTAAAACTTGTAATCTGGATCTCATACCCTCTTCTCTGCTTTTTGAATGCTTGGATGTTCTTCCGTATCTCACAAAGATCATAAATTACTCTCTGGTCTCTGGATATTTTTCCAATGTTCACAAGTCTGCTTTAGTGAAACCTTTACTGAAAAAGTCTTCTCTTGACCTCAAAAACTTTAGGTCTGTGTCTAACCTCTCCTTTCTTTTTAAAATCACTGAACAAGTTGTTCTTGCACAGCTCAACAAACATCTTTCTGTAAAAAACACTCTCTTCAATCCACTTCAGTCTGCTTCTAGATATGGCCACAGCACTGAGACTGCTCTTGTAACAATCATGAACGACCTTCTTCTGCTTCTTGATCAACTGTATATCCTCACCCTTCTCGATATTTCAGCAGCATTTGACACAATTGACCACAACATTCTTCTCGACCGTTTGCAACACACTTTTTGGCATTCGTGATTCTGCGCTTGACTGGTTCATTTCTTAGCTTTCTGGCAGAACATTGAGTGTTTACATCGACAACAACAGCTCTGACCCGGCTCCGATTTTTTATGGCGTGCCGCAGGGTTCGGTGTTGGGTCCTGTCTTGTTTGTCTTGAACACCATTCCTCTTTCTGATATTATTGAAGCCCATTGAGTTATTTCATCATTCTTTCGCGGATGACATTCATCTTCAGAATTTTGCTGAACCCCATGTTGTTGACTCTGTTATCGGTTCTACGCAAGAGTGCATATGCGATTTCAAGTTTCGGGATAACTTCCAATAAACTTAAACTAAATAATCATAAGACAGAAGCTATGATCATTTCCTTCCATGAATGTCAACAACTTATCTGTCTGATTCTCTTTTTGTTGGTAACACTGTTGTTCCTTTCTCTGACTCAGCCAAAAACTTAGGTGTAATACTTGACTCACATCTCACTATGCATCTTCACATTCTCCATCTCCTCCGCACTGTGAACTTTTAATTGCGTCGCATAAGCTCCATCCGTCATTTCCTTTCTGTCAGTGCTACTCAGACTCTTGTTTCTGCCTTCATCCTGTGTAGGTTTGACTATTGTAACGCCCTTTTCTATGGCTGCCCTCAGTCTCTGCTGCACAAACTGCAAAAGATACAAAATAATGCCGCTCGCCTTATTTTGCGTGTTCCAAAATCAGACCACGTCAATTCTCATTTGAAATCTTTGCATTGGCTTCCCGTGGAGGAACACGATACAGTATAGTACATTTAATATACATATAATACATTTTGGAACCAGCTGCCCTCCCACATCCGTCATTGTAAAACCTCCCCCATCTTCAAAAAGTCCCTGAAAACCCACCTGTTCAAGCCTGCCTATGACCTGTGATGTACTCGCCGTGTCTCGTTCTCGGCCCCAAGTGCTCTATCCTGTGTGACATATTATTATTTTAAAAATAAATTGTGGTGATTCTATCGTTGTGTGTGTGGGGGGAGGAGGGAAATGGGGAGGGAGGAGTGCTGTTATCACACAACGTGTCATAGTATGTGTTTAGTGATGGAGAGAGGGGATTGACATTATCTAATCATCTTACTTACAATTATGTATAATACTATTGTGCAACTTTGCGATTTGCATTATTAGTTCTTTAATTCAATTCCTCAGTGGAGCAGAATGTAATCATGTACAGCCAATCTTTTCATTGTCTATTTAACTTGCTAATTTATGCCATGATAATTTATGAATTATAGTTTTTGATATGCGTTTCATGTGTGTTTGTGTGGATTTATGTGTGCGTGCGTGTTTATTATTGTGCGCTAGTCAAAAGCTTTTTTAAAAATGACAACAATCTGTTGTTTTTTAAAGGCGATTTTGTGTCTTAACTCACTTTTTAGTTATGTCATCATCTGGTTGATTTGAGTTGCAGTTGTTTCTTTTAGGGTTTTTATTAACTGCTGCAGGTGTTTGTATTTTTCTCTTTTATTTATTGTTGCTTTGTTATTTGTAGTCTTTTAGAGCAAATTGATAAGCGCTTAGAGCTGAATTAATAGGTAAGCGCTATATAAGAAGTCCTGTAATAAATAAATAATAATAAAAAATTGCAAGCCTTTGCTTCAAAGCTGTTTTTCTCTATCTCCCCGAGGTAGTCCACTTTTATACACCATCAAGATCTCTCCGTTCATCTTCTGACAGGCGCCAGCTTTGTATTCCCAGTAAGAGAAGACAAAAACTTTGACGGTCATTCTGCTTTTCAGCCCCTACAGTTTGGAATCCTCTTCCGTTATCTCAGCGCTCTGTTGAATCATCTCTTTCTTTTCGCAGTGGACTAAAAACACACATTTTTAACAGTGTCTATTTTTAAATCTCGATCCTTTGTAAAATTCATAAAACACAGTCATAGTCGGTGTGTGTGTATAGGTGTGTGTATATGGGTGTGTGTGTATGTGGGGGTGTGGGTGTGTGTGTGTGTGTGTGTGTGTTTCTGATTTGTTTTTTCCTGTTTTGCTTTCGCTTTATTTATGTATTTATGTATTTCTTTATTTTAATTTTATTTATTTATGTATTCTTTCTTTTTGTAAAGCGTTATGAGCTCTAGTGAGGAAGGGCGCTGTATAAATGTTTATTATTATTATTATTATTATTATTATTATTATTATTATTATTATTATTGTTATTATTATTATTATTATTATTGGTATTATTATTATTATTATTATTATTATTATTATTATTATTATTGGTATTATTATTATTATTATTATTATTATTATTATTATTATTATTATTATTATTATTATTATTATTATTATTTTATTATTATTATTATTATTATTATTATTATTGTTATTATTATTATTATTATTATTAATATTATTATTATTATTATTATTATTATTATTATTATTATTATTATTATTATTATTATTATTATTATTATTATTATTATTATTATTATTATTATTAAACGTCGTCTTATTATCTCAATGAAGATGTTCATAGCTCAACCAACCACCCAACCTAAAATAAACGTGTACAACCCAACCACATCATTCACTGACTTTTACGGACAGTTTTCAGCCATTTTGTCTTCTACAAAGAAATGCAACTTTTTCAAGGTCATTTAAAACTTCCCATTATAAAAGTCTACGAATAGATGATCTTGCAATAATGTACCCCGTTTTCTGTTATCTGTCTCGTGACATGGCCTAAAAAAATATGTGCCTAATAATTAATTTTATATCCACGTTTTTTGATACATTTCATTTAATCATTGGAATTCAAATAACAGGTGATATGTTTATACAGCATGTGCATTACATCTGAAGATTCATTTAAAATTGTATTGTAAAATTCCGTGTGCTCGTTCTTAAGTAAAATAGACTATTAACTTTGACAAAGGTGGTTTATACGAATACGGAGTCATTTGTTGTCTTCATCATGACTTGCGATGTAAATATGAAGGGGGGAGGAGAGGGGGAGGGGGGGGAACAAGCATAAAATACCAAGAACTTAAAATGCACCAACTTTCTGACAAACACTGACCCACCATGCACAGACCGTGGTTACGGTAACCTAAGGTCTAAATGACGCATCACATCGGCGGCCTACTACGCAGTAGACATTACGGGACTAGCCATCGAAGGTATAGACATGTCAAACCTCCCCTCACCCCCCCCTCCCTCAACCACCTCAACTCCCCCAGTTGCTTGCCGACAGGGTAGTATGCTATATGATCTATAGGCACACGGGCACCTGCTGAATACAATCATAACGCTGTGTGATGTGCCTGTGATCACGTACATCACCACCATCATTTTGTGCGTGTGTGTGTGCGCGCGCGCGCGTGGGTGTGTGGGTGTGTGTGTGTGTGTGTGTGTGTGTGTGTGTGAGTGTGTATTCGTAAACTTATCTGGGAATACATTGCTTTAGTTGGAAACACACTGCGTATCTATCTGGGACTAGGCCTACTGAGGCTTTCGTTGGTCCTATTTTAGTAACGAATATCGATTTAATACTTTGTTGTGCAATGGTTTACTGTAATCTTATTCCTGAGACTGCATTTTCAATCCTATCCTATCCTATCGCGTAACTCGGAAGTCGTAGGGGGACCACAGAATCTGATGATCGTTTAACCTGCGTACTCCATCTTTCTCTGTCCTCAGCAACCCCGATGGCTTCGCTCAGTGACAAACAAGTCCATTCCCGAATGTTGTTCTCCCACCTCTTTTTCGGTCTCCCTCTTCTTCTACCTCATTGCCCTGTGCCCTGCAGGATGGTCTTTGCAAGGCTTGATGATCTGGTGATGTGGCCATACCATCGGAGTTTCCGTTTCTTCACCACTGTGAGCAGGTCATCGTGTTGTCCAATGGCTTGTGTGATGGTCTGTCGGACATCGTCGTTGGTAATGTGCTGGGTATAGAAAATGCCCAGAAGTCTTCTGTAGCACCTCATATACATGCTTTGTATTCTTCGTTGTAGATCTGCTGTAAGGGTCCATGTTTTGCAAGCGTATATGAAGATGGAGATGACAAGGGAGCCAGGCAGTCTTACTTTGGAATGTAGACTGATGGTCCTGTCTTTCCAAATGGGCTTCAACCTTGCCAGGGCAGCAGTTGTTTGTGCGATCCTGGAGAGGACTTCCTGTCGGGACCCATTGTTTGATACAATGGCTTTTAAATATTTGAAACTATGCAATATGTTGAGGGATTGGCCTTGGACTTTGATGTCCGTGTTGTTGCCTTTGGTGTTGTTGGTCATCATTTTGGTCTTTTTTGCATTTATTTCCATTTCATAGGCTATGGAGGTAGTGTCAAGCGCTGTTCAAGTTCTTGTTTCTCTCCAGCCAATCCACCAATGTCACCAGCAAAACGAGGTTGGAGATTGCTTTACCCCCTATGCTGACTGTGCCTTCGTGATCTGCAAGGGTATCTGACATGATGCGCTCTAGGAAGATGTTGAAGAGTGTTGGAGAGAGTAGGCATCCTTGACGCACATTGATTGTTGTTCTGAACCAGTTTCCGATGGTGCTGTTATGGAGGACTGCACTTGTCATACAGGCTTTTGATGACTTCAATAATGTTTGAGCTAATGTTGTACAATGTCATGGTTCCCCTCAGAGCTGCATGCCAAAATCGGTCAAACGCCTTCTTGAAGTCTACAAACACATAATATAGACGTTGTTGGTGCTGTAGGTATTCCTAGCAGATTATTGTGAGGTTGAAAATCTGTTCAGTGGTACTTCGCCCTGCCCTCAATCCTGCTTGTTCGTCAGCTGTGATTTGTTCAACTTGGGGTTTCAACCTGTTGAGTATTATTTTCAGGAGGAACTTTATGGGATGGCTGATGAGGCTGATAGTGCGGTAATTTTCACACTCATGAAGGTTACCTTTTTTGGGAAGAGTGATAACAAGCGACTGGGTCCATTGTGTAAGCCATTCCCCACTCTGCCAGATCGTTTTACATATAATGGTGAGGGCGTCAATCATCGCTTCTCCTCCTGCTAGAAGCAGTTCAGCGGGTATGTTGTCCACTCCCGCTGACTTCCCTTTCTTCAGCGATTGCACTGCTGCCTCAACTTCTTCTCGGAGAATTGGGAGGATTTCTTCTTCTTCTCTGTTCTCGGGACATGCTAGAACTGATGGGTCTCCGTTTGGTTTGTGGTTGTAAAGATCAGAGCAGTACTCTGTCCATCTATCCAAGACTTCTTGTTCTTCTGTAAGGCATATGCCAGACTTGCTTGGATCGTGGAGACCTTGGGCTGTATAACACTTGTCAGCCGCTTCACAGTCTGGTAGGTCTTCTTGCTGTTGTTCTTGTTCAAACTGTTCTCTATTTCCTGGCATTTTATTTTTTTTATTTCATTTTTAAAAAAAATTACGGATTACCTGTGTGATTGGGGTGCATAAGGTATGTCTGGATGAGAACAATAAATAATCTCGACATTTTTATTTTATTTTATTCTAGTGTTAGTTTTTAAGAATTGTTTATTTTGCATGTTTATATCTGTTCAAATGCGACACAAACGAGTGTACATAATTATTTTGATGATAGTACAGATTTGTTGAATTGAATTGAATTGAATCGTTTCTCCTTTTGACTCTCTCTCTAAGGTCAGAAGCACTGAGTCATTTCCAAATTTCCGAAACTAATTTCCTTATGTATCTTAAATTAACCCGATTTTGATGATGATGATGATGATGATGATGATGATGATGATGATGATGATGACGATGATGATGATGATAATGCTGCTGCTACTGCTGCTGCTACTGTTGATGATCGTGATGCTGCTGCTGATGATGATGTGTGTTTCTCTGTGTATGTGTGTGTCCCTATGTGTGTGTGTGTTTATGTGTGTCTGTGTGTGTGTGTGGTGTGTGCGGTTGTATACGGGTAATTCTACATGCTGTGACAGTCTATTGGTGAGTCTGTTTCGATGGTAGATTTTTAATTCATTTGTTAAAATCCATTAATTTTTGTTGCTGTAGTTGCATGGAGATGAGGTGCTACAGAAGACTTCTGGGCATTTCCTATACCCAACACATCACCAACGACGAAGTCCGACATACCATCACACAAGCCATTGGACAACACGATGACCTGCTCACAGTGATGAAGAAACGGAAATTCCGATGGTGTGGCCACGTCACCAGATCATCAGGCCTTGCAAAGACTATTCTGCAAGGAACAGTGCAAGGAGGTAGAAGAAGAGGGAGACCGAAAAAGAGGTGGGAGGACAACATTCGGGAATGGACTGTTTGACACTGAGCGAAGCCATCAGGGCTGCTGAGGACAGAGAAAGATGGAGTATGCTGGTTAAACGATCATCTGTGGTGCCCCTACGACCTCCGGGTTACGGGACAGAATAGGAATAAAATAGGAATAGTAGTTGCTTTGCGCGTGTGTAAATAAAACCCAACGCAATGCAACACGCGTATTTTTATTTTAAAGAGTTGTAATGAGTGTGGGTGTGTGGAACATATTAGAATGGCTGGCCATCCTTTATTTTAAGAATAGGAAGGAGATGTCGAATTTTGATGTGAAAATCCATTGTGACACTGACTAATCAGTTCCTTTCAAAACTAATGACACGTTCTCCAATGTCCAAAAAACACCACCCAAAACATCAGCGTTATTTAACATAAATACTGAGTCTATCCCAGTCACTCGACGTGTATGAACATCCATCAGTCATTCTGAAAGAGAGAGAGAGAGAGAGAGAGAGAGAGAGAGAGAGAGAGAGAGAGAGAGAGATTTAAAGCTTCTTTGCAAGCTCTTGACCTATGACCCCCACCCAAGGAGCTCGGGGGGCGAATGACTTCCGGGTCAACGTCGAAGGTCGCACATGTGGTGCATCTGCACTTCAGGTGAATCCAGGGAACGGAGAACTCTGTTATTCCTATGTTTTGTTGCAGGAACTACTTCGAACAGTTTTATGAGAAATGCATCGTGTTTACGTGTCGATGTCCTAGAGAAGACGGCATTTTCGATCTTGGAAGAAAACAATGATGGTGTTTCTTCTTCAGAGGGATACAAGCTAGAAGGATTTGAATCGGGCTTTATTCAGTCAAAATGTGTTGCCGTGTAATTATTATTTTAATTACAATTTTGGCCACCATCGCACCCCCGCACCCCAAAAAATAAAAAAGAGATGTAAAATTCCTAAACTTCTGAAGCGAGTGTGCCCTGACCACTACGAATTTAGAGTGGAGAGCTGTGTAATACATTGATAACTATTTTTTCATGAATGGATGGGAATGAATGAATGAACATTGAGGTTTAACGTCTACCCCCACCATTGGCGATATGGCAGACGGAAATAACCATCCCAGGGAAAGAGGGGTAGGGACCTGAATCAACACTGAACCACCAGAGCAATCATACTGCTAAAATGGACAGTGAAAGTGGACACTTTTTTATATCGCCCACCACGGGATTCGAACCTGGGTCATCGGTGTGCCAGGCGAACGCTCTACCACTTGAGCTACGGCGGTGGGATTAATGGATGGGACTTTATCTTTATAACTATATTCAGATTAAAATAAACATAAATTTAATCACACACGCACGCACGTTAAAATACATATATGTATATGTACGCGTGCATCCAGAGAGAAAAGTGCGAGAGAGAGAGAGAGAGAGAGAGAGAGAGAGAGAGAGAGAGAGAGAGAGAGAGGGCAACATCTGTCCAGGTTTAAAAGTTTCAGTGCACGTGCAGAATCAGTTATAATTGCAAATACGATTGCTTGCAAAACCCGTACGTACAGCGTTCACACGGATCACAGACTATAGGCCTATAAGGGTCTTCGTGTTTCACGTGTAAGTGATCTTTTTTTTTTTTAACAGGTGATTTGTAACGCCTGGCTAAGGAGTTTAGTGAAACCCACGTATACAGTATCTTTTTAATCCATTGTGTGTTATCGCCTTCCACCCTTTTGACTTGTCTTTTCTTTTAACAGGAAACGCTTTCTACATTTCCTTTCCAGCTCTGTTGTCTTTGGCCCGGCTGTTCTTCTTTCTATGTCAGAGTGCTCTGGTCTGCAAAGTCTGTGTGTGTGCGTGTGTGTGTGTGTGTGTTTGTGTGTGTGTAACTCTTCTTGCTCTTATGATGGTGATGAATGGTTGACGGCTGGTATGTAAATAATACATATTTCAGGTAAACATGCCGTAGAACTTGTGGTATGATATACATTACATGTGAACCTAGCGAATTGCTGTATTCATTTTAGCGACGGTTTTTATTTCTAACCCATATATCGTTCAAAATTTTAAATAGTGTCAGAGATCCAGAAAACTAAATGTTGAAATGTCTAAAGAAACTGTCTTGTGGTCTCTTTGAATTGATTGCATATTATTATTTTGTAATGCCCGAATCATATAACAGCATGACAAAACCATTCCAAAAATAATTGAACTAAATTTAATTTAAAAATACTTGGTTGTGTAGCGTTCATGCATTTTTCTCCCCCTTTCATTATTCTTGGAGTGAGTTTTGTTTTATTAGATTAGAATGCGTTGTTTACTTTGTATGTTATTGTACTTTTGTCTTTTCAATTACTTTAATTAATACATAACCTGCTGCATTGTTTTTTTAGGTTGTTTTTTTTTTTGGTAATTGTGTTCAATGTGTTCTATATTAAACTTGTGTTATTCTGATCTATTTATTTTTATATTAGGAATCGCTTACCTTTATTTATGAGTTTTCAATTAAAAAAAAACAACGAACGATTCTTCAGATGAAATACTTTTAAAGCACCATGTAGACTGTTCTGTTAAGTTATTAATTAAAGATTTGATTTATGAATATGATTTTCTTTTAGCATTAGCTTACTTAATAGTGTGTTAATATTCCCCACCTCTTTTTTTTTTTCTCAAGTTTTTATGTGAATCAGGCTCAAGACTGCAAAAGTACGTCGCAGTGCGCTGGACTCTAATATGATAATGGATAATCTCAGATTAACAACAACAACAACAACAACAGTCTTGAAGGACATTGACTTCGATGACATCAACCAGGACCTCTGGGACATTGGTCTCGAATCGCCTGCAAAGAGAAACTAGTGCCAATGCCAAAGAATATAAAGACACGATGTAACAATTAAAGCCAGGTAAAATTGAAATAGCTAATATGTTCTCAAGACTTAGCATTTAATTCTGGAGTTATAAAGGAGACATCCGAAGTTTGTGCAAAGGAGAAAACAGGGTTTGTACATGTGTTGATTGTTTTCTGCCAGAATCGAGAAGTTCTACATGCTCGTGTGTGCAGAAGTCCATGGAAGGTTGCAGGACATCAAAGGATAAGGTAAACATTTTCAAACTTCTTTTCTGTCTTCCTCATCGTTGTATTTTTGTTATTTATTGTTTCTCTTTTTGCTTGTGTGTGAGTGAGTGAGTGAGTGAGTGTTGAGGGGGGAATTGTGTGTGTATGTGTGTGTGCGTTTGTGTGTTTGCCTGCCATCTCTCAAACAGTTGCTAAACATTAATTTTCTGGTGAGAGTTTCTGATCTTCTTCTTCTTCTTCTTCTTCTTCTTCTTCTTCTTCTTCTTCTTCTTCTTCTTCTTCTTCTTCTTCTTCTTCTTAGCAGTCCGCTGGACCCTATAAACAATGCTATCTATCTATCTATCTATCTATCTATCTATCTATCTATCTATCTATCTATCTATCTATCTATCTATCTATCTATCTATCTATCTATCTATCTATCTATCTCGGTCCTGATTTGGCTCGGAAGAGTCCGCTGGACCTAAAGCAACAATAAATCAATCAATCTATCTATCAATCTATCTATCTATCTATCTATCTATCTATCTATCTATCTATCTATCTATCTATCTATCTATCTATCTATCTATCTATCTATCTATCTCTCTCTCTCTCTCTCTCTCTCTCTCTCTCTCTCTCTCTCTCTCTCTCTCTCTCTACCTACCTACCTACCTACCTACCTACCTACCTACCTACCTACCTATCTATCTATCTATCTATCTATCTATCTATCTATCTATCTATCTATCTACCCCCGTTGGGGTGCCGGGGGTTTCAGTATAAATAGTATCCCCACTTTCTGGAAATTTAGTGCTTTAAATTCCCACTGTCGCTGTCTTTCTCATTTGCTCTTTCTCATTCCTGCTCTGTTCTATCAATCTGCTATACTATCTTCTTCTTCGCTAGACCAGTCATCTACCTTTTTTCTTGAAAACTCTTCCGGGGCGAGACTCCTTATTTGTGTATGAGGTCTGCTGGATCAGCTTGGGAATATTGGCCGCTTTCTGCCAGGTAGTCACTAGGGCTTCCTATGATGTTATTATTTAGCAATGTAGGTATTTTATATATATGTGTTTTGTTAATAATTTGTAATGTTTGTATTCTATTTTGTTTTTGTAAACGGGGGTTCGATAAATTAGAGTACAGCCTCAGCGTCCCCTTCACTAGGGCTTCCTATGATATTATTTAGCAATGTAGGCATTTCTGTATTTTGTTGATATTTTATAATAATTTTTATATTCTATTTTGGTTTTGTAAACGGGGGTTCGATAAATCCTCAGCGTCCCCTGCGTGGGATGCCTTTATTGTAAAGTGATCGTCTGGTGGAGTGCCTTCATTGTTGCCACTAGGGTTGTTTCAGCAGATCTTTTATACGAAAGCAGGAGTGAATCTTCTTTCAACCAAGTCGTGGTCCTGATGTTGTGGTCCTGATTCTGCTCTTTGCAGTCCGCTGGACCATGTAATCAATGAATAACTAACTTTCTTTCTTTCTTTTTCTTTATTTCTTTCTGTGTGAGCATCTCTCTCTCTCTCTCTCTCTCTCTCTCTCTCTCTCTCTCTCTCTCTCTCTCTCTCTCTCTCTCTCTCTCTCTCTCTCTCTCTCTCTCTCTCTGATATTTTCTAGGAATGGGTTTTGTTAATATTTTATAATGATATTTATAATCTCATTTTTTTTGTAAACGGGGGATTAGATAAAGTAGAGTAAAACCTCAGCGTCCCCTGCATGGGATGCCATTATTGTAAAGTGACCGACTGGTGGAGTGCCTTGAGTGTTACCTTTATAGTTGTTTTAGCAGATCTTTTATACGGATCAGAGGTGAGCCCTCTTTCAATAAGTTGTGGTTCTGAATCGGCTCTTTAATAGTGTAGTCCGCTGGATCCTATAAACATTGACAAACTAACTAACTAACTACAACTAACTACCTAACTAACTAACTGTATATATCGTACACCGATACACACACACATATAACACACACACTTCTATTTTCCTGTTCTGTCTTCTTTCTCTTCTCCCCTCACCTCTCCCCCACCTTACAGCGAAGTTTATTTATAGCTTCTATTCTGTTGGCCCATTTGGATTTCGAAAATTTGTCGATGTGGCCAAAATCCAAAATAGTCGCTGAACATTTTTGGTGACAGTTTCTCATCTCGCTGAAAAGGGAAGCTAGCTCACAATGAATGAGTAAGAAGGCTATCTATTTTCAACTGTGTTTCATCTGTATCAAGTGTCTTCTTCTTTGATATTCTTTTTATTAAAAACTAGGTCACTCGGTTAATTTTCTTCTCTGTAGTGTGTGATTTCTTAGTTTGGGTGACATTTTGACAACTGAAGAATGCACACTTCCATCTGAGGATGAGTAAGTGTTGGAGGTATATTTTCCCCATCACCGGATTGATCACATGATGATTTCACATCCTGCTGACGTTCATTGACTAGAGGGTGATCTTGATTTTTATGAGCAGTAACTCAGCGACGCTACCACGAGACTAACAACTAAAACGCATCTCGCGCACTGCAGTGATTGCCAATAAAACCCTAGAAATGCATAGACATATAGTTGACGATTGTTGGCTGCGCATGGGCTAATCTCTGTTAATCCCTTGGTCATCTTTTTGTCAAACACCCGGGCGACAAAGCTAACGCAGTTCGTGTCAAACAATCTATTTCCAAGGTCTGCCCTCCGACGCCCAAAAATACATTGCAGCTACATAACTAGCTATTTCGGTCATAGCGCTTACACCCAAAACTTAGCTTTGCCAAAAGTTCCAGCGCACTAAGAGCAGAAAGATGCGTGATGTTAACGAGGTTCTCGTGATAGGATGGCAGAAAAGATTATCATCTCCTCTCTCTCTCTCTCTCTCTCTCTCTCTCTCTCTCTCTCTCTCTCTCTCTCTCTCTCTCTCTCTCTCTCTCTCTCTCTCTCTCTTGTGTGGTCCTGATTCGGCTCTTGGCAGTCCGCTGGACCCTATAAGCACTGAGTATCTATCTATCTCTCTCTCTCACTCTCTCTCTCCACCTCCTCTCTCTCTTTCCCTCCTTCTCCTCCTCCCCCTTAATAATAATTTTAAAAGTATAATAAAAAATACAAGTAGAAAAAAAGATCAAGATGTTATATCATTTGTTTGTGCATATGTATGTTTGTTGATCATTGAAGAGTCCGCTGGACCTAAAGCAATAACCTTGTATTGTATTGTATTGTTGATCATTTTGCAAGTGTTGTATGCAAAAAGATATTCAAACTAGATAAGTGTTCGAATGAATAGTTGAATTGGAACGGACAATAATAAAGAAGAAAATTAAAAACGAAGTGACATAGGGAAGGAAAGGGTGAGGAAGAACGAAGGGAAAAACAAGAAAGGGAAGTGAACAAGAGACAATGATACGAGGAAACATTTCCATTTGATGGTTTTAATGTCACAGTTGGTTGCATATTTATTACCGTCGGCAGTGTGTTAATTGGTTTCATCCAGTGAAATTGTTTGAACTTTTCAATTCACTGAAATAATGTTATAGATATTTCTAATTAAAATATTGCACAGTGTCAAATAATTTGAGTAGGGAGAGAGACAGAGAGGCGTATGGACATGCAGAAAGAAAGACAGTAGGATAAATAGATAAAGAGAATAATTATAGAGCAAAACGCCCATCAGCGATGTTTTCGCAACTCTGTGATAGAAGCGGAGCTTTTTATGTAGTCCTACATCTAACTAGGCTACGGGTGTGGTGGGGGAAAAAAAGTACATCTCACTTGGGGGAAGAGGGAGGGAGGGAGAGGTAGAGAGAGAGAGAGAGAGAGAGAGAGAGAGAGAGAGAGAGAGAGAGAGAGAGAGAGAGAGAGGGAGAGAAGAAACCTTCAATGACATTTATTTCCCCGTGAAGCCACGATGCTATCCCCCCCCCCCCTCCCCCGCTCTCCCTCCCCCCTCTCTCTCTCTCTCTCTCTCTCTCTCTCTCTCTCTCTCTCTCTCTCTCAAGCATGGTTATGAATGACCTACTCCAAGCGCCCATCACACCCTTTAAGGCCTGTGCGTTTGATTTGCAGACGGGCGGAGCAGCAAAGTTGTATGTTAATTAGTGGTGACTTAGGGCCTATTTTGGGTAGATAATACAAGTAACGCGCTCGCTCACACTTGCATCATCTATCTGGGACTCCGGGCTCAGCGCGTTCATAGCGGTTGTCGTAAGCTTCAAGTCTACTTCCTGGATAGCCTGCTGCTTGTGCTGTACAAGACTGCATCATCATCATCATCATCATCATCATCATCATCATCATCATCATCATCATCATCATCAGCAGCAGCAGCAGCAGCAGCAGCAGCAACATCAGCAACAATTACACCATCCACAGCAACAACAACGTCGTCGTCATCCTCATCATCAACAACATTAACAACGTTGTCATCGTCGTCCTCCTCCTCTTCATCATCATCATCATCATCATCATCATCAACAACAACGTTGTCATCGTCGTCGTCGTCTTCATCATCATCATCATCATCAGCAGCAGCAGCAGCAGCAATAACAACAGCAGCAAATTCACCGTTGTCACGATCATTATCATTATTTGAGCTGAAAATAGTTATTTGTGGCTTATGGTAGGATTCAGAGTAAATATTCGGTCTTCAGTTCTCTGTCTGTCTACCCTGATCTGGACCTAAAGCAATAACCATGTAACCCTGATCTTTATCTGGGTTGGGTGGGCGGGTGGATGAGGTGAGAACCCCCGTTGGGGTGCCGGGGGTTTCAGTATAAATAGTATCCTCACTTTCTGGAAATTTAGTAGTCCCCTATACGCTTTATATGTCCGGGGACATTAATTTAATTAAGAAGAAGAAGATGGAAATTTAGTGCTTTAAATTCCCACTGTCGCTGTCTTTCTCATTTGATCGTTCTCATTCCTGCTCTGTTCTATCAATCTGCTATACTATCGTCTTCTTCGCAAGACCAGTCTCCTACCTTTTTTCTTGAAAAATCTTCCGGGACAAGACTCCTTGTTTGTGTATGAGGTCTGTTGGATCAGCTTGGGAATATTGGACGCTTTCTGCCAGGTGGTCACTAGGGCTTCCTATGAAGTTATTATTTAGCAATGTAGGCATTTAATATGTATGTGTTTTGTTGATAATTTATAATGATGTTTGTATTCTATTTTGTTTTTGCAAACGGGGGTTCGATAAGTTGGGGTGAAGCCTCAGCCGTCCCCTGCGTTGGATGTCTTTATTGTTAAGTGACTGGCTGGTGGAGGGCATTCAGTTTTCCCACTAGGGTTGTTTCAGCAGATCTTTTATGAGGATTGGGTGTTGTCCGGTCCTGATTTGGCTCGGAAGAGTCCGCTGGACCTAAAGCAACAATTATGTAATGTAATGTAATGATGAGGTGAGATACCCACAGCCGTAGCTCAGTGGTAGAGCGTTCGCCTGACACACGGATGACCCATGTTCGATTCCCGTGGTGAGCAAGATAAAGTGGCCATTTCTCGCTGTCCATCTTAGCACTAGGATTGCTCTTGTGGTTAATAGGTAATTTGTGTAACTACAGCCTCTACCCTGGTTTGGGTATCCCCCTGCCGCTTCGCCATTGGTGGGGGTAGACTTTAAAATTCAATCATCATTCATATTTAGAGCTGGATATAGATCTTGAATAAGCAAACATTTCCCAGGAAAAAGGCATGCAAAATACAGCCAGGAGTCTTGCGTTATTCTCTTTAAATAGAGAAATAAGAACTTCTTTAACATATATATATATATATATATATATATATATATATATATATATATATATATATATATATATATATATATATATATATATATATATATATATATATATATATATATATATATATATATATATATATATATATATCTTACTTTGTTGAACTTTTATTTTTTAACGGATGAAAGCTTTCTGAATAATTATTCAATGTAGCTCTCTCTCTCTCTCTCTCTCTCTCTCTCTCTCTCTCTCTCTCTCTCTCTCTCTCTCTCTCTCTCATATGACGTGAGTGATGGAAACACGTTGAGTGACTGGAGAGAGACTCGTTGTATGTTAAAGAGCGCTGTTTTGACACTGGACAACGCTAGTTTAATATATAACTTATTACTCAAGGTCGCAATGTAAGTATGCCACCACATACGGACAAAACTGCCTGCGGCCATCTCAATAAAATTAATATCTGCCTCCTCATCTGTGAAATACTTTTGTTCTTTTTGTGTACATTTTCTACGGGGGAGGGAGAGGGGTATGGTGAAAAGAGGATATGGGAGGGTGGGACGGAGTGATGGGGGGGGGGGGGAGGGGACGGAAGGCGCTTCGTTCTTCAATCCGGTTTGATGATCAAAAGACTGCCATGTCTAGACAGTGGGCATATTATTGTTGATGAAACAGGATATAGATATCTGTTGAAAGAATCTCTTGGTCTTTTTCGTGAAACAGAATACAAACATAAATGAAATGTAAACATACGGCCGATACCTGAAGTTATTAAAAAATGTTCTTCTGCAAGGGAGATAAAGCTTACAAAAGTACTTGTATTCAGCACAAACATGTGGGTCTCCCTTTATTATAACAAATACATGTTGATGGTTTATGTATACTTACTGCCCACGCCTTACAAAAAAAAAAATAGAATGGCTATTTTAGACGGTGGGATGGACGCAAGCCTACATATTAAAAATTATTATTATTATTATTATTATTATTATTATTATTATTATTATTATTATTATTATTATTATTATTATTATTATTATTATGTGGATTAATAAACTCACATAGCGTATCATACTATCTGATGTAAAGTTTGGAAGAAAGAAAAAAAAAGCTCACTCACTTTCAATACTCCGTCTCACATTAAAAGCTGTGCGTTATTCACTTAGTGGCTATTATTATAATTGTGATCATTGGTGAAAGCGCGACAACGACATGGAGTATTAACTGTACCTATCCTATCCTATCCCGTAACTGGAAGGGCGTTGGGGCAACACAGATGATCGTTTAACCAGCATAATCCATCTTTCTCTGTCCCCAGCGACCCTCATGGCTTCGATCAGTGTCAAACCAGTCCATTCTCGAAAGTTGTCCTCCCACCTCTTTTTCTGTCTCCCTCTCCTTCTACTTCTGCCTCAGTGCACCGTGCCTTGCAGGATGGTATTTGCAAGGCCTGATGATCAGGTGATGTGGCCATGCCATCGGAGTTTCCGTTTCTTCACCACTGTGAGCATGTCATCGTATTGTCCAATGGCTTGTGTGATGGTATGTCGGATCTCGTTGCTGGGTATAGAAAATGCCCAGAATTTCTTTGTAGCACCTCACCTCCATGCTTTGTATTCTTCGTTGTAGATCTGCTGTGAGGGTCCATGTTTCGCGATCTTAGCAATAACAAACAAGTGCTGCACTCACACGGGTACAAAGTTTCCTTATTTATGACGTTGTTGCACCCAGTAATCTACTTCGTAAACTACTATGTTAAAAAAAAAAAATGACGTCGTGATTCGATATAAGTACATAAGTTTTGTTTCTGGTTGAAGGCATCTGTACACTCTACCAAGGATTTTGTCACTCACGACTAAACCAGCAAATTCAGCAAGAGTAAAGTCCCTTTTCACCCTCAGGAAAACATGGCGATATCGAAGAACCGCAATCAAGGTGCTGGACGCCCGCTACAAACAAGAAAGCGAGAAACTTTCGTTCTTTCAATTTCCGAGAAATGACAGATAAAAATGCACACTTATTATTTCTGTGTATTCTGCATGCAAAAGAACACGACAACAGCATGTCAAATTGCCTTGTCATTTGGTTTGTATTGATGGTTTGTAGGCCGTAATCTTACCCGCACATACAGCACAGACTAGACTCTTTATAACTCTATGAGGAGTACACAGTCCATTACATTCTGAAATCTTATACACACAACTTTAGTCACTTTATCAAACAAACATGGATTTCAAAGAAGAAACAATCATCCCGAATGGGAGTTCGCGTCGTGACCTCATATATAAACTACAGCGCTGATCAGGCTATAGTTACGAGATTCATAGGCTAGATCTAGATGCATTGCGCGTTCTTCAGGTTTTGTAATTGTCAGGAACAATTCTGCATGTCCTAATACAATCAAAATGATCTTTAATTATATATCCGTATATACACAATTATAAATTTTCATCCGTTTCACCATCTCTCTCTCTCTCTCTCTCTCTCTCTCTCTCTCTCTCTCTCTCTCTCTCTCTCTCTCTCTCTCTCTACTTGTGCAAAAGATCATCCCGGCTTTCAACCCCTCCCTTCCAATAAAAAAAACCCCAAAACGCACATACAGATACACAGAGCACAACAACACCCACCCCTAAAACCAACACCCAACAAAGCATAACAAAACCAACACAAAGCGTCCCGACCCAGGACAGACGAGACAAAAGTGTATTCATTTCAATATGAGTTGAAAATATATATCCCAATAATAACACTCTTAATATGAATCAAGATAACATTAAGACTTGATGGAATAATAAATCTTCCATCTACTCATTATGATTGTTCTTGCAATGCATGAATAAGGCAGTTTCATACAAGTAAAATAAACAGATTACAAGCCAAACAAATACTTAACATTATTTTTAAACCTGTTAGTAACCTATTGTCATATTAATACACAATATAAGCTTTAAAAATACGTTTTGATGATGTTTAATTGCTGCCCGAAAGACGTGATATTGATGAAGCTGTGTATATTACCTAAGCGGTTTTCATGACAACGTCAAGGGACGCAACCGAGTAGCTTTACCTCATTTTTTTATATAGCCTAGTACAATCGTCTGAGTGACAAGTCTTATAATGTAAAATGCTTGACGCTACGTATATAACCTACGAAGTTTAATTAAAGCAAAAGTAAAAACAAAGCAAACCAAAACCACACACGAAAAGAACAATTAAAAAGAAGGCGTCACCAGGACAACGTCACCATGACGTCGTCACTCGATTCCCAGATGTTTGATTTTATGTTGAAGGCATCTTTAAAGTGTAACTGTAAGTCATACAAAGTTTGAGCAAAATGTCTGCAGTAGTTAGAGAGAAAATACATTAGAAAAAAACCAAAACAATTACATGATGACGTTACCATGATGACGTCACCCAATATGCATACATTTCTGTCTTCTGGTAGGTATCTTTATGTTCTAACTTCATTTCAAGTTTCAAAGAAATCCGTCCATTAGTTTCAGAGAAAAGTACGGACGGACGGACAGAGCCAAAAATAATAGTCTCCCCACCTCGTTCGGGAACTAATAAAGAAATAAAGTTCACGATGGGTCGTCGCTCGGCCATTCGCACTAATCGTCCCACTCACGCGATTGTCGGCCTTGTCGGGCCAATCAACTCTGATCTGGCGAACAAGAAAGTACATTCTTTGACCTCGCAGCCACATAGGACCAGAATCAGACCCAGCCACCAGAATGATTATGACATTGCTTTTTATTCCGTCTGCACGAAAGCGATCGCGCGCTTCCATAGTCTTGAAATTACAGCAGCTGTAGCACACTCACCACAATAGTACCTATTAGGATGAGTATGAATTCTAAATTATAGTGTCCGAGCTAGCTGAGACATAATTATGTCAACATTGAGTGGATAAGAAATGTTGCCGTCTACACAGAAGTGATGGCGGGTTGGCAAGGTGTTGAAATTAAAACCGCAGCAGCACTAACTATACAGCTCCTACAGTACCAGACAAGTCATTACGATGAATTCTAAGACGTCTACACGAAATCGTATTGCATGTTATTTGAACCGAACAGAGCAGTAGCACCAACTACATGATTACTACGGCCATCTACACGTAAGTGATAAGGGGCGTGTTGCATAGGATTGACAAGAAGGCAACAGTATAGCACTAATAAGTCCTATCCTATCCTATCCTATCCTATCCCGTAACTCGAAAGTCGTTGGGGGACCCCAGGTGATCGTTTAACCAGCGTACTCACTCTTTTTCTGTCCTCAGCAATCCTCACGGCTTCGCTCAGTGTCAAGCCAGTCCATTTTCGAATGTTGTCCTCCCACCTCTTTTTCTGGCTCATTCTTCTTCTGCCTCATTGCGCCGTGCTTTGCTGGATGGTCTTGGCAAGGCCTGATGCTCTGGTGACGTGGTTATACCATCGGAGTTTCCGTTTTTTCACCACTGTGAGCAGGTCATCGTGTTGTGTGATGGTCTGTCGGACTGCGTCGTTGATGATGTGCTGGGGATAGGAAATGCCCAGAAGTCTTTTGTAGCACCTAATCTTTATGATTTGTATTCTTCATTGTAGGTCTGCTGTGAGGGTCCATGTTTCGCAAGCGTATAGGAAGATGGAGATGACAAGGGAGCGCAGAAGCCTTATCTTGGAGTGTAGACTGATGGTCCTGTGTTTCCAAATGGGTTTCAACCTTGTCAGGGCAGCAGTTATTTGTGGTATACTGGAGAGGACTTCCTGTCGGGACCCATTGTCTGTTGAAGCTATGCACTGTGTTGATGGATTGGCCTTGGACTTTGATGTTCGTGTTGATGCCATTGGTGTTGTTGGTCATCAATTTGGTCTTCTCTGCACCTATTTCCATTCTAAAGGCTGTGGAGGTGGTGTCAAGTTCTTGTTCCTCTCAAGCCAATCCATCTATTTCATCCGCAACACGGAGGTTGGAGATTGCTCTACCCCAAATGCTGACTGTGTCTTCGTGATCTGAAAGGGCATCTTACATGATGCGCTTTAGAAAGATGCTGAAGAGTGTTGGAGAGAGTAGGCATTTGGTATAAAATTATGTTATATACAGACTGTGATTATAGTTATTAACAGTAGTGGTGGTGTGTATATATATGTGTGCATGAGTGTATGCCTTTGTAGGAGGTAACTTTTAAATTCTGGTGTGTGTTTGTGTGTGGGTGTGTGTGTGTGTGTGGGTGTGTGTGTGTGGGGGGGGGGTGTGTGGGGTGTGTGTGTGTGGATGTGTGTGTTCATTGCTATGGGTTAGAATGTACATGTAGGATGCATGACTTATAATTTGATAAGCTACATTTATGTTGTGTACAACTGCTTCTCTGTTGCTTGGGGTGTGTTTGTATTAATCCTCGATGTCTTTTGTGTCTTATTGCTTTTAGGCCGTTGTATTGATGAAGTGTACGCCGCACACACATTTCGTTGTGTTTTCATGGGGACAATAAAGATTCTGATTCTGATTCTGATTCCTAGGCACATGCGGATGGTTGTTCTGAACCAGCACCCGATGGCGCTGTTGTAGAGGACTGCACTGGTGGCCTCGTCATACAGGTTTTGATGACTTCAGTAATGTTAGGGCTGATGTTGTACACTCTCACGGTTGCCCACAGAGCTGCGTGCCAGACTCGGTCAAACGGTTTCTTGAGAGTGAAGCATTAACAAGTAATAACAATAACAAGGCAGTACATAATTCCTTGGATGGCAATACAGATTTGTTTAATTGAATTAAACTGAATTGAATTGATTTCCTATAATAACCCACACCAACTCAGCTCTCAAGCCCAAGAAACGTGTGAAAGGCCTTACATTATGTTTACTGTTGTTGTTGTTGTTGTTGTTTTAATGCTGATGTTACGGTGTAATGTTTAACCCCCGAGGAAGCCTTTTTATCTAATAAAGGAGAACATTCGGAAACATTTACTCGACCTGTTTGGTTTTTTTTGTCTTCTGCTATGTACATGTATACTGTTGTTACTGTTTTTTGGCTGGGTTTGGGAGAGTGGTTTGAGGAGGGGGTCACCAGTAGTTGACAGAGTTGATGGGTACAATATAACGTTGAACTGTAAAAAAAAAAAATTGGTATATGGTATATTGTGTGCACGTACGTACAATAATATGAATACAAGCGAACAAAAGACAACCTTTTCTAAAAAACTGAAAATTATTAAATGACCCGCAAACAGATTGTTTATAAGGCAAATATGTTCAAACGTTTACACTAGGAAGTATGCCCATACAAGAGATTAGTAATCCACATCATTGTGCTCTCCGATGATCGTGTAAGCAGCTTTGAAAACAACGACACTGGGTTCCTTGATAAAGCGTGTCTATCAAAGGGCTCGCTGATACAGTCACTAGGCATCATTTGATACCACAGGCATAGAGCACTCGAATTTTAGACCTTTAAACTTTTATAGACAGTTTGAATTTTTTTAAAGGAATGAGTGTTTTTAAAGGAATGAGAGTTTAATATACCCTAAAGGTTTGAACAGACATTAAATGAAAAGATTACATTGCATTAATTCGATTCACAGAAAGCTTTGGAGCCTGTTGATCACGCTCCACTGCATGTTTCTGTTTACACGCCTGTACCTATATTCTAGAGGAGATAAGTCATATAATTTCCTGCTATAGCAGACGACATGGCGAACGCTAGGACACAAAGTGTAGCTTCAAAGCGCATAGCCATCTTGTAACGTGAATTTAGACATTTCATTATTTTATTTTTCCAAATATCGATCTAGACCTCAGACTCACTGTGAACGCGGGTGGGGTGGGGGTGGGGGTGGGTGGAGGTGGGGGGTAGAGGATGGGAAAAGGTCGACTTAGATCATCTGTATAAAACTCTTTTTCGACGTGCAGGACATGCGATGAAGAGAAAAAATAAATCAATGTTTATATTTGTAGCGTGAAAAGGAGCTTAGATCATAATGCATACAGTGTCGGCGTAGCATCGTAATTAGAATTTAATAAACTCTTCCCCTACCTCTTTAAATGTTTTGCTATTAACGTTTTAAAAAAGGGGGGCAAAGAAATCAGCGTGTATCATCTGTGAGAAAGCCTAGGGTAATGTATAGTAATCATAATTTGATAAACTTCCTTCCACCTTGTTGCAAGTTGTTTGGGGGATCAGATTTCAGAATAAAGAATTATTAACCATAATGGCTCATATTAACCATTCTTTCCCAACGTCGCCGGCCTCTTGTTCGCTCGCCCATGTCGGGTGAAAACGTCTTTGATGTTTTAACCCGTTTTACTGTTTTCTCTCATAACCTTTGCAGTGGGGCGGAGGGGGCAAGGGGCGATTCAGACTGAGGGCTGGGTTGAGGTGGGGGTTAAGGCGACGGTTTATATGGTTGAAATCTCGCAGGGATGGTGATGCATTCTTTGCACATGTACTGAACTTTGATATAAATTATGGACAAAAGTAAAACTGGACTGGGGAAGACCATTTCGTAAAATTTTTTTTTCTAAGTTGTTTAAGTCATCCGTGCTGACGCCCTGCTACGCACACACGCCCCATTCTCACTTTTCAATTTTCCTTTCTCTGGACCCTGTAAGCAATGAATAACTAACTAAATCATCATCATCATCATCATCATCATCATCATCATCATCATCATCATCATCATCATCATCATCATCATCATCATCATCATCATCATCATCATCTTCAATAATGGTACAGGATGCAGTCAATATAAAAATTTCAAAAATAAAAATTCGATTTTCTTCCGTCTTCTAATAGCGATCTCCATGCCTTTACACCACCTGTTTGAGTAATGTATGTGTATTTGGTGTGTGTGGGGGTAAATGAGACAGGTGAGCGTGTATGTTGGTATAGATCGCCCTGCTTTGAGCCTTGGGGAAAGGCGCGTACATAGCATCCTGTATTATTATTATTATTATTATTATTATTATTATTATTATTATTATTATTATCATCATCATCATCATCATCATCATGTGAGTCTTTTGAATCTTCTTCTACTTCTTCTAGTACTTTTAAACTCTGTCTTCTTGCACTTTTCTTCAAATTCTGCCCGCTACAAAAAATTGGGTTCAGAACATTTATTCTAAAGAAAGAGATTGCTCTTATATAGCGCACTTACAAGCTCAGAGAGCTTCTCAAAGCGCTGGTCACTACTATCCAGCAATCACAAAATAGTTTGCTGAAGTCAGGATTCGAACCCACGTCGCCCGAGACGCACGTACACAAGTCGAGCGCTCTGACGACTGAGCTATCCCTGCCATGAAAATAATATCTCAAGAGACAGACCCAATGTTCGGTATTATCTATTCGCCGTATATTTTAAACATGTCTCAATAAAATAAATAAATAAACTTAATAAAATAATAAGATAGTCTAAGTTCAGTTTGTGATGTATCAATCCGTCTCATTTAAAGTTGTTATATTCGAGATCTAGAATATAACAAATTGAAGTTACACGTGTGATTAGATGTATGTAATACATACGTTGAATTTGGATTTGTTACATTCGCTATAGGCTATTTATAATACATGCGTTGTCTAATTTGAATAATAAGTACCTATAATAGGATACTGCGGATTATTTTGTACTGACATTATCACCATTTATAGGTCAACTGTTTCACTGAATTACAGCTCAATGGAAGTCTTTGTGATTACCGACTTATTTCTTCCCAGCACTAGATTATATTACTTTTGTGGGAAAGCACATTTTACACTTTCTAAGCACTAAGGAAATTTCCATCACTACTATACTAAATTATAGTTCTACCAAAGATGTTGTATTAATAGGATTATTGTTCTACGATCGTTCGCGAAATTGCTGAATTGTTGTCTCTGACTCGCTCTAGTAAGATTGTTATCAAAGGACGTCAAAGTGGGAAATGCATCCAGCGTTCAACACAGGGAGGAAGAACCCAATTTTCTGATGACTCAACCGCGACCCTTCTCAATTCTGCATGTTTATCATTTTGTGGCGATGTTTTGACTCTACCTCATCCTAAAAGCTGGCCATTATCCTTCCCGTAACTCGAAAGTCGTTGGGGCACAACAAGTGATCGTTTAACCAGCGTACTCCCTCTTTCTCTGTCTTCAGCAACCCTCATGGCTTCGCTCAGTGTCAAGCCAGTCCATTCTCGAATGTTGTCCTCCCATCTCTTTTCCTGTCTCCCTCTTCTTATGCCTCGTTGCACCGTGCCTTGCAGGATGGTCATTGCAAGGCCTGATGCTCTGGTGGCGTGGCCATACCATCGGTGTTTCCGTTTCTTCACCACTGTGAGCATGTCGTCGTGTTGCCCAATGGCTTGTGTGATGGTCTGTCGGACTTCGTCGTTGATGATGTGCTGGGTATAGGAAATGCCCTGAAGTCTACTGTAGCACCTCATCCCCATGCTTTGTATTTTTCGTAGTAGGTCTGCTGTGGGGAGAGGGGGGGGGCATGTTTGACAAGCGTATAGGAAAATGGAGATGACAAGGGAGCACAGCAGGCTTACCTTGGAGTGTAGACTGATGGTCCTGTGTTTCCAAATGGGCTTAACCCTATAAGGGCAGCAGTTGTTTGTGCGATCCTGGAGAGGACTTCCTGTCGGGATCCATTGTCTGATAAAATGGCTCCTAAATATTTGAAGCTATGCACTGTATTGAGGGATTGGCCTTGGACTTTGATGTCCGTGTTTGTGTTGTTGGTCATCATTTTGGTCTTCTCTGCACCTATTTCCATTCCAAAGGCTCTGGATGTGGTGTTAAGCCTCTGTACCAGCTGTTCAAGTTCTTGTTCCTCACCAATTATTCCATCAATGTTATCCCCAAAACGGAGGTTGAAGATTGCTCTACCCCCAATGCTGTCTGTGCCTTCGTGATCTACAAGGGCATCTGACACGATGCCCTCTAGGAAGATGTTGAAGAGTGTTGGAGAAAGTAGGCATCCTTGACGCACGCCGATTGTTGTTCTGAACCAGTTCCCAATTTTTCTACGAAGTTTGGTCTAAATCCGTTCAGCGGTTTTTGAGACATGCCAAATACACCGACGGACAGACTAAATGATCGACCCACATTTAGTGCGGTCTGATTCCCGACTCTTTCAAACTATTCCCAGATATTATCTTGAAATGTAACAAAGCAACTACTACAAGATGTTATACCGAGGCTCGATTAATGTAATTGAGACAGTGTCTTATTCTGTTTATTATATTTAAACAATTTAAAAACCATAACTTACTTTTCAAAACAAATGATAAAGCTTCAACTATCATATAATAAATAATTAGTGTAAATGCTATTTGCTTCACGATCAGCTCGTCCGGACTATCTTATGTTCGAATGTGTATGCGCAGTTAGAAGTAATAATGTACGTTGGGTTTTTCCACAGAAGTACGGCGCGCCAAGGCTAACGTCAAACCATAATAATGGTTGAAAGGAAACTTTTGGGATTTATTCATATTAATGAGGGCTTTTACTTTTGGGCTTGGAGAATAGATACGAGTCATATGTATGATTGTGTGTGTGTGTGTGTGTGTGTGTGTGTGTAGGTGTGTGTGTGTGTGTGCGTAATATAAGTTATATGTAAGATAGAGTGTGTGCCTGTGGCTGTGTGTGTGTGTTCGCGCGCGCGCGCGTTTGTGTGTGTATGTATGTATGTGTCCGAGGAGGAAAAGAAAAGTGAAGATGACGGTAACGACGACTACGGCGATTAACGATACCAACGATGAAGTTGTTGAGGATGAGTACGAGGACAGCAACTTCGGCGGTGAAGACGACAAAGATAAATATAAAGTAGACCGTTCGGACTGAAACAGCAAACTTGGGCAACTTCAGTTTTTGGTGAAATGATTGAGGACATTGGTGTATATTACTGGTAGCGGGGAATGTGAGTGATATTTAGGCCTTACTTTCTTCTTTGTTTGCGTGCTTTGATGTCATTTAATCATTAATGCTTCAAGCGTCATTGCGTTGCAAGTCTTTGCAATGGACCTCCCACGGCAGCGAATCGCGGCATCGGATGCGAGCACCGAGCTACATAGTCGCTTGCGAGATCTTTTATATTAATATTTTATAGAGCTGCTGGAGATATCCTTCAGGGTCCGTATTCTGACTATTCACAAAAGGCAATACCCGCTGGCAATTTACCATTAGGACGGGTAACATCTTTACCTTCTGCTGGTTTGGATTTGTCTGGTATTTAAAGAAGTTGAAATTGCCCTGCCACTCGGTCAAACTGCCGATAATTTTATCGACGCTACCCCCCTCTGGGAACTCGTACCCAGGCCGAGGTAAAATGACGAATCCAATTGTTTTCGCAATGATTTTGCATCGGAGACGATCAAGGAGCAGCTTCCTTCGGGACAGATGAAATCATCTAGATATAGTTGATGATGTAGAACATATTTCGAAGAATCGCTATCGTGCGAATTGTGGATGAAGTAGGTGAGGAGTTGCAACACGCGAACACCGGCATCGTCACTTCTTCCTACTCTGCAACTGTGTTTAGCACTAGGTTTCCAGTTCTATTTATGCTTGTTGCAGTAAAATTGCTGTAAAATTCTTTATTTTTGTTGATAGATTAATCACCGAGGCGAAGTACGAAAGTAAAATGTGTTTGGTTTCCTCTTTCATTTCTAAGTAAACTAAAAATTTCGATGGGAAAAGTTGCTTTTTCATTTGTGTGATCTGTCGTCTGCCATGGAAGCTTTTGGATCGCTGTCATCGAAGAGCGCCTGCTTTATAGAGGGGGATTTCCAGGAATGTCAAATTTAGCTCCAGGCAGGGCCCAAACGTCAGGTATTCCTTTTTAAATAACGAGCGAAGGTTACCGGCTGTTTTCTCCAACCCTAAGGTAAGAGAAAATGACCGCTAGGTCTATTCCTTGAGATACACAACCTATGGAAGGGATTGCAAGTGGGTCTTTCTGAATACGGGCCAACTATTTAGGTACAGAGGTAAATCATTTGAGTAATCGTAATAATTTTATTTTGATCTGCCAGAGTCATAAACTATTTAGGCAGTTAAAGCTTTTAAAATGTACATAAAACAATAAGATACTCTAACAAACAAAAAAAATTGGGGGGTTGGGGTGTGGGGGGGTGGGGTCGCCGAAAACGTAGAGATCTCCTGTTAGAAGATCTTATTCGTCTTAAAACTTTAAAGCAACATTATAATTTCACCTGTCCATGTTTAGAACTGGAAAAAGATCATAATCCCCGAAATAGTATTTGTTGTTGTGTGGCCTTTTTATTTTTTTTATTTTTTTTTAATAATTTAAATTGTAACGTATTAAGGTAGAAAAATTGAATCAAACGTGTCCCTGTTAGCTTTTTAGTAGCGATTAAGCTTAGTTAAATTCCTAAATGTTACGCGTCTCTCAAAATGGTTGGTGTCAAACTGTGTTGCAAATGGCGATTAAAACATTCCTATACCTATACATGATTAACGCTGCACAAGAGGTATTTTGCGACACATGGCATCATTTCTTTTTCTTTGTATTTGCATGTTTGCACAGCTAGTTGCGCACATGTATTCATTTTCTCTATGCACGGCTAGCTTCTCAATCTTCATGACTTATACAATTCGCATTTCCTGTTTGCGAGCAGTCACAATTCAAATAAGACAACGGAAAAAGACAGATTGTTTAAAGCGCGTTTGACGCAATTTAAAAAACAAATCAAACTTTACACTAGATAATATGTTCGTTGAAGAGTTTATCAATCCATATTTTACCGGAGAGAACTATCCAATAAGCGCATAAAACATCTTTGTAGCTTCTCTCTGCCTACGCCGAACTTTGATGGAAATGAGCCCGAAAACACCCGAGTGCAGTGACATCACTGAGGAGGTGTACATGCGTGGTTTGGATTGTTCTACTATGAATGTGTCAATGGGGGAGCCAATGCAGTCATGATAATATAATACTCTTAGACTAGCACGATTGTGTCTAACTGCCAGTGCCTTTACACTCTAGAGAGCTACCAAACGGACGAAAAACATGTGGGTGTGGGGTGGGTGTAAGCTGTTTTGGAACTTTCGAATATGGAATCAATGTTTTGCAGAACTATGATTATCCTAGAAGTTAAAAGGAACCGAAAGAGAATTACAACAAGAACATTCGGACAGATAATTTGAATCTGGTGAATCATAGAGGACACACACACACACTCTCTCTCTCTCTCTCTATATATATATATATCTCTCTCTCTCTCTCTGTCTCTCACTCTCTCTCTCTCACTCTCTCTTTCTCTCTCCCTCTCTTTCTCCCTTCCTCTCTATCTCTCTCCCTCTCTCTGACACACTGTTTCTTTCAAATGTAAAATATGTAGGTATCTGCTAAATTAATAATAAAACTGATGTATAATAACATACATGAGAAAACAGTCATTCGTGTAATTATTTTTCTTTGTTTCTTTGTTTCTTTGTTTCTTTCTTCCTTCCTTCCTTCTTCTTCTTCTTCTTCTTCTTCTTCTTCTTCTTCTTCTTCTTCTTCTTCTTCTTCTTCTTCTTCTTCTTCTTCTTCTTCTTCTTCTTCTAATAATAATAATAATAATAATAATAATAATAATAATAATAATAATAATAATAATAATAATTATTATTATTATTATTATTATTATTATTATTATTATTATTATTATTATTATTATTATTATTATTATTATTATTATTATAAGAGTGAGGGATGGGGAGGGTGTGGGTGTCTAAAATTGTTTAAAGATAATGACGAAGGTGATGATATATGTGTGTGTTATTTCCAAGTTAATGTTAAAGGTATCTTAATTATGTTAACTTAGCCTATTAAGGACAGATAGGAAGATTAGACTTCTTAATTAGTCTAAAATATTTATCCGTAATAAAGTTTATAAAAAAAAGGATTCAAAACGCTTCTCTCTCTCTCTCTCTCTCTCTCTCTCTCTCTCTCTCTCTCTCTCTCTCTCTCTCGCAACACGTCTTTCTAATGTACAGAGTGAAACAAATGAACACAAACACACACACAAACACACACACACACACAAACACACACACGCGCGTGGCGCGCGCGCGCGCCGGCACACACACAAGGAAGAGAGCGAAAGAGAATTCAAGGGGCATAAATCATGGCGGCTCACTTCACTGCAAAGTTTAAGGCGCCTGGCCTGGCCCGTGTCTACGTCACGTGGGGATGTCGCGAGAGGACGGCGAAAGAAAAATGGCGTCATTAATCACGGACAGTGACGATTTCATAGACCGCAGACGACGAACGCTAACTTGTTTTAATGCTCGTCAACACCTTCAGACAGCAGCATTAAACGGTAACACTTTCCCTTTGCCTCTTGTCCATTCAACCCTGCTATCCCCTTCTATCTTTTTAGCTTTGCTTTACTAGTTTTTGTATGCCCAGACTTATCTGGAAATACTTTGAAATAGTCCCAGGGAATCGTAACGAGCCAAACGTCTGTCTGTCGGTAGGTCCATCGGAAGCCATATCTCATGAACCACTAGACGGATTTTGACCAATCGTCATAGGAAAATTACCTAGGATCGTGGCCTGCCTTCCGTGCCATCATATTTGCTCTACCGCAAAGGTGAAGGTCACTGCAGTTTATTTGTTGCTAACTACGTTTTGTTCAATATCTCAAGAACGGTTGACGCGACTTTGTTGGGTTTGGGTATACGGGTACTTCAAATTATGGGCCATCCTTCAGCAGCAATCCGGTTGTCGGTCGGTCCGTCGCTTCCAATTTCTTTTTTTTTGTGTGTGTAGTTGAAACACACTTTTGGCCTCTCAAGAATAACTGAATCGAAACTCCTCTGTTTTGCTTTGTGGATTCTTCAACTAAGCCTGTTGGATCATATTTGTACTTTCTCAAAGGTCATTGTGTTTGACCATTTCTAAACACATTTTGCACTGTATCTATAATTAGCTACCCCTTGGGGTCATGAGCAATCTTGCCACTGTAGATTGTTCTAACCTACAAAGGGAAAAGTGAAAGCCCCAGTTGAAAACCTGTCTTGACTTTGTAGGCATGACCGATTCACTGCGGCAACAGTACACCCGTTGGGGTGCCTGGGGTTTCAGTATAAATAGTATCTCCACTTTCTGGAAATTTAGTGCTTTAAATTCCCACTGTCGCTGTCTTCCTCATTTGCTCTTTCCCATTCCTGCTCTGTCCTCTCACTCTGCTATACTATCTTCTTCTTCGCTAGATCAATGACCTACCTTTTTTCTTAAAAACTCTTCCTGGACAAGACTCCTTGTTTGTGTATGAGGTCTGTTGGATCAGCTTGGGAATATTGGACGCTTTCTGCCGGGTGGTCACTAGGGCTTCCTATGATGTTATTATTTAGCAATATAGGCATTTTATATGTATGTGTTTTGTTGATAATTTATAGTGATGTTTGTATTCTATTTTGTTTTTGTAACCGGGGGTTCGATTAGTTGGGGTAAAGCCTCAGCCGTCCCCTGCGTGGGATGTCTTTATTGTAAAGTGACTGGCTGGTGGAGGGCATTCAGTTTTCTTACTAGGGTTGTTTCAGCAGATCTTTTATGCGGATCGGGGGTTGTCCGGTCCTGATTTGGCTCGGAAGAGTCCGCTGGACCTAAAGCAACAATCAATCAATCAATCTATAATTAGCTGATCCGATTGGATACTTTTTGCTTGTAGATAGTTCAGAAAGTGGGCCTTCATTCCATGTTTTCCTTTGGCTTCTTTAGAATAAAGCCCAGTCACAACGCCGCCAACAAAATAACCAATTTTATTTTAATTTTTTATTTTTTTTTTGTCAAAGTGTGCGGCGAGTATCTGGAAATACATTTGAATGGCTTGCCATTTTGTTTTGTATGTAAGCCGATGTCTCACCTCTCAAATCGTAAAAGTCTTTAAGGTGGTTTAAAAAAACAAGAAAGTCCAATGAAGTTCAACTTAGCAGCGCGTCGAGGCTTCAGAGGTCAGCTGATAGATTTGGGAAATATTGATTGTTTTCGGGTGTGCGGATTAGGTAGATGTCGATCAGTGTTCCAGAAATTGTGATTAAAGTGACAAGCAATGTTCACATCCACCTTTCAAAAGTCTTGTTTGTCGTTCAGGACCGCTTAGTTGTTGGAGTAGGAGAGGGAGTATAAGTTTATAGTTCGTGTTGATGCTGCAAGCGTTAGTCTGTAGCGGCTAAAGTTAGACCCTGTTTTGGGACAGAGCCTGGAGCCATTTAAGTATTATTCTTTAAGAATAGTTCAGTTCAGTTTTGTTTTCATTCAAGAGCTGCTTCTTGGTTGAAATTTTTTAAGTATTTAGGGACGGTTTTAGACAAGAATTTGAAGTTCAGTGATCATGTTGGTTTTATTTGCAAAAAGGCCAATCAAAGGATGTATCTAGTAAGAAAGTTGAAAAATGTTGGGGTTAATGTACATATCTTAGAAATTGTTTGCAGATCTCTAGTAGAAAGTATTCTATGCTTTAACATTGTTACCTGGTTCGGAAATCTTGGCGTTAGAGACAGGAACAGACTCAATCGCATTGTAAACCTAGCTAGCAGAGTGATAGGAAAGACACAAAAGCCAATAACAGAAATATATAAAAATTTGGTAAAAAGTAAAGCTAAAAAGATCATGTCTGATAACAGTCATCCCATGTGTAGATCATTTGAACTGTTGCCCCCAGGTCGGAGGTTTAGAACCCCGGCCTGGAAAATAAACTTGTATGGCCAATCTTATGTACCAAGTGCAATCCGCATCTTGAATTTAAGCAAACTGTAATACCCCCAGTTACCTACATTTTTCTTCTGTGTACTGTGATGATGCAATGTAATATGATGTGAGTTGTGCAATGAAGTAAGCTATTATGCGTATGATTGTCTTAATTAATGTTTTATATAACAAAAACTGTTAATATTCCTTTTCGTTTTTAATCTTTCTGTCTTAGGCTTTGTGCTACTAAAGACAAATTTCCATGTTATTGTATTTTAACTATGGACAATAAAGATTCGTATTCGTATTCGTTGTTTAGAGTTTGTTTAGACTTTTGGCAATGAATTCCCTTTCAAAAAGATATGTTTTTTCCCACGTCTTTTGCCAACCAGCCAAATTGTAGATACTATTGTTCGCATGAAAATGTGTGGTTTTTTTTCCCGGCGACTTCATTTCAGGCGTCTTCTTTAGCTTTGGAAAATCAATCACTTGATTTTGAGCAAGCCCAGCTGATACACTTACGAACTTAGAGAACACAGCGAAATGGCTATGTGTATCTATGGCACACATTCCCAAATGCAACCCATTGGCAGCAGAGAAGGAGAGGGGAGTGGGAGGGGGAGGGGGAGGGGATAGTTAGTTAGCTCTTCATTCTTTACAGGGTCCAGCGAACTGCAAAGAGCCGAATCAGGACCACAAAATCAGGACCACAACTTAGTTGAAAGAGGACTCACACCTGATCCGTATAAAAGATCTGCTGAAACAACCCTAGTGGTACTGAAGACACTCCACCAGTCGGTCGCTTTACAATAAAGGCATCCCACGCAGGGGACACCGAGGCTTTACTCTAATTTATCGAACCCCTCCCTCCCCCCTACCCCTCATCTTCCGTTTGCAAAAACAACATAGAATATTGACATCATTATAAAATATCAACAAAACACATACATATAAAATGTCTACATTGCTAAATAATAATAATAATATCATAGGAAGCCCTAGTGACCATTTGACACAAAGCGTCCAATATACCCAAGCTGACCCATCCGACCACATACACAAATGAGGCGTTTTGAAAGAGTTTTCCAGATAAAAGTAGGTGACGGGTCTAGCGAAGAAGAAGATAGTATAGCATATATTTGTAAAACAGAGTAGGAATGAGAAAAAACAATGGAGAAAGGCAGCGACAGTGTGAATGTAAAGCACTACATTTCCACAAAGTTGGGATACTATTTATACAGAAACTCCCGGCACCCTCACTGAGGTTAGAGGGCAGGGGGTGGGGAAGGGGACAGATATTTCTTATCACTCCATCAATCTCCAGAGGTTAGCTTCTAAGGATGTTATACAAGATGCTTTCAATAAACTCCAGCGTCATCTCTTTAGGCGAGGCACCTTTATCATTGGTTTCTCTACAAACGTCTTGTCTTCCACTCCTTGGACAACTTTTACATGCACCGTGTGTCGCACTTTGTGCAGTTTGCTGAGTCACAATTTAATACAAATGCTTGGAGTAGGGTGGGAAGTTCGCGTGGAAAGGGGTAGTGGGGAGGGGGAAAGGGGAGGGAGATGGTATAGCATTGGAATCTTTATAAAAAAAACACGATTAATGTTTGTGTGTGTGTGTGTGTTTGTGTGTGTGTATGTTTCAGTGTGTCTGTGTGTTTGTTCGTGGATGTGGTGAAGTCAAGAATTGTAAACTTGTATTTACGTCTGTCATTTATTTATTTCTTTTTAACCAAGTATTAATATGTCAGTGGTTCAGTGAATAGGTAGACAGGGCAAGCAATTATTGATGTTCTCTATATCGTATTATGTATTTTGTAGTTATTCAGGTTTCATCTTTGCATCGAGCCAACCCCACATGCGAAAGGGTCTTTGATTGTCTGCTGTCACCAAACTTGAAAAAAAAAGATTTATAAATCAGTGTATCTCTGTCTCTCTGTCCCTCCCTGCCTGTATATCTGTCTGTCTGTCTGTCTGTCTGTCTGTCTGTCTCTCTCCCTCCCCCCCCCCCCCCCGCCGTCTTTGTCAAACGCTGAGTCGGTCGCATTGCCTGTGGGTAGCTCCATCACTTCTGTCACCTACTCGTCCTATTCCAGTTTGAAGAGGATGTACGTCAGAGTGCCTTTGATGACTAGATTATGTGTCGTTGTATGCAGAAAAGGTAAGAGAGGCAACACTTACTGTGAATGTGAAAAGGATCAGTGACACTGAATTGTGTAATCTTGGGTCTATTTAATGGAGATAATTAATTACTACACTATAATAACTATTGATAAATCATCAATTGGGTTTACATTTATGTTTGTTTTCAAGGTGGAAGGGAAAGATACATTAGGAGAAATTACATAAAGTGTCTTAATCCGAGCAAGAAAGGAAATCCACTCACATACACATAAACAGATGTAAAAATACGTCAGTGGAATATTACGTTAATGAAATGTAGCGAGTATACAAATTAAGAATAAATACAAATAAAGAAACCAACCAATAATAATAAACCCGCACACAAAAGGGAATAAAGCAGAACTGGTAGCATTTAAAAGTTAAAACAATGAGAAACAAATATATACCTAAACCAAAGGAACACTAATTTCGAAAGAAATATCAAGACACAACGATACAGTGTAAATTTACGAGCTAAGCTCTTCTTCAGGCTGACAAAACACAAGCGACTACAAAACAAGACTTTCCAACAGAACTCCAGGAAAAAAGTCGGCGCACAAATAAATAAATAAATAAATAACGAGTGAGTGAGCGTTGGCGAGGAAATAAATAAATAAATAAATTGCGATTCATGTATTAATATAAGACCGTTTTCCCGCACGTGACATTTGTACAAGTTTTGATATTTCACAAAGTTTTCGGTAAAGTCTATAAAAAGACAAGTAATAGCGCTATATAAATGTCCATTATTATTATTATTATTATTATTATTATTATTATTATTATTATTATTATTATTATTATTATTATTATTATTATTAAAGCGATTCTGACCTTGTGGTCGGCAGATCAATCACAACGTTACGCCTTTTACGCTGAACATCTGGTTTTATCATCCAACCAGGCTGCGCTTGTTTGATTATATTTTGACTTTGTGTACATCTTTTGTTTACGTCATGTATTGTCAGTCCTCGTCAAAGTTTGAGCCAATAGCACGTGTTCTTTTTATTGATTAGGCATATCGATCATGGCTGCTGTTTTATACACATAGTTCTATTTCCAACTGGGTCTGTTTCTAATTATTAGTTTAATTTCAATATGGTGCTGATTTTCTAGCTTATACAATAAAATTCATGATAAAGCCTCTATAATATTTTTTTGTGTTAAAGGCAACAAGCCATTCAAATGTATTTTCAGACCTTCACATACATAGCCGAGAAATAAGCCTTTTGAAAAGTGTTAATTTTCTTGCCGGTGTTTAACTCGGCTTTATCCTAACGAAGCAAAAGGAACGATAGACCACTCTATGAGAACAATCTGGAAGCAAAAAAAAAGTTATACAAATCGGCTCAGCCAATGCTTTTTATTAATTACACCGCAAAACGTGTTTAGAAAATGGTGAAGCGTAATGACCTTGACCTTTCAGAAAGTACAAAAATGAATGATCTAACATGCTTAGCAGTAGTTAAAGTATCGGCAATGTACAAATGATGAATTTTAGTTCATTTATTATTGAAATAAGGCAAGAAGTGTGTTTTGAGCAAAGAAAAAAAAAACAACACAAAAAACCCCAAAACAAATAAAACAAAAAATGAAATTGGGAGCGACTGACTGGCAACCGGAATGCAACTGAAGGATGGCGCATGATTGGAAAAAACCTGTTTACCAAAACGCAACAAAATCGCCTGAGCAGTTTTTGAGATATTGAACAAAACGTGTTTAGCAACAGAATGTCTCCAGTGACCTTCACCTTTGCACTAGAGCAAATATGAGAGCAAAGAGCAGATAATCCATTAACCTAGGTATAATGTTTCTTGGAAGTTTGGTCTAAACTTGTTCAGTGGTTCTTGAGATATTACGTCCAACGGACCGACAGATGGACATAAAGGACAGGCGAACACTACTATTTGAAAGTATTTCCAAATGCCTCTGAACATACAAAAAGAGGTAACGGTTTGCCAAGAGGGCAAACAATGCGACATACTGACCTTTAGTTACTAGTGCTATAGGCATTTTGGATGGAATTGTGGATGTCATATTTTAGTTATTTATACTGTATTTCAGGATATAATAAATGTTCTACATAAAATTTATTATTAGTTGTGCATTTAGTTTATGACAGACAAAATTATGTCTTCTTCAAAGCATAAAACAGAGCGGAAGGCACGTGTTGCGTACAGCCAATATGGCTTGTGCATGCTGCAGCTCAAGTGTTCAGACGCGACACCATAGACACATAGAAATTAATTCTGCCTACGCTCGATTATAACTCACGGAAGATTAATTTTAATATCACTTTCAGCGACTTCCTCGCATAGAAGCATTTAACAAATTACCCTGGGCGAGCTGTCATGCATTTCTTTCTTCATAAAGATAATGATTGGCTCGTCGCAAAATGCTAGGAGCGCGCTGAAGCATTGGCCATCAACATAACTGTTCACTGTTGACGATTTAGGCTACAAGCTTACGGGCAGTCAGAAAACTGTAGGAAAATCGCCGGGCTTATGGTTTATTGATTGCTCTGGCGTCCCGTCATCCAGGTGCGCAGGATGATAAATGGAGGAATGAATTCGGAGGAATGATAATATTCGATGATAGAATGGATCAAAGAGGCGGAGCTCTCCGTGAGGGGTCTACGTTGGCGAGAACTCTTAACTCATAACCGGCAGTTTCAACCCAAACCCCCATCCTTCTAGACACCAGGTCCATCCAGACACCCCAAACGATTATTAATAAACGGATCTGAATGCTCAAAAAATGAGCTGTTATGTTTGCTATGCACTTAGGCTGTCGCCTCTTGCTGACACCGTGTTGTTTCAAATTTGGCATATCCAGTCGTAATGTATTACTTTCAAAAGATATTGGTAGGCCTAGTAGCCAAGGGACCTAATATATTTAAAATAAAGGTAACGGCTCATTGGAGTCTGAAACATATTGTGCGCATGTAGTGAGCGCCATGGTCGGTACCTTAACTGTCTGGATGGGAGCATACGATGATTTGAACAGGGGAAAAGTTAATAAATATGGCTAGCACGGCAGCGGCAAACAAACGACCCACAAAAAGCCTATTGAGGGCCAGAGAAACATCCGCGCCACATCCGTACACCCCATCGGATTCCTTCTTTTCACGGGGCTCGGAGCAGTCATGTTCGCCTCACAAATAGCATTATGGCTTTTTATTTTTAATATCTTCGGATCATAATGTTTTTGGTTGCCTTTGCAATAATTGCCCCTTGTCCCGCCGGCTGGTGTCCCTGTTTTGACTGGATTGTGTCCCTTTTGCAGCGGATTATTCCCCTTTGGCCACGGTTTCATTTGGTGGTGGCTGTGAAAAGGGCCGTCCTTTGAGTGGTGCGTGTGAGGCGTGAAGCTTGTCGCCAGCCACAGGACGCCCGCTTCACGCATGGGGAACACTCAATGACATGAAAGAGATGATTATTGCTCCTTCAGCTCTTGTATGTTGCTATACCTTGGTGGTGATACACTGTCAGCTTTGCCGCCATTATGGAGGAAATGAAACGATAATGGCAAAAAGGTAGATTTTCAGAGATAGACATGAAGTGATTTTTTTAAAATTGATAGGGTTGATAGGCTATTCCATCCCGAGTAGACGACTCAACTTAAGTCATTGACTAATTCTCTTTTGGAGACGGTCTTATCACTCCTTATTTGCAATCATATATATATACCATATCCTATCCCGTAACTCTTATGTCGATGAAGCACAACAGATAATCGTTTAACCAGCATACTCCACCTTTCTCTGTCCTCAGCAACCCTCATGGCTTCGCTCAGTGTCAAGCCAGTCCATTCTCGAATGTTGTCCCCCCCCTCCCCCACCTCTTTTTCTGTCTCCCTCTTCTTCTGCCTCCTTGCACTGTGCCTTGCAGATAGTCTTTGCAAGGCCTGATGCTCTGGTGACGTGGCCATACCATCGGAGTTTCCGTTTCTTCACCACTGTGACCATGTCATGTGTTGTCCAATGGCTTGTGTAATGGTCTGTCAGACTTCGTCTTTGGTGATGTGCTGGTTATAGAAAATGCCCAGAAGTCTTCTATAGCACCTCGTCTCCACGCTTTGTATTCTTCGTTGTAGGTCTGCTGTGAGGGTCCATGCTTCGGAAGCGCATAGGAAGATGGAGATCACAAGGGAGCGCAGCATCCTTACCTTGGAGTGTAAACTGATGGTCCTGTGTTTCCAAATGGGCTTCGACCTTGTCAGGGCAGCAGTTGTTTATGCGATCCTGGAAAGGACTTCCTGTCAGGACCCATTGTCTGATACAATGGCTCCTGAATATTTGAAGCTATGCACTGTGTTGAGGGATTTTCTTTGGACTTTGATGCCCTGGTGGTGCCATTGGTGTTGTAGGTCATCATTTTGGTCTTCTCTGCACTAATTTCCCGTCCAAAGGCTCTAAAGGTGGTGTCACGCCTCTTTACATTCTGTTCAAGTTCTTGTTCCTCCAGACAATCCATCAATGTCATCCGCAAAACGGAGGTTCGGTCCTGATTTGGCTCGAAAGAGTCCGCTGGACCTAAAAAGCAACAACCATGTAATGTAAACGGAGGTTGGAGATTGCTCTACCACTTATGCCCATATATATAGGTATAGGTACAGGTTCTTCCTATATAACCTTTTGGCCTTTCTGATAGATAGGCGTTAAGGACTTACCTTTTCTCAGGGCCAGCTTGTCTCTCCCAGTAGCGTACTGACTGTGGTGACAAGCAGTAAATGCAAAGATTTAGTGTTACTACATAAGCGAGTTTTTCTCCCTTTGTGTTCTGTGTTAATGGATTTAGTGACTGTGTAAGCAGATTCGCGCGCGCCCCTACAAACTCGCAAGCGCACTGTCTGAAACATACAAATTCGCTTAACTCGCTGGCAAAATACATGTCTCATGTTTTAAGAGAGAGAGAGAGAGAGAGAGAGAGAGAGAGAGAGAGAGAGAGAGAGAGAGAGAGAGAGAGAGAGAGAGAGGGAGAGAGAGAGAGAGGAGTAAGTAGAGTGAGAGTTTCTTCCCCCACCCCACCCCACCCAACCCCACCCCACCCCACCCATCCCCCATCCCACACCCTACAATGCTGTAAACAGTTTTAACATCTTTGTTAACAGACTGTCGTCGCTCGTTGCTTTTTCAATGATTTAAAGTACAATTTGTGGTGTGTGTGTGTGAGAGAGAGAGGAGGAGAGGGTGTGTGTGTGAGAGAGAAGAGGGAGAGAGAGAAGAGAGAGAAGAAAGAAAGAGAGCGCGCGAGATTATATAAAAAAAGAAAGTTAAAAAAGTGTGTTGTTGTGGAAAAAAAAAAAAAATTCCATGCAGCTCAGAATATTTGTAATAATTCGTAAAAAAAAAAAGTGTACTTTCAATGTGTGCCAGTGTGTGTTGTGGTGTGCGTGCGTGGTTTTCATTTTCTCATGCACCTATTGATTTCAATGTTGTATCTCATTCAGAAGCGATTGCCTGGTATAAAAAAAAAAAGTTGTCCGAATGTGTGTGTGTTACACTCGATGTTATTTTTTTATCAGTTGATTCAGCCCCGATGCTTGAAATCCTGATAGGTGTAACTCAGATTCGTTTATCCACGCAACCGTTCAATCATCAACAATCAGGAGTCGTCGTATGAAGTTTTCCACTTTTATTCAGCACACATTAACAACTGCATAACAATCGCTCAATCGATTCTATTTCTTTTACTAACAATTTTTCAACTCTAAAATATTTTCAACTCTAATACAAACTCTCTCTGTCAACAACTCTCTTATTTTGAAACAGTGCACATATATCTCTACTCATACGATACCAAACAACAACCAATCAGAATTAATTTCATCATCACTCACTTCACACAACAACTATATAATTTACCATGGAATCATTACGCTTCGAAACTAGTAACATATCGAGAACGAATTCGAAATAATAAAATTTTCAACAACAAAATCTCAACAACGCAAAATTATCAAAATCTATTATGCATGCTTAGCAAAAAAAAAAATATATATATCGTTGACACACACATTGTATATTGTGCGCGTAACATCGCACGCGTCTAGAGTGTGTGTAAACTTGTGTAACGGGTGTGTGTGTGTGCGTGTGAGTGTGTTATTACGTGCGTGTGTGTGTGAGTGTCTTTTATTCTCGCTTTTGCATGTATTAAGTAACTGATGAAATTTTTCTTTTTTTGGTTGACGATGCCAAGGCACGAGCAAATTAAACCTACCTGTGATGAACATTAATTGGGAATAAGAAATGATTGATGAATGTAAATGATGATGATGCTGATGATGATGATGATGAAGGAGGATGATGTGGCTTTGATGATTATGATGATAATGCGCAGGAATGATCTGGCTTCGAATAAAACAAATTGTTACGTAATGAAGGGTATACTTTTAGAGAGAACTATGACAAAATGTTTTGAAATAGAAAATTAATTAAATTTTGTTTAAACATAATATGTTCTTTTTGAAATTTAGTCTTGCATCGGGTAGTTCAATACGAAACTATTACAGATGTTTTTTTTTAGAATGATACATCATGGATGGATGGATGTTTTAAATGGTGGTATTTTGTTGTTAGGTGTTTGTTTATATTTTGTTTAAGAGCCTAATTTTTTTTTTTGGGGAGGGGGGGGTGGGGAAAATGTATTTTATTTTATTATTTATTATTATTATTATTATGTGTGGGTTGTTGTGTTGTGTTGTTGTTGTTGTTGTTGTTAGAGATTATTTTAGTTTTAGTTTTTTATATGTTTTAATAAAAATAGCGGAGTTATTTTGGTGTTTTTGTTTTTTTTATTATTATTTTTTAATTAGTATTATCTATTTATTATGCATACTGAAGAAAATAACCCTTACAGATTGTTTTTGTTTTGTTGTGAATGATGTGGATGGATGTTTTAAAAGTTATAATTTCTACAAAAAGTATGTTCGCATTATAGAGTTGTAAAGACCAAAACGTTTTTTAAAGAGTGTGGGGAGGGAGGGGGGTGAGAGAAGAAGTAAAAGTTGGGAGATATAAACGCGCTATATTATTATTATTATTATTATTATTATTATTATTATTATTATTATTATTATTATTATTATTATTATTATTATTATTATTATTATTATTGTTGTTGTTGTTGTTGTTATTATTATTAATTCTTAGGCTAGTTTTTCCAGGATCTTCTTTCAGGTAGAGTCTGTAAATGCAAAATGAACGACGATGGTTAAAACAAATAGCGCACAGAGTTATAACGTTGGTGGGTTTTGTTTTTTTCTGGCAAAACGACGGAAACGAGACGTCACAAGTGGTCGTCTGCCATGACGAGAGAAGGAATGCGCCTCGGGATTGCGGGACGTGCAGCACGCAGGGCACGCATAGAAACGATATAAGAAGGAAGAGACGCAGGTAGGCAAGGCAAAGTGGAAGTGACGTCGGCAGGCAGACAAGTGGCGCCCCCACCCCCAAAACTTCACTGACCGGAACTCACTTTGTGTGGGAATGTCGACCACCACACTCACGATTTGGCTTCATACAGCAAGCAGATCAACGAAGAATCGTTCGTGATTGAAGCTATAAGCTACTACGGCAGAACTTCTCAGAAAATTTCTTCCTTTCTTCTATTGTCCGTCTGTCATTTTCGACAATTACTGACATGTAAGTGTGTTTCATCAGTAAGCCACAGCGTTGTGGACTTGATGTCTGACTGCATGAAGAGAAGACAGAAAACTCCCATTTGTTTTAGTATCTAGCCGAAATTAAATAACCAACTGCAGCATGTTGATCTGCAGAAGGCACGGGTCGTTCTGTCACTTTGTATTCCACGTTGGAACCACCGTTTCGCATTTTCTTTAATAATTAAACAATTTTACGGAAATCTGCGTCCGCTTTCTCTTTTAAATTTAAATCAAGACAGACCAGAAGTAGACAGACTCGCAGACCAACCAACGCCTGATAGATTATTTCTGGCACCATTTGCAAATAGTATCCGTGCATTGCGTCATCAGGCCGAACTATTCATGTGTTTTATGATATGATAAACAGTGCAAGAATTAGAAAGATCAGTGGTTCGGACTGTGACTTGAAGAGCCAAGTCATTTTTCATGGGGTCAACAATTTTTTTGTTTAGTTGCTAGTGTACATGTCACCAACCTTAACAGTCTGCGCTATCGCCATCACCAGTCGCCGTTACAATGCGCAAGGACCAACGATCTGAGGCGTGGAACTATCTTAGGCAATAACGGTTGTCCCAGGTCAAAGCGCGTAATAAGCGATAGTTATGTCCCAGGATTAGTTCCAGATTTCATATTTTCTCAGTCTACGCATCGCATTGCAAGTGTTGCCAGCATTGCAGGTTGCTTTATGTCTGTTTCACCGAATATATTGTCTTGTTGGAGGCACAGACAGGTTAGGCTGGCCAAGAATGTGCAGAATTATGAAGTCTTTCACCCACGATAAATGGCATGGTATGGCAGGACGGAATATGGAGGGAATATGGATTTTGGCAAGACTAACTGAGCCATTTTTTCTCATTCGATGGCCGTAGCGGTGGCTGTGGGGGGTGGTGGTAGTGTGATGATGATGATGATGATGATGATTATGATAATGATAATGATGATATGATGATCATGATTGGAGGGCTTTGCTGTGACTGTTTTAATGCGACTGTTTTTCTGCCTGTTGTATCGTTTGACGCGTAATGACTACTCTCTGTTTCTCTGTCTCTGTCTCTCTGCCTCTATGTCTGTCTATCTGTCTGTCTGGCTGTCTCTCTCTCCTCCCTCCTTCCCTTCCGACCTCAGAGTGCTGCAAATATGGGAAGAAACTTTGCAGGCAAAACACTGATGAGTAAAAACACACAAGTCGCTGCTTCGTGTCAGCTTGGTTAACCTCTTGTTCTTTTCCCTGACTGCCGAAAGTTGGCATATTCATAAGGTGTCTGCCACAAGTTGTGACGAGGCTGATAGTCTTCTAGATCGTATCAGCTGATCTTGGAATGCTGGAGTAAAAATACACCAAAACAGGAGCGGAGTTCGTTAGAGCCAACAGTTCGTTTTAGGGTGCAATGTTTTGACCGCCAACCCAATCCCTTTTGTAGATTCGTATTCTTCTTAAACACGATCGTTTCAGCTGTATAGGAATATATGGAATGCTAACAACTAAATAATGAGGTCAAAGGAAAGCTATAAAGTCAGTTTTTAGTGGCTCTTTATGAAATGCTGTCTTGTTTAAATTTATTATGCATTACTTTACTTACAGTTGATTATATTATTAGCATGTCTTGGATTATGAAATGCAGTCTTGTCTAAATGTATGATGCTTCGTTTTACTTCCAATCGATTATACTACTAGCATGTCTTGCTTGCATTGCTAGAGGAAACTTACTTTCAACGTTGAGGAAAAAAAACTCTTCTGTGGTGCAAATAGTGTAATTTTGTACTACGAATTCTTATTGTATGCACTTGTTTTCATATTTGTTTGCCTTTAGTCTTTGTGTGTTTGTGTGTGGTGAATTCTTACAAATTGCTGCTACGAGACTTGGAGGCCACCCACTTGTTTCCCTGGTAATAGACATATTAAAAGTACAGTTATGTGTTATCTACCGCTCTGCTGTCGAGGATGTGCTACAGGCGCCCAACTTCAGTATTGTTTCCTAGTGGCAAGACGCAAACTCAGCCGATAAACCATTGGATGTGCTTTACTCGACTATGTTTGTGGTATCTCTGTGCCAACTTGGCTGAACGCTTACTAAGAAGGTTGTTGCGATGATTTGCCCTTTACAACAGGTAGCGTTGTAAAGCCTAGGTCTGACGACGAACGTTTTAACTGCAATCATAATGACAGTAGGCCTACACGTTTGCGAGTCATGATTTTGAATGGAATGATTGACGCTGCGAGTCGTCAGTAGTCACACTAAAACGTTTGATTTTGGTAAACATGCGCACAGTCACTGTGCATAAACAAAAGCCCAAGAGTTGTTACCCTTGCTGCGCCCAAAGTCAAAATGTGTGAAAAGCAGCGACGAAGAAGTTGTACATTAACGCTAGCAATTCATTTTGCTAAGTTCAGCGAAAAAGACAATATCCCATAAACATTCATGTGACTGTATCATCTATATTACTTCACAGGTATTTTTCACGCTCAACGTTCCTAGCGGGCCGGTCGTTTCCTTGTCATTTTCCGCAAGATCACGTGATCAAAATAGCGCGTTTCATTGGTTTCCAAGCTAAATCACTCGCCATCAGTTCGTCGGAATTAGAGCATGTTCTAAACGTGGAAAATCATCGCAAATCACGCTGCGAACTGATTTGACTGAGATGACTGGGTGATAGTCTCACGAAATCAATGTCTCAAGTCATGATTTTCCGAATGATTGCAATCAAAACGTTCGTCGTCAGACCTAGGCTTTACACAGCGTTTTGGACAACCCAGGGAGAGATGGACGGAGGAGTGAGTGAGGGTGGAGAGAGAGAGAGAGAGAGAACTTACAATTCCATTGTTGCTAATAGTATTATAGATGAAGCGAAGTAGGCAACGACGACGATGACGACAACAATGATGATGATGATGATGTTAATGACGACGACGAAGAAGAAGGTAACTAGGTGAAATCCTAGGAGAGTGGATAACACCCACACAGTGGAATTTCACAGCAAATTTCGAGTTTTAATTACCGATAATGAATAGTCTAGTCCTTTATGTGTTCATCATTAGCAGCAATAAATTGCTTTTAGAGAAAATATATCATTTAAAAAAACTATTTAAAAAACTATTTAGGAAAATTAGAATTTTTGCTCTTCATTTTGAAAGTCGCGGAAGCTCACGTATATAATACGATTGATCCATACTTATTCAGTGTTCCAGTTCAATTCAACTCCTATTCACAACTTTCCGGCACCTCTCATAAAAACTCGTGGGTATCGCCATTATAAATTAAAACGAGGTTAAAATGAAACCAATTTCCGTTCTGGCTTGTTTTGCTTTTATCAAAGCTTGATGCGTGACTTTTAAATATGGCAAATTGCCGAAAACGACGATTGTTAGACCCAGAAAACGAGTGGGATAAGTATAAAAACGGTGGAGGAAGTACATGCTCAGTGAAAGGATGCAAAAAACAATCGTAGAGGCCTGTATTTGTGGCGACTTCGGAGGTGCGTCAATCATCGACAGAAAGTGAAACAGGACCTGAAGACTCTTGTAGTTTTCCATAGCTTCGCCGTCGCAACCTTCACAAAACACGAAGTAGTTGACTATGTTAGGCGAGCGTTGTGGCCAAGTGGGCTAAGGCGGGACTAACTTGCCTTGTCCACAAGCCAGAAACCAATGGCGCCTGACAGGTGTGGGTTCGAGCCAGCATCTGGGCGTTATGTTTTTCCAAATATTTTTCAAAAATTCACAAATAATGTTAGGTAGATAGTGTTTAGGCGCGCAACTGGCGATAGAAAGGAATAATAAACTGCAGCAAACAAAAAAAATGTGAGGGTACGATACTGGTGGCCAGTGACACATGTTATTATTCTTGAATATTTGGAAATAACTCACTAAAACACGCGGAGAAAAAAACCGGAAGTATGTTTCATTGAGGGGATTCCCGTTGGTGCATAGGATAGCAGAAAAGTGTGAATATATCCTATCCTAATCCGTAACTCGAAGGTCTTTGGGGCACCATAGATGATCGTTTAACCAGCGTACTCACTTTCTCTTTCCTCAGCAACCCTCATGGCTTCGCTCAGTGTCAAGCCAGTCCATTCTCCAAAGTTGTCCTCCCACCTCTTTTTATGTCTCCCTCTTCTTCTGCCACCTTGCACCGTGCCTTGAAGGATGGTCTTTGCAATGCCTGTTGCTCTAGTGGCGTGGCCATACCATCGGAGTTTCCGTTTCTTCACCACTGTGAGCATGCCATTGTGTTGTCCAATGGCTTGTGTGAGGGCCTGTCGGACTTCGTTGTTGGTTGTGTGCTGGGTATAGGAAATGCCCAGAAGTCTTCTGTATCACCTTATCTCCATGCTTTTTATTCTTCGTTGTAGATCTGCTGTGAAGGTCCATGTTTCGCAAGCGTATAGGAAAATGGAGATGACAAATTCGGCGAATCTTTATTACCATCAAAGGAGTTATGGACAGCCATTTGTTTCGCCTTTCCTGTCACGATTTTACAGTTACAATATTATTGTTTAGTGAAAATATGAGTTAGAAAATGTATCATACATTCTGTGGGTTCGGGCAAGTAGAATAGACCCAACGTTTCCCGGCGTGTCGTAAGAGGCGACTAACAGGGGTGATGCTAGCACGGCATCACTGGGCGAAAGTCTTCTACACAGAAGTCACCGGCCAGGGCGGAGGAACCTCACGTTACTACAGGTTCAACGACCACGTGCTCAGGGCCAAGGCGAGCCACACTGTATTCGTGGATTTCGGCTGTGGCCAACAGCCTGGAGAGGATTGGGCCCTGCCAGGTCTTTTTTTTGCCCAAGACACAACACATGATGAGGCTATCCACTAATTCCATGCCGGATCGGTCGTCGCCCGGCTACACAAGGACCGCGCCTTCCGTTGGCCACCAGGACGGAGGTGAAAAGTATGCTACTGATGGACAAATTAGCAAGATCCGCACGAGAAACAACATCGTCATAGGAACCTGGAATGTCAGGACCCTAACTGCGGAAGGAAAATTAGAAGAACTTGCCCACGAGCTGGACCACTATCGATGGAACGTTCTAGGTATCAGCGAACTGCGCTGGAAAGGCCTAGGTGAAACAACGACTGACAAAGGCCACAAGCTCTATTTCAGCGGTAGAGATGACAGGCACGAACACGGCGTTGGATTCTTGGTCCACAAGAACATTCTAGCCACTGTCATGGGTTGCCGCCCAGTCTCCAGTAGACTCATTACCATCCGTCTGAGAGCAACCCCTTTCAACATTACCATCATCCAGGCCTATGCCCCAACATCAGACTATGAAGACAGCGAAGTGGAGGATTTTTATGAAAATATACAGGCGGTCCTTGACCAAGTGCCGATGAAGGACATAGTCATAGTGCAAGGCGACTGGAATGCCAAGGTTGGCCAAGATGCGCACCACAACTGGGGAGACACATGTGGACCCCACTGCAACAACGAGACAAATGACAGGGGTCTGAGGCTATTGGAGTTTGCCAGATACAACAATCTGGTACTGGCAAACACGCTTGGTCTCCACAAAAAATCCAGACGATGGACATGGCACAGTCCCGGCGGGGAACATCACAACCAGATCGACTACATCATGGTCAAGAAACGCTTCAGATCAAGCATCAACATTGGCAGGACACGCACTTTTCCAGGAGCAGACATTGGAAGTGACCACGATCTCGTGAGTGATGATGTCTTTCCGGCTCCATTTGAAGAGAGTAAATACAGCAAAGTGCACTAGGCTGAAGTTCGACCTGGACAAACTGCAAGACCCGGAGGTGGCAAAAATATTTCAGGCCACAATTGGAGGGAAATTTGCACCACTGCTTATTTTGGGGGCAGGGGAAGTAGATGTCAACACCATGACCAATACCTTCAACTCAGCTTTAACAGATGCCGCCACTGAGATCCTTGGCAAGCACCGACCAAAGAAGAAGCCGTGGATCACACCTGAACTTTTGGATCTGTGTGACAAACGAAGAGAGTTAAAAAAGAAAAAGAACACCTCACAGGGAGCTGATGTCTACCGAAAAATCAACAATGACATCCGAAAAGGCATGCGCACAGCAAAGGAGAACTGGATAGAAGATCAATGCCAGGAAATAGAGAACAATCTGAACAAGAACAACAGCAAGAAGGCCTACCAGACTGTGAAGCGGCTGACAAGTGTTAAACAGCCCAAAGTCTCCACTATCCAAAGCAAGTCTGGCATATGCCTTACAGAAGAACAAGAAGTCTTGGACAGATGGACAGAGTACTGCTCCGACCTTTACAACCATACACCAAATGGAGACCCATCAGTTCTAGCATGTCCCGAGAGCAGAGAAGAAGAAGAAACCCTCCCAATTCTACGGGAAGAAGTTGAGGCAGCAGTGCAATCGCTGAAGAAAGGGAAGTCAGCGGGAGTGGACAACATACCAGCGGAACTGCTACAAGCAGGAGGAGAAGCGATGACTGATGCTCTCACCATTATCTGTAACAAGATCTGGCAGAGTGGGGAATGGCCTACACCATGGACCCAGTCGCTTGTCATCACTCTTCCCAAAAAAGGTAACCTTCAGGAGTGTGAAAATTACCGCACCATCAGCCTCATCAGCCATCCCAGCAAGGTCCTCCTGAAAATAATACTCAACAGGTTGAAACCACAAGCTGAACAAATCATAGCTGAAGAACAAGCAGGATTCATGGCAGGGCGAAGTACCACTGAACAGATTTTCAACCTCAGAATAATCTGTGAGAAATACCTACAGCACCAACAACATCTATATCATGTGTTCATAGACTTCAAGAAGGCATTTGACCGAGTCTGGCATGGAGCTCTATGGGCAACCATGAAAGTGTACAACATCAGCCCTAAAATTATAGAAGTCATCAAAAGCCTGTATGACAAGGCTACCAGTGCAGTCCTCCATAACAGCGTCATCGGGAACTGGTTCAGAACAACAATCGGTGTGCGTCAAGGATGCCTACTCTCTCCAACACTCTTCAACATCTTCCTAGAGCGCATCATGTCAGATGCTCTTGCAGATCACGAAGGCACAGTCAGCATAGGGGGCAGAGCAATCTCCAATCTTCGTTTTGCGGATGATATTGATGGATTGGCTGGAGAGGAACAAGAACTTGAACAGCTTGTACAGAGGCTTGACACCACCTCCAGAGCTTATGGAATGGAAATAAGTGCAGAGAAGACCAAAATGATGACCAACAACACCAATGGCATCAACACGGACATCAAAGTACAAGGCCAATCCCTCAACACAGTGCACAGCTTCAAATATTTAGGAGCCATTGTGTCAGACAGTGGGTCTCGACAGGAAGTCCTCTCCAGGATCGCACAAACAACTGCTGCCCTGACAAGGTTGAAGCCCATTTGGAAAGACAGAACCATCAGTCTACATTCCAAAGTAAGACTGCTGCGCTCTCTGGTCATCTCCATCTTCCTATATGCTTGCGAAGCATGGACCCTCACAGCAGATCTCCAACGAAGAATACAAAGCATGGAGATGAGGTGCTACAGAAGACTTCTGTGCATTTCCTATACCCAACACATCACCAACCACGAAGTCCGACAGACCATCACACAAGCCATTGGACAACACGATGACCTGCTCACAGTGGTGAAGAAACGGAAACTCCGATGGTATGGCCACGTCACCAGATCATCAGGCCTTGCAAAGACCATTCTGCAAGGCACAGTGCAAGGAGGTAGAAGAAGGGGGAGACCGAAAAAGAGGTGGGAGGACAACATTCGAGAATGGACTGGTTTGACACTGAGCGAAGCCATGAGGGCTGCTGAGGACAGAGAAAGATGGAGTATGCTGGTTAAACGATCATCTGTGGTGCCCCTACGACCTTCGGGTTATGGGACAGGATAGGATAGGATAGGATCATACATTTAATTATTCATCAACAGCGCACTTACCATCTTAAGGAGCTGCTCAAGGCACTGTTGAGAAAACAGGAGCTAACTCCATCCGCACAAGGCATAAATCTAGATGTATGCTCGTATAATACAAGCCGGCTTGTCAGCTGCTGATTTCACAGTTATGAGCGGGTTCTTTTAACGGGTCGCTGCAGCGACGGTGCTGGGGAGAGGGGGATGAAACATATTATAAAGCGTCATTATAGCAATGACTTATGCGAGAAAAAATCTTCTGTCACTGTCGAAACACAGAGAGAGAGAGAGAGAGAGAGAGAGAGAGAGAGAGAGAGAGAGAGAGAGAGAGAGAGAGAGAGAGAGAGAGAGAGAGAGAGAGAGAATATATGGGAGCAACATGGCATAGAGGTGGAGTATGAGAGCGGAAAAAAAGGAAATCGGGTTTGTAAAAGTACATTAGAGATAAGGAGACATAGAGAATTGCTGTTGTTTAAATTATGCTCATTATTGTAATGAAAGTGTTTAAAGTCATTTTGAGCGAGATGGCATAACACTGTTTACCAGCGTTTTTAATGACATCTATACTTAATGTTAATTCACGGAAACTTCGTCTTTTTAGTAAACGAGTTTCGACTGTTACAATTCTTCATTCGGATGAGAATATAAACTGAGGTCTAGGCTGTGTACGCACGCATTCCATCGCATGAACTTTGAAAATCTTGACGCTCATGGCCTGGACGGGTCAGTGCCGGCTATACAAACACACCCAGCAAGCACTAGGTCCCTTCTCCCCATCCCCGGCCGCCCAGGATTGTGCCCAGTCGTCTGGGCGTCAGACTATTTATTGTTTTTATTCATCTTTAATAGCGCTTTTTTCAGCTCAAGAGCTGCTCAAGGCGCTGGCCGATACAGGATCTAACTCAAGCCGCCCGAGTTGCACACTTGCTGCGTTGGGCGCAAAGTCTGAGGCTCAGATGACTGAGCACAATCCTAGGTGACCAGGGATGGGGGGAGACGGGAAAACTATACACTGAAATAATCATCAGACTAATAGCAACAGTAAGATGGCCAGTTCTCACAGCAATGTTTATGTCCGGGTCACCGGGAATCGAACCCGCAACCTTTAAAACACGAGATCGCCGCTCTACCAACTGAGCTGTCCCATTGTCCGAACTGTGCGCTCAAAGGTTGTAAGTGGGCGCCTCGAGCGGCTTGAGTTAGATCCTGTATCAGCCAGCGCCTTGAGCAGCTCTTGAGTTGGAAAAGCGCTGTACAAAAACAATTATTTAAACAAATATTAAAATAAAAAAATATTATTATTATTATTATTATTATTATTATTATTATTATTATTATTATTATTATTATTATTATTATTATTATTATTATTATTATTATTATTATTATTAGTAGTAGTAGTAGTAGTAGTAGTAGTAGTAGTAGTAGTAGTAGTAGTAGTAGTAGTAAATCATTATGTTGCTAGGCTACTAACAAATTGCGATTTGGGTTAAATATGGGGCAAGGCTGCTTAATTTTTAATTATGTTGTTTTCTGTAACAGTTCACACTTAATATATTTGTTACTAGGATCGTTCGTAACTAACTGTGGAATTCCCTTTGTAAAATATTTATTTTCACCACTTTCAACTAAATAATCTTAATTTAGAAGCGTATTTTTCTAAATTATCATTTGTTTACAAACAATATAAGATATATTTAAATAATATATTTTTTTAGTTAAATAAATCATTATATAGGCATTGTATAATATAAGGCATTGTTGCTAAATAAGGAATTATTTACCTATATAATGCACTGTTTAGCAGATTGTGTTAATTAATGTATTATGTAGAAATATTTCTAAATAATGACTTGTTTACCTATATAATGCATTATTAATAGAATTTGCTAAATATTGTATTATTTAGAAGATGTTGCTAAATAATATATTATTTACGTAAATAATTTATTTTTTTAGGGATTGCAATATATTATATAGGGGATTCGCAGTTACAAGTCGTATTTGATTGATTGATTGATTGATTGTTGCTTTAGGTCCAGCGGACTCTTCCGAGCCAAATCAGGACCGGACAACCTCCGATCCGCATAAAAGATCTGCTGAAACAACCCTAGTGGGAAAATTGAATGCCCTCCACCGGCCAGCCACTTTACAATAAAGACATCCCACGCAGGGGACGGCTGTGGCTTTACCCCAACTACTCGAACCCCCGGTTACAAAAACAAAATAGAATACAAACATCATTATAAATTATCAACAAAACATATACATATAAAATGCCTATATTGCTAAATAATAACATCATAGGAAGCCCTAGTGACCACCCGGCAGAAAGCGTCCAACACTCACAAGTCGTATTACTGTGAGGTTGTGTGTAGTGATAAAGAAAATTGGAAAATCGGGATTGTATTCTGTTTTGCGATTTAAAATGAGGCAACTGTTTTATTTTACTCTAATTTTATTATGTTCATAACAGTATTATTATATGAAACTGAAACGGTTACGGCTCCGGAAATGAGGGATCCATAGTTATTTCTGCATTGGCGGTATTGTCTTCAAAGTAAATAAACATAGAGATAGGGTTCTTCTAGTTTCCATAGTCTCAACATAGTTTCTCGATACATAACTATAAAAGTATACTTTTTTTTCTTCTAACGGAGATACTCACAATACTGAACACTCCCGCACAAAACTGACTTTGAACCATTTGTTTGTGTTCGGGACAATACTGATGTGTTATCTTCGAATTTGTGGAGTGATGTATGTTGAAAAATAAACAATTAACACAAATCTTGGATACACAATCTTTGAAAAGGCCTTGAATTAATTATAGACAACAGTCAAATTATAAAAACCAATTTTTCAAGCGAATCATGGAAACCCCTAACTAATGAAAATTGCAGTTCCTAAACAATGAATTGTTTATGTAAATAATGGATTATTTAGCAACATCCTCTAAATAATACATTTTTTAGCCAATTCTTCTAAATAATGCATTATATAGGTAAATAATTCCTTATTTAGCAACAATGCCTTATTTACCTATATTATGATTTATTTACATAAACAATGTATTGTTTAGGGAAATAATAAGTTATTTACGGAGAAAATATATTATTTAGGGAAATCTTACATTGTTTGTAAACAAATGATTACTTAGAACGTATGCTTCTATATAAAGTTTATTTAGCAGAAAGTGTTAAAAAAAATAATACCGAAAAAATTCGCAACTAACATTTTACAAATGGAATTCCATAACTAACCTCATTATGAAAGATTTATTCACGAATCTCAGTCTCAGAAGACAAAGAGATCCCCACCCCACCCCGCCCCCATTCGCCCGTTGGTAATAACTTGAGCAACCTTTGGTTATACACCAGAACATGCTGTGTAATTAAGGTAATTGCGGTGATGATAAAAGCATTTTTGAAGCTTTGGGAATGAAAGTATAATAATACACATACACCCCCGCGCGCACTCACACACATACACATGCGCAGAGTGAGATAGAAAAAAAGAGAGAGAGAGACAACCATACATACACATACACACACCTCTCTCTGTCTGTCTCTGTCTCTTTCTTTCTGTCTGTCTGTCTGTCTGTCTGTCTGTCTGTCTGTCTGTCTCTCTCTCTGTCTCTCACTCTGTCTCTCTCTCTCTCTCTCTCTCTCTCTCTCTCTCTCTCTCACTCTCTCTCCTTTATTTTCTATACACCACAGATCCAACGAAACCTATAATTACTTATTCCATGCTGGTGATTGTATGCAAACTTGGTTATTTGTCTTTTAAAAAAATGAGATCACCGATCACCTTTTTGCCAAGTTAACGAGGTAATCAGGATGTTTGTGTGTGTGTGTGTGTGTGTGTGTGTGTGTGTGATTTTGGTGGCCTGTTGTAATTGTAGACCTACTCAGGGTGGTGCTGGATGGTACACGAGACAGAGAACTTGTAATTGATGGTTGTTGTGAACAAGGGTGGCCATCATCTGGACACGGCAGTTCTTTCTTCTGTTGTTGTTGGTGTTTTTTTTTTAAATGCAAATGCATGGATGCGTGGGGTGGTACGATTCCATCCGCATTGTGTCTGAATAGGCCCCAAATCGAAGGCTGTGTTTACTTTTGGCAAAAATGTGTTTAGTTTAATTATTTTTTGCTGCTATCAATCATATCGCTTATATTGCTTATTTCAAAACTTATCCTGTACAGTAACATTCAAGACAATCTTATTCTGACAAGTAATCACATATGTGAGTTTTGAACTTTCTGCACTGAGTTGAAAAACAAACCCAATTTTTACACAAAAAAATGACCCTAATTTACTGTTGTCTTGCTAATAAAGCAAAATTTTCAACATTAAAAAGTGATTTGCACGCGAAAGGCTTGCATTTTCTGAGTTCAGTTCAACAATCGGCGCTTTTTTCTGGCTATAAGGCAGCGCTTTTGCTGCTTTTCTAACCATGCCCCCAAGGCGACGATTGACTGATGCGGATAGAGGCAGAGCTATTGCATGGCTTCAGGAAGGGGTGGGGGGTGAGAGAAGTTGGCAGGCGGCTGGGAGTGTCCCACTCCGTTGTCCAAAGGCTGCGGGAGCGCTTTAACAACACTGGAAGCGTCCAAGAATCAAGAAGGTCCGGACGCCCCCGCGTTACCACTGCAAGACAAGACCATTTCATCACCCTGTCAGCTCTGAGGATTTGGTCCGCTATGAACAAACACCATCAGAAGACAGTTTCACGCAGCCAGCAATGTTAACGTCAGCGACCAGACAATTCGCAACCGTCTACACGAGGGAAACCTGCGATCAAGATGACCAGCTGTACGGCCTTTGCTCACCCAAGCTCACCGTGCAGCGCGTTTGGCCTGGGCTCGGCGTCATTTGGTGTGGACTAGGCAACATTGGTCAAGAGTGCTCTTTACAGACGAGTCTCGGTTCTCCTTGTCTTTCAACGACCGACGAGTTAATGTTTGGAGGCGTCCACGGGAGCGTTTTGCTGATGCGACGGTGCGCGAGTATGACCGCTTTGGTGGTGGATCTGTCATGATGTGGGGTGGCTTCGCATTAAACTTCAGAACACCCCTGCTCCAAATTCATGGCAACTTAAACGGTATTGGCTACAGGGATGACGTCCTACAACCTAGGGTTCTCCCAGCTCTGCGGGCCATTGTGTCACGTGGGGTTTAGGTGTTACTGGGCTCTGCACAATGGAATGCTGTAACCCTCACGCTTTATTCTATGTGGACTGCTAGTTAGTCACCCGATGAATTACTTTAATAAATTTATTTGTTTAGCTCAGTCTGTGTTAAGGCTGGGATACAGAGATAGATAGAAAAATTGTAAAAGATCACTGTCACACTAGCTTTCACACGGCTATGAATCATATGTGGTCCAGCCACTTGATAACAGTTAAAATCACACATTTATTTCTTCTACTCTATACAAGATTTTCGAGGTACTAATCTACCTTAAAAAGTCTTAAGTCACTGCAAATAATTCGATCGATGATAGTCTATGCAGCTGTTATGTCTTCATAGGGCACTGGCTACTAAAGTTCTTGAAGATTGGACTACTGTGGTCCGTTTTACTACAGTTCTGAAGAATGGACTACTGTGGTCCTTTTGCTATCAGTTTGGGTGCACTTCTTCCGTGTCACTTAACTGCAGTGTGGTGTGTTTGAAGCCCTTCGTGGAGGTAGCTTCTGGTACACGATGTGTCGTCGTGTAGTTTGGTCCCTTGCCACGCTGTGGGGTCTTGCAGGGTGTTTTCCAGGGTTGCTCCCTCAGTCTTGTGCTGTAGGGGCTAAACAGCCAACTTGGTTTTCCTGTGGAGTTGGGCGCACGTTATAGCTCGCCTGCTCGTCTGTAATATAAGAGACGAAATTCTGCACAACCTTGAATAATAGGTCTGTGCAGAGCGTCTCACTGAAAGCCAAAGTAGCCCTCAGTGATAGCTCCACATCTCTATACATAAGCGACGAACATTCCGCTACGTCCGTGGTCCACTGGAATCTCAACTCTACTTTCCTATACATACATAAATATAAATCGTGGCTAACTACACACATACAGAATTAATAATAATATAAACATTCCCTGGTACAGCCACTGGTCTGCAAACATACATATAGGTTAAACAACAGTGGTTCCGTCAGGTATACAACATGGCAGCGCAACCGGTCGTGTTTCGCCACGTGGTCACGCAAATTCGGAGTAACAATTCAAATCTATGCATAGCAAATTCCACAAACATAATTTCAACAATAATATAAATATATCACGATGAAACAGAAGTATGTTCATTTACCTGTTTGACAAAGTCAGGCCTCGTGGCTACTTGATAGAATTCTAAGATCCTCAAGTCCTGCTTCCTGGTCTATTCAGTGGAGGTATTGCTCTACTCAGGTGTAGCTGTTTACCCTGTGACCTAATACCTGGTTGGGACTGAATCAGCTAGAACTGAATCTAGCCGCTCAGCCTGAGTCCTGATTGGATAAAACGGTTTTGATCCCACGCACACAGTGCTGACGTTACTACACTGTTTGCGTCAAGCTCGCAGTGTGTGTACCTCTGTATACTGTAATCGTCTGCTGTGTAATACACTAACTTTCTAAGGTTACAATGACTAAACAAGGCTAAATAGTAAATAGGCAGGGTAAAACTAGTCATCTCGTCACACATTGGAGAAGGTGCCCTACTACAGGACGATAATGCCAGACCCCACCGAGCGCGTATCGTCAATGACTTCCTGCAGCAACAGCACGTCATAAGAATGGATTGGCCGGCTCGATCACCCGATTTGAACCCCATAAAACATCTGTGGGATGTCTTGGGTCGACAGACACGGGCAAACCTCCCTCCAGGAGCTAACCTTGAAGTTCTGGCCCAAGTTCTCCTGCAAGAGTGGTTGGCCATCCCAGGAAACATCCTCCATAACCTGACACGGTCCATGAGACAACGATGCCAAGACTGCATTGATGCAAACGGTGGCCACACCCGATACTGACTCTATAGATTTTTGGTTTCTAAAGTTTTGATTTTGTAAATGAGGGGTATGTCCAGTTAAATTGAACTTATATATATATATATATATATATATATATATATATATATATATATATATATATATATATATATATATATATATATATATATATATATATATATATATATATATATATATATATATAAACCTTATTGTTATAATGCGTGTGTGTATGTATCTGCATGTACGGACGAGCACATTGATCAACGCAGCCACATGCACACTTTGGATAGTTTGGCTGGTCTCTGCTTTTATTCCCTAAAAGCCTACATCCGGTATATCAATCAAAAACAACCCAAGTAAGAACAAGGCCAACACAGTGGCATAGGCACACAACCGTGCCGTAAGCACATTATTACGCTTATTTTCGAAGAGATGGGGAGAAAGAAATAGAGGTGGGACGACAACATTCAAGAATGGACTGGTTTGACACTGAACGAAGCCATGAGGGTTGCTGAGAACAGAGAAAAATGGAGTACGCTGGTTAAACGATCATCTGTGGTGTTCCAACTATCTTTGAGTTACGGGATAGGACAGGATTTTCGAAAGAGTTGTTGTTGTTATTATTGTTGTTGTTTCTTTTGTTTCAACTATATAATGTTTTAAAGTATGGCAATATTCACTGTCACTGTTGAGCTGATCTGTCGAGGACGCGTGGTCACAGTGGGCCACTTTGATTGGTGGGATTGGGAGTGGGGAGGGGGAATTGGGATGTTTTGAGGGGTGAGTAGCGATAGTGGGGAATCAGCTACCTTGCTGAATGGGGCGGGATAGGACAGAGGTGTTGGGGTTATCAAAGGGTATGGTTCCGATCGGTCCTAAATCTTAGTTCATGGTTTTTATATTTTGGGTTCCCCCCCCCCTCCTCCTCCTCTTCTCTCTCTCCTTCCCTCTCCCTTTCTAACTCGCTCATTCTTCGCAATTTTGACTATCTCTTCCCCTCTTCTATTGCTCATTCTCCTCTCCTACTCCTGTGGTTTTGTAAGCCTGTGATGGGAATGGAAGGTGTGATGGTCAGTGACAGAGTTGGTGGTGATTGTGGAATAATGCAATGTCCTATAGTGCTGAAAGCAGCCAAAATGTTTCAAAATACAGGCGTCATATAAAACACTCTCGCTGTCAAATTCAGTCGCAGCGACAGTGTATTCATCGAAAATGTATCGTGTCTCGCGCAGTCTTCAGTAGAAAAATGAAACTTGCTTTCGGCAACACTATACTAAAATGAGATAACACTTTTATTACGTGCTAAGTTTCATTTGATTGCGATCATTTACTTCATTTTACAACGTCAAAAATAATGAAATAATGTTGAGGGTGCTTTTATTTTTATGTATAAAGGCGTTGCTCGTGAATGCTGATAGTAATTCCATTCTTTATTGAACTGTGCCGGATTTACAGTCTGTGGTACTCGTTTTTCATTTGAAATGTTGTCATGATACAAAAAGAAAGGTGAAACGTATCGCAAACGATACTTTTATTTTTCTTGATATTGTGTCAAAATTGCACATCATTTCGCGACAAATGAATGACATTATTTTAAAAAACACTTTTGCTTATAGCTAGCTACTCATGTACGTTAATTATGTGTCTCGCTACTGTAGTTTTCGTGAACGAATGCGGCTGAAGACAATTTCTACGGCAAATACTCTCGCAGCGGTAATTATTTACAAGATTTTTTTTTCTCATATAATATAGTTTTAACCATAAACCTACATGTTCATCATGGTCATGGTTTTCTGCTGTTATAGACTATATATTGTCCGGAACCAGGGGAAGAAATCCAGTCATTTCTGAGTTGCAAACTTTGTATCAGCGACCACCTGTGTTGAAGCAAGACTTCTGCAGTCTCCGGTACTCGGCGCATTGTGCTTCGTTCAGATATTGCTCTTTTCGCAGCCATAACTATTGTCAAGTGTAACGGTTTTATTATTCCCCAAACCTCTCTTCATTAGTGAAGGCTGCAGTCACCCTAAATTTAAAAAAGGAAAAAAGTGGTTTCTCTTCCACCTTCTGTAATAGCGATGTCTTGAGACCGCCGAGTTTTGAAATCAATTGAAGAAAAAGAGCGTGATAGCATCTTGTATTGTTGTTGTTGTTGTTGTTGTTGTTATTATTATGCCGGCAGGGATTGCTCAGTATTGTCAGGATGCACGCCTTTTATATGTGAGTCTTGGGCGACTTGGGTTTCAATCCTGACTTCAGCAACTTTTTTGTGCATGCTGGATATTAGAGGCCAGCGTCTTGAGAAGCTCACTGAGCTTGTAAGTGCGCTATCTATGAACAATGTATTATTATTATTATTATTATTATTATTATTATTATTATTATTATTATTATTATTATTATTATTATTATTATTATTATTATTATTATTATTATCCTTTCTTGCACTCTTCCAATTGTGTATTGATTTAGACAGTTCAGTCATAATTATTCTTCTCTTCAATCTTTCCCTCCTACTTCCTCCCCCCTCCCCCCTCCACCCCTACCACACAACCCTCCATATCTATGTTTGCGGTGAATGACTGCTGTACAGTAATCCACGTATATTATGCGTGTGCGTGTATGTCAATCAGTCTTTGGCTGTGGACAGAGCCACAAAAATTTTTTTTTTAAAAAGTTTTCCTGGGTTGTGTGAATGTAGACTATAGTCCGCTGTACATTGCATTGTAGTGTGTACGCACTATATATTTTATGAGAAGTTTATTCACAACTTTCCGGCACCTCTCATAAAAACTCGTGGGTATCGCCATTATAAATTAAAACGAGGTTAGAATGAAACCAAGTTCCGGTTTGGCTTGTTTTGCTTTTATGAAAGCTTGATGCGTGACTTTTAAATATGGCAAATTGCCGAAAACGACGATTGTTAGAGCCAGAAAACGAGTGGGATAAGTATAAAAACGGTGGAGGAAGTACATGCTCAGTGAAAGAATGCAAAAAACAATCGTAGAGGCCTGTATTTGTGGCGACTTCGGAGGTGCGTCGATCATCGACAGAAAGTGAAACAGGACCTGAAAACTCTTGTAGTTTTCCATAGCTTCGCCATCGCAACCTTCACAAAACACGAAGTAATTGACTATATTAGGCGAGCGCGCGTTGTGGCCAAGTGGGCTAAGGCGGGACTAACTTGGCTTGTCCACAAGCCAGAAACCAATGGCGCCTGACTGATGTGGGTTCGAGCCAGCATCTGGGCGTTATGTTTTTCCGAATATTTTTCAAAAATTCACAAATAATGTTAGGTAGGTAGGGTTTAGGCGCGCCACTGGCGATAGAAATGGATAATAAACTGCGGCAAAAAAAAAAAAAAGTGAGGGTACGATACTGGTGGCCAGTGACACATGTTATTATTCTGAGGAGACATGTTATTATTCTTGAATATTTGGAAATAACTCACTAAAATACGCGGAGAAAGAAACCGGAAGTATGTTTCATTGAGGGGATTCCCGTTGGTGCATAGGATAGCAGAAAAGTGTGAATAACAGCGAAGGTATTCGTGATATATATTATGACCTCGGCCTTTCATTCATGCATTCTTAATAATAAATATCAAATAGTCTATGAGAATATTCATCGGGACAAACGTATCAATTAGTTATTTCCCATGAGCGAGCGATGTAGCAAAGACTACACGGTCTTTGGCTGTAGTGTTGCTGGTCATATTTCGTCGGTATAATACTTTGGTCAAATGACTTATACAGCCAAATGGAACGAGTCTAGCCCCCTTTTCTCTAACAAATATTGACTGGTCAAATAGAGTACGATATCATGCACTTGAATTTTTTAATGAGATTTTCCCCTTATCCTGTTAGGGTATAAGTTTTTACTAGAGCAAACCCCCTCCGCTGTGGGGGTGTTTGGTAGCTCAGTTGACAGTGAACTGCTTTCCTATGACAAAGCTCGCGGGTTGGAATCCCGCCTGGGGCGAACTTACGAGACTTTGGCAAGAGACTTTTCAGGACACCAAGGGTTTAACCGGGTACTCAGGTTTCCTCTCTCCCTTCAAAAATGGTATTGGATGCCGCCACTCTAAAATGTCAAACAAACACCTTTTTTTTTTTCTTTTCAGACTTCTGTAATAGCGATCTCTTGAGATCGCCGCGCTTCGAGATCGATGGAAGGAAAATGCGTGATTGTTATTATTATTATTATTATTATTATTATTATTATTATTATTATTATTATTATTATTATTAATATTATTATTATTATTGTTGTTATTATTATTATTACTATTATTATTATTTTTGTTGTTATTATTATTATTGTTATTATTATTATTATTATTATTATTATTATTATTATTATTATTATTATTATTATTATTATTATTATTATTGTTATTACACGGGCGTGTGACTTTAAATAAAAGAATAGGAGAGATGTGAGAGAGAAAGAGAGAGAGAGAGAGAGATTTGGTAATTTGATTCTTAATTAATTGTCTCTAGCAACACAGCCTAGCCCTCAGATAGGATTTAAAACAAGTTACCAAACAGATTTCAACATGATAATAATTAGCTAATTTTAATTGAACGAAAGAAATATGCATAAATGTTCAGTCTTTAAAATTATTATATAATATCCTGAAAATTTACTAAAATAATGAGAGAGAGAGAGAGAGAGAGAGAGGGAGAGAGAGAGAGAGAGAGAGAGATTTGTAAGTGATCAGTTTAATCTGCTAGGCCACTCGCAAGCAAACGTCAGATAAATAGGTTGCAGTTGAGATACAAATCTCGAAGCCATACCTTAAGAACAAAACAATAATCACGATAGAATCTAGATGCACGAGCTTCACACAATCTGGCCATAAGGACAATAATTATACCGCCATGTAAGCAAATGTGTCTGTCCAGGGCAATTAAGTGTCTCCTCGATTTTGTGTGTGTTTGTGGGCATGTAGAAACGACGTTACTCTGACATACACTTGAAATTCTACATACTTTCCTTTGACTTTTTTTTTTGACGGCCTCGTTATTTTGACGTCAGAATAGTGTTCCAGTAGAGTTACAGCTGTTTTAGGCTTAGGGTTAGGTTAAGGGTTAGGGTTTGGGTTAGGGTTAGGGTTAGGGATAGCTTCAAAAAATTGAAAATGTCAAAATAATGTCAAAAAAGGGAAGTGTGTCAAAATAATGTATGTAGAGTTTCACAACAGTCATCACAACGTCGTTTCTACAAAAATGTGTGTGTGTGCGCGTGTGTGTGGGCATGTAGAAACGACGTTCTGATGACACACACATGAAACTCCACATGGTTTCTTCTGGCTTTTTGGGAAGGCCGTACTATTTTGACGTCAAAATAGTGCTCCGTTGAGTTAAAGCTGTTTTAAGATAAGGGTTAGGTTAAGGGTTAGTGTTTGGGTTAGGGTTAGGGTTAGGGTTAGGGATAGCTTCAAAAATTGGAAAATGCCGTGTGTGTGTGTGTGTGTATGCGTTTGTGTCTATGGATGTGTGTAAACGCCGTTATTTATCCGAACTCTTTTTATTTGTTACACGGTTGTTCTGTTATCAATTGTTGATTCAGCCCCGATGCTTGAATTTTGATAAGTGTAACGCAGATTCGTTTATCCACGCAAACTGTTCACTCAGAAACAAGGCAGGAGTCGTCATATGAAGTTTTTTCTTTTAACTTTGTTCAGCATACATCAACAACTGCATACAAGATCGCTCAATCGTATAGTTACGAAATAGTCTCCTCTCTGAAAATCCTTATCGGGAAGAGAGGGGACTATAAACTGATATAACATAACATAACATAACATCGCTCAATCGCTTTTTTTCACTCTCTCAAGACGAAACAGTGCACCGCTAATATAGTCTCTCTATAATCGAGAGAAAGTTCGAACATTCCAGCATGACGCAATAGCAGCCAATCAAAATTAAACTCGTCACCGGAGCTATGCAGTGTCTTACGTCGTACAACCTTATTTAGGTGAAAAATCTCATAGCTATTTGTAGATTTATCTAGATGCTTCTATCGATAGTAAACTAAAACATTATCCAATAATATCGACCAACGAAAATTATCAACATTATACTAAGCTTCTTTTAATAGCAACGCAAAATCAAATCGAAGGTAAATACACTCTGTTATTGCATGCTTTGCAAAACAAAACGATCGGATCTATCGTGCGCGTCTCAAACGTAACAATATTCGACCTACGTTCTTTTGACGGCCCTGTTATGTTGAAGGTCCGTTATGATTAGGGCTGTGTCAGGCTTAGGGTTAGGTTAACGGTTAGGGTTAGGGTTAGAATTAGTTTTAGGATCAGCTTTAGAAAATGGACAAACTAAAACAAAAATCAAAACAACATGTGTGACGTTTCATGAAAGTCATGACAACGGCGTTTTTACACGAGAGAGAGAGAGAGAGAGAGAGAGAGAGTGTGTGTGTGTGTGTGTGTGTGTGGGTGTGTGCAGTGTGTGGATGTTGATGTATGAATGCATACGCCGTTGTATTTGTGTAAGGGTGTTAAGTCTTGTGGGTGCGAATGTGTGTGGGTGCATGAATATGATTGAGCATGATGGTGCATGTGTGTAAGTTAACATGAATGCAGATTCCAAGATGTAAAGCCATCTTCCATCTGTCTGTCTCTGTCTCTGCCTCTGTCTTTCTTTCCCCCCCCTCACCCCCCCCCTCCCCGTGGGGGTCCCGGGGGTTTTAGTATAAATAGTATCCCACTTTCTGGAAATTTAGTGCTTTAAATTCTCACTGTCGCTTTTTTTCTCCTTTGTTCTTTCTCATTCCTACTCTGTTCTATCAATCTACTACACTATCTTCTTCTTCGCTAGACCAGTCACCTACTTTTTTTTCTTGAAAACTCGTCCGGAACAAAACTCCCTTATTTGTGTATGAGGTCTGTTGGATCAGCTTGGGAATATTGGACGCTTTCTGCCAAGCTAGGGCTTCCTATGATGTTATTATTTAGCAATGTAGGCATTTTATATGTATGTGTTTGGTTGATATTTTATAATGGTGTTTGTATTCCATTTGTTTTTTGTAAACGGAGGTTCGATAAATTAAGAGCATAGCCTCAGCGTCCCCTGGGTAGGTTGTCTTTATTGTAAAGTGACCGGCTGGGGGATTGCCTTCAGTGTTACCACTAGGGTTATTTCGGCAGATCTTTTATGCGGATTAGGGGCGAGTCCTCTTTCAGCGAAGTTGTGGTCTTGATTTTGTGGTCCTGATTCGGCTGTTTGCAGTCCTGTAAGCAATAAATAACTTTCTCTCTCTTTCTCTCTTTGTCTCTCTCTCTTTCTCCGTGTGTGCCTATATAGGGACAAGAACAATTTTCGTGTGTGCGTGGCAAGTAGCCGACATTTCAGTACAGCTGAATCAGAACATCGTCGTGACAAAGTAAGCCGCTTTCGCTGACGGGATATTTCATTAGTCGTAGTGTTGATGTGGACAGTCCAGTCTGTGACATTGATGCGCTGTGAAACTGATTCCCACCGCAGACAATCCTCTGTCCTCCAGACGTCACCAACAGTCGCATGTACAACGACAACACAGAAATGAAGACAAAAACGTAAATGACCTTATATTGTGCACTTACCTATTCAACCACTGGTAGATTTTTAATTTCCAACGGAAAGATTGAGGGAAAGAGAGAGAGAGAGAAATAGAGAGAGAGAGTATGTGTGTGTGTGTGTGTGTGTGCGTGCGTGTGTGTGTGTATACTTGTGTGTGTGTTGTTTTTGTTATTAATAATAATAACAGGCAATTTATACAGCGCTTTCCAAAATCACAAAGCGCTTTACACAAACAAATGTAAACACAACATGCGTACATTGGTCAATAACACGCAATCACATATACATCTCAACACCAAAAATAACTAACAACACTCACTCATGGCGCCTAAGAAAAGGCCTCTCTAAAAAGATGCGTCTTCAAGTTCGTTTTAAAAGACGCTAGTGAAGGACTGTGACGGACGGACCGAGGTAGCGAGTTCCAGGTCTGAACGGAGAAGAAACTGAAAGCTCTACCACCGTGTCTCACCCTGTGGTATTCTGGTACACGGAACATCCTTTCATCTGCAGAGGAGCGGAGAGACCGAGAAGGAACATAGACAGTCAAAAGTTCGGAAAGATAGCTAGGAGCAGTTCCAGAGATGATGTGGTAGCAGAGACATGAGGTTTTATATTTAATTCGTTGTTCAATTGGGAGCCAATTCAATGGCCAATGTTATTGTTGTTGTGTGTTTTTGAGGAGGAGAGAGAATGTCTGCCTCTGTCTGTCACAAATTTTGACAAACTCCAGAAGGGATTTTAAGCAATTTGGGGATAGACATGTAGCAGGATGACACATTTTTCTTCTTGGTTAAACGCTCATCTGTGGTGCCCCTCCAACCTCCGAGTTACGGGATAGGATAGGATAGGATAGGATGCCCAACATGATGAGTTCCATATCATTTTTGACAGTGATACAAATGACAGCGTCATGAATAATAGGCCTACTATCCTATCCTATCCTAACCTATCCCGTAACTCTGATGTCGTTAGGGCACCACAGATGATCGTTTAACCAGCACACTCCATCCATCCCTGTCCTCAGCAATCCCTGATGGCTTCGCTCCATGTCAAGCCAGTCCTTTCTCGAATGTTGTCCTCCCACCTATGTCGGTCTCCCTCTTCTTCTACCTCCTTGCACCGTGCCTTTCAGGATGGTCTTTGCAAGGCCTGATGATCTGGTAACGTGGCCATACCATCGGAGTTCCGTTTCTTCATCACTGTGAGCAGGTCATCGTGTTGTCCAATGGCTTGTGTGATGGTCTGTCGGACTTCGTCGTTGATAATGTGCTGGTAATAGGAAATGCCCACAAGTCCTCTGTAGCACCTCATCTCCATGCTTTGTATTTTTCGTTGTAGATGCGAAATAAACTGTAAGTATTGCCGGTTTGTTCTGTTGCGTATAGAACAGAGAAAAGATCAACAGGTAAGATCACAATGATGCCTGCTTACGAGTGCTGTAAGTTATATTTATGATTTTTGTTTTCTTTTTCAAAGCTGCAGGGTGACCTCGCAGTTGGTTAGGCCGCTGGTTTTCTATGCCGACGGTCTCGGAGAAAAGGGTAAGGGCGGGGGTGGGTGGGTGGGAGGTGAGGGTGATTGAGGAGGGATTTGTGATTTAGGCACCAGACTTTTCCGGTAATCGAGAATTTTCTTCGGCTAATCCGGTTCACTCCCTCCCCCCATCCCCTCCTTCCTCGCCCTTCCGCAAGAGGCTTTCGGTCAAAAAGAAAAAGAAAAACGAAAAATTGTACATAAAGAAAAAGTAACAAAGTAAGCACAACATAAGTTGCGTCATAACAGTGTACAGTTTATTTAGAAGAAAACAAAATTTACGCATATTCATATATTTTAAAGGCAATTTTAAATTTAACGGCGAACTGAACATGGTTTTCAATGTCCCGAAGCGCAGGACTCCGGGAACGTTTTGGCATTTATGTTATACCATAAGTTTTACAAAGAATTAGAACTTTATATTGCTGGCCTTTGAAGCAGACTGGTCAGAACAATAGAAAGTTGCAGAATGCAAAAGATTCAATATACATTTACTCCCTGGTGTATTTGCCTGCGCACATGTGTGTGTGTGCGTGCGTGTTTGCCTTATTTAGGGTTAAATGTATAACTCCTATCCTATCCTATCCTATCCCGTAACTCGGAGGTCGTAGGGGCACCACAGATGATCGTTTAACCAGCGTACTCCATCTTTCCCTGTCCTCAGCAACCCTGATTGTTTCGCTCAGTGTCAAGCCAGTCCATTCTCGAATGTTGTCCTCCCACCTCTTTTTCGGTCTCCCTCTTCTTCTACCTCCTTGCACTGTGCCTTGCAGGATGGTCTTTGCAAGACCTGATGATCTGGTGACGTAGTAAACAGAAATACTGTTTAAAGAAATGAAGGCAGCTGTCAAATTTCGACATTTTCACCATTCACACACGTACGTTGCCACATAATAGAGAAAGTTGTAAATCCAACTCGCCCTTCCAGGACCTCACTTACTCACACAAGAAAGAGATAGAGATTAGATGTAGATCACAGATGATGAGAGGAGAAAGAATGTTTGGTAACATGTGATGACTCTGGTATTTTATTTTATGAATTTTTATTTTTTCGTCAGCACCAGTAAAACATGTTAAATACAATTTGTAGTAGATCAATACAATCTCTATAGAAAACGGACTTGAATAAATACTAAAATGAAACACTTCACTCGCGGACGTTCTAACTGATTATGACTAAAATAAATGAAAAAATCATCATACTGTCTGCTGTCGCAGCCATTCCTCACATAGGTATCACACAGTATCACAACCACATACAAAAACCCTATTGGTATCAGACAGTCTGCAGCACTAAAAACAACTGGAAAAAAATGCTACAAAACAATAACAACAAATCTACTTCTCGAATTTCAGGGCACATTGTATGCCAAAAGCGTAACGGTTTGCAAAAACTACAGTAATCACGACATATGAAAGCAAACGTAACATAATATGCACAAAATCACGATAATAATAATAATAATAATAATAATAATAATAATAATAATAATAATAATAATAATAATAATAATAAATATTTATATCAGCCATAATATATGTAATGTTATATAAACTGTCAACAGTCGAATTAATTTATAGTTTCCAATACTTCATAACCACAAACTGTAAAAAAAAGAATTAAACAAAAACATGAATGAAAGATCCATATAATTATAATGTTTTTTTTCATTAATCGCTCAAAGATATCAAAACTTCTATAAAGAGCCTGCGGTTTACTTCCAAATTTAGAATTAGAAAGTTCAAACCAGTCATGACTCAGAGCTACAATTCCAAATAAATCCTTCTTTTCTTTACAGATCAAAGCAAACTACTTAATATACCTGGAAATGTTCTACCCGAAATAGGCCAAATTGTGGCAGTTTAAACCTCGCACAAACACCCGGTGGACTTAAAGTCACACGAAACACGTAAGTATAAATGTCAATTACTTTTAAACCTCTTCACATTAATTATGGTGAACATCGAACACTACTACGTCTTCAGTTTATCAATTCAATCTATTATCTCCAAGCATGCAACATTCTTAATAAAAATCAAGACACTGATAACTTCAAAGATGATAATGTAGAAGAATAATGTACTCAACGAGTAAAAACACTCAAAATCTAATGACCCAATAAATTATCACATTGGTTAAAGTTTAAAACGAAAAGGTACATCAGGAGAAGTGTTGTTTGTAGCCAAAAATAACATTTAGAAATTGATGTTGAGCAAACAAGGGTGTGCGTGTAAAAGATGTGCAGTGTTTGTTTGTGTGTTTGTTGGAGAATTACTGTTTAAAGCTAAAACCGGTTGGCTGGATGATTTTAGAAAGTTTGGGGTTAATAACTTTTAACTTTTACGACAAAACCTGCTTGCTAAAAGAAATTCAAATTCGAATACACCGTAACACGATCTGATCAAGGATACGAGGTATGATGATGATGAGGACGATGACATGATTGGTCAATGGAACTATGTAGTAATAAATTAAGTGATGCGCGAGTTTTATCACGGATGAGATGAGAAACGACACAGGATGATAGCAGTGATTTCAACATTAACAACCAGTTGAACATAACTCACAATAATAATTATAATTATAACGCGTGGCGGCGTTTGGACAGGGACTGTTGTTTTAACAATTTTTACAAGCATTTAAATGAACGTCACCTACGCACATACAATTTTCATAAACATACTTATAACCTTTGAACTACGAATGAGGAATCTGGTTGAATATTGTTCTTATTCTCATAGCGTAGACGTAGTTAACAAGATCCACACAAGAAGAGATGGATAGACAGGCTTATAGAAAACAGAAACAAAACACAGAGGAGAACACAACGACTGAACTGCTAAATGGGATTATAAAAAACGTAACATCATGGGAAGAAACAAAACATCTGTAGATGCACAGGTCAAATAAATAGAAATCACTGTACATATAAAGAACATGTACATTATCAGATAATATACAGCCCCAAGCAGCCAACATTTTACCTTTGGGACTGTATATATAGATATATACGTATAATATTTATATAATCGTTCATCAACAACAACCGCACTTATATACCTTCTGAATTTCTTCACAAAGCATATTTCCATAGAAATAAGAATCTCGTCAACAAAAAGCGCTATCGCGCCATGTAAATTCATATTTGTTTTTCCAAAAATAGCAGTATTGTTCATTATCTCTCAACAAAGTTGTATACTCTCGCCATATTTGCACATGTACCCGTAATTATGACTGATGACACACTGTTGAATCAGAACGACACGATAACAAATAGTTATGTATTCAATATAGTGTTACGTATATTTATACAATTGATTTGAAACTGTATCTGATTTGTAATTGAACCTTTTCCTGCGAGCGATGCTTGCAAGCAATATTATTGTGGTGGTTTTTTTTAACTGAAAAGTGTTTGAAATGAAAGTTATTTCAATAAAAGTTTCAGGACAGTTTAATTCAATTTAATAATTTGGGTTCGTTATAAACTTAAAAGTTAAATTCTTTGTCGATATGTTTGTCATGGGCGCGACGGCATGTGCGCGCGAGCGTGCGTGTGTGTATGTGGGTGTGTGCGTGCGTGTGTGTGTTTGTGTGTGTCGCTGCGTGTCGAGGAAACCTACTGATGTTGACAAATGTCCGATGAATAAATAAATTAGCGTGAACAATGCAATCATGAGTGAAAAGAAAAATGCACCAATGTGATATTGCGAGAGATACATTCAAATTTAAAACACGACATTTTTCTTTTAGTAAGTCGTCTGTCTGTTCAGTCACGTTGGTTAGTGGCCAGTGTAGCCCGGAAGTTGCCGTCCGAATGACGTCATTTCCTTCCCTTAAAAAATGTCTGGCCAACAAACGCTTTAGAAAATGGTACAAATCAACATAGTCATTTTATCATGTGATTTCCACGCGAGAGATCCGTGAAGACACTATGGCTATACATGTTGTCTTGGCAAAAATACTTATGTATTTTCGAAAAGCTTCTTTGTCTTTAGAAGTTAATTTCTGGAGGGAGTCTTGATAAACGCGCACCTCTAGCAAGAAGCTCCAGTGAGAATTCTCACGCCGCTTCTTTCGTATGTCAGTCTTGGGTTCAGCAAAGTCCAGGCCGAACGAAGGAGTAGTTTGGCTTTGTCTTTCAGTTTACCCTGTTTGAGAGTAATGATGAAGAGTCGCTGTTGAAGTCAGCTCAGTTCTGATGCCGCCTTGCGAGGACTGTATTGATAGACCAATACATCGTTTTTAAATGGCTTTCTTTTTTCAAAACATCGGAATTAAAATAGCAAGTCATTGCAGAAGGTCAGAATTCTGCAGTGATGTGGCAGTCTGGATGAAGGTTCGTATTAAATATTGTTAAAGCCTTGTAAGAGGACCATTAAATTAAGCTTCGGATACTTCAATGGTGCATTCAGAGGCAGATCGTCGATTCAAAGTTTCAGAACAGAACCATTAAGAGGATGACGAAGGAAATGAAGACTAGACAGGAGTGGTCAGTCTGTAGACAAAGCACCAGTCTTTCCAGGTCAGGATGGCGGACCCGGCACTGGCACGATAGTGGAGAATGGCGTGCAGAGCACAGGCCTGCCACGTAGCGATGACATCTTGTAATTAGAGCGACTGAGCAGCTCTTCTTGCGTGAAACAGCACACCGTGAGCCGAGGGAGGTCGGTCAACATACAGTGAGTGTTTGTCCGAGACGAAGCCAGCCAGAACCGTTTGACCAAAGCTAGAGCCAGAAGAAACCGACGCGGATCCGGCCGGTAGCTCGTGGTGATGATGAAGTCAGTCTTTTAAGGGGCGCCGCTCAATCTTGGCACGTACAGGATCTTAGGCGCGTCTGTGTTGAGGCGAAAGCGGACCTGCACGTCGTGGGTGGGAGGCAAGATCTCGTGGCCGTAGCAGGCGGTGTTGAACTCGGTCTTTTCGCCAGGCAGCAGCTCCATTTGGAAAGAATTGAGGAAGTTGATGATGTACCACTTGATCTCCAACAGCGCAATCTTCTTACCCGGGCACAGAGCGCCGAAACCCTGCAGGGGGTTCTTCAGCTCTTTGCCGTGCTTGTAGAACTTGGCGTCCACGAAGCGATCGAACTTGAATTCCTGTGAGACACACGCAAAGGAGAACGCAAAACATTAGAATTCGTCAGGGCAATATATAAATTGCATTCAACACGCTGGAAGGGAGAAAAGATTGTCAAAACAGCCAGATAAAAGAAAGAGACGAAACATGATCTATAGTCACCCAAGTTTTGCTAACATAAACACAACTGTAAAGTTGAGGGTGAAAAAAAAACGTTAAAAGATTAAATAAAAACTCAAAACATGACGACCACATGAGACATTGACGCAGTATTTCAGTTTTTTTTCATCAAGACACACAGAATTGAATTTCCGACCCAAGCACATAAACACGGTCTCAAATAGAAATGACTCGCAAAGGAAAAGATAAACAAACTTTGAAACACACAATACAAACGCTTAATCGGAATGAGCAAGCGTTAAGGGGAAAAGAAAAAAAAAAAACCACGATTTGTGGAATTGAAAAACACCGACGGAAACCCGAGACGTGGTTATTGCTGCTGATCACAATATAGCTATGCCGTCATACAGTCTTCGCTACTACGCCCACATACAGTTACCACGTCATACCGTCTACTCTTGCACACTCATGAAACAATCGTGACGTCGTACTGTCCACATTTGTTCACTTACGTTGCAATTATGACGTCGGCAAGCCTAATCGACATTGAGCGATAAATGGGCACGGATATTTTTTTCTGACAAATTAGAACCTGCATAAGAAAGAATGTCACCTTCCCAGAGTGACAATTGCTGCACAATTGCATTTACATCAAGGCACGTACGGACGAGGGTGTGCAAGAATTAAAAATACTGACGGTCACGTGTGCGACTGAAAAAAAAAAGTAAGCTACAAAGAGAACGGCCTTAAAAAAAAACCTCAGGTTGCTTTTCCGTTCCTGTTCTTAAATGACCTCTGCACAGCTACAGAAACTCATCAAAAGTATTGTACATGACTGTTCTTGTCTCCCTCGCCGCAACAAAGACCGTTACTAAAAATAGCGATCTAAACTACCAAAAAAGAACAAAAACAAGCCTCTCTCATCACCCTTCGTCCTCTAAGTCACTATAAAAACTGAAGGGCAAAGAATGCTGTTCGCGTGCGATTCAAGGGTCATATTGACAGGACTCGGGAGGCTTCAGACCGATCTTGTGTTCAATTGCATTTTGCCCTGGCCATGTCCATCGGGTTCCTGGGTTCGAAGTGACAAAACGCCACTCTGCCCAATTGACAGAAGAAGCATGTGCCTGTCCTCTTGCCAACGTCTCTTCATAGCTATGCTACTAGACTCGATGCTCTCCCCTACCACTTGTCTCTGTCGTTTTCCGCGTCTCGACTCTCGACCACTTCCTCACCCCACCTTTTCCTGTCCACCCACCCACTCTCGTTGTTCCACAGTAGGTTTTACTGTGTATTTGATACGGTGTTTTTTTCAATCCCTTCGCGTTGGTTTGTTTTCTTTTCTTTTCCTGATCGTTTGCCGTTTTGGGTCTTCCTAACTCCTATAGAATTTTCGGTAATTCAATATTTCAACGATTCCCCTACCTTCTTTCTATTTCACAACTCCTAAAGCTCCTTCCATCTTCCCCATCCTCTCACCTCCTCTACAATGAACCTGCCTGTGTAGAACTTTCTGGGACTCTCTAGTGTATCTCCCTTCCCTCCGGCTCTCTGTTTCAATAACTGTTCATCTCGATCGGCTTGGCTCTAACTCTGAACCTCTCTCATGGCTCCGCCTCTGTCTCTATCTCTGTTAGCTAGCAAGACTCGCTCCATCTCCTATCGTCTTCGCCAGTCCCTGAGGTTGAAAAAAAAAAGGTTGATAGAAGGCGCACCAGAAGACCTTACACGGGGCAACAGTGTCCATCGCTCAAAACGTCACTCTGGACACTTGGGCTCATCTGGGGCCTCCGTCCCCGCTTCGTATCGCGCCGTCAGGGGAGGTTGTGGAGGGACGGATCCAGCTCTGTGGACCCGGCGCCGCCGATAATCAGTGTAATGTAATGATTGCAGTTCAGACTCGTGTGTGGCAGAATCATTTATAAGAAAGTCAAAATGCATTCCAAGATATTTGGAGAAAAATTGCTTAAGATCAACAGTGAATGCCAATGTAAAAAAAAAATCAAATATATTATTTTATAGGTTACTTAGACTCTTTTCAATACATAGAGGACACCTTTTGTTTCATATAACAGACGATTAGGCAGACTTAAAATTGAAAAAGAAGAATGCACTGCTTTGGGGGGGTTAGAAGAAAATTAGAAAGCAGTGCATTTGGGGGTTTGGAAGCATAACGCAATGATCAATTTGCTACACTGTTATATGGTATCATTGTGTCAGTACGGTTGTGTGATGTTGTCCTGTGTTAAATTGGCGATAGGAAGACATGTGTTTTTGAGTTACTTCATGTGACAGGTTTCCTCTTCGTCTCTTCCCCTCTCGTTCTTCATACCTTGCCAAACAACTGATCATTTCCTCCATTCAAACAGAGAAGCAAACCGATGAGAGAAAGGTTGAGACGATATAGAAGGAAGAAGTCAGAATACTGGTGAAGAGTTACAAGGTTAGGAGAGGGGAGTGTGAATCGTGGAGGCCCTGGGGGTGAACAAATGTGGACAGGAAGTTGCTGTTTATACATGTGCTGTCATTCCAGTTTGATCTTCAATTCATACTCATCTGTACTAATTTTCCGATCATTGATGAAATGCATACATCTCTACTACTGCCCCCCCCCTCCAACCCACCCATTACCCATCGCCCCTTCTCTCCCTGTCGCTCGCCCCCTTCGGCTTTTTCTTCCTTTTTTGAGTTAGTTCCCTTCTTTGCTCTTCCGGCTCTCCTTCCTCCGGCCTACTCTCTTGCTTTGAAAAGACAGAATTCAGCCTCAACACCAGCAGTATGAAATCATGCTCAGCTTTCCGCCCTAACTAGTGTTGCTCCTCCTTCTACCATCAGGGCCCAAGCTCCCCAGTCCTCCTTTTCCAAACAGTCTGGTTTGTATACAAACATTTTTTTTTGCTGTGTGTGTGCAAGACCTCGCGACGACAAACACACAAACACACACACACACACGCACGCGCGCGCATACACACGCACACACACACGCTAAAACATATACGCGCATACACACGTTTATACAAACATACACATGAACAAACACACAGCACGCACGCACGCACACACAGCGCGCACAAACAAACGGTTACATCTATTCCTATTAACCTGCCCTTATCCAGGCTACTGCAACATCATAACGAAAATTATTTCTCTTTTTGGAGAAACTGTCTTCGCGTTTTGCATAGGTATAGTTAGGTAGCCTAGTTTAGTCCGGCCATTCGTAATACAATTGTAGCCAAGCATCTCTACCCCCCCCCTCTCTCTCTCTCTCTACCTCTCCCTCCATCCCTCTCTCTCTCTCTCTGTATGGGGTGGGCGTTGGGAACAAGGAAGCAAACATCAGATCAGAGTTGTTTGTCCGCATTGCATGCATTGTGGACATTACCATCCACCAAGTGGACATAACGATGGGCAATGCTGTTGGCGAACAACTAAGATCCAGCCAGGTTTGATTAGAGGGGGAGCGAAAGCAGTGTTGAAGGTGACCTTAAATAGACGCGCTGATGCTTGAGGAGGATGGAAGGGGTCTGGAAAATAGAAGAGGAGGTGGGCAACTTCATTTAGAAATCTCTGGACACATTTGCTTCATGTGTGCACACAAACTCTGCGACACTTGTCCGATATTCGTTTCCTCCTTTTGTACTGTCCCGACCCAACCCAACCCAACCTAACCCAAACCTCTGGCTGCTCTGTTCTTCCTTTCGCATTTGTTGTCTCTGCACATATGCATTGTATCTCTATTCTGGTCCCGGCGTGCAAAGTTTGCGGTCCAGTTTAGCAACCTCCCTCAACCATCGCTGCTCCTCTTTCCCAACAATGCCTTTCCTCTCGCTTCCTCCACAGAGAGATCCACTACACTCTTAACTACAATTCCCAGCCATTTCATATTCGATCTGTTTGCTCGAGACGTCCCTATGGGAACACAAAAAAGGCGAGCTTTCCATTCTTACGGGCTCGCTGCTGGAGAAGACATTCAGGAGGGGGGAATCTAGGCAGGCCGTTTAAGGAAACGCACAGCTAGTACGTTGGTGTCGGGAGGGTTACGTCAACTGGCCAGTGTTTTCAACACCGCCAGACACGAACGACAAGTCCCCAAAGGCCTATTTCTCACCTCGCTAGTGTGACACCGCAAAGAGACCGAGGAAAACCATGACAAAATACAACTAAAAACGGCTGCTTCCTCTTCCTTGAACTTCCTCTGTAGAACAAACTAAGGCTTTCAGCTTCAAAACGACCAATAGCAGCAATCACCACATGGACACTACAACAACGCAACCTCCCCCATTGCAACAGTGAGGCATAGCAAAGATAGACACAGGAGAACAAAGAAGGATTATAGAAATGTTAATGCTGAAAACACAATTTGCGAGTGTATCAGAGCTTGAAAACAATTTGCGAGTGTATCAGAGCTAAAGTGAACAATCCACATCGTTAAAGAAACACCTTAAGATGCTTACCTCAGGGTCTTCGAAGATCTCAGGATCCATACAGGTGGCAGGTGGGTACATGGCCACACGGTCACCCTCTCGAACCAGGTAGGTCTTGCCATTGGGCATGGTGTACTGGGTATCGGCGATGACTTTTCGTACAACGAACACGCCGCTGGCCAATCGCAAAGTCTCCTTCACGAATGAGTCTGCACAAAAAAACGATCAAAGCTCTCGTTGTTGAACCACGCATACCAGTTGTTTTTTGTGGTTTTTTTTTTTAAATAGAAAAAGCATCATCAATATTATCTTGTTTGAAATCAAACGGTCTATTTATGACTGGACTTGCAACAATAGAGTGTATGCGTTTTGGGTGTGCATGCCTCAGTGATACAGGCCTCCCAACTACTTCTTCTTCTTCTTCTTCTTCTTGTGCGTGTTGTTTACCCCCATGTATAGCTTGATCGTCCGTAAATCGGGCCCCGTTTATTTACGTTGTGCAGGTGAATTTGGGTGTAGATGGGAGACTAGGAACGAGCACGCTCTTAGCAGTTTTCCTGCTTAGTTTATGCACGTGGGTGTCGATTACGCATCATCATCATCATCATCATCATCATCATCATCATCATCATCATCATCATCATCATCATCATCATCATCATCATCATCATCATCACGAGATAATGCTTCAGCAACCCTTCAGTTTACTGCGGTCCTACCATTGAGATTCAACAGTGTTTTCCTTCCCCAATTTCTCGATCCGACTTATAAATATGTTTATTATGATTACGTTATTTCCCACTAAACAGTATGTGAGCGTGTGGCCACCTTTCCATGACAGGACTGAACTTGTCTAGACGCCGTGACGTCACAACTGGCAAGGCGGTTAGCCAGAGTGAGGCTTGATTGGGCCACTTAAAGCGAGCTCACTGGTTGCAGGCAAAGATAACCGCGGATTTCAGCAGCTAACAAGCCGCCAATATTTACACATAACCGCCATTTTGAGATTACACCATGTCGGTCTCGGCCGCCTTACGAGAAAATACTGTTCGCTGAATTAAAAATGGAAAGTCTCCTGTGCGTGTATGTAGGCTTAGATAGTTCTTTCTTAAAACCGTTGGCTTGGATAATTTTTTTATCTATCAACAGTGTCGTCTTATTCGTTACATACTACAAGGCTCAAAGTAAACACTATTTGGCGAAGTTGTGTCTTCAATAACTTCAGCTTGAAAGAGAGTTTCTATGTGTGTGTGGAGGAGTGGAAGTGTGGCTGGGTGGAAGGGGGTTGGCGTGGTGGGCCGGGGTGGTTGTGTGTGTGTGTGTGTGTGTGTGATACTCACCCAAAAGGGGCAGCTTGTCGTAGTCCTCAATGTTGAAACCAACCGTCTGCTGTCCATCTTCGCCCTCTTCCTTCCTAGTCTCCATGGCTTCCCGCAGCTCCTGCATCATAGACTCGCGGGCAAAGGGGTAGGTCAGAAGGTAGTAGACGCACCAGTAGTTGACGCGGAACGTGTTGTAGTTGACGTGCAGGAAGATGAGGTTGTGGGCCGCCATGTCGCTGTCAGAGTGGTTGTGATCACGCATGAAGGTCAGGGCCGTCTGGATGTAGTCGGAAACGTCCTCACGACCGAGCATGGACTGGCATGTAGGCTGCTGCAGAAGCACCTTGAGGGACTCGCAGGCCTTGGGGAATAGAGAGATAGGCATCCCCAGCCACAGGTAGTTGAAGGCCGTATGGAAGATGTCGAAATTGGAGTGGAACACGTCAGGGTTGAAGGTGCTGATGTCCTCAACGTCGCCTCTGGAGCGGCCGAAGATGGTGTAAAAGAGGGGATGGAAGAAGCTCTGAGCCGTCACGGTCCTCAATCCGCCCTGTCGCCAGCCTTTCTCGTCCACACACAACCCCACGTTACCGTTGAGGTCTTGCTTCTGGCTCATCTCACTGTCCATCTGGCATTTGCTCATCTCATCTATTGACCTGCCCAAGTTCTTGGCGAACGTGTCGATGCTGCTATCCAGGAATCTGCAAAGAGGACATTCAGTGTTGTTTAGCACAACTTGTGCAACACCATCAACACTCGCATGACACAGTAGTTTTTATTATTATTATTATTATTATTATTATTATTATTATTATTATTATTATTATTATTATTATTATTATTATTATTACGTTTTGCTTTCAGTCATACTAGTTTAGGTATTTAAATAAATAAAACTCAGTTTATTTGTTTAAGGTATATAGGAATTTGAAGTTTATATAATTATGAAGTATTTGCTTGTGACTCACTTTCCATTGACTTTTTTGCCGGCGAGGGTGATCATCTTGCGTGACTCTCGGAGCTCGACGCTGAAGACGTTGTTGTTGACTTGGTGCGTGATAGGTTCCCAGCTGAAGTTCTTCTCCTTGCTGAATTCCTCCAGAGCGTGGGGGTCGGTGATCAAGACGATGTGCTGGTTCAGCAGGCGGATGATGAAGATGTCGCCCAGCATTTTCCGGGAGCGGTGTAGGAACTTGACGGCGTGTTTCGCAAAATCGTGTCCGTTGCCCCACAAGAAGTGTCCAGGCACATACGGAGCCTCTCCCTCGCGTCTGTTTCAAAGCAAAGAACGGTATCCGTTAGTGGATTTGCGGAATTAAAAGTCGGTTAAGAAAGTTGGAAATCAAACTCGCAGCATTTTGCAATTAAACTTAAGATTTACTGTGAGAAGGTGTGAATCAAACAAATGAAAAATATTAAACAATTTTGTCATCTCTCTTTCTCCTTCCATTAAAGTAGGTCAGTAACGATCTCAGAAATGCAACAAGACCATTTTTCTTGCTTAATGTCCGAAGGAGTTTGGACAGTAACGTTTAATAGAAAATGTCTTTAAAAGTTTGTTGTATGTAAAGCCGTCGACCGAGATGGACGGGAAACAATGTGCACGTTAACATGCAAACGAGTTTCCGTTAAAGAAAGCGATGTTTAACGAGAAGTCGCTTACGAACAATAGACGTGGAAGAGCCATTATAGCCTTCCATTTATTTTATGGCAACAAATACCGAGACTTTGGCGAGTGCGGTCTAGGGCCTGTAACGCGCCGAGCATGACACTGGCCCAATAAAATAGACACCTGGAAGGCAGTCTTATCAGACCTGTTTACAAGTCGACACTCGCTGTTTAAAGGGGTAAAAAAAAATCTACTCGGCGTTTTAAGTGGGCAACAACAACAGAAAGGCAGTTGTGGCGTCGAGTTGTTACACACAAACCGTTTAATTTCGCAGACCTGGAATTTCTAATTAATCTGTTTGCAAGTCTATCGGCCTCTGACGCTAACTATTCGCCTCGGGGTGTCGGTAATTACACACAAAGGAAAAAAAAACAGCGACATTAAAAAAAAACCCACAATTATAGCATTCAGGTCCACTCAAATGTACGAAAACTTACGAGTTCTGTTAAAAACAAACAAACAAACAAACCAAAACTTTAAATTATTGTTTTCACGACATTAATCAATGTAAGTATTGTAAACAGGATCATCCGAGACGAAACTTAAACAAAGGCATTGTTTAATAGATCATTACTGCGCGTTTGATATTGGATTAATGGTATGTGGTACATGAAGCGCTACTTCATTAACGCCCTATCTCCGCATGCTACGGTACTCACTTAAATCTGAAGAGGAATTTCATGTAAGCGATCATCAGGCAAACAGCGGTGACGGCGAGGTAAACAGTTATGGCAACCATTGTTGATGATGATTTTCAGATGAGGTAATGCAAGTGCAATTCAATCCTATGCAAGGTGGTGATCCAATTCGGTACTGGTTAGCAAATGCGTTGAACAATCGCTTGAAACTGAATTTTTTAATCTGAAAAAAAAGTCTTTCCCGGCACTTCTTTTCTGTTAAATGCCGATTCGAATTTCGCTGAATGGGTTATTTGACGCTGGAGCTGTACTGTGGTAATTTTATCTTTTATGGAAATCCTGATGGAAATCAAAACAGCAGATCACAGGTTGCAGCTGTACGGATGATTATGTCGTTGACGTCGCTGGTTGTAGGAGTCGGTCGTATTTTATGCAAGCTTCTCTCTTTTTTCTCAAAACTCGTCAAATTGAACTTCTCTGTGTGGTCTCGGCCTGAAACATAAAATGTTTATTTGGGTTAAAATCGCATACAAATTTGCATACTCATTGACTAATTCATATATCTACTAACAGTAACGTTCAGAGAGCTGAATTCTAAGTATCAGGAGCCATATTTTGAACCTTCAAATCAGACGTAAGGCGACTTCGGTGAGTCTGTGGATTGCCAGTCTAGGTCTACTTTCACTAGGTCAGCCTTGAGGGTATGTCTGAACCGGGTGCGGGATTTATGACCATGCTACGGACGCGAGTGTGCACACACTGAGCACGCACGCTTCCCCTTTACATGTGCATTCCATGCAGTCTGTGCAATATGCCGTTAGCCAACATCAGTTTTTCTTCTTTGTTCGGCTGGTTGTTCGTTTCTTTCATTCTTTTTGTTTCTTTCTTTGCAGCAGGAGTATCAATTAAAGATTTTCATTAGACTAGAAAAAAACAACTATATTTTTATTGCCTTGAAAACAACACATATACCAAGGAGTATCCAATTTCAAAAAAGGATATATATTATACAATCGAAAAATCTGCGCAACTGGATTTAAAAAACAAAACAAACATGTGCAGCCGTCTTAAAAAATAAATAAATAAAAAATAAATAAATACATAAATAGATTAATGCATAAATAAATAAATAAATACTAGAAATTGAATTTGTTGACAATGCTAAATCAGCAAACGCCTGCTCAAATCCCTTATTCTGCATTCATGCAGTCAACTGAAAGTGCTGACGAGATTTATTTCCCCAAGCAGTGTTGGGCGCAAGGTAGTGAATCGTAAGATAGTTAACTGGAGAAACAAATATCCCTCGGGCGAAACGCAAGACCACCGGAATGAATGAATGCAAATCAGTTCTTTGACTATGCCAGCCGTAGTGCATTGTCCAAGGCCGGATACAGCTATGTTAAGGGTGGTGAACGGTCAAGCAGACCTTGCTGTGTAAGCATAACGAGATTGATATATCTCTAGTCATTCAAGACTAGGTGAGTGAAAAGGTGAGTGTGTGTGTTTGTGTGTGTGTGTGTGTGTTAGAGAGAGAGAGAGAGAGAGAGAGAGATCCACAATCTCTGTGCAATCAACCGACTGTCATATTATTATCGGTGATTGATTTTTTTCTAATTATAGGCAGATAAGCCACAATTGTTCTTGCTAGCAGCTGACGAAATAGGAAGTCAAACTGAAACAAATTCTTTAGGTGAATGATGTGGTCAGGTATATATATATATATGTAAAGGCATTACGCAATCCTAATGCTGACGCCCTATAAGCCAATTATAGACAAATCCCAATGATGGCCAGTGCTGTAGTAGCAGAAAACCTTGCTCGGGGCTGTAGGCCACAGAGACAGGGTATTAATAGACTAGCACCGTGGCCGGCTGAATTAAGCATATCGCGGCTATAGCTGGAATCGAACTTTTGACAACGGCGGCAACCAAACATGACGACGGCACGAAACAGTCGTCACCGCCATCACCATCGGTGTTCACGCCAACGACCTGGCAGTATGTTTAGCGTGGGCGGCTGAGGATAGGGTAGCAGCGATTAAACAAAGCCGACTAATCAGGTGTGGACACATAACGGCTGCGGGCCGCAGACCTAAGCACAAACGGCCGCTAGAGCTAAAAGCGGAACGGTTATTTTTTTCCCCATATCGCTGGGTTTCCGTGCAACTTATCCAGCAGTTATTGGCAAAAATTGTCCTATGAGTCGAGAATTTTCTTGTTTTTCCTGATAAACTGTGTGTATGTGTATTTGTATATTTGCTTACGTAAGTGCGCGCGCGTTTGTGTGTGTGTGTTTGTGTGTGTGTGTGTGGGTGAGCGGTTAAAATATTATACAGAAGACATGAAATCAAATATGAAAGACAAAATCTTAAATGTGTGTCTTCTTCTTCTTCTTCTTCTTCTTCTTCTTCTTCTTCTTCTTCTTCTTCTTCTTCTTCTTCTTCTTCTTCTTCTTCTTCTTCTTCTCCTCCTCCTTTTCCTCCTCCTCCTCCTCCTCCTGTCAGTTTTCCAGTTTAGTTACGCTTAGGCGTAGTCTGTGACTTACTTAGCGTTCTAAAACCTGATTAGAAATGTACACGGGAATTAAAAAAATGTCGATCCTGAATACGATTTATTTTTTGCAGGCTCATCGTTTCTTTTGTCTCTTGTGCATGCTGCCGTTCTAACGACTCGACTATCGCACGATGACCTTAAGATCAAGCTGACATTTAAAACTAAAGATATCCATTTTCAGGAATTACCGAACTTCCCCCTCATTTCATTGTTAAAAGAAACCAAATCACAAATATATAGAAATCATTTTTTGAATACTTTAATACGTATTAAGTTTAAAAAAAAACAAGAGATCACTTTCTAGGTATATCACATTTTAATAACGTCATGAAAGCGGTTTAAAAACAATTGCGGTTAATTTTGTTCTCTCGATGTAAGTCTAAAGTTAAATCGTCATTTCTTAACCACTTAAGGTACTTAACACCCTAACTTCCACGTCTACACTTATTTGTTTTTTTTAAAGCGATAAATAAATGAATACATAAATACATAAATAAAATAACGCCTTCTTGCTGTGTTTATCCTTTACTTCTGTCTTGTGATATTCGTTTTCAGACCAAAGATTATGTCTCTTTTCTTGTTATTAGTTGGTACTAAAATAAGAACATAACTTATGACGTCAAATCGTGTTCAAGGAGCTATTAATTATACTGCGTTTTTTCCGTTCGTTATTTTTATTTAAAAAAAAAACAAATCATTATTTTCATTTTATTAAGGACGATTCTCCAATTTCAATCCCTTGTTGTTGAGGAAGGGAAATCATGTTCACGACATTTCCTCAGTAGAATGAAACTAAAAATCTACATTAATAATGCTAGATAAAACGACCCGATGTTTATAAGTTATTTCGTATTTTCATTTACAACAGAGAGCGAGAGAGAGAGAGAGAGAGAGAGAGAGAGAGAGAGAGAGAGAGAGAGAGAGAGAGAGAAAGAGAGAGACAGACAGACAGACAGACAGACAGACAGACAGAGATAAATCTGTTCATTTGAAAGTAATGGTAGTTTGTTCAGTGTGTGTGTGTGCGTGCGTGTGTGTGTGGGTGTGTAGGTGTGTGTGTGTGTGTGATTTGACAAAGCGATGTCATATTTTCACAGAGTGTAGTCATTATATCAAATCCGTCACGGCGTCAAACTTGAAACTCTGTTGACACCCCCAGCTCTAACTCTAAGGCCACATGTTTCTCCTTTAAAGCTGTCGCTTACTGCTTTATTGTATTGTATGTCGTGTATCTTGTCTTTTCTATAATACTGCTTGCATCATTTCCCCTCCTTGCTTGCAGTCTAATGTTCTGCCGCATGCACAGCATCACTCATTACATTACTTCGGCGGGTTGTCTTGTAAATTGCACGTAGTGTGCTTATTAATGAAGGCGTTGCACATGGATGTATTCTATGCGTTTTACCAGCATGTTGTTGCTTTTTTAATAGTTATTCTCTCTCTCTCTCTCTCTCTCTCTCTCTCTCTCTCTCTCTCTCTCTCTCTCTCTCTCTCTCTCTCTCTCTCTCTCTTGATACCTCTCCTCACACCCCTTCTAAATTTTTAAACTTAAAAAAAAAATTCTTCTCCTTCTATCAATCTTTTTTGTGTGGTATTCTTCTAACAATTGTTAATTCCTGCTTATGATAGCGAGAGGCCTTAAAACAAACAGTCCTAAAACAAAAAGCTTCTATACACTCGTAACGCGACGAGAGTGTGATCACCTAAAGCATGCCGCTTTAACCCTTCCTACAAATCGAGACGACGATAAATTTTCAAGACGCTGGAAAAAGAAAACGAAAGTGGGATCCCGCGCTAAGGTGAAAATAAAAACAACCGAAGATTGGGGTGGGAGGGGGTGGAAGAAGGGGGATATGGAATAGAGGGGATGAAGTTAAGGGGGCGAAGGGGAGGGGAGGGGAGGGAGGAAAGCGGTGAAACCTTACGTGCACTCTTTCCATTCCGTTCGCGTTAGAAAAACGATGGTGCAAAATCCTATTCAGGCCAGCAACCTTTGGCTTTAATGCTTGTTGTTAAGCCAAATAAAACGGACGACGGTGGAGGCGAAGTCCCAGCGACGTGTTTTTTAAAGCGAGGTGAGATATTATTTTAATCTTATTCATATCAGACTGCCATAATTCCCCAGTTAACGGTCGGCCTCCTCCCAGCTCCCACCTCCCGTGAAAATTATGGAGGTTTTATGAGTTTTACGGTCTGCCCAACGCCTGACGATGCCGCTACAGGGGATCCCTATCTTGAGACAAACTCTGCTTCCTCGATGGCTCACCTATCACTCAGCCACTGACGGGAACCTCCGCCATGTTACGCCATAGGTAAAGCGTTAAAAAAGAACCCAGAACAATTTCTGTACAGTTCATGGGAGTGGAAATGAGGGTGGGTGGAAAAGCCGGCATAAACATGACGACCCATACGGTTGATAATCCCAACACGATTCCACTCGCCAAAACTTAAATCCTACGTTTTGATTTTTGAAATTATTTTGCCGTGCGTGTCTCATCGGCTGCAGCTGTGAAAACGGAGGTGATGTTGATACTAGCCACATGTGAAATCATCCACTCGCTAACACACGCAATCAGCAAGTATGCGGACAGCTGTGTTTATGTAATTTGTGAATCATGTTGCGTTTTTAATTCGTGGGACTGCGGCTAGTCACTGAGCATACTGTCAAAGGTTTGTGTACAATACAATACAAGATTATTGCTTTAGGTCCAGCGGACTCTTCCGAGCCAAATCAGGACCAACTATAGGTTTGTGTGACCTTTTCACTGGATGATAAACCATTCACGATTCGCGATGTCTAAGCAATTGAGCCCCAAGCAAACCTACGCTTCTTAAAATTGTTACAAATTGTTTACAAACATTCCTACTTGTATGCGCATATTTAAAAGGTGTAAACATAACAATCGAGAGCAAACTTAATGATGCATTGAATTCAGACGTGACTCAGACTGCATCGCTTTTATCACCCGCGCTTGAAATTCCTGTGGCTGTGGTTTAACGATGAAAGCTGTTCGCTATAACTTATTGAGAAACGTTCGACTTGACGGGTGTTGTTTAAAACATGGAGCCGGAGAACCTGTAAATGTGTCACTGTAGGCACAGTGCCTGATGACGTTTGAGGCATAGTTAACCTGGACGCCATGCTAAGCGTTTAGCGAAAGTATGTTGTGTGATTTTCACTCTTCCACCATCCATTTCATGCATATTCCCCCTTCAAGGCCCTGCTTTTTATTCTATGGTTTACCTACATCGCAGCTTCTATTGCGAGCCGCTCCAAACTCCTCCACCTGTAAGCCCATACTGTGCTGCTGAAGCTGATGAGAACGATTTAAGGAAAACCCGTGGTTTTCGTTCCCAACTAATCCCGATCCCAAACGCCGCTGTTTCTGCTTAATCTCACCACCTTCCGCCATTTTCATGTAGATTTACCTTTAGCTTACCGACTCCTAGGCCGTGGCTTCTGGGCCGTGGCCCCACCCTGCAGCAATGTCGTGCGCGGTTTGGGAGTCTAGCTCTAATAAGCGGCGGGACGAGGTAAGGGCCGGGGGTGGGAGGTAATATACCCCGGGTTCGAGTCTGATGGTTGGCATTTTTGTCCACGTGCGGTGTTTGCTTTGCGAGCGGCTCAGACCTCAGAGGGGTAAACACACGGAGCACGCTGTTGCAACGTTTGACAAGTCACTCGGAAATGGGCACTGCATTGTAGAAACCGACTCTACAACACACGCCAACAAAGTCTACTTGGCTGCTACCTATAAAACACCTACTCATCCAGTTATATGAGACGGGCAAACGCTTTAATCTGACTAGACTGATCAGCGCAACCTTACACTAACGAAGAGAGACACAAGCCTCAATTGACTAAGGTGCCTATGCTTGCAAAACTTCACTTCCCAGGACACATCTATTGCATTTCTCGATACTAAACCGACTGAGTCGTTTAAAGCCTGTTAAATGTAAACCAGTTATCTGTTTCTTAAAGTATACTTGTCTTCCCGCACCTATAAATCCTCCATTGTATCATTACAACCTCTTTAATTATTCTTCACGCAAAAGAGCTTGAATGATCTTCCAGTTTTCGCACTGTAACAGCACACTCCTATAGGTCTGTGCGTGCATTCTTTGCTCGTCAAAAGGAAAATGATTTTTTTTGTTTCACTCACAAAATAGAACACTGCTTGGCAATTAAATCCAAATAGTTTACCAAATAACCGAGGAAATGTACTGCGGTACAAAGTGAAAACAAGTCGTGAATTTTAAGGCGACAGTCCAAAAATAATAGTTCGCCTGTTTGGATTAATGATACTGCGGAATGCATTCATTACTTCACGATACATTAAAAAGTGATGATGTCGCAGGGGAAGAAAAGGGCGACTGATTGATGTTTCAATTTACATGCTTTAAAGTATGTAATAACAAAAGTTTGGTCATCATTCCTATTGTAAAAGTTTTTTTTTTCTTCTTCTGTCAAAGCGTAATGGAAAACCAAACAGTTACCGCTCTATTATAACTAGTACAGAACTTTGTAATCGTCCTATATATAATTTAAAAAAGCATATTTTATTTGTAACAAAACACTGTAATGTATTGGACTGAGGGCTGTTTCCGTCTAATTTCTTAAGTGCTTTCAGCTTTGTTTCGCACTTGGGAACATTCAAATACAACGTTTTTTTGTTAACTGCACATCCTATACTGAATTATAAGCTTGAATTCTTCAATCCATGCATGTTTTTAATTGTAAAAAATGAAGGCCACGAAAAAAACCAGGCAGAATAGGAAAGGAAGAAAACAAAGAAAAAGAACATAAGACACAAAAGAAAGAAAGAAAATGTAAATAATTTAAAGATATAAATACATTCAACGGACAGAAAGAGGAAATGAAAACATAATTAAATTATCATTCAGAGGACCAGAAGAAGACAAAAAAAAGTTGTAAAAAAATTGATAAATTGGTTTGAATATTTAAACCTCGAAAACAAAGTACGGCCTTAAATAGCCTGCATACAATGAAATCACTTTATAAAGAGCGCACAGTCTTTTAACATTCACATTTTGACCCAAAAATGCATCATCTGTATTCTAAAAGTTTTTTTTGTGAGTCAAAGCCCGCTTAGGTCAAAATCCTTTAGCTCGATTTTTGTGTGTTTTCAATTAAGCCAAAACATGACTTCAGAAACCGGTTTAACAGACACACACACACACAAACACACACACACAGACACACACACACACACACCCACCCACACACACACACCCACCCACACACACACACACACACACAGTTTTGGAAAGCGATCTTGACAGGGGAATAACGAAAAAGAGGAAGAGAAAGAAGAGAAGCAGAAGAAAAAATTAGATACATTTAACTACAAATTTAAAAGGAAGAGAAGAGAAAATTTAAAATGTGTATGACGGATGAGCTGCCTGTTTCCGCCGTCATTTGGCCGTCAAGGTTGAGACCTGTCGCCGGCCTTAAAACACTACAACTTTTGTGAATGAAACTTAAGAAATGATGTAACAGGCGAGCGTTCGCTTTGTAGGGATTCTGTAACATGCTTTTCCACTATTAAGTCTTGACCTGGCTCTGCCTCGAGGACTAACAATCAGCCTTGTTTTAAGCCAGACCAGTTGACTTTATTTTGAATTTTATCTCCTCCTTCTCCCTCCTCTACAAAACTAAATCTTTGCAACCACTTCTTAAAATATTTCCCCCTATAGTCTAAAATGGAGCCTTACAAATCATAGCATTGCGCATAATACTTAAAAGTGTCACCAGAGATGGATTGGTTACATTTATGGTAACTTAGCGTCTTAAATCGTCAGTAGATACTCACGAAATCATGTCATAGTTTCATCATACTGAAACTAAGCAGAGGCTTGATTCTCCTTTTCACTTTCTTTACAACAAGGACTATTGATATGACTGTTCTAAAACAACAGATGAAAAGACAACAAAGGATTCTAAAGAATTCGCTGTCGGCGTTTAATCTTCTTTGGGACCACTGTTAAGAGTTCCTTATCTAAGAAGAATTGGTCATTTAAGCTGAGATATAATCTACTTGGTTACTTGGAATAGGTCTACGGCTTTCCTCATCGATGTCAAGATTTATTACTTTAGTTTCTGGGAAACCGGTGCTTGAAATTGTGCACGATCACTCCGCAGTCGCTTCCTGATTGCGCGCGACATGTCATGCGCACAATAAAACTTTCGCTAATTTAAACTTTAAGGATTACATATCTATTAATAATAGTCAACTATTTCCGCTATAATTATATTCGATTTTATTGTACGACTGTTAAAGCAATCACGGAAGACTTGTGCGCTTGCGTGCACAGTTTGTTTGTGACATTTTCAGACTAAAACAAAAACATGCATAATTATGAGTAGTATAGGTTTCAGAGTAGCGTGATCTTAACTAAAGGTTGTCAAGGCGAAACTCAAGAAAGGAAAAGAATGGCAATGATACGTTAAAGTACCATGAGCGATTCTGTCTTTCAAGCTCGGCCATGGAACTTCTCTCATTACAAAGCGACACATGGCATGAAAACAACAAAACATTATACTCACGAATTTGCAGAAACTGGGCAAACAACACACGAAAAACACAAACGTCCAAGAGAAGACTGGAGCTATAAAACAGAGCGAGTGGAAGCTGTAGGTTTGGGGATCGTTAGTATCGCAGTACGTGTTTATAAACAACAGACCGGTGCCGGCCGCTATTTTTCAGACTTTCTCAAGATCAGCGGAAAAGCTACTTTAAGTTAGCGTTAAGTTGCCACTGGAAATACTAGAAAACAAGTCTGTCGGGTTGAACAACTGTAGCGTTGCAACCACGTGCTGTTAAATGCCGAGCCTTAAGGCAGGTAGATCTATTTATTTCTTTCCTTCGCCTTCGATCAGCTGTTCAGGCAACAGCGCGACACCGCGAAAAGGGAAAACTCACGGCCGTAGACAGCAGTCAGCTTCTTTCTTTCTCTGTTTTTCTCCTCTCTCTTTTGTGTCTTCTTTTGTCGTTTGTTAAGAGTAAAAGTCCAAGAGTGAAGAAACCACCACATAGACAAACTTGTGGTATAGTCTAAAGAGAAGGTATAGTACTCACAAGAAAGCAAAGTTCCAATTTTCTCCTCCTTTCTCTGCTTTTGGAAATCCAAAGTTTGTAAATGCTAGAAAGCTCCGATTGACATCACTTATTATACTACTCGACCCGCCCACATCCTCCTTGACAGACACGCGCGCGAGCCAATGGCAGTAGCAAGCCTAGCGCTTTAAGGTTCTACACACAGCGGTACTACGACTACGAAACCGATCAAGTCATTCATACGCTAAGTACTTCAACTTAAACCTTGTGTGGGCGAGAGAGAGAGAGAGAGAGAGAGAGAGAGAGAGAGAGAGAGAGAGAGAGAGAGAGAGAGATGTGGGTGGTAGGGAGGGGTAGACATCGATCACGAATCTAAGAATGAAACCGTTAATGTTTTATTTCATCATTCAACACACCACCTTAAGTGTGACTGAATGAGTCTCCCCCCCTCTCTCTCTCTCGTATTTTACTTTTTTACATGTTTAACTTTAAATCTGTGTCCACAACTAGAATTTATTTCAAGAAGAAGAAAAAGAAGAAGAATTACGATGTTTACTAGTTTTTTTTCTGTCGGTCACTTTATGCGCTGTATGTGGAGTTGAATGAGCGGTCGTTTTATTTCTAGAGACACGCGTTCAAATGGACAGATGACCTTGAATGATGACGATGGAAAGCATGATTTTCATATACTGAACTGTAATCGGGTTGGAGGGACTCAAAATTTCACTGAATTTAAATGAGAGAGAGAGAGAGAGAGAGAGAGAGAGAGCTGCAAGTCTATCACTTCGTTTCCTCTTACTATCTCCGCTGTCACTTACCTGGCGGCCGTAGAGTGGGGAGAGGAAGGAAGAGGGATGCCTGCCGCGACCACACAAAGTCTGCCTGTGGAAATGGGGAAGGGGAGAGGGGACTAGGAAGAGGAAAAGAAGTAGGAAGGGCCGACAATACACACGCCGCGTTTGGCCCTGGGAGTGGGAGAGTAGGCGCAGAACGGAGGTGGTGTTTGGGGAGGGGATAGGCCGGGCAGGAGGGAGGTTGGGGTGGGTGGGAAGGGAGGTGTAGGCGGGCGAGAGAGACAGAGTGTAGCTGTAGCGGTATTGTAGTTTAGCGTAGTGTATCGGGACGGGGACCCAGTTAGTTAAAATGATCTTTCGCCTCGCCTTACACTAACGCTAGGCTTGATAGTCTTTCGGGTTGCCTCGCTGGAGCTACACCGTTGAGTCAGCGAGGACCCACGCTTTCGCTGAACGCTCGCAAGGCAACTGCTTTAGTGGTTTCTCGACTCTCTTCGAGATCGGTTGACTAGCGTTGTTGTCCTGTAGTTGAATGAAGGCCACATGCATTAATTACTACACTAATTGAAAAAAAAGAAACCTCGGAGAGAACGATGAAATGTTACTTAGTGTAACTGTTACAGTTAGTGGTGAAGAATGTATAGGTAAGCGTAAAAATATAGGCACAGGAAAGTCGTCATGGCTTTCAGGACTAAAATAACGGCCATTTAATAAATAATTTTATTTTTGTAATTTCCACTTCCTTTGATTTCATCGTGGTTCATTAATCGCGTAGTAGGCGCAGTTTTAAAGTCAAACGTTTTATTAATACTCTACAGTGAATATCGAATCATTTTAATTCCTTTGATGTTCAAATATCGCTTGTTTTCCAGTTTTGCATGTCCTGGACGTAACTTTTATTTATTTATTAATAAATACAAGAGTTAATAAAAGTTAATATAAGTTAATAAATATGATATTCAAAAATGGATTCGGCATGAAATGTCAAATTCGCTAAAATGGTGTTAGTACCTGGGTACCACTTATCCGTCATAAGACTGAATATAGAGGTGATTGGAATGCATAATGTAAAAAAAAAACAGAAGGTATTCCCTAATCTTTCGATCGTCGTTTGGAAGAGACACGTTTTGGGACTTTTCTTTTTCTCTAAGCCAGCTTCATGAAGGTTGGTGTTTATCTCCTCCTCCCTCGCTGCCTGAACTTCCCCCGCATCTAAACAGTGCCCATTCGCAGTTGGGCAGGCTGGTGTCTGTTGTGCGCTGTTTGATACTTTCTTTGGTTCGTGGGATACACCGTACTTACAACGTCCACAGTGTGTTTATATAATTATTGTATATTATAAGCGACACGCCGAATTTGCACTGTTTTTTTTTGTAAGGTCTGAATACAGATTTCTTGACTTACTTGATGGAAACGGTCATGTCGCCGGCGTTGCTAGGCTAAACATTACCAGTGTGTAGGCTTACTCCAAACCACGTGCCTTCAACTCTACGCAGAAGTGAAAGAACAAACACTTAACCTTTTGCCTCTAGCAGAGATTGTGCTTATACTTGTGCTTTATTTCGATGCTCTTATTACACTTTCTTCGTGGGAGAGAGAAGGGATGGTGTGGGGGATAAAGGGGGGGGGAGGAGGAGAAAGACCACTGTGACTGGAAACTAACTCAGTTCCGCAGGTTGTCAATAGAAGACGGAGATTGTCTTCAAATACTATTTTAAAGTTGTAAAATCGCTGGGGTGGTATAAACATGAAAAACACTTCTTTTTAAAAAAAAAAAGTAAAATCTTAGAGGTTATAAAAGACATTACATAAAAACACTTTTGGAGTTGGAGGGGGTGGTGGAGGAAGGGGGGTAAAAATCGTTGTGGTAAATCATGACATTAAAAAACTTGTTTATTTAAATGGTAAAATCGTCGAGGTGGTAAAGTCTTAAAACACTGCTTTGTTTTTAAATGATAGAATCGTTGCAGTGGAGTAAAGCTTCAAACGCGCCAGAGGAAGTCCAACTGAAAGATGGAAAATTATTGAAGACTTGTGTAGACTAGGTTTATGTTGATTAGTGTTCAATAACTTGCAGAAATTGCTATTATAGTGAGGAGAATGTTCACAAAGCAATTATTTTAAATTGTGTAATGTGTTAGTCAGTTGTTTTCCCAATATTTTACAAAACAGAGATTAATAAATTGAAAAAAAAAGAATCCTATCCTATCCATCCTATCCTATCCCGTAACTCTGAGTTCGTTGGTGCACCACAGATGATCGTTTAACCAGCATACTCCATCTTTCTCTGTCCTCAGCAACCCTGATAACTTCGCTCAGTGTCAAGCCAGTCCATTCTCGAATGTTGTCCTCCCACCTCTTTTTCGGTCTCTCTATTCTCCTACCTCCTTGCCCTGTGCCTTGCAGGATGGTCTTTGCAAGGCCTGATGATCTGGTGACGTGGCCATACAATCGGAGTTTCCGTTTCTTCACCACTGTGAGCAGGTCATCGTGTTGTTCAATGGCTTGTGTGATGGTCTGTCGGACTTCGTCATTGGCGATGTGCTGGGTATAGGAAATGCCCAGAAGTCTTCTGTAGCACCTCATCTCCATGCTTTGTATTCTTCGTTGTAGATCTGCTGTGAGGGTCCATGTTTCGCAAGCATATAGGAAGATGGAGATGACAAGGAAGCGCAGCAGCCTTACCTTGGAATGTAGACTGATGGTCTTTCTTTCCAAATTGGCTTCAACCTTGTCAGGGCAGAAGTTGTTTGTGCGATCCTGGTGAGGACTTCCTGTCGGAACCCATTTTCTGATACAATGGCTCCTAATTATTTGAAGCTATGCACTGTGTTGAAAGAGATTACTCTTATATAGCGCACTTATAAGCTCGGAGAGCTTCTCAAAGCGCTGGTCACTACTATCCAGCAATCACGAAATAGTTTGCTGAAGTCAGTATTCAAACCGTGAAAGATTGGCCTTGGACTTCGATGTCCGTGTTGATGCCATTGATGTCGTTGGTCATCACTTTGGTCTTCTCTGCACTTATTTCAATTCCATAGGCAATTTGGTGTCAAACCTAAAAAAAAGAGAAAGTAAAATTTAAAAAAAAAAAAAAGAACCTTTTTCTGTATACTTTTTTTGCTTCTGTCAGCTGCAAATGCAAGAACTTAGATTCATTTCCAGTATCAACAACAACAACAACATTAACAACAACAACAACAACAACAACTACTACTACTACTACTACTACTACTACTACTACTACTACTACTACTACTACTACTACTACTACTACTACTACTGCTGCTGCTGCTGCTGCTGCTACTACTACTACTGCTACTATGCTACTTTTACTATTATTATTATTTTTTTATATATTTTTTAAAATTATTTATGCTGTTGCTGCTCCTGATGATGATGATGATGATGATGATGATGATGATGATGATGATGATGATGATGATGATGATGATGATGATGATGATGATGATGATCACTCGATCATGGTGATCGTGACGATAATACTTCCATACAGCTATTTTTCGGAATAGAAAGCGAAATACATTTTCTGGCAACTTCGTGACTTCAGTATTCAGATGTCGTGCCGAATCCATGTACGCGGTCGATTCCGCAGAACTGGCAGCAAATGAGCAGAATACACGGAATCGGAAATCGACTGCTGGTTTCACGGATTAGGCAACACTTTGTCGAATCTATGTAGAGTTCCTACGAATATGCCGTTGTCACGAGCCCAGCGATCGATTTTGTGGAATCGGCAGCCGATTTTGTGGAATCTGCAACTTAGCACGTAGTATTTATTCCTCTGGGTTCATTAGCAGTTTAAGGAAAGCAATAAGCACAATAATGGTCATTATGAAAATCGTTCATTAGGTCATTAGGATGGTTTAAAGGCCGTTAATGCCTTGTCAGTAGTTTTATTTAACACCCGTGGTTGTTCTTCGGCCATGGTAGTTCACGGACAGTTGAACAAATAGAAGGCAGACAATACATTTTACAAAGGGCGACTCAATGGTCGTTAACACTTACTCTTGGTCAGTGCTTTGTACATTTTTGTTTATTTATTTAATCGGTTTTATATAGCGCTTTTCCAGCGTAAGAGCTGCTCAAGGCACTGGTCGACAAGGGACCTAACTCAAGCTGCCCGAGGGCGCCCACCTGCAACCTTTTGGCGCATAGTCTGAAGCCCAAACGACTGAGCACAATGGGGATGAAAGGACCTAGACTGTGCTTGCTGGGTGTATTTGTGTAGCCGGCACTCATCCGTCAAGGACATGAGCGTCAGGATCTTTAAAGTCCATGCGATGGAATGCGTTCTTGCTCAGACTAGACCTTGGTTTAGACCCTCATTGGAAGAAGTAAATTGAATAAAACTGAAGGACTTTAATATACGTGGAAGTTACACAGTTCTAGGGTCGCGAGTTAGATCTAGGTTGCGCACGAGTGGCCATCTTTTTCTGGAAAAGTGGATATCGCTTACTCGTTAGTAGTAGTGTTATTTTTATTATAAAACGCAAATTTACCACGGTTGTATCCGGGATCACGAGCGACATTTGTTATAAGTACACCGATCAGTGCATGATAAGTAGTCAGCATGTCAGGCGTAGTCGTAGTACCATGTATCATCATGAGCGGGCTACAGTAGAGCTTTCATTTTAGTACCCGTGTACAGCGGTACCAACAGCATGGCGTATTGTATCATTCTACTTTTATATCCGTTTTACAATGAAAATTGCTGTCGTCACGGTTCCACTCACAGTCACGGAATACATTGTAGCACTTGTTCATCGAGGTCACACATCTCGGAGGAAGCCAAGATCGTTCTGATTTGACAGAGCTACTCAAGGCGCTGCCGACCTAGATCCAGCAGGATTCAACCCACGCCGCCTAAAACGCACCTGCTTACGGTTTGAGTCAAAGGTCTCTGATCCCTCTGTGCAGAAGAAAACGACCACCTCCCCCATCTCCATCACCATCACCTCCACCGCTTCCACCAGACCAACACCAACAAAAACAACAATAGCAATAGCAGTAACAGTAACAAGAAAGGGGACACAAATACAATTCAGGCATAACTCGTTTCTATCGTATTTTGTTTCCGGAATCGTGATTTTTGAATCGTGATTTCTGTTCCTGGGGTGAATGTTCCGGTTCTTTAACTTGTCTTGTTATGATGTGTTTGAAGCGGTCATGCATCACAGCCACTCTGAGTCGCCGAGTTTTGTTATCTATATATATATCTAGAATTTAGAGATTCTTATCAAGGTCATGCAGCAGGAACGAATTTGACGCGTCTCATATCGACTTGTTACCGTACAGCAAATAGGAAACTAGCATTTAATTTTTTTAATGGATCGTTCTGATATAGCGCTTTTCCAGCTCAAGAGCTGCTTAAGACGCTTTTTGCAAAACATGTCTCGTGGGTGGCCAAGTGGCGCAGTGGATTAGTGGCCGGTTTCCTATGCCGAAGGTAGCGGGTTCGATTCCCGCAAGGGGCGAACGTATGTGACTTAGGTACGAGACTATAGAGGTCACCGAGGGTTTTCTCCGGGCACTCCGGTTTCCTCCCTCCCTTCAGTAATGGTACTGGACGCAGTCAATATAAAATTTCAAAATTAAAAATTCGGTTTTCTTTCCGTCTTCCAATAGCGATTTTCCTGCCTTTACACCACCTGTTTGAGTGATGGATGTGTATTTGTTGTGTGTGTGTGTGTGTGTGTGTGTGTGTGTGTGTGTGTGTGTGTGTGTGTGTGTGTGTGTGTGTGTGGATGAGACAGGTGAGCGTTTATGTTGGTACAGAGCGCCGCGCTTTGAGCCTGATTGATTTGGGGAAAGACGCATAGACTATATAGCATCCATTATTATTATTATTATTATTATTATTATTATTATTATTATTATTATTATTATTATTATTATTATTAATCTTTCAGAGTGAGACAATAAAGTTTTGTTGTATCTTGTATCTTATATCTTGAAACCGGACCTAGTTCAAGGCGCCCAGTTACTGTCTTAGGCGCACGTCTGACGGTGATGTTTAGTTTCCAAATATTTGTGGAATATGCATTGTAAAGATACGGTGTGTGTGAAATGTTCATGTTAATATGTACATCCGTGTGAGCCGGTGCATGATCTGTCTTTATAAATGTTGTTTTATATAGAGCACCTTTTTTCAAATTGCTTTTACTGACAGCAATTGCATGTTAAAATTTCTCTTGTGAGATAATAAAGTTTTCGGAATCTGAGTGTGAGTCTGACGCTCAGAAAACGGAGCAGAATCCTGGGCGACCTGACATGGGGACGAAGTGACAATCATGCTTGCTGGTTATAGCCGCGACAGGCCTGAATATACCCCTGGCTACTTTATACCCTGGGTATAATGTAGCCTACGCGGGTTTAACCCCCTGGGTATAGATCAGCCTAGGCCAGGTCATACCCCTCGCGGCCGGAATATACCCCCACCTAAAGAGATTTAACTCATGGGTTTGTTGTACAAGACCGTTTGCGTGACCAACTCTCAGGTAACAGCCTTTTGCTTGCGTGTTAAAAAAAACAAAACAACAACAACAACAACAAAACTGAGTGAACTCAGCTAACAGCCTTTATCTTGTGTGTAAAAAAAACCAAAAAAAACTATAAAAAACCTAACCTTAACCCTTTCTATCTATCTATCTATCTATCTATCTATCTATCTATCTATCTATCTATCTATCTATCTATCTATCTATCTATCTATCTATCTATCTATCTATCTATCTATCTATCTATCTATCTATCTATCTATCTATCTATCTATCTATCTATCTATCTATCTATCTATCTATCTATCTATCTATCTATCTATCTATCTATCTATCTATCTATCTATCTATCTATCTATCTATCTATCTATCTATCTATCTATCTATCTATCTATCTATCTGAGTGCATCAGAACAATTACAACACATACATTAAAGAGTAACGTGAAGGATAAGGTCTTCCGTAGTGGAGGGGGGGGGGTTATAATGGGCAGGAGAGGGTTAAACGAGCCTAGGCCAGATAATACCCAGGGGTATAGTCTGGGCTAGGCCAGTTTATACGGGGGCATATTCTAGGCTAGGCCGATTTTTATACCCTGGGTATACTTGAGGCGGGGTATAATCTGGCCTGCTACACCGGCACTCACCCGTCTAGGGCATGAGCATCATGCGCTTTAAAGTCATTGCGATGGATGCACGCACAGATTAGACCTCCGTTTATACTCTCATCCGAAATAGTTCCTTCAATAAAGGGAAAAGGAGGGGGGAAAAGCGGAAATAAGATGAATGAGAAAGCTCAAAAGAAGAAGAAGAAGAAGAAATTGGAACAACAACTACAAGAAGAAATTTTCTTGTTTTACAATAATATTTACATAGAAACGAAAAATTCACGAAAGAACATTTAAATTAATTAATTAATTTATTTATGTGATGCTTCTTTGGTTTATGTAATGTATTTTTTTATCGAAAAAAAAGAGTTAAAAGAAGAAACTGAGGGAGAGAAAGAAACACACAACTTCTCTCCCCCTCGGCATCCTCCCTCACCCTCTTCCGCACACACACGCACCCCCCCATCCCCACACACACACACACTGAACTGCAGGCGATAATAGTATTGCTTTTGTCAGTAACGGTTTCCTGATACATAGACCTTTCTGAATTATGACTTTCAACTCCTTATCAGATTGTTTAATACAATTTCCATAAGGTCGTCGCACCATTTTGTCAGTACCAGTCGGAGCCTTACAATATATAACTGATATGAGAAGAAATGATAAATTGGGGATATTTGATAATCAAGTTGTACTTAGTAGATCCAAATCAAAACTGAAATAGTTTCCGGCTACGATTTCCTTGAGTGTAGCTGGTAAGTATTACTATTTCAGGCATTTCTGTACAATAATGCTTAAAACATTGGCTTATCAGTAAATGGATACACTGACGTTATTACCTTGCACACCTATATACCAAAATAGACAGCAGTTAACATCGGTGGCTAAAATTATCAGTGAGTGAATGGCGGTTACCAGAACAGGAAGCAGGTAAAATTATTCGTTGATGAACGGACAGTCACGCACAGTAATTAAATGCAGTATTTCACTGTCCTCAATGGCGCTAGTCGTGGGCATGATTGATAACAGATAAGACGTGCGATAATAGACGGAGACAGTGCGGTACAGAACGCAAGATATGATTATCTACGCCATTTCCTATGTCATTTCCGGCTAAAACAAAATGGCAGATCTTCTCCGGAAATATTGTGACCGCAATACAACTATTGCGTTTGATAACAAACTGGTTAATCTGACCCTAAAATATTCACGTAGGATAGGAAATATGTATGTTACTGGTCATGCATGTAGAGTCATTAATCGTATTTCTTGAAGCTTCCTACGGGTTCCATAATTATCGTGATTCACCACAGGAAACATACCCACTAACGCTCATCGAAGTATCACGGAGCGGGAGACAAAGGTAGACAAAACGGTATCATGAGAGATCAGAAATGATACTTTGACCTTTTTAAGTTTTTTGGTTTTATTTTTGCCTTGGATGATTTATGTAAATAATGTATTGCCGTTGTTGCATAGTCGTGGACTTTGTGAGCAATAAAATTATTAAATATGTGCATTAAAATACATTATAAAAAAACAAACACTTCTTGTGTTATCTCATTAGGAACTCGATGTTAGGGGTACCTTTTTGCACTCTCCTTTCATACTCAACATCCTGACCTGTACTTGTAGTGTATTAGGTAAACGAGAGGTCACTGACAAATACTTTATCTGGGGCCAGATCATTCAGAAATTCAGCACCTATACAGGAATACGATTCCAGATGTTCTTAAATCTTTAACAGGAATGCACTCCTTTTGCCGGAAGCTCCAGCTCTACTCTACATCTTTTTAACGGCAGTAACGGACACCTTTCCCTGCGTCCCGAGCATGTCGCCGCTTCCCAAAGAACATTGGGTTTGGATGTAAGAGGGATTGGAAGAATCACCGCAAGAGATTAAAGCTGGGCTTTGGTCATACATAATAAATATCTTGCACACTGCCCATTCTCTTACGTCATGAACTGGTGGGTGTGGTAGCGTTTGATTTGTTTTACCAAATATGGCGTGAGATTATGAAACTTTGTTTGCTGCGGTGTCGAAAACGATAACGATTTTATCACACCTAGAGATGACAGTGAGCGATGTAAACAAGAAAGCCGCGATCCCTCTATGACGTCCGCTGTCTACTACGTCATCACAACCGGTGCTGACCGCTATGGCTAAAAACACATCCGGTCACCACGCATGCGCCGCGCGTGAGAAAAAGAAAATGTAAGTTGTTTTTCACACTATGGTGTAGGAGTAGGCCTACTCCCGTATGCTTATCCATATAACACAGACCTCTGTATTGTAGTGTGCACAAGTACGGCATATAAAATTAATTTTGGTAGGGTGTTTCAGATTGTCTGGACCAGTGTTCCGGGAATCGATTGTCGTTTCCGGTGCATAGGGAAGCTACTACTTACAGCGAGTTCTCGATGTTACAGTAACGGGCATACGAGCAAAAGTTTAAAACTAAACTCACTGAGTCAATTTTGCGTCTAGGAAGAAGGTCCCTTTGTCATTTTGTCGGTTATAATTAAATTTACTATGATTCAACCGGCTGTGGGAAATATAATGAGGTCGGTTGTGATAGGATTGTGAGGGTTCTCGTTAGTGGTATTGTGGGCAGTTGTCCAGGCGTCAGACTGTGAGCCCAAAGCTTGCAAGTGGGCGCCTCGGGCTGCTTGAGTTGGATCCTGCATTAGCCACCGCCTTGAGCAGCTCTTGAGCCGCTATTATGACGCTTTCACCTCCGCGAAAGGTTTGGGACAAAACGCACTTCATTACCAAATAAGTCGTTTCTTCGCAGAGTGGGTTTTGGCGAGATGTTCCTACTCGTGTACTATCTAGCGGTCTTGGCTTTGTTTAACATACATTTTATTCAACAAACAAACCAGATATTAATACAAGGCAAAACATCAGGGCGCACAAAAGCACAAGGCTCAAATGAGTGCTGCCCAAATAATAATAATAATGTATCAAAATATCACTGGTAAACGACACAAAACAATATCAGAACATTGGTAAAAATACAAGAAATAGAAAAAAGAATTTTTTTTATTAAAAGAAAAGAACATGTTAGACAAAATGAAAGATTTCCAAGTGAAGAGGAAGAGAAAAAAAAAGCAAAAAAAAAAGCACGGGGGGTGTTGGTGGTGGGGGAGAGGGGTTGAGGGCGTGGACGGGGATGGGCGGGTGCGGTCTTGGCTTTGTCGGTGCCGAGAGTGGACATCAAAGGTTTGGCGAAGTAAGGCGCACTCGATGATGATGATGATGATGATGATGATGATGATATGATGATGAGGATGATAATATGATAATATGATGATGATTATGATGATGAGGATGAGGATGATTTAGACATGTAAATTCCATGTCACAGGTGTAACAAGAGGCTAGATTTATCCAGCACAATATCTTCATGCCTTGTTTAGTCAGTGTAACCTTAGTACAGTAATGTTACCCTGCAGCAGACGACAGAAGGTTACTGTATGCTACACTTTTCTAATGCTGACGATAGCGCAGTAGGTAGTGACATAATTCAGCTTACGTATAGCCGTAGTACAGACAATCAGGCCAGAGGACGCTTAGGTTTACCAGTTCTACCCGGTTTAGGCAGACAGCTTATGAAAGTCATTTGTGTGTTAAACTGCCAGCAAGACACAGCTACGCTCTAAGAGATCCCTCCACTGAAGACTAGAAAAGCAGGAACTGTTGAAATTCGATTCAACCAAGTTAGCCACAGCCTGACATTGTCAAAAAGGTAAATGAACTAGCTTTTGTTTCATCGTGATGTATTGATAATATTGTTGAATTATGTTTGTGCAATTTGCCATGTTTAAGAACTGAATTGTTAGTCCAACGTGGCATGACCTCGTGGCGAACACGACCCGGGTCTGACGCCATGTTGTAGACCCTACGGACCCACTGTTGTTTAACCTATATGTATTCTTGCAGACCAGTGGCTGTACCAGAGAATGTGGATAATATTAATTATTACCCTATGTGTATAGTTAGCCAGGATTTATATTTATATATGTATAGGAACTTAGAGTGGAGATTCCAGTGGACCACAGACTTAGCAGAATGTTCGTCGCTTATATATAGAGATGTGGAGATAATCACTGAGGGCTACTTCGGCCTTCAGTGAGACGCTCTGCACACACCTAGTATACACGGTGGTGCAGAATTTCGTCTCATATGTTACAGACGATCAGGCATCGTATCGTGAGCCCATCCAGACGAAAGACAAGAGAAAGTCTTCACTGAAAGTCGGCCTGCCACGGCTTCTCAAGCAATGCGTGACGAGAGCCCACCAGTCTAGCAACAAGGAGAAGAATCCACAACAACACAGCTCATCAAGGAATCAACCACAACACAGCTCTTCTAACATTGAGTTAAGTGCATATTGTCTCAGTGCACAAAACCTGTTATCTAAGGACCACAGTAGTCCACTCTACCAGAACTCTGACCCTTTGGGCAGAACGCATCAAGTGCCGATGATGATACAGTAGCTTCATAGAACTATCAAGAAGCGAACCATTCGAAGAGACATTTGAACTTTTAAGTTAGTATCGTACTTAGCAGATCGTGTATAGAGTAGAGGAAATAAATGTGTGATATTTACTGTTAACAAGTGGATGGACTACCTATGTTTCATAGCCGTGTGAGAGCTAGTGTGACACAGTGATCTTTTACCATTTTCTTTCTATCTCTGTACCCCAGCCTAAACACAGACCGAGCTAAACATATAAATGTATTATGTTGAGTCACATGGAGATTTACTAGCGATCCCCATCGACAATAGACGAGTGGGTTATAGCATTCCAGTGTGCAGAGCCCAGCAACAACAGACCCACCGTCACAACAGGGTAATGCTCAGTACGCACATTTTGTGCTTTGGCCAACAGGGGGAAAAAATCAGGGTAAAACTTTACAGCATGAAGTAAATCACACACAGCTGATGGTGGAAACCATCAATTTTATCTGGATTGTAATGGCAAATCGAAACGAGAGCATGCAGGCTTAGAAGACAAAACATTTATGAAAATAGCGATTAACTGGTGGGTTGCTGTGTGTAAATGGCAATAAATAACTTTCGCTCTTTTTTTTTTTTGGCCTTATGATCAACGATGAGTTTTGATTTTAGAAACCCGTTTAAACAGCGAGATTGACCGTTGTTTAACGTTGTTTACTGTCATCATACAGCATAGTGTGGATTCTACTGGATATTTTTTTTTATTACTGGGTCTAAATGTCATGGATCTCATTGTGCGTGTTTTTAACCCTATATTGTCAGATATATTGAAAGAAAAACAGTGGAGCAACTTCGAGATCTGTATAAAAAGGACTTGAGTATAGAAGAAAATGGCCGAATGGACCTCTTCAATAAAACAGTTCATAATCTTTCAAGGGAAAAGACTCAGTGTCAGTTTAGTAAGGGAGGCGCATATGTTGTTTGTTTGATACATAACTCGAGCAAACCATCACTTTCAAGACACGACTGTGAACGAAACCTGGCCTGGCTATCCTAGTCAACGTAGGGGTTTCTACCCCAGTTAGAGCCTCGTAACATTTTTGGAATTCAGACCAGGTCTGAATGATGACAGGGCAAATTATAATGTACCGACTTGAAAATGTTATTTGCTGCTCGTGTGTGACATTATCGTCTTGATTTTATAAGATATGGATGACTTATAAGGTGAATTTTCTGCGCCACGCTGATTACGGGGTCTTATTTTGGACGTTTCTCTGATCAAACAGGCACAGCGCTGATGATTTTAATTAATTAATTAATTAATTTCATCATTCTTATATTTATTAATTAATTTGCTATAAGTGGACTGTGTTGATGATTATAATGGTTACAAGTGTACACCGCTGACGATTGTAATCTTTTTTTTGCTAAATTAGACACATGCAACACTAATGAGCGTGCTTTCTATTAAATGCACTGCTATGATGATTGCATTAGTTACAAATGTGCAGTACAGCGCTGATACACTGTGTTGACTGTGTGCGCTAAGTTTCTTCATTCCTGGAATACCAGTGATGCATGAGAGTGAGACGGCGAGAGTTAAATGTTACACAATGGACACACCGCTTACTGTCTGCGCAAAAAGACAATTCGTTTAATTTAAGCGCAAAGGGTAAAGTTTGAATCCAGAACTGTAGGTTCGTGGTGTAAGTAAATGGTCCGTTGCGGCGAGCGAGGCGTTAATCCTTTCTTCAGACGGAATGGATATCTGGATTAGCGGCATTTTTGGCCAATTAACATATCAGGCACTAAAGCAAAGACGATTAATGACGCCCTTTGCTCCTTTTTGTCTTACCGGCAGTGAGAGAGAGATAGAGAGAGAGAGAGAGAGAGAGAGAGAGTGGGAGAGAGGGAGGGAGAGAAAGAGAGGGAGTGGGTTAGAGAGAGAGGGAGACTCAGAGAGAGAGAGAGAGAGAGAAAGAGAGAGAGAGAGAGAGAGTAGTAGTAGTATATTTTATTAACGTCTGCTAAAACCAAAGGTCATTCGAGACGACATATACAAAATAGATTTAAAAGTGTGAATAAAATATCAATTAAAAAAAATAACAGTAAAACATGAAATCGAATACACAGTAGGCCTAAATTTACACAGGCCATTACATGCATAAAAAGAGCTATATACAAACTTACATTGACAACACTCAAAGACATTGCATTTTCTATTTTAAAAAAAAATACACATACATATATCATATAAATAAATACATAAATAAGCAAATGAAGCGTACATACATTGGAATTTACAAATAATCACACTGACACACTAGACAACAGAATCGTCCATGTATAAGTACAATTTAACATACTATCTCTCTCCCCATCTCACGCTCTCTCTCACCCACTGGCTGTCCCACTCTCCCCTCCTCTCTGCGGCAAGCAAGACAAAGCACCAACAACCGTGCGCGCATCCCCAGCAATACTCTCACACACATTAAGGCATACATACACACACCCACACGCACGCACCACACACACACACACACCAATCATATATATCATGTATAATAGGTTTCACAAAAAACATATTAGTTTACTTCCTTTACGTTAAAGCGCACAAAGAACAGGAATACGGCAAGCATTCAATGTTAAATATACAGGCAGAGAGAGAGAGAGAGAGAGAGAGAGTGGGAGAGATGGAGGGAGAGAAAGAGAGGGAGTGGGTTAGAGAGAGAGGGAGACTCAGAGAGAGAGAGAGAGAGAGAGAGAGAGAGAGAGAGAGAGAGAGAGAGAGAGAGAGAGAGAGAGAGAGAGAGAGAGAGAGAGTCAAAACGAAAGGCATGGAATGAAACTCTTCTATAACACACGAAGCTATCAACTTTCAAAATCACACACAAACACACACACCCACACACGCACACACACACCCACCCACACACACACACCCACACATTTTTGTAGAAACGACGTTATGAGGACTGTCGTGAAACTCTACTTACATTATTTTGACACACTTACCATCATTTTGACATTATTTTGCAATTTTTTTGAAGCTATCCCTTACCCTTAACGTAACCCTAAGCCTAACACAGCCCTAACCCTAACGGAACATCATTTTGACGTCAAAATAACGGGGCCGTCAAAAGAAAGTACGTAGAGTTTCAAGTGTATATCAGAGTAACGTCGTTTCTACCTAGCCACGCACGCACACACACACACACACACACACACACACACACATGCGTGTACGAGGTACAAATGGGGTAATTTCACCAACTTCGCGGCCCTTAGGCGGCGAATTAGGTCAAGTTTCTTCAAAAAAGACACTTTTTCGCAAGAAGTTTGACCTAATTCCTCGCTCCTAAGAGACGAAGTAGGTCAAGTTTCTTGAAAAAAGCACATTTTTCGCAAAAAGTTTGACCTAATTCCTCGCCTATTAGAGACGAAGTAGGTCAAGTTTGTTCAAAAACACAGCTAGGATAAGGAACTTTCCTCGACGATTAGGGTAAGGCAGTGCCTCGACGATTAGGGTAAGGCAGTGCCTCGACGAGTAGGGTAAGGCAGTGCCTCGAAAAGGGTTAGGGTCAGGGCTAGTTGCAGCGCTGCAACTAGCCCTGACCCTAACCCTTTTCTGGAACGGGTGCCTTACCCTAATCGTCGAGGCACTGCCTTACCCTAATCGTCGAGGCACTGCCTTACCCTAATCGTCGAGGAAAGTTCCTTATCCTACCCGTCTGGAAGATGCACTACAACTACACCAGGTCAAGTGTACTTGTAGTGCATGTGCACTACAACTACACTTGACCTGGTGTAGTTGTAGTGCACATGCACTACAACTACACTTGGGCAAGTGTACTTTAAGTGCACATGCACTACAACTGCACTTGGCCAAGTGTACTTTAAGTGCACATGCACTACAACTTCACTTCGTGAAGTGAAGTTGTAGTGCACATGCACTACAACTGCACTTTCATGTACTTAGAACAAATGAGCAACGCCAGACAAATGGGGAACGACAAAATTACCTCATTTGGTACAAAAAATGGCAAATTTCGTTCCCCAAATGTGACGTTTCACAACTACACACACACACACACACACACACACACACACCTAACCCCTCAACTGTCACTTCCCTCCTCCTTTCTTCCCCCGACATATGGAGCTGCCTATACATCATACATTCCGACACATTGTCTTCCCCTCCTTTCTTTCTGTTTCCAAATGTTTATCACCTTGAAATGTACCCTACCGCCACCCACCCAAGTAAGCCTGCTAATGGTTATATTTGCGGTTGATCTCAGTTCTGATAGATGTTACTGGACATGCGCTAATTCGCCCCTTTCTGCCCCTCTCCATGATCGTTTATTATCACCTATTATCGTTTAGACTCATCCGTCATCCCACATGATGTGAAGGTATAGTATAAAGCATCCCCGTGGTCCAACGACTGTGGCTAGGTAGAAACGACGTTACTGTGACATACACTTGATACTCTACGTACTTTCTTTTGACGGCCCAGTTATTTTGACGTCAAAATAGTGTTCCGTTAGGCTTAGGGCTGGTTAGGCTTAGGGTTACGTTAAGGGAAAGGGTTAGGGTTAGGGATAGCTTAAAAAAACGGCAAAATGTCAGAATAATGTCAAAATTATGGTAAGTGTGACAAAATAATATATGTAGAGTTTCACGACAGTCATCACAACGTCGTTTCTACAAAAATGTGTGTGCGTGTGTGTGTGTGTGTGTGTGTGTGTGTGGGTGTGTGTGTGTGTGTGCGTGCGTGTGTGCGTATGTATGAGTGTGTGTGTGTGAGAGAGGGGAGGAAGACTGATTTGAAAGTGATAAATTGATTTTACCGAAAAGAAAGAAGAGACCCGTACGTGACAGGGTCTGAATCTGGGATGAATTAACAACGCGGTATATGTCAACGTACAAAACTGAAAAAAAAGGAAAATCAGTAGGAGAGGACGGGGAAAGGTTGGAGCGAGAGCTGGGGGACAAAAAATTAAGATGATACATTATTAGTTGTACCAATGACAGTAGAAGAAGAACAAAAAGTGCTGAAGGTTCAATCGTGAGCTGAATTGACAGTCCAGAACCACGATCAGGATTAAGACTGACCGATAATGAAGCCATTCTAGTAGGCTTAGATGGCCTACAGGTAACCTGGCGTGCGACGTGAACTTAAGCCTATATGATAACAGCCTGCTCGCTCGTTCCTGCCCACGGAGCTTACAGGCAATACAAGTATTTCAAAATGAACATAGACTCGAATACGTGAAGTTCTTAGCAATGACAACTTTCGTGGATTTAAAATTAGAACAGACTCTTGACTCATGGCGCATGGATTATATATAACCCTAAACCCTAACCCTTTTTTAAACCGCAGTTTTAAAAAAAAATTCATTTAATTTATTTGGGGGGGGGGGGGGGGGGGGGCTACCCATATTTGAAGCAGCACCTTGAATCACATTATAGACAGGCCTAATTATGCAAGAGTTTGATGTCATCTTTGAGCGGAACTTGCCTAGACTGCATAATATGCATATATTAAAATTAAGATTGTATTATATGCATTTATTATAATAATACGTTCAGACTACTGTGTGAATGCTTTGTCTGGATAAGACTGCTAATTCAAAAAATTACAAGAAGAAAATTGTTACACGGTTGTTTATTTTTATCAATGGTTGATTCAGCCCGGATGCTTGAATCTTGATAAGTGTAACTCGGATTTGTTTATCCACGCAACCTGTTCGCTCAGCAACGAGGCAGGAATCGCCGTATGAAGTTTTCCAACTTTATTCAGCATACATCAACAACTGCATACATTCATCACAAATCTCTATCAATCACTTTTCACTCTCTCAAGACGACACAGTGCACCGCTAATATAGTCTCTCTATAATCGAGAGAAAGTTCGAACATTCCAGAATGACGCAATAACAGCCAATCAGAATAAAACACGTCACCGGAACTATGCACTGTCTTACGTCATACAACCTTATTTAGGTTAGAAAAATCTCTTAGCTATTAGTAGATTTATGTAGATGCTTCGATCGATAGTAAACAAGTAATTCTAGAAAATTCTCCAATACTATCGACCAACGAAAATTATCAACATTATACAAAGCTTCTTCTAATAACAACGCAAAATCAAATCAAAGGTAAATCACACTCTGCATGCTTTGCAAAACAAAACGATCGGATATATCGTGCGCGTCTCAAACGTAAAAAGAAAAAAATAGCCTTAATGTTCTGCAAGTAAATACTGTAGCTTTGTTATTAGTACTATCGTCTTCGCAGCTGTTTTTTCAAATTGCTGTTCTTGCAAATGGATAATGCCAGATAGAGTAAAAAGACAATTTTCCGTAAAAAGAAAGAGATTTCTCTTATCGTTGTAAATAATTGTTAAACCAAGGGGTTACACATACAGTACCTGACACAATTATATGACTGTTGAGTTACTGTAGTAATACCGTAAGAATATCTTGCCCTCACTCCCCCCACCCCCCTTTCTCTCCCTCTCTCTTTTTCATTCTCTCCCCCTCCCCATACCTCCCTCTTTCTCTCTCGCCATCCCTCCCTATCTATCTCCTCCTCTCTCTCTCTCTCTCTCTCTCTCTCTCTCTCTCTCTCTCTCTCTCTCTCTCTCTCTCTCTCCCTAACTATCCCTATCTACCTCTCCCTCTGTCTCTTTCTCTCTCTGTCTACATTGTCTGTCTAGGAGCAAACAAGTTTGTTAGCGCGTGCACGTAAAAGATACACTGTTAACCATTATGAGGGACCGACTCTTCAAAGTGCAGGTCTAAATGAAAGACTGGAAGTGGAATAAATAAGAATGTGTGTATACCTAGACGGTCGGAAGAAAAAAACCAGCAGTTCGGTTATGAAGCTGTGAAGAGTGTCGATCATGAGACTGCAGACTAATGCGGGATTAAGAGAGAAGGACACACAAGAGACAAGGGTGATCCCTGTGGCTGCTTTTGAATTGAAAAACTGCCTTGCGTGTATCGTTGTATTCTCTGGCACCTTCACGCCGCACTTCCATATGCTCACAGCCAAATGCTCCGACGCACACCTTTAATATTCAACACTGAATGCCTGCGCCCGTACTCACAGCTAGGTTACTGCTGCGGATGAGAGTATAAGTATAGGTCTAAAAAAAATCCTGACGCCCATGTCCCAGACGAGCACTAGGGCCTATGCCGCTCCCTAGGCCGTTAGGGATCGCTCAGTTTACTGAAGTGTTAGACGGTGCGTATCAAGCAGCATATTAGCGCATTCCGTGACTTGAGTTATATTCTGTTGTGTTTTCGGACAGCACCTTGAGCAGCTCTTTGAAGGAGAGAAGGTTTACTCCGTATATGGCTGTGCGGGCTCTGACACTCATACAGAATGTTACAGAAGTTTTCATGGTTCGGCCTAGGACATTATATCTACAACGGTCCCTTTACCATCTTAAGAAATAAATAATTCAGATCGAGGGTTCCATTAGTCTGTATACGAACCAAGGAAACAATGGCCGACCACGCACACATTCTATCTATCCGTGCTACTCGTACACCACGTGTTATTCGATCCAGTATCCGTACTGGTACGCGTACATTATTAAAAAAAATCTTCCTGAATATCAAATAAAACAGTCTTGAATTAAAGTAGTGAAATCGACTAGGTGGTTAAAAACGGGTCCAATGGAGTACAACTTGGTAGATGTCGAGTCTTGGACGCTTTCAAACGTAAACCAATCAAACTAATCTACAAATACCTGTAATATTATTTATTATATAATCTATCAGTGGCATTGGAAGAGTCGACGCGCTGCCAAGTTTTACTCCATTGGACCTATATTTACCACCTACACGTACTGATTCAAATTTATTTATTGGGACTGCTATTTCATTGCTTGATCATGTTCGTCTTAGTGGCTGCATAAAAGATCGATATATGAACTGTATGACGGACTACTTCTCTGATCTTTATGGTTGATTTGCCGTGTGTCGTCTGCTGTGCATGGTCACGTGTTACACCTGCGTCGGTGGTAATAAACCCTTTCCGTGGCCGGTATCCACAGAGAGCACTGAAAAGTAGCCTAATGCTGGTGCTGGTACAGGACAGTAAATGGCAACATTGCATGTGCCACAAAGCGTGAGGAAGATGCACATTTCTATGTTGGTGAATCACAAAGTGACTGCTTTTGGTATTTGTAAGTGATGTGGCGTCCATGTTCATGCCTCAGAGCTAGCCTTGGTGCCCAGCAGTGCAGCATTTACGGAACTGAAGAGATGGCGCGAAAAACACAAATAGAACCCCCTTCCCTATGTAGCATTGACAAGTGTGCGTTAAGGCACGGCTAAGTCTGTATGCGGCGCACACATTTGTCCGTTCTCCATCTGACCATGCATGGCAACAAGATCAAGGAGCCGGCTGATTGGGATTTGTTTTTCATTGACTATAATACCACCTCGTCAAGATAAGATAAGCTCATTTCCTGTCATTCCGCAGTACCAGTAGCCGCCCTTTCCGCCCGGTCCTGACACTGCAGACGTCATTGAGGTCTCTCTTTGAGGAACTCAGGTCGTACACTTACGTCACGGGGTGCCGCGGTTGACGTCGGTGATGCCCAGAATGACGTCTCCCGCCTACGAGTATTTCAACCCGTTGCCCACCAACCAGGCATAGCGGTAACAGGAGAAAGCAGGAAAGAGGAATGAGTAAGCCGTAAGTGAGAAAATTGGGTATTTGCGAATTGTTCCCAACCGGACAAGAGCTTGGCTCGAAACAAAAACAGACGACAAAGCGATAACAGCTATGTGCGTCGTTCTTCATAATAAGAAGACAAGGACGTTTTGATTTGCTTTTAAGTTACATTTTGCACAACTAGATTTGTTTTCTTTATAGATTTTTTTGTCCGCATGCACGGAATCTCCATGTCTTTGGGGACTGAATAATAAAACCTCTGCTGCTAAAGGATTAATAAACACAATCGCTTCATCCCTACCGCTGATACAAGTCATTCATTAAATGAGATCGTTGGAGCCAGTGACTCGATCGATGAAGCTCAAGATTCAACAATATTATTGTTTGTTGCAGTTTAAGCATTTTCTGGTAACATTGTTCACATTATTCACGGCGGTCATTACATTACATCACATGATTATTGCTTTAGGTCCAGCGGACTCTTCCGAGCCAAATCAGGGCCAGAGAGACGCTATCTTAAAATGTTATAAAATGATTCAAATCTTTAAAAAAAAAAACAGGCCTGTTACTCTTAAATACTCAAACAAACTTTCACATGCAACCTCGTGAAAAATCTTATTTAAAACTGATGTATTAAAAATACGTTTCCTTTCTTTAATCAAATCACTAAATTCAGTCTTACCAATAAAATCCAACCAACACAAAACAAGACGACATGATTTATATGCGATAAAACAAACCAACATCATGTAAAAATTGAAACAGGTGTTGACCATTGCATACTTTAAAACTCTCTTTGAAAGGTATTGAACCAAAATAATTTTCTCTTTTATCAAGCAGGTTAGCACATTCAGACATAAAATGGCGAACGGAAAATGATTTATCACATGCAAAGCACCATGGTGGTTCTTCTCCTTTTAACAGGAAACTGTGGGTTACACAATTATGCCCAATATGAAGGCGAGACAAAACTGTTTCTTCTTTGTCTAATACCATATTCACAGGCGCCTGCTCACAACCACACCGCCCATCCCTCACCCCTATTGCCATTACTCCCCACTTCTACTGTAATTAGATTTGGGATGTTGCTATTGGTGGAGGTGGTGGCGTTGGTATCAATGATTTGTTGCCTCTTGTTCTTCTGTTCATGCTTCTTAAATAATGGTATTGGATGCAGTCAATCACAGACTTCGAAAACAACATTCAATGTTTGTTCCTGTTTCCGATAGCGATCTCCCTGCCTTTACACCACCTGTTTAAGTTATAGATTTGTGTGTACATGCTATGTTGTTGATACAAATCGCCGCGCTTTGAGTCTGATTTGTGATTTGAGGAACAGGCTCGCATTATCTAGCATCGGCTGCATCCATTATGATGATGATGATGATGATGATGATGATGATTATGATTATTATTATTATTATTATTATTATTATTATTATTATTATTATTATTATTATTATTATTATTATTATTTACAGGTAAGAGATGTTGGAGATCACAGTTATGTTTGGCCAGCGTAATGAGGGTGATGTCCATCTTCCTCCCACGCTGCTTTAACTTCCCCACCCTTAAGAGAGTAGGTACTCAGTCACAGTTAAGTCAGCTGGGGGCGTTGTTATTTGTCGCTTCACGTTTTGTGGTCACCCATCCAAGTGCTAACCGCACTGGACGGTGCTTAACTTGCGACACAGTAGCGAGGGCTCCCATCACTGCGCAATCCGACACCCCTTTATCTGAAAATGCTTTCAAACAGTCAGGGGAATTAGAGCGAGCCAAATGTCGGTCTGACGGTCATTTTGAAGCCATATCTCAAACATCACTGAACGGATTTTGACCAAACTTCCTATTTATCTTATCCTTTCCTATCCCGTAACTCGAAAGTCGTTGGGGCACCACGTATGATCATTTAACCAGCGTACTGTCCTCAGCAACCCTCATGGCTTCGCTCAGTGCCAAGCCAATCCGATCTCGAATGTTGTCCCCCTACCTCTTTTTCTGTCTCCCCTTTCTTCTGCATCTTTGCACCGTGCCTTGCAGGATGATCTGTGCAAGGCCTGATGCTCTGGTGATGTGGCCATACCATAGGAGTTTTCCGTTTTTTTACCACTGTGAGCATGTCGTCGTGTTGTCCAATGGCTTGTGTGATGGTCTGTCGGACTTCTTCGTTGATGATGTGCTGGGTATAGGAAATGCCCAGAAGTCTTCTGTAGCATCTCATCTCCATGCTTGTATTCTTCGTTGTGGATCTGCTGTGAGGGGCCATGCTTCGCAAGGGTATAGGAAGATGGAGATGACCAGGGAGCGCAGCAGCCTTACCTTAGAGTGTAGACTAATGGTCTTGTGTTTTCAAATGGGCTTCAACCTTGTCAGGGCAGCAGTTGTTTAATCCTCATAAGAACATTACCTTGGTTAGTGACCGGTCGCCCGTGCCATCATATTTGCAAAGGCGGAGTATTACTGGAGTAATGTTGTTTCTAAAACACGTTTTGCTCGATGTCTAAAAAGCGACTGATGCGATTCGGTCGAGTTCTGTTTATTATAATCATTCCTGTCATTGATTATTATTCATTATTAATAATCTCCTTCGCCTCTTCTCCTGCTCCTTCTTCACGTTCTTTCTTCCTTCTTCTCCTCCCAAACCCCTCTCCACCCACCCTCCCCCTTCATCCTCTTCTTCTTTAAACAGAGCAGCGAAGCAAACCTGCTTGGATCACTTTTCAATTTTCTTTTTATGAAGAGGTGTATTTTAACGATCTGACAGCTGGGTAAACAGAAAAGATATCAATTTTACACGTCTCCAGGCATATCATCGCATCAAACTCGGCGTAGGACACGCTCCGTTAGCGATTCTCCAGGTGCAGATGAAGCCAACAGGTGAGATGTACTTTCCCTTCCTCCAGAAACTTCCGCCATCAACCAGATTATCTGGAACTTCATTTCTGTCTGCACACTGGGGTGTGCATCTGTTTCGGCCAGTGCCTTGCGCAGCTCTTGAGCTGCTAAATATCAACTACATTCGCTGCATCTATATTTTCTCCGGGTACTCCGGTTTCCTCCCTCCCTTCAGTAATGTTATTGGATGCAGTCAATCTAAAATGTCACAAATAAAATTTTTATTCCGACTTCTGTAATAGCGATCACTTCAGATCGCCGCGCTTTTGAGTTCGATTGAAGAAATAGCGCGTGATAGTATCCTGTATTATTATTATTATTATTATTATTATTATTATTATTATTATTATTATTATTATTATTATTATTATTATTATTATCATCATCATCATCATGATTGTGAAGACCAAATGATTTCAAATCTGTTTAAATTCAACTGACGATAATTGAATAATCCTGCTTTAATAACAACAACAACAAAACAACATGCAGATAATTTGAAATTATACGATCATCACTGGAAGACGACAAAAGTGGAAGGAAATGAAGAAGGAAAAGAAACAAATAAAAAGAAGAACGACTTTGGTAGAACCACTCTGTGTAAAAGACTTAATACGGCTATTTTTTCTGTTCTTTTCATATTTTTTTAAAATCTAAGAGAGAACCATTTTAAAAGTGCCTTGATAAACGTTTTTGAGAACAGAGACGGTTGCTAACTAGCTTCAGGATATGAATTTATTTTAATGTAACCATAAATATCGTGTTTTATAGGACAGAAAAGAAATTTGTAAATCGGCGAAAGTAGTCTTGCTTTAGGAAAGTGAACTGCAGTAATAACATCTGGGATATAATCCATAATATATGCAACACTACAAAGGTTCATGTTACATTGCGTTCCGGGCAAGCTGTTGGAACCAAAAACGTTTGGTGAAAAAAAGCCAATGAAAAAAAATCAGGACTACTCAGGTTGGGCTTACAGCGAATGAGACGGGAAGCTAGCCGCTGATTACAGGGCCAAAGGGACGTCTGTTCACAGGATATCCAACTGGCAGGAAGATGCATCATCTTTACTGTTAAGTTCGCGTTTGAAATCTGACATCGCTTTCATGTTATGACGGTTTATGTGTCATGGCCCGACACTTCCGCGAAGGACGTACACCCGTGTGCCAAACGCCATTTATTAGTCTTGTTACCCAAGTCCAGGCGCCACTGTGATTAGCTTGTCTCCCCTTTAGTAGTCAACAGATTCGCTTCTCTTTTCTTCTTAGAGCGTGAATTGGCTTAACTCCCTTCCTGTTGACAGCGCGGGCGCACGCAGTGTGGTCTTCCGTTCATGGTGCGCATGCACTGATCGGCCAACAAGCTAGCTAGTTAGATCTACAATTAAAAATGGGAGTTCTAGCTTCTCTTCTTCTTGTTTTACATCTTCTTCTTCTACTGCTTCATCTTCTTCTTCGAGCTGCAGTGGAGGAAGGAACGAACTTTTAATCACAACATCGAAATTTGACGACCATTTCAGAGCAGCGCAGAATTCTGCATGCAGATCGTGCTCTGTGCGTAGGAAGAAGAGAATGAGAGAAAGAGATTATCAGGACGCTGAATGTCGCAAATCCTAAATGCACAATCACTACGAAATAGTTTAGGGAGTATTTCAAGTATTAATGTTGGCCATTTGATTTTATAGAGTTAGACTACGTATTTTTTTTTAATATGTTTGTATTAAAAAAGAATATTGAGAAGATGGAAGAAAAATAAAGAAATACTGTGGCGGTGGGTCATATTTTTGCTGGGCTCTGCACAATGGAATGCTATTACCCACTCGTCTTTCGTCTGCGGAGATCGGCGAGTTAGATCGCCCTATGACTAATCTTAATACATTTATATGTTTAGTCTGTGTGCGGATAGGGTTAGAGAGATAGGGAGAAACGTGTAAAAGATTCACTGACACAATAGCTCTCGCACGGCTATGAAACATAGGTAGTCCAGCCACTTGTTAACAGTAAATATCACACATTTATTTGCTCTACTCTATATCTAATTTTAATCTCTACATTAACTTAAATGTCCAAAACGTAATACAACTAGGATTAACTTAACAGTCCAAAAGCCACTTCGAGTGATTAGTAGAATGGGCTGATCTTTGATGGATCTATTCTGCTACTGTTCTTGATATTTGCTACTGAGTCATCCTTGGGCTTTGTTCTGGTTTTGTCTAATGTTCTTTTCCAGGAAGAGTGGACTATCGCACAGTTCCTATAGATTAGTGTTCGTGCACTTCTTTTAAATTAGAGCACTTAGCTGTATCGTTGAGGTGCGGTGCTGTAGTCTCTTCCTTGTTTGTTGACTTTTGGGCTATCGGAGCTCAATGCTCGATGCTCAAGTGCAGGCCGCTTGTCAGGGTTGACTCTCTGTGGGGTCGATCTCCTGCCGCAGACCAAGCCTGCTCGTCTGCAAAACATAAGACGAGTTTCTGCAACATCTTGTTTACAAAGGGTGTGCAGAGTGTCTCACTGATGGCAGAAACAGCCCTCAGTTGAGATCGCCTCCACTTATACAGATAAGAGACGAACAATCTTCTAAGTCCGTGGTCCACTGGAATCTCCAACATAAATCCTATATATATACATCATGGCTAAACAAAACACAGGGAGAAGTAATTAATAATATACACTTTTTCCAGCACAGCAACTGGTCTGCAATAATACAAATAGGAGAAACAACAGTTGGTCAGTGGGGGCTACCTCGTGGTCTCGAAGACTGGTCGCGTGGTCAGCCACGTGGTCAAGCAAAGTTTTACTAACATTCACAATTATAAAACATGGCAAGACTTCACAAGCATAATCCAACAATATTATCAATAAATCGCTGTGAAACAAAAGATCGATCATTTACCTTTGTGACAATGTCAGGCTATGGCTATACTATATGGCTATATGGCGGCAGAGATAGCTCATTCGTCACAGCGCACGACTTGTGTACGTGCGTCTTGGGCGACGTGGGTTCGAATCCTGACTTCAGCAAACTATTTTGTGATTGCTGGATATTAGTGGCCAGCGCTTTGAGAAGCTCTCTGAGCTTGTAAGTGCGCTATATAAGAGTAATCTCTTTTTTTACTGTAATGAATGAATTTCACCGTCACCTGCGAGTCTTCTGCGAGAGATCTTTCAGCGTGTGCGTCCTTCTCGGGTGAAATTCTAACACAGACTGACGTATCTTCATGCTGTGGTCAACTAAAGCGAGCGATTTTCCGTGATACCTTAGCGCCCTCGCGCGGGGGTGACGGATATAGGTCAGCTGGATGATGTCACTGCCTACCTAGTGAGATTCTTCCCTACACATGCTTAGAACAATCCTAACTTTTATTGTCTGCTAGGCAGCGAATTTAATTTACAAGGCCAAAGATTGATGAACGTTTGAGGCGAAAAGACTTAGTGCTGGGTTCAAAATCGCCTCTCGTGACAGATACCAAAATTATTTGACGACTAGGAGAGTTTGTTTCGTCTTTTAATTGATGCACAAAACGAATGGAAAATGTATGATTAATGAAATTTATCACTTAGCTCGTTTCTCGGCGAAATGGTTCTCTCGATTAGGATAAGTTTTCATCAATCTATTTTGGAATCAGCGTCAGGTCGCTCCATGAGTCATGCTCTAGCAGAATTTCCTTATTAATAGTAGTCCGGAATATCCTTCATGCACGTAGGTAGAACCGTGGAATCAAAGAATACACAATTTTAGTTAGTCATAGAGATGTCTTTTTACTCCAGCATCTTTTTATCTTCTTCTTCTACTATTATATTCGCAGATATGGTGATGAAATTCTGTCCTCTTCTTTCTTGTTCTTCAAGGTAATAAAGTTGCGGGTTCCTTAGGAAGTCTTTTACATAGTTTCACGTCACTGAGGACTTTGTAGTATTAGGTTTAAAAATAATGGTCGAGTTACCTAAGATCTCCTGACCAAAAGGGCAAAAAACAGTAAGTGATTTAGTTCACAAATTCAAATATCACAGTCAATTTTAATGCTTATGATCATGATAGGGTCGATGATGGACCACGGTTAGTTGATGTGCTCAGGACTTGGAGGAGAATCTTCAGAACGGGGAATTGAGTTGAATTGAAGATATGGAGGAGAATCTTCAGAACGGGGAATTGAGTTGAATTGAAGATATGGAGGAGAATCTTCAGAACGGGGAATTGAGTTGAATTGAAGATATGGAGGAGAATCTTCAGAACGGGGAATTGAGTTGAATTGAAGATATGGAGGAGAATCTTCAGAACGGGGAATTGAGTTGAATTGAAGATATGGAGGAGAATCTTCAGAACGGGGAATTGAGTTGAATTGAAAATATGGAGGAGAATCTTCAGAACGGGGAATTGAGTTGAATTGAAGATATGGAGGAGAATCTTCAGAACGGGGAATTGAGTTGAATTGAAGATATGGAGGAGAATCTTCAGAACGGGGAATTGAGTTGAATTGAAGATATGGAGGAGAATCTTCAGAACGGGGAATTGAGTTGAATTGAAGATATGGAGGAGAATCTTCAGAACGGGGAATTGAGTTGAATTGAAGATATGGAGGAGAATCTTCAGAACGGGGAATTGAGTTGAATTGAAGATATGGAGGAGAATCTTCAGAACGGGGAATTGAGTTGAATTGAAGATATGGAGGAGAATCTTCAGAACGGGGAATTGAGTAGGATTGAAGATATAATAGGATTCGAAGCTGTAGGATCAAAGGAAAAAAATGTTATTATCAGCATCCTACAGTTTACTTTACAATGGTTCACTTACAATTTTCTGTACTCGGCGGGTTGTCATCTAGGAACAAAACATACATGGAACAAATGGCTTTGATTCGTAAACCTCTGTTCGCTGAAATGTAAACACGAAGAACTTTAGAATGCAAAGTGATAAATGTCCCGCTCGAACTCTTCCAGGTACATAGAGCTGTAGCGCACCAATTACAATACTTTTTTTTGTTTTTAAATTTCTCTTACCTTAAGCAGGCCCCTGACAGAAAATCTCCCACAAGAAAAGGTTTCATTAATCAGTAAGATGAAAGCACTGAATTGATGGCTGTAGAATAACGGAAAATACGATGAAAATATTGAAATAAATCCAAAACATCCACCTTTTGTTCTAGGCTCTCCAAATTTTGGGCAGACACCCTTGGTTTAAAAAAAAAAAAATGACGCAAGCAAAACGTCATCTGACTGGCTGTATCACGTAACTTCTGAAAAATAAGCGGTGGGCGTTTGACCTCGACTAGGGCGTAATACCCTGAATTACACTTTACATTATTATTGCTTTAGGTCCAGCGGACTCTTCTGAGCCAAATCAGGACCGGACAACCCCTGATCCGCATAAAAGATTATGCTGAAACAACCCTAGTAGTAAAACCGAAAGCTCTCCACCAGCCAGTCACTTTACAATAAAGACATCCCACGCAGGGGACGGCTGAGGCTTCACCCCAACTTATCGATACCCCCTTTTACAAAAACAAAATAGAATACAAACATCATTATAAATTATCAACAAAACACATACATATAAAATGCCTACATAACATTGCTAAATAATAACATCATAGGAAGCCCTAGTGACCACCTGGCAGAAAGCGTCCAATATTCCCAAGCTGATCCAACAGACCTCATACACAAATAAGGAGTCTTGTCCCGGAAGAGTTTTCAAGAAAAAAGGTAGGAGACTGGTCTAGCGAAGAAGACGATAGTATAGCAGATTGATAGAACAGAGCAGGAATGAGAAAGAGCAAATGAGAAAGACAGCGACAGTGGGAATTTAAAGCACTAAATTTCCAGAAAGTGGGAATACTATTTATACTGAAAGCAAAGCTTTTTAAAGGCGGGTTGGTGTATATGTTACCGGCAATGTGTGAAATCCGGCAAGTGTCACAAAAGCTTGTAATGGTAAATAAAACATAAAGGAAAGAAGGCGAAGAGTCTTTAATGTTTACCAATTAATGCCAACATTTTAGTTTCAACTTATTTTTATGATTTGTTTTCCACGTGATAAAGGTCAGATTTGAATTTATTAGAACGTAATTTTCTAAACACTGTCAAAACAAAATCGCCTCTTTGAAGTTTTTACATCTTTGCTTTCTAACTATTCCATTTTAGTATTTTACGCCGTTCATTTTGACTTCTACATCTTGATTATACTTTTATTTTTTATTTTATTATTTTTTTAAAGGTGCTACTGTGGTTGTTTTTTCTCTTGATTGTGTGGTTTTAATGTCACGACTTTGGCGGAATGCTGCCGGCTCATCTGTGGGGGCAAAATATATAAAAATTACCCAAGCTTACAAATATTGCGAAAACTGCAAAAAGGTGCACATTTTACTACCAAATGTAAATTCCATTCCTTGGACCATTCCTGGAGGGGAAAAATATTAAAACTAATGGAGCGAGTTTAGAACTATTGCACAAAGTGTTAATATGTCGGTATTGAATGTAAATGAGAAACTTGAATCATCCTAAGCACTTTTCTGACCTTTCCATTTCCAAAAACAATAATATTTGATAACCTGTGTTTTTGCACTGCCAAGTATTTACTTTGAGGTACGAAGTCAGTTGACTGCTTAAACATCATCCCTTGCTTTCTCCTACCTATTCACACTAATTTCTGTTTCCAATAATAAGAAGAAATCGGAGTGTTAGAGTCATCCATTGATAGTGTTTGTGTGTAGTCTTTGTGTGGTTGAAAATTTACCAGAGGTATTTGATCTCTTCACATAAAACAACAGAACCTAACATCTGATTACAACGTTAAAACGAAGAGCTTTTAAGTGTATCTGTTATCGCTCGTACCATGAAATTTGAGAGGAGGTGAAACAGCTGTAGAGAGGATTAACGCCGGAAGAAATAATACTTTTAAAGATTATTACGATAAAGCAACATTAATATCAGTAAATGCAAACACCGCAGGTGGACAATATATTATAGGTTACTCGAATAAGACTGGGTTGGCATCACGTTTTATTCATCACATTATTTAGTAGTCTTGCTGATAAACATAAATTGAAAGATCTGCCGGTCTGAGGAACTTGGATGATATTTATACATTTAAAGCACAACCCTTTTCGCATAACTTTTGATTAACTCTTTTGCATTCCCAATTCCCCCCTACGCCTACCTCTCTCTCCCCTCCGCCTTCATCTGATAAGGAGTCTGTTTTGGATGTGCGATACATCGATAATATTTTGTGTTGTGTTGTCTGTAGATGTAGCTCAATGTAGACATGTTATAGTTTTGTAAGCTGTAAATGTGTGTGTTTGCGCGATGAGTCTTTGTGAGCTTTGCGCTATATAAAGGTTATTTATGACGACGATGATGAAGCTGGGGCCGGGTAGCTCAGTTGGTAAGAGCGTCTTGCTAATAACCGAAAGGTCGCTGGTTCGAATCCCGGATTGGTCAATGTGTGATCATATTATTTTCCCCTTTACCAACAACTGGCCCGCTGATGTCAGTATAAATCGGTCCAGTAGTCACCTATATGCGAAAGTGTCGTGTGACTATAATCTACAAACAACAACAACAACAACGATGATGATGATAATGATAATGATGATGATGATGATGATATTATGATGATGATGATGATGATGATGAGCTTTGCGCTATATAAAGGTTATTTATGACGACGATGATGATGATAGTGATGATGATGATGATGATGATGATGATGATGATGATAATAATAATAATAATAATAATAAATATTATTATTATTATTATTATTATTATTATTATTATTATTATTATTATTATTATTATTATTATTATTATTATTAACTGGTATAACTACTGCTGGGCAGGTTGAAAGCCAACGGAGAAGGATATTTACAGTTTAAGAAGGCGGCTTATATATCTGAACACGAACTGCCGGCAAAGTAAGCCTACATGCACGTATTACTATTACGATGATGATATACGATTACGTATTTTCCTTATAGATATTGTTGATGTAGCTGTTTTTTTTTTATTGTTTTTTTTTAATTATTTATTTTGGTTGAAACGACAATGTGTTTTTTTTTCTCTCTCTCTAAATGATGTAGCCTTCTTCTCAACTTCCTCATGTTCCATAATCCTCTCCTGTTCCATTATCCTCCTCCTCCTCCTCCTCCTCCTCATGTTTCGAATCCACACCCCCGTCATTTACATTACCGCCAACACTACTACTTCTATCATCATCATCATTTATTTATTTATTTAATCGGTCTTATATAGCGCTTTTTCAGTTCAAGAGCTGTTCAAGGCGCTGGCCGATACCGGATCTAACACAAGGCATCATCATCATCATCATCATCATCATCATCATCATCATCATCATCATCATCATCATCATCATCATCATCATCATCATTATCATCATCATCATCATCATCATCATCATCATCATCATCATCATCATCATCATCATCATCATCATCATCATCGTCGTCGTCGTCATCATCATCATTACCATGATCATCATTACCATGATCATCATCATAATCGTTTCTCCTTCTTCTTCTACTTCTTCTTCTGCAGGTTCGTATTGTAAAAACACTATACTTCCCTTGACATTTCTGCCAACCATTAGGTCTTGCGACCATTCGGAAGGAAAACCAGGTCTCCGAATGTGGGGTTTTTGCTGTGTCCTTAGAAGGCCAACATTTGGGACTCTACATCCTCCGTTTCTTGGGAAGTTGAGATACTCGTCCTTTGTCGTTACTTTGCATGAGCGTAGCCCGGACAGTGGGGCCGGGTAGCTCAGTTGGTAAGAGCGTCTTGCTAGTAACCGAAAGGTCGCTGGTTCGAATCCCGGATTGGTCAACGTGTGATCATATTATTTTCCCCTTTACCAACAACTGGCCCGCTGGTGTCAGTATAAATCGGTCCAGTAGTCACCTATATGCGAAAGTGTCGTGTGACTATAATCTACAAACAACAACAACAGCCCGGACATCAATGAATTAATTGACCTTGAACATTTCAAACCTTGGTGAACTAATTTGTTGTCTTCTTCTTCTTCTTCTTCTTCTTCTTCTCTTCTTCTTCTTCTTCTTCTTCTTCTTCTTCTTCTTCTTCTTCTTCCTTCCTTCCTTCCTTCCTTCCTTCCTTCCTTCTTATTCTTCTTTTTCTTTATTCACCTTCACACCCCCTTTACTCTTGTTCACAAATTACCCTTGAATCTTGTAATTGTAATTTTGTAAGTTAGTGGTTGATTGAAATAAAAGTCCAAAGTTCCCAAGTCCCATTAATTCATTCTTGCGGCGAAGAAAGGAATATATTGGTTTGCCTTTATTTTGTTTTGTGTGTTTTTTTTTTTTTTTTTTTAAAGAAAGAGGAGAAATAAAGGATTGGGGGGCGGGGGACAGCATTTCGGATGATGAATAATGATGGATAGTGTGATTTTACACAACCGCCATTTAGATTAAGTTGACAAGAATGGCAAAAAAGCAGCAGTATGCATGGACGCTAGGAAAACAAGGGAGAGAATTAAAATGAATATTGTTGGCGGCGCTGTCATTTTTCATCGGACGCGCATCACGTCGTCCAAAACACCTACACATGCATAATTCATGGCATCTTGCCTGCCCTCGAAGAGCATCAGCTGACTGCGCGTCTTGCGTCATACGACCTTGACTCATGAGTCGGGTCACTGTAACCCGCGTGCACCGACGTTTTTTACAGGACACGTCTTGTCGCGACTAGTCGTGCTGCAATCCCAGCGTGAACTTCATGGTTGTTGAACTTCATCACAACTCCATTCAAAAGAACAAAAAAAAAACCAAAACAGGCTTAGTGTATTTTTACTCCATGAAAACAAACTTTCTTACATTTTAGCTTCATTCAATTATAATGGCTTTTCTTACAGGTTTACTGTGTGACCATGAATGGAATTGTTTCCGAGTCATTGTCCCACAACGTCTTTTCTTGTTTTAATTATAGAAGATTGTTTTATTGCTGCATACTGTCCTTCAGCCGCACGTTTTTGTCTTTCTGTACGTCTGTGTGTCTATGATATGATTTATTCTCGGGAATGT
>CM072514.1:59910366-59942866 GCA_036898135.1 Oncomelania hupensis | reverse complement strand
ACCCGGAGTGAGCCGAACGGCCGGCGCAGAAAGAAAGGACTATACGTAATTTTTTTTAAACTACCTAGTTATGCATCATAGTGTGTGGGCGTCGTAGAAGTTTGGGAAAGGGTGGAAGGGTGTAGAAGAAATAGTGGTTCGATCCTTCAAAATGGCATTATTACTACTGCGACAGCGTGCGTGAAAACTGGTAAGAGGCTGCCACCCACCACTATGCCCTCCTTCGTCCGTCCCACCTTCACTGATAAGCCTCAGCAGGTCCCGTCACCTACTTCCCTGCCATGTGACCTATCCCAGCAACCCTTCTTCTCACTTCCGGTGGGACGTGCGCAATTTGGAGAGAGGAGAGGGCGGCAGAGAGGCGCTTATCTTGCAGAGTTAATGAAGCCCGAAACACAAGAGAGGTAGTTAATGAACACTGCACGCCGCGGTTCCACACCAACTCTCCCTGACATAAAAATCAACTGCTGAACTAGGCTAGCAGTAAAATCTTAAATACTGACGTCGTTGGACACAACGCAAGTGTTCATAGGACCTTGGACAACAACAATTAAGTGGTCTAAAAGAGTATCGCTGACCAGCACAAAAAGGATTGGACGACCTAATTTTTACGAGGTCAGCGTTTTATTTATTTCAAGTTGCAGAATGGATGCCTCGGCCGTAGAACAAAATCCTTCTGTGGAATAATTGGCCTGGGTGTTGAAGGTCTTAAGTTTGGGCATCAGAAAGTGAAGGAAAAAGCAGAGGGCAGATGATCGCTACGAAAACCAAAGCAGGTCTCTTTTCAGGGAATAAAACGCGTGAAAAATCAAGTTAGCAAGGTGGAACATCGTTCAGATATGGTCCACATGTTTTACGACTTTGTGATGTAAGTCCACAAGAAAGTAAAAATTGGTTACATCAGACGCGTAACAACGGTTTTTGGTCTAGACATTGGTTATTCAGAAACTTTATCTTAGTTTGGCAGCACTGAGGGGTATGGAAGGGTCACCACAAGGCCGTTTTGGGAACTTGCACAGCTTTGAGTCCAATAACTCTTCTCATAAGAACCCGAAATAACACGGAAGGGCTGGCGGATATTGGCTGTTGCGTCTACTTTTGGAGCACGGGCACAATGGGGGCACACATCAATGGACTGCACCCCCACCGGACTGGGGTTTCATTAACTGCAGACACAAAGAGTTATGCTGCCCTACTCCTCCGCAGATCTATAATCCGGAGTTTACGATGTATCGACTACTTGCCCAAGAGGATAAAACAGATCGACCGTCAACGATTTTTTTTCTTCTTCTGCTTGTAGCAGCAAAAATAGTTCACATGATCGTTTCTTAAATGTAATGCAATAGCTAACAGGATCGTCCCTTAAAGGTATTCCATATTGCTTGCCGCGTAGGATGTTTGGATATTTTAAAGCTGCCTTAACTGGTTTGAGGACATGGAGCATATGGCACAAAAATACTCTCTGGAGGTCACAATGACTTTATCAGTAATCTATAAAGTCTGGTCAGATAGTTTTGGGGATTAAAAAAACAAGACTTACATTATTAGCTGCACTAGTTTTACGGTAGAGTGGACTCCACACTTTTAATGTAAAAATGTAAGAAATATGCTTGTATTAGTTTTCGTGTCTTCGGTCTTTCGTGAACTTAGCTATAAACGTATTAATAATTACGGCAGAAACAACCAATCTTGCAGTTCTTTTTTCCTTAAAAAAAAAGAAAGAAAAAAAAGAAGATAGCCCTTTTTGACGCTATTTTATAATTTTTAGCTGAATAAACTTCTCATTATTTAACATTGAGAAAAGCGGGTTTAATTCGCGATCCCATGTACAATGTTCAAACATATACAGTGGAGTCCATCGAGGTCACCTGATGATCTTCAAAGCTGGAGTGTTCACCAAGGACTTGCTTGGTTGAGACCCGTTGATCCTTCACAGTTTTCTGTCACCCCACTCCACATTTTCTAAGGAACGCACGCACAGGCAGGCACTCCCATTCACTAAGAGAGAGAGAGAGAGAGAGAGAGAGAGAGAGAGAGAGAGAGAGAGAGAGAGAGAGACAGAGAGAGAGAGAGAGAGACAGACAGGTAGACAGATTTACACAAACACACACACCGTACCATAACACACCACACAGACACACCCACACCCACACGCACACGCACACGCACACACACACACGCACACACCCACACACACACACACACACACACACACACAACCAATCCATAGTGACGGGAGAGTTTGTTCTCACTGGAGATGAAATTTTGGTAATCACTCTTCACATGATGTTTCACTTTCCGCGTGTCTCCGCAGCGACATGTTAAGGAACCAGGTTATTTTGTTTAAAAGCCGGTGTTAGGCTCAAATATTCGCACATAGGCCTTCTATTTGGTCGCTGGGTTGTCGGGGGAGTTTCACAGTAGCCAGTTGTCGCCTTGCGCTGCTTAAGTTAGATTTTGTTTTGACACGCACCTTGGACTTCCATCGAAATTGTAATGGGGTGAACCTCGATGATATGTTATATCAACGCCGTTGAACCGGAACAAACTGAACATCGCCGCGTTCAAGCTTTAGAAGGTCATAATTATTATCATCCCCTTCCTCCTCCTCATCATCATCCTCATCGTCATTATCGCCAGCAAAGATTGTTGGCCGACTGCAATATAGAAGAGTGGGCGGTGTAGGAGGGTAGTTAAAAAAAAAAACACAAAAAACTGCGTAGTTTTAGCGTAGGGATAAAATCGAAGAAGTTCTGGAACCTTCTTGCCATACCTGGCAGGGAAAACCATTCAGTCCAGGATTAGGCCTATGCCACTGTAAGATGATTAAAGAGCGGTGGTAAGTGTAGGCTTAAGGCCCATGCACACGTAGCCTTACTTGTCCTTCACGAGGGGTGTAGGGTGAGGATTGCACGCTTCACTGCTGCCCACCTGCGTTCTGTTGTATAACTCCGCGCGCTTCCATCAAGTTGAAGAAGCTGATCATCGATGCACCCTTACACCCCACCTTGTTTTGTTGAGAATAGTAACAACCGATAATTAATAGATACTTGTCGCTTTAATAATAATAATAATAATAATAATAATAATAATAATAATAATAATAATAATAATAATAATAATAATAATAATAATAATAATAATAGATGCTATATACGCGCTTTTCCCCAAATTGCTAATCAGGCTCAAAGCTCACATGTTTCACCCACTCTCTCACACGCACACTCTGCAAACACACATCTATCACTCACACATATGGTGATCGCTATTGAAGTCGGAAAGGAAACCGAATATTTATTTTTGCAATTGTTAGATTGTCCTATCCTATGCTATCCCGCAACTCAATGGTCGTTGGGGCACCTAAGAAGATCGTTTAACCAGCGTGCTCCATCTTTTTCTGTTCTCAGCATGGCTTTGCTCACAGGCGAGCCAGTCCATTCTCGAATGTTGTCCGCCCACCTCTTTTTCTGTCTCCCTCTTCTTCTGCCTCTTTGCACCATGCCTTGCAGATGGTCTCTGCAAAGCCTGATGCTCTGGTGACGTGACCATACCATTGGAGTGTCCGTTTCTTCAGCCCTGTGAGAATGTCATCGTGTTGTCTAATGGCTTGTGTGATGGTTTGTCGGACTTCGTCGTTGGTGATGTGCTGGGTATAGGAAATGCCCAGAAGTCTTCGGTAGCACCTCATATCTCCATGCTTTGTATTCTTCGTTGTAGATCTCCTGTGAGGGTCCATGTTTCGCAAGCGTATAGGAAGATGGAGATGACAAGGGAGCGCAGCAGCCTTACCTTGGAATGTTTGTTGACTGATGGTCCTGTCTTTCCAAATGGGCTTCAACCTTGTCAGGGCCGCAGTTGTTTGTGCGACCCTGGAGAGGACTTCCTGTCGGGAACCATTGTCTGATACAATGGCTGCTAAATATTTGAAGGTATGCACTGTATTGAGGGATTGACCTTGGACTTTGATGTCCATGTTGATGCCTTTGGTGTTGTTGGTCATCATTTTGTAGCAGCCTTACCTTGGAGTGTTTGTTGACTGATGGTCCCGTCTTTCCAAATGGGCTTCAACCTTGTCAGGGCCGTAGTTGTTTGTGCGACCCTGGAGATGACTTCCTGTCGGGAACCATTGTCTGATACAATCGCTGCTAAATATTTGAAGGTATGCACTGTATTGAGGGATTGACCTTGGACTTTGATGTCCATGTTGATGCCTTTGGTGTTGTAGGTCATCATTTTGTCTTCTCTTGTGTTCTTCTCCAGCCCATCCATCGATCCGCAAAAGGGAGGTTGGAGATCGCTTTACCCCATATGCTGACTGTGCCTTCGTGGTCTGCAAGAGCATCTGACATGATGCGCTCTAGGAAGATCTTGAAGAGTGTTGGAGAGAGTAGGCATCCGTGACGCACATCGATTGCTGTTCTGAACCAGTTTCCGATGGCGCTGTTGTGGAGGACTACACTAGTAGCCTTGTAGTTCGCCTCTCGCAGGAATCGAACCCGCGACCTTCGGCATAGGAAAACAGCTCACTATCCACCGAGTTACTAGGCACCCTTTGCAATTAGGCCGCACGTCCCATGAAGCTAGTAACAAAAATATAATAATATATATTTTTTAAGAAAGCCAAAGGCAAGAACAGAAAGCAAATGAAAGAAAGTAGAAAAAAAACATGAACGAACAACCAACCAACCCAACAAATGACACTTTAGAGTGGAGAGAAAGTTTTTTTCTAGCTGGGGATGGCTGGGACGGTGGGGGGGGGGAGGGGTAACAGAGGTGAGGGGGGGGGGGGGTTGAATAGAGAGAGAGAGGGTGGAGAGTGAAGCACTGTAGTTATGAATTTTGTGCGCGTTGCGTCATTACTGCGCTGGAAGGAGGAAGAGAAAAGTCATGCTGGGAGGACGCACCAGATGTTTACAGTGCTCACCTCATATAGTCATGATCATTTTCCTGTCCTGTTGAGAGTGAACGTGTAGCAGACTCCAAAGGCGGCGGCGTGGTCTGAGGAGATGTTCGGTGCCAACCGATTAATTTTCAATGAATATCCGTCAGTTTGTGCAGCAAATTACTCTAACACGCGCCAACTTAACGTTGGCGGTTTGCCCTTCCGCCATCTTCAATCTAATGATGAGAAATGATGCAAACCGTGTGGTAATAGTGTGTGTGTGTTTGTGTGTGTAAGGGGGGAGGGAGGGTGGTGAGGGGGGTGAGATGGGGGTGTAAAGGTTTAGAGAATGATTGACAGGAAGTTCCGCCTTCTCAATAGGAAGTCTTCAATTTTCCTTCTGATATTGCAGAAGGTTATGAATATGAATGACCTTACTTGAAATTGCAGCATGAATGTTCTATTTGTATTTCTTCTTCACTGACTCTACGTTGAATCCTCCATACCGCTCCTCTCCTCCGTAGCCTTGGAACCTGTTCTCGTTGCAGCGCCTTGAACAGTTCTTGAGTTTAAAATGAGCTGAATAAGAACAATTCATATAGTCTCGCTTTAAAACAATGGTAACGGCAAATCATGTTGGCTATACTCATTAGATGCGATTTTCCGAAAAAAAAATGAGGGATAGATTTGAAAGACTGAAGCCTCCGTTTGTCTCTTCTCGTCTGGTCAATGTGCTGCCCGAGCAGCGTTTGTCTTGGCCAGGGGTGAGTGGCTGGGCAGAGGTCAGTCAGCGTCCATCCAAGAGTGTATTCCGGACAAAGCAGATGAGGGCTACCTGTGTGCCGCGCCGCACTGTGCTTAATCATCGTTGATCGCCTTATACTGATGATCAACTCACATCTCTAGTTGGACACTGTCCATTTCATTGTTCACTTTTCCAGCTGCTCTCTGTCTGCCTCTCTCTCTTTCTTGCTCGCTCGCTCGCTCGCTCTCTCTTTCTCTCTCCCTTGACCTTCTCTGTCGAAGTCCATCCGTCTCTCCTCTTTCTCTCGCTGTTGATATGCATTTCAGTCTTAGTTCTCTCTGTCTGCCTTCGTCTGCTTTTCTCCCTCTAACCCAGAATTGGTCCAAATGAAATGCACGCACGCAGGCAGGCACGCACGCACACACACACACAAAACCTGAATTAATATTGTTACGGGACTATCTTTGAGAGAGATTCACATTTTAGTGCCACATTATTTTACAACGGATACACGATTATAAGAACAGAAAAGCAAATCCTAAGACTAAACAAAGTTCTTCACTGTTTGATCAGCAGCTCTTTTAACCATGCTTTTGCCGCTTAGGTCATTTAAAGGACTTAATTTTTCTTTTCTGACTTGCACGTTTTCATAAAGAAACATTACTAACTTTATAACATCTTCTCGAGCATTTTTATGCAACTTCAGATTTTTTTGAGTATTAATCAGCATCATGTGTCTAAATACTATCGATTACAACCTTAACTGAACTCTCGGAAATCCGCTATAGTACTAAGAAGCAATCCATACCTATGTGACAAGGCCAAGGGTCAAAGGCGAGGTTAATTACATCGTGATGAAAAAGGCAGGTTTCCCGACCTCCAGGCATTGACTAGTGACTAGTGACTAAAGACTTAAGGTATTTGTTGATAGTAACTTAGAGGACCAGGTTGCATGTTGAGAATTAATTATTTCCTTGTTGTTGCGACTTTGCTGGTACTATCTACCTGTTTGGCGGCGTCGGGTCATTGAAGGGGTTATTTCATGGAATGCAATCCATGCCAAGAAATAAGCTGTTTCATTGTGAAAACGGATGTAGACGAATGAGTTATGTATGGAAATAGTTTGCTATTTTATAATATCCTGTCCTTTCCCGTAACTTGAAGGTCGTTGGGGCACCACAGATGATCGTTTAACAAGCGTACTCCACCTTTCTCTGTTCTCAGCAACCCTCATGGCTTCGGTCAGTGTCAAGCCAATCCATTCCCGAATGTTGCCCTCCAACCTCTATTTCTGTCTCCCTCTTCTTCTGCCTTCTTGCACCGTGCCTTGTAGGATGGTCTTTGCAAGACCTGATGACCTGGTGACGTGTGTGAAGATTTCGTTTCTTCACCACTGTGAGCATGTCATCATGCTGTCCAATGGCTTGTGTGATGGTCTGTCGGACTTTGTCGTTGGTGGTGTGCTGAGTCTAGGAAATGCCCTGAAGTCTTCTGTAGCACTTCATCTCCATGCTTTGTATTCTTCGTTGTAGATCTTGCGATTTTATGCTAACACCTTTCTCTGCTTTCTCTCTCTCTCCCCTCTCACTCCCAACCTCCCACCCCACCCCCAAACTCTATAAAAATGAAACGGCGGTGTGCCAAAAATAGCGATCCATATGCAATGGATTGGTCAAGCATGATTTATTTACACTTGCTGAACCTTTAAAGACTTTTCGAGTACACAATAAAAAATAGTAGATAATTAAACGATGTTGTGCATTTAAAAACCTAATTGTCTTCGGAAATTTGGTCTGAAGGTGCCTTTCACACTCTATACTCTATAGCTTAATATAGCTTCGTTCCCTAGTGATTTAAATGTTGCCTAATATTACCTATCTGGGAAACAATGGGCAAATTCATTTTTGTAAGTATCTGGATGGCAAATTCGCAGATCCTTTGACGCAGAAATCTATTACGACACTTCTTCCCTAACCTTGAACCCTTCTTGATACATAGACACGGGTATTGCGCCTTCAAAACAATATCCAGTGGTTGACCTCTGTAACTTCAAAACTAAAAAGGCAATGTTCAGCTCACTTGTACAGTACATGTTTGAAACAAATGTGCAGGTGCAAATATGAACACGTTTGATACAAACAATATTGTAATATTGTCTGGATATCTTAGTAATATTTAATTAATTCCTGAATAAAAAGTTGCCTCATGTCTGTCCGGCCAGGCTAGGCTGCCAATGCTGAGAATGACCAGCGATGATCCAGCACCGGTCAAGACACTGCCCCTGTCCCTGACCTTTAGGCAGTTTCATTCAGGTTGAATATGACTTAACCGGCTCTCTGAGCAGCCCTCATTTACATACAGAATCTGTGAGAGAGAAGCGAAAGAATCAACTTTGAATTACTATTACGAACAGAAAATACGAACAATTTATTATCTCAAACTTTCCTCATCCTTTTGTATTTTCAGAATATCTGATATATCAACGAGCCAAATGTCAGTCTGTCGTTCGATCCGTTGCACGCCAAGCATCTCAAGAGCCACTGAACACATTTGGACCAAATTTTATAAGAACATTGCCTGGGTTAGTAGCCAGCCTCCATTTCGATGGGGTTGATTGCTAAAAATGCACGTGTTGTTCTATATCTTAAGATCTTCACCGTGTGGAGGCACGGTGACCTAATTGTAGAGCTTTGGTTTGCGGATATGAAAGTCCCGGGTTCGAGCCCAGTCCGGGGTATTGTGTTGTGTCCTTGGGAAAGACACTTTACTCCCGTTTCCTACTCTTTCGGATGAGAGTATAAACCGAGGTCTAGTCTGTGTCGCATACATTCCATCATAACGGACTTTAAATATCCTGACGCTCATGTCCTAGACGGGTGAGTGCCGGTGACAAGAACACACCCAGCATGCACCTAGGTCCTTCTCCCCCATCCCTGGCTGCCCAGGATTGTGCTCAGTTGTCTGGAGCGTTATTACGGTGCGCCCAAAGGCTGCAAGTTGGCGCCTTGGGCGGCTTGAGTTAGATCCTGTATCGGCCAGCGCTTTGAGCAGCTCTTGAGCTGGAAAAGCGCTATATAAGAACGATTAAATAAATAAATAAATAAATAAACGACTGAACCGATTTTGTTGTTTTTTGACACACAGGTACTTCAACTTATGGTTAATCATTCTGAGGCAGCCCGTTGGTCAGTCGGTCGCTGCGGCGGTCTGTCGTTCCGCATTTCAAGTTTTATTTGCCCGGTGTCTTTCATACCGTTGCCTATACGGACTCTAATACTGAAGCAGCCTTGGTGTGTTGTAGCTTGAGCAGTCACAAATGCGTGATGGGCCGTGAAAACACTGTGCAACGAGTTCGGATCGTGCTATTCGTATAACATCTCAGACCCCGCATTGGGCTTAAAAGCGAGCAGCCACAGTCAGACTGATCGGCTATTATATGATTCTTAAAAAGTGATCCAGGCCTTCGAATTCAAATACCCGAAGAGAAGATTATAAAGCGTTAAAACCAACGAGTAGATGCGAAGCACACAAGAAATCCTTGTTTAGTCCTCTGGAGTCCTTAATGACGACCTTCTGAAGAAGGAACTGGGTTGGTACGGTCATGTAAACCCTTTACAACAACCTCTACCAAAACTTCCTTCATGGAACTACTATAGGAGGACTTGACAGAAAGACCGACAGACGGAGGCTTCAGGAGGTACTTTGGCGTTGACAGAGATTTTAGAAGGTACTTTTGGTGTGGCCTTATTTACAGACAATTATCTCATGGACCGGTTGTAAGACTTAGGCTTTCAAGTCTAAAAGCTTTATCCTGTTAAACGTCCCAGTGTTCAGTGTTCTCTCTCTCTCTCTCTCTCTCTCTCTCTCTCTCTCTCTCTCTCTCTCTCTCTTTCTCTCTCTCTCTCTCTCTCTCTTTCTCTCTCCTCCCTTCTCCTCTCCTCCCCCCCCACTCCTGCATCTTTTCCTGTGTTAGTGCACAGGTATAGGTTAATTCCCCTCAATCATGTAACGGTTACACCTTTGACGTCAGCATATTTTGTGATATTGTCTGCCCGGAAGTGAAGGAGTTCCGACTCTGGGAGGGCAGAAAGCGGCGACCCGAAGACGGATTAGTACCCTCTCCTGCACATGTCTGTTAGCCAGCCTGAGTATCATCAGGCCCTGCTGATGGCTGGCTGAATATAGTACCAAGACTTCCAAGCATTTGATACTCTGTGCGGTGCGACAGATTAGCATTGCCAGTAGTTCTTAAGGCAGCGCTGCAGTCAACCACTCACCTTTAAGAGAAAGACACCAGACCCTTCAATTATGTCCTGAAACAAATGGAAAATAATCAACTGCCCGGACTGCTTTATATTAAAAGTTTATTTAAAAAAATAACTCGCCCTCAACACCTCACCACTGTGATAGGAAAAGGGGAGAAGATGATGGATGGATAATGAATAATCATGATGCTGGAGCTTTGAGGTTCAGAGATTTAAAAATAGGGTGTGTATGTTTCATCATCATCTTGTTCTTCTTGTTCTTCTTATTTTTCTTGTTGTTGTTGTTGTTGTTGTTGTTGTTGTTGTTCTTCTTCTTCTTCTTCTTCTTCTTCTTCTTCTTCTTCTTCTTCTTCTTCTTCTTCTTCTTCTTCTTCTTCTTCTTCTTCTTCTTCTTCTTCTTTTCTTCTTCCTCATCTTCTTCTTTTTCTTCTTCTTCACTAAAAAGAAGAGACTTGAGAAAAAGAGTTGAAATTTTGAATACAAGTGATTACCCGCAACAACAGTTCTAAATTTTTGACATCGCAGTTTAAAGGTGTGTTTTATTTTCACCCCTGAAAATGTCATAATGCAATTTAGATTTGCAATATCCGTACTTTTGTTTTCTTTAAAATATTACAATGGGTCAGGTGTTTAGGCTGTTTTCGGAAATACTACTGTAAAAGGATCAATTGTTAATTCAGCCCCGATGCTCGAATTCGTTATATCCACGCAGCCTGTTTACTCATCAACAAGTCAGGAGCCGTTGCTATAAAGTTTTCCAACTTTATTTAGCACACGTCAATACTCTATCGAAATTAAATATCGTCACCGGCATTACGCACTGTCTTACGTCATGGAATGTTCTATCAATGTACAAGAGAGACTAGCTATCGCTAGATTCATCCCGAACATCCGATCGATAATGAACAAGTGATTCCAGAAAGTTCTCATAACACTACTACAACAATATCGACCAACACAAATGGTAGGTGAGTAAGATTTAGGTTGGGAGGGTTGGGTAGGTGAGGGAGAGCGAAGGAAGTTAAATAAGTTATTGAAGATAGGAGAAAAGAAGGAAAACGTGGCTGAAAAAAACAAAAAACAACAACATGGGTGTAGTACTACAAGTCTTTGGAAAGCCCCAGATTAAGTTGCCTTTGACCTATTCCAAATCTCTGGAGCCGATAAACAGCAGACGTACAACATACGCCTACTGAATGAATCAGAAACAAGCTCACTGCGCTCGCTCGTTTTTTCCCACCCCAATCCTGAGTAGGCTAGTAGTACTACTGAAATCGTTTGTACGCACATGATGACGATTGCCTTCCAACCCACGACACAGTGTTGCCGTCTTGTTGCCTGGGTTCACAAAACACACCTTCAAGATTAGGCTAACCCCTTTAATCTCTTAATTCAGACAGGGTTCGAGTCTCTTAACTTTCTCTTTACCGTCATCTCTGGACTACTACCCTTTTGTGCTTCCTCCGCAGCGACCGGAAGCTGAAACAAGGCTTATCGGCCTTTGCAGGGTAACAGTCAATTAGACGCAGCGAGGGAGGGCTTTATGCTCCGATTGAAAAGGCTAAAGGGGTGGGGCACCCCGAGTGGAAAGGAAAAGATATGACAGCTTAATAAAGAGGGAGTAGCGACCTGTGAGCAGGCCCATGGAAGAAAGGGGGAAAACAGTCACACTCTGACAAACTGACTTTTGAAGCGGGATGCTAAGACTATTGTCGTCTCTGTTATAAGAATAGTACTTGAAGCTGGTTTAGTTTGCTATAATGTTGGCCCGAAACTTACGACGGCTGGGTTTCATAAAATAAAAGAAAATACTTGGTTACATAATTAATTTTATTTTAAAAAAAACCCAAAGAAAACATTACATACAAATACATTAATGGCACGCAAAAGCAACAAAAATGCATCATAGGAAAATGATCATTCATATTTGTGATGCGCATTCGCTCGCTCAGGTGAACTTTCCATTTAAGAACATTTAAAATGATTTATTGACTGTTTACAGAAGTAAAACTATCAAAAGAATGAAGAAATTATAATTTGGTATTCGGGAATTTGGGTGTTCTACAGCTTTTTATTAATATAACCAAATCATAGTGGGCATCTTCGTATGTTTTACTCATTATCCATAAAATCGTAATTGTTTAAGACACAATGCATACTCCTATGGTGACGTTACGGCGTGGTCGTTATGACAGTCGTTCCTGCCGCAAGAAGCTAAGCAACGAACAGCCCGGTTAATATTTGGATGGGACCAGTTAGTAATTGGGTGGGACCGCCGAATGACAGAAACACAAACTGGCGCACAATAATCACCCTATTTATGAATGGGTATTTGATTCTTTTTAGAACTTAGATTTGGGGATGGTAAAGCAGCATTAGAATGGTGAAGAGGGAGGGGTGGAGGGGCGGCACCGGCCTCGAATAGCTGGCCCTGAGACAAGAGAGGAGAGAGCCCTTAAATCTCTCTCCATCACGGGCGATTGTGGGAAAAACCCCTACATACTTTTACCTACCTGAACATACGAATAGTAAGCTCAGTGGACTGCGATTTGAAGTGACATCTTAAGACTACTCACTACCGGGTAAATGTTGAGGAAAACGTTGTTTTAAACATAATTTTATTCAAGGGACAAAACAAACATTACCACATATGACACACAAAGGGCACACAAAAGCAAGGCTTGGGTAAGTGCTACGGATAAAGTTCTAAGTACACTGTTCAGAAGATCGCAAGGGACAAACTGGGAACAAATTACAGCAGCATTATAGCGAGAAGCTAGAAATAACACAACGCAGAGACAGAGGGAGAAGCTTTTAATAATATACAGTGCATACAGGTAGAACACACTTACGGGGGGAACTTCATACGCTGACAATTATACACCAAAAGACTTGTGGTGTCTGTTTGATTTCCGGGTAGAGGAGCGGTATGAATAGAACACGGCAGGTAAAATTGGAACTAAATTGGTATGACACATCGTACTTATTGAAAATAGACTGCGAAAGTTGGCAACGCAGAATTCATGTAGGAAATTGCTTGTAGTTGTAGGTGTAGATGCGTATCAGTGAACCGCACTGTCTGAATGTACCTGTATACGGAATATCTGGTGCTTGCCGAAACATTAAGCCCACGCCCAATCTGATTTGGATGTGTTCTTACGCAGATTCAGATGCCCTGTATAAATAAACCTTTAGAGTTAGCGACGGAATTCGCCCCCCCCCCTCCCCCCTCCTCTCCCGATTCGCTTCCTTTACACCAATTTGAATTCTTTCCTTTAGGGACAGTGTATAATGTGCCAGTTTCATGCCAACCGAGTAAGCATGTAATAGTGTGTTTTTTTATGACGTGCAACAGCCTTCAAAATAATTATGTATGTTTATCGCCTCACTGTCAGTTTAATGAAATCCTTATCCCTTCGGACGAGAACGTACACCGAAGTCTAGTCTGTGTGCAGGCAGGCATTCCATCGCGCGGACTGTAGAGATCCTGACCCTTATGTCTTCGGGTGAGTGGCAGTTACATAAAACACGCAAGGCAAGAACTATAAACTTATCCTCCCCCCCCACCCCCTCTCCACTTTCCTTTTCCCAGATTGCTCACTGGACTGGAGCGTAGAACTATGCGCATAAAGCAGCTAGCTAGTTTCTTGGGCGGCTGTTTTGGCTAGTTAGCCTTGAGTATCTTTTGAGCTGTTTAGAAGTTCTATAACAATAATTGAATGAACATTGAGATTCAACGTCTACACCCACCATTGGCGATATGGCAGACGGGGATAACCATCCATTAGGTAGGGACTTAAATCAACACTGAACCACCAGAGCAATCATACTGCTAAAATGGACAGTGACAAATAGCCACTTTTTTTTTTCGCCCACCTCGGGATTCGAACCTGGGTCATCGGTGTGCCAGGCGAACGCTCTACCACTTGAGCCACTTGTTCATATTGAACTGAAGATGCAGTCTGGGCCCGAGCTAAGTTTGACTTGGTGATAGGAGTTAATGATCGAAGGGTACACTTTCAGCTTAGTGCTTATCAGGACCTACTCATCGGAGAACAGCTCCTGTCACCACGCGCTTTCTTCCGACCAACCCGGGTGACAAGACCTATCAACCCTCTACCTCCCCTTTGCACTTAAGAGGACGTGTTAAGCCACTTCACCACAACTGATACACCTTTAAGGACCCCACGGGGAGCTTCCGGCGGCGATATAAATCTTGATCGTGATGGAGGCGTCTTGTGGGGCCGGGTAGCTCAGTTGGTAAGAGCGTCTTGCTAGTAACCGAAAGGTCGCTGGTTCGAATCCCGGATTGGTCAACGTGTGATCATATTATTTTCCCCTTTACCAACAACTGGCCCGCTAGTGTCAGTATAAATCGGTCCAGTAGTCACCTATATGCGAAAGTGTCGTGTGACTATAATCTACAAAACAACAACAACAACGAGGCGTCTTGTTTTTTTCCTTCTCTCCCTACCCCTCTCCCTCTCCCCCGCCTCTACCCTCTCACTTTAAAGGAATTCCTTGGTCCAGAAGTACGGGCGTAGTTTGGAGAGTAACTCATAAAGTTTGTTTGGGTCGTTAGTGAACACATTATAGAAAGATCGGAATGATTGAAGCATAATAAATTACCTATTAGACACAGAGTTTATTAGAGATTAACCAACATCGTTGATATGTCTTTAAGAGTCGACCCCACGCAAAATGATTGTGTTTGGTCCTGAATTCATATTCTTAATAGTCATATTTTTTATCCGGATTCCATATGAGGTGAATACAATGACGTCTTACAGAAAACACGATTTTGTTGTTGCTGTTTGAATTATTGGTTTATTAATTAATTTATTGAATGATCTTTTGATTTGCTTATCGATGAACTCATTTATTTCCTGTTACGAGTTTCGTCACAATTCCAAAATTGTGCTAATTTTTCTTCACCTTGCATTCAGACTTCCTAATGTTCTTTCGCATTTGTTGTACAAGGGCGAGGAGAGAGTAAATCATTTTTTAAAAAAACGGAATGAAATAATAACACAGATTCAACCTAAAGCAAGACGAACTGACGCTGATGCTAATCCTTCGTTTGAATTGCTCCCATGTAGGGGGGAGAAGTTATTTGAAATGAAAGGGATCAAACTGCTTTGTGTGTTTAAACTGGAAAACACGCGTTTAGAGTATGACATTTCTCGATTTACATTCGTTACTTAATCGTTGTGATTGGAGGATACTTCTCTAACGAGAAAAGTTTCTTTCACGCCTACGTTGGTTTGTATTAAACGCGTCAACACTACATGAAGATGGAGACTGACTCAAACCTTCAGTCAGTCCCTATACCCAATATCTTAAGTGCCACTATTGACAACATGATTATTTAAATTATTAGCTCTGGGCCTTCCTGATGGGATTATTTTGTATTGTTAGTAACGTATTTCGAGTAGTTCAACTGGGATTTCCAGTTTGTAAACACTTTGCTTGATTAATGATTTTTTTCTTTTAACTGAAGTTTGTTTTGTACTTGTTTTCTTGTTTTGTGTTTGTTTTATTCTTAGAAATAAATCTCATCGTCATCTAACAAGCAATAATATGTTAAAGGCGATTAAAAGTGAGATGTTAAGTAAACATTAAAATGCACTTTAATATGATAACATGTGTCAGAAGAGTTATGTTTGCCAGTGTGTCTGTGGCTTTATTCTCTCTCTCTCTCTCTCTCTCTCTCTCTCTCTCTCTCTCTCTAGTTTTTTCATCTCTCTGTTGAATTGAGGGATTTTTAAAGTTGGAAACCGATTTTTTTTATATTACCCCTTTACATCATAAATATACTGTGATGAATGTACTGTTCATCTACTGTTTCTTTGATGTCTTATCCTCAGGAATGCGAAATACGCTTTGACTGGGTATTCCAGTCACTGAGGACACTCCAGTAACAATTTGAACATGACTTGGACACTTAGGTGGAAGGTTTTTTGCCAACAACGAGCGTCGAAAGGGAAAAAAAAATCGGGGTGGATTTACACCCTTTTAAATCACTCACCCTTTTGGGGGTAGAAACCGGCGCTGCAGGAGACAATGAGTAAGAAAGATAATCGGGTAGTGCATTGTTTTACGGGTGCGTCGCGGCGGGCTGAAGCATTTCAACGGGTATTTAACCCTGTCAGATTATCTACACGGGGTTCTTGAAGGTGTAAGCCCAACACACAGCGCCGACCCCTCAGGGCTCATCGGCATTCACGTCAACATCGCAGTAAATCTATACCTGGTGACGTTTGTCATTATTTCAGTGGTCCTTCCGTTTGTCTTTAGTCCGCTGATACGGGACAGGTTGATTAAGACCTTTAGTAAAAAGAACGATTAAAGTTAATATGGTTATTATAGTAGACGCATTAAAGTGAGCCTGATTACAGTTTTTATCCCAGACATTTACACTAGATAGTATGATTGTAGAAGGGTTTATTAATCCCCTTTATTGAGGTGAAATCTTTCTGATTAGCTTATGAAACAACACACGAGGCTGCGTTCTTAAGTTGGATCAAACCACTTCCAAGGCTAGTTAAGGTACTCCAGTATAGCGTCACACTGGACAACAGACACAGAGTTTGTTTCCTTGCTTAGAGCGATGCCTTGGAACGTATTCAGTGTGCGTGTGTGTGTGTGTGTGTGTGTGTGTGTGTGTGGGTATTTAGAAATGTGTGTGTGTGTGTGTGTGTGTGTGACAGACAGACAGACAGAGGTAATTAGAGGAAGTATGTTGGGGATGGATGGATGGGGAAAGAACAGTTATATTCCCATATAATTATTGGAAAACACCTTCAGTTGACAATCCTAAAAGCTATGATTTGTAATAAAACAAGCTTTATGTCTCAAACAAACCAAATATCTCTTCCTACTCTGAAAACACTCAGCAATTGCATAATCAAACTTTGTTTTATGACCGAGAAAGCGCGCTAACAATACCAGTATACATTTCGGTCTTTTTTGTCCCTTTTTTTTCTTCTATTGTTTCTTTCTTTTTCTTTGTTTCTTTCTTTTGTTCTTTTCATTTGTTTTCTTTTTATCTTTATTTCTTCTTTGTTTCATTTCTTCTATTCTTTCTTTCCAATCAATTCTTTCTTTTCCCCCCATTTCTTTCTTTTTTTTCTTTTCTCTTTTATCTGTTTCTAATTAAAAAATTCCTTTGTTCCTTTTTTTTTGATCACATCTACACATTATTTTAGTACTATGAATTCAGGTTACATTACATTACATGATTATTGCTTTAGGTCCAGCGTACTCTTCCGAGCCAAATCAGGACTGGACAACCCCTGATCCGCATAAAAGATCTGCTGAAACAACCCTAGTGGTAAAACTGAAAGCTCTCCACCAGCCAGTCACTTTACAATAAAGACATCCCATGCAGGGGACGCTGAGATCGTACTCTAATTTATCGAACCCCCGTTTACAAAAACAAAGTAGAATACAAACATCATTATAAATTATTAACAAAACACATACATATATAATGCCTACATTGCTAAATAATAACATCATAGGAAGCCATAGTGACCACCTGGCAGAAAGCGTCCAACATTCCTGTAACGGATGGTTTTTGTTGTTTTAAATTAAATATCTAAATATATAACTATGTTTAGTCTAGTGAATGAGTGTGTGAGTGTGGTTATCTGACGCTCAGTCTAAGGATGCATGCTCTATCTCTGTTTACTTTAAATTCTCATCCACCACCACACACGTGCTCACAGACAAGGACAAAGTCTACACAGTTTTTTTCTCTTTGCCCCTCTGTTTCACTATTAATCATTCAAACCTTCACATACTGTATACATTAATTCGTTCACAGATACATTAAATCAGTTACATATACGTTAAATCATTCACAGATACATTAGATCATTTGCATATACATTAAACCACACGGTTCTCTTCAACATATAAATGAATTCACACAGATAGTCAGTAAGTGGCGATTAGAATATTTAAGAATTCAGCACTAGCAGAGTCACTTGCTGCCACAGAAGTCGTTGTCTCTTTCTCGAGACGTCACTCGACTCTTTTCTACACATTAATGTCGACACAGTCAATGATATCACTTCGACGACTGACGAAAATTCTTGACTTGAATAATGAGTGTCAAGTATTAATAACAATACTCACAGACCCTACGACGACGTAACGGAGAATCTTGGTCTCTCAGTCGAAGCTACGAACAAGGCTACTCCTGGGGAACACTGCAGGTGGTCCCCTGGCCCAGGTCTGGAGAAGTTCTTCGTCACCGTTGCTGTACGTCTACAACAGTGATAGTTGACGAAGGAGAGAACCGGCTTCGATGTTGTCCACTTCCAGTCTCTTCAGACGTTGTCAAGAGGACAGTTCCATCGGCCGCACATCAGGGGGAAATTCCGCTACGTACCGGTCCCGCTGTATACAACATGTACACAATCGTAAATTTTCGCTCTTATACTTAAAGAGTCTCTATGTCTTTGACACATCTTTATAATTCATAATGCTTGAAGACCATTTCCTTTGCAGAATGTCTTCTATATGCCACCACACCACTACAATCACTATTGTCACCATTCCTGTGACAATACCTATAGCCACTTTACACTGTACACACCTTGCATAGCCTACCACAATGGATTATGAGCCAAATATTACAATCACAGCTCATCTTCATTTCATAACATATTCCTACGCATTCATTCATCAATAGATATACAAATTATACAACTGAATTATATTCCTATTTCAGCCCCATATATGAATGAATATAACAATGGCATCATAGTTACAAACTGAGTCACACATGACATTTACATGATCAAATAAGTATTGACACGAGGTATAGATATCGTACTTCTTTCAAACATGGGTTCCTCTGCACTCTAAACCAATAATTCATAAAAGCAACACTTTCCCTTTTCGTATGGATAGCTTTACAGCTCATTATAAATACCAATAATAATAATAACAATAAATACCTGTATTCTTAGTTACAGCTATCTTAATCCTTAGCAGAATCAGGCTTCACTAGCGCACCCACAAATACGTCCGTTCACTACGGCTGATATGTCGTCTCTGAGCTAACAACAGCTCACACTAAATTGTCATTTCGATGGTAAATAACACAGTGACGTCATAACATCTTCCTACACCAATGTGTACGAAACGTGTTCGTTACAATTCCCAAGCTGATCCAACAGACCTCATACACAAATAAGGAGTCTTGTCCCGGAAGAGTTTTCAAAAAAAAAGGTAGGGGACTGGTCTAGCAAACAAGAAGATAGTATAGCAGATTGATAGAACAGAGCTGGAATGAGAAAGAGCAAATGAGAAAGACAGCGACAGTGGGAATTTAAAGCACTAAATTTCCAGAAAGTGGGGATACTATTTATACTGAAACCCCCGGCACCCCAACGGAGGTATGAATTCAGGTAGGTCCAAGGAATGGAACACATGTTTAAAACAATTAATTGCTAACAACCACATTTGTGTATAAATAATACGGGCTATCCAGGATGAAGGAAAGGTACCTTCAGAGGAATTCTAACTTGTGATGTTTTCTCTGAATGCATAACTTAACACAATCGCAAGCCTCTGTAGAATCTAAGAGACGCTGCTCATAAATGAGAACCGGCTGGGACGTTTGGATACTCACTACTCGCTTGCAAAAAACACTTTTCTGATTCATTCCATACATTACAGTTCTTAGGCCGTGTGTTTTGATATACTTTTGAGACTGTAATGAAGAGTCTTCCATGTACGGCAATGTTGCGAAAAGCTGACACAATGTCGATGACTCTTGCTGAAAACGTCTATCGGATAAGAGATATTTTATTACTTTCCTATCCTATCCTATCCTGTCCCGTAACCCGAAGGTCGTAGGGGCACCACAGATGATCGTTTAACCAGCATACTCCATCTTTCTCTGTCCTCAGCAGCCCTGATGGCTTCGCTCAGTGTCAAACCAGTCCATTCTCGAATGTTGTCCTCCCACCTCTTTTTCGGTCTCCCTCTTCTTCTACCTCCTTGCACTGTGCCTTGCAGAATAGTCTTTGCAAGGCCTGATGATCTGGTGACGTGGCCATACCACCGAAGTTTCCGTTTCTTCACCACTGTTAGCAGGTCATCGTGTTGTCCAATGGCTTGTGTGATGGTCTGTCGGACTTCGTCGTTGGTGATGTGTTGGGTATAGGAAATGCCCAGAAGTCTTCTGTAGCACCTCATCTCCATGCTTTGTATTCTTCGTTGGAGATCTGCTGTGAGGGTCCATGCTTCGCAAGCATATAGGAAGATGGAGATGACAAGGGAGCGCAGCAGTCTTACTTTGGAATGTAGACTGATGGTCCTGTCTTTCCAAATGGGCTTCAACCTTGTCAGGGCAGCAGTTGTTTGTGCGATCCTGGAGAGGACTTCCTGTCGGGACCCATTGTCTGATACAATGGCTCCTAAATATTTGAAGCTATGCACTGTGTCGAGGGATTGGCCTTGGACTTTGATGTCCGTATTGATGCCATTGGTGTTGTTGGTCATCATTTTGGTCTTCTCTGCACTTATTTCCATTCCATAGGCTTTGGAGGTGGTGTCAAGCCTTTGTACCAGCTGTTCAAGTTCTTGTTCCTCTCCAGCCAATCCATCAATGTCATCTGCAAAACGAAGATTGGAGATTGCTCTACCCCCTATGCTGACTGTGCCTTCATGGTCTGCAAGAGCATCCGACATGATGCGCTCTAGGAAGATGTTGAAGAGTGTTGGAGAGAGTAGGCATCCTTGACGCACACCGATTGTTGTTCTGAACCAATTCCCGATGGCTCTGTTGTGGAGGACTGCACTGGTAGCCTTGTCATACAGGCTTTTGATGACTTCAATAATTTTAGGGCTGATGTTGTACACTTTCATTGTTGCCCATAGAGCTGCATGCCAGACTCGGTCAAACGCCTTCTTGAAGTCTATGAACACATGATATAGATGTTGTTGGTGCTGTAGGTATTTCTCACAGATTATTCTGAGGTTGAAAATCTGCTCAGTGGTACTTCGCCCTGCCCTGAATCCTGCTTGTTCTTCAGCTATGATTTGTTCAGCTTGGGGTTTCAACCTGTTGAGTATTATTTTCAGGAGGACCTTGCTGGGATGGCTGATGAGGCTGATGGTCCGGTAATTTTCACACTCCTGAAGGTTACCTTTTTTGGGAAGAGTGATGACAAGCGACTGGGTCCATGGTATAGGCCACTCCCCACTCTGCCAGATCTTGTTACAGATAATGGTGAGGGCATCAATCATCGCTTCTCCTCCTGCTTGTAGCAGTTCCGCGGGTATGTTGTCCACTCCCGCTGACTTCCCTTTCTTTAGCGCTTGCACTGCTGCCTCAACTTCTTCCCGGAGAATTGGGAGGATTTCTTCTTCTTCTCTGTTCTCGGGACATGCTAGAACTGATGGGTCTCCATTTGGTGTATGGTTGTAAAGGTCAGAGCAGTACTCTGTCCATCTGTCCAAGACTTCTTGTTCTTCTGTAAGGCATATGCCAGACTTGCTTTGGATAGTGGAGACTTTGGGCTGTTTGACACTTGTCAGCCGCTTCACAGTCTGGTAGGCCTTCTTGCTGTTGTTCTTGTTCAGACTGTTCTCTATTTCCTGGCATTGATCTTCTATCCAGTTCTCCTTTGCTGTGAGCATGCCTTTTCGGATGTCATTGTTGATTTTTCGGTAGACATCAGCTCCCTGTGAGGTGTTCTTTTTCTTTTTCATCTCTCTTCGTTTATCACACAGATCCAAAAGTTCAGGTGTGATCCACAGCTTCTTCTTTGGTCGGTGCTTGCCAAGGATCTCAGTGGCGACATCTGTCACAGCTGAGTTGAAGGTGGTGGTCATGGTGTTGACATCTACTTCACCAGCCCCCAAAATGAGCAGTGGTGCAAATTTCCCTCCAATTGTGGCCTGAAATAGTTCTGCCACCTCCGGGTCTTGCAGTTTGTCCAGGTCGAACTTCAGTCTAGTGCACTTTGCTGTATTTACTCTCTTCAAGTGGAGCCGGAAAGACATCATCACGAGATCGTGGTCACTTCCGATGTCTGCTCCTGGAAAAGTACGTGTCCTGCCAATGTTGATGCTTGATCTGAAGCGTTTCTTGACCATGATGTAGTCTATTTGGTTGTGATGCTCCCCGCCAGGACTGTGCCATGTCCATCGTCGGGAGTTTTTGTGGAGACCAAGCGTGTTTGCCAGTACCAGATTGTTGTATCTGGCAAACTCCAAGAGTCTCAGACCCCTGTCATTTGTCTCGTTGTTGCAGTGGGGTCCACATGTGTCTCCCCAGTTGTGGTGCGCATCTTGGCCAACCTTGGCATTCCAGTCGCCTTGCACTATGACTATGTCCTTCTTCGGCACTTGGTCAAGGACCGCCTGTAGATTTTCATAAAAATCCTCCACTTCGCTGTCGTCATAGTCTGATGTTGGGGCGTAGGCCTGGATGATGGTGATGTTGAAAGGGGCTGCTCTCAGGCGGATGGTAATGAGTCTACTGGAGACTGGGCGGCAACCCATGACAGTGGCTAGAATGTTCTTGTGGACCAAGAATCCAACGCCGTGTTCGTGCCTGTCATCCCTACCGCTGAAATAGAGCTTGTGGCCTTTGTCGGTCGTTGTTTCACCTAGGCCTTTCCAGCGCAGTTCGCTGATACCTAGAACATTCCATCGATAGTGGTCCAACTCGTGGGCCAGTTCTTCTAATTTTCCTTCCGCAGTTAGGGTCCTGACATTCCAGGTTCCTATGACGATGTTGTTTCTCGTGCGGATCTTGCTAAATTGTCCATCAGTAGCATACTTAACACCTCCGTCCTGGTGGCCAACGGAAGGCGCGGTCCTTGTGCCGTGTGACGACCCGGGCGACGACCGATCCGGTATGGAATTAGTGGGTTGTGTCATCATGTAGTGTGTCTTGGGCAAAAAAGACCTGGCGGTGCCCAATCCTCTCCAGGCTGTTGGCCACAGCCGAAATCCACGAATACAGTGTGGCTCGCCTTGGCCCTGAGCACATGGTCGTTGAACCTGTAGTAACGTGAGGTTCCTCCGCCCTGGCCGGTGACTTCTGTGTAGAAGACTTTCGCCCAGTGATGCCGTGCTAACATCACCCCTGTTAGTCGCCTCTTACGACACGCCGGGAAACGTTGGGTCTATTCTATTTAATGCCCGAACCCACAGAACTAACTTTATTATGTTATTATGGTTTGATGATATTTTATAGATGCCTGCGTGAAGAGATGCGAACATTGACGCAGTTCCAAGGGCTCTTGTTTGAAATGAAGCTTATGCTTGACGTCGACAGAGTTCAAAAAGGATTTGTATTTTGTTTCGATGTAAGAGGTTCTTATCGAGAGTTCTGATGCGTCAGTGTTGTGAAACATTAACTATAAATTATTTTATCTTACTGCTTGCTTGTATGTCAAGGCGGGAGAAAGAAGTGGTCTCAAATGTACGTGATAAGACTTATAAAATATTGAATTGAAGTGAATTGAATTCCTATAGACTCTACATGTACGTTAGTTTTGCTTGAAACGGAAGGTTTCTTTTATATTGAAGGACTGGTGAGTTTTTAGGGTGTTTTGAGATCTTCGTATGCGTCAATGTTGTGAACCTTTGAGGCATCGCCAATTTATGGTTAATTATTGCCTGATTTATCAAGTAGGGAAACGGAAATGACCTGGGACTAACCGGATATTTCGCCTGTCCAATTTGTTGTCGAGAGCAGAGACCCCCAGCACAGGATAATCTGTCTAGTCGAACACGGCGGTAGACTTTCATCGATGTAGCAAACAATCGATTTTCTACAGTAATTTATCAATCACTTCCGACTGTAATATCTCTCAGCTTACAACTTTAAATTGAAACAAGATCCTTTGATGAAAGATATGATAAGTGGCTACAATGAAATCGGATACAGCCGTTGTCGATAGCACGCACGATCGATACGTTGATTGTTTCCTGGAGGAGTATTTAACAAAACCACTTCCGTAAAACGTCACCGCTTATCTTTATGCGGCTAAGGAGGGTATTGAAACGTCTGCATTTAGATCTATAGTGTATGAATCAAGTGGTGTTTTGCTCTCACCCTTGGGGGGTAAAGGATGGGAACGGCTGAGGTTGATTTACGAGTGAGTTGTGGTCACGCGCAGGTAATGCTTAATTTATTAATGCGTTATCATAGCTGTGGTCTTTACTGGGGTGCTCAGGTAGCCTTGTGGGGGGGGGGGGGTGGTGAGGGGGGGTTGGCGGGTCCAGGTGGGGAATCGTGTACGTTAGCCCCTTGTTAAGCCACGACCTCCTGCTTTCTCCCACAAGACTAATCATCTGATATTAGAAGAGTGTCATGCTCTCAGGAATCAGGAGGTTACATTACATTACATTATTATTGCTTTAGGTCCAGCGGACTCTTCCGAGCCAAATCAGGACCGGACAACCCCCGATCCGCATAAAAGATCTGCTGAAACAACCCTAGTGGTAAAACCGAAAGCTCTCCACCAGCCAGTCACTTTACAATAAAGACATCCCACGCAGGGGACGGCTGAGGCTTCACCCCAACTTATCGAACCCCCGTTTACAAAAACAAAATAGAATACAAACATCATTATAAATTATCAACAAAACACATACATATAAAATGCCTACATTGCTAAATAATAACATCATAGGAAGCCCTAGTGACCACCTGGCAGAAAGCGTCCAATATTCCCAAGCTGATCCAACAGACCTCATACACAAACAAGGAGTCTTGTCCGGAAGAGTTTTCAAGAAAAAAGGTAGGAGACTGGTCTAGCGAAGAAGACGATTGTATAGCAGATTGACAGAAAAGAGCAGGAATGAGAAAGAGCAAATGAGAAAGACAGCGACAGTGGGAATTTAAAGCACTAAATTTCCAGAAAGTGGGGATACTATTTATACAGAAACCCCCGGCACCCCAACGGGGGAAGGAATCAGGAGGTAGAGGGTTAGATCTGTTTTTAAACTAGTCTCATGATATATGTCTTGAAGATTGGAATTCCAATCCATGGTCTTTTCATCGACGGTACTGCCGTCACGACATACCGTTATCCGGCAATAAAGCTGTCAAATACAGTCCCAGTTTTTAACTTTTGACCTCTACAGCGTAACACGTATGATCTTCAACAAATAACAGTAGACCATTATGCTTCATAAACCAATGCAGGGCAGACTAATAGCTGATAAATATTTAAAAAAAGATTACGATAATGTTCTTTTTTGTTAGGGGAGGAGAGGGGGGTGGGGGGAGGGGGGAAAGGGGGTGTTTTAAATCTCTTTCGCTTGCGCATTTTTAAGTTGCCTGCTACCTGATTTTGAACATGCCAGCATCACTTCATATGTTAAAAACTCTAAAGGAACTCTTTGATAATGGATGTGGCCAGTACTGCGCCGCAAACATAACGGCGACGACCACGCTAACGCTGCTGCTGGTGATGATGATTTAATTTGTATAGCGCACAAACCAGACCCTTAGTCTACTCTCGGCGCACATGCACTTGCAGTCATGCTCAAATTTTCAATTATGTCACAAACATTCAACGCAACTCGCACTCAGAAACACGCAAACATGGTGCTTTAGAAACAAAATGCATCTTATGTATAAGAGCAGAAACACACACACACACACACACACACACACACACACATACACAAACAAACACACACTCTTGATGATGAGGAGGAGAAGAAGGAGGAGGAGGAGGAAGGAAGAATAAGAATATTAATACTTGTGTGCACGTTCCAATTCATCCCAAACAGGATACCATTACATGAAGACGAGACAGGGCTGGAGGCCAAAGGAGTCCGCACACAAGAGTTTAAACGTATATTTATATAATTTACATGTATTTCGCTAAATCGTTTCCTCAGGGGTCGAAAGCAAACTCATTACATTACACTACTGTTTCTGGCAATAGTGTTATACTTTCAGACCTTATTCTGACATTTTTTGGAGTTTCCAGTGCAATTTCAATGCTGTGTGCTCAAACGTCGTCGCATGTGACTTCAGAAACATAGCATAGAGACTACTCAGATTCAGATTCAGATTCAGATTCAGAAAACTTTATTATCTCCAAGGAGAAATTCTAACATGGATTTGCTGTCAGCAAAAGGTAATAAAATGTAACAATACTATAAACATGTAAACATGTACGTGTAATCACGCTTATGTACATATTAACAAGAACATTTCCGACACATTGTAAAACTTAAAATACATATCACACTACATGTCCTTATTGCACTTCAACATAAATAAATAAAACACCTACCCACAAACACACACACCCACACACACACATCCACACACACATGGGTTAGACATGAGATTATAAAATTATAAACGTTATAATACAATCATCAAACTTTGCGTATCATTCTATAATACAATCACAGATTTTAAAACGTATGCATTAGTTAACTAGATACATACTGAATAGTTGAAAAATTGCTGCAAATATTATAAAATTCATCTCTAGTACTCCCATAAACCACTCGCACCCAACTCATTCAGTCAACACTTATTAAGAATTTGTACTGATTTGGGTACAAAACTGTTCCTAGCACTAACCGTAGAAACATTTGGCACTCTGAAACGGCGACCAGAAGGAAGGAGCTGGTAGTGCTGGGCTAGGATGTGAGTGAGTCTCTTACAATCATGCTCGCTTTCTTTCTTACTTGCCTTTCGTACAACACACACAAACTCTCCTGCTTTTCACCCACCACTTTCCCACACACCTTCACAATTCTATCCAACACATTCTTACTCCTCACACTGAGACCTCCAAACCAGCAAAGAAAACCAAAGGTCAGCACCGATTGAATAAAACATCTGTAAAAGTTACATAAAACAGACTTGTTGACTTGCAGAGAGCGCAATTTCTGGAGGCAATATATTCTTGACTGACATTTCTTATGGATGGAAGTAGTGTTGGAATCAAAGGTAAGCTTATTGTCAAGTATTGTTCCCAGATATTTGTATTCCAAGACTCTCTCCACCTTTTCTCCATCAATCACTAAGTCAGGCACAGCAGATGGGTTTTTTCTAAAATCAATAATCAGTTCTTTAGTTTTCTTCACATTTATATTTAAGAAATTCTCTTTGCACCATGCAATAAACCTTTGCACTTCCTTTAGATAAACAGTTGCAGAGTTGGAGAGGTCTTGAAGGGCAGAGTCATCTGAGTACTTAATGAGAGGTGTATTTTCAGAGCCTGTGCAATCGTTGGTGTACAGAGTAAACAGAACAGGAGATAGTACAGTGCCCTGAGGGGAGCCAGTTGATGTAGTTCGAGTAGAGGAGAGAGCTCGCTGGAAGCAGACTGACTGAGATCTGTGAACTAGAAAGCTGACTATCCACAGGATAAGCCTGGGATTGACGTCAAGGGCCAGAAGTTTGAGCGCCATGAGATGAGGTTGTATCGTATTAAAAGCAGAAGAAAAATCGATAAAGAGAATCCTAACGAAAGAACTAGGTTTATCCAGCTGTGTATAAGCGTTGTTGAGTAGAGTGAGTGTTGCGTCGTCAGTGGATCTGTCTTGCTTGTATGCGAACTGAAAAGGATCAAGAAACTGTTGTGTTTGAGAGAGAAGTTTTTTCAAGACGATACGCTCAAAGCATTTCATGGCGATGCTGGTGAGTGCAACGGGCCTATAGTCATTCAACTCAGATGGGCTTCTAGACTTAGGAACAGGACAGATAGTGGAATTTTTCCAGACTGAGGGGACAGCACATTGTTTCAATGATAAAGAAAACAAATGACTGAAAACAACTACATGTATTGTGCTCAGTATGCGTAGCATAATCATTCAGTATGCCTACTAATAATATATCTTTAAGATCGAGTTAAGAAATCTGTATTCACAAAATAAAATATATTTTTAAAAAATGAGCATTTTGGAGGGTTTATTGTAATATAGGTCTACAATAATCACATGCACACAAACACACACACACACTACACACACACACTACACACATCGGGCACACAGATAAACAACGGATACACATATCGTAAGAAAGGCGCTTATTCCTTGCGGAATACAATTGGTCATGTTGCAATCATGAGGATGTGAACGGGTATAATGCGCGGATGGCAGACTTACACCTCTACGTTATGAATAACTTTGAGTTCCCTTTTTCGTTTCTTATACTGTTCACAAAACTGACTCCTCCAAACTCTCTCTCTTCCCCCCCCCCCCTCATTCCTCTCCCAGCGACCACCTTAGGTTAGTTAGTCGTAAAGAATAAGTAATAGTCACTGAAGAGAACCGCTAAGTCACATCAATACTGACTAACAAGTGGCTCCGGAAACGTCTTACATTACTGTTCCAGGCAATAATATCCTAATTTTGCTTTCCTCTCGGGTGTTTCTGGAGGTACATTCGGTTGAAACTCACTGTGGACGGTCAGCACCGGAAACGTAGTATATATTATCTCGCACTTCATGTAAATGGGTTTAAGTAGGTCCTGTATTCTTACGACTTATATATTTCACAGCTTGCTAGAAACATTGTCATCTGTGATTGGTCAACTACCATGCGATATCGATTTTAATCACGCTTCTACTTGGGCAGTGAAAAGATACATTTATTATTATTTCCCACACTAGTATTAATTTTTATTTCCGGATTGTTGGACTTATTTACACGCTTGAGAATTAGGTTTATATTTCTAAATAAAATCATTTTGAGTTGTTTTAGGCAAACGCCTGAAACGCCTCGCTCCCTGTCCGTCTGTCTACCTGTCTGTCTGTCAGCCTTTCTCTCTCTCTCTCTCTCTCTCTCTCTCTCTCTCTCTCTCTCTCTCTCTCTCTCTCTTAATGTGATACAGCAGTCAGTTGTATTAACTGTGAGTCGAAAATAATTTTACCAACGGAAAGATTTAAAATAAAATTTAAATTAAAATCAGTTGAAACTTGATATAAATTGTTAACGTGAGTAAGAAAAACAACTATTAAATTATAACAATGAATACGTATCGCTTGTCTGAGGTTATTCCTTATTAATTACAATTAATATTGGCGCTAAGTAGCCCGGGAAAAGAGGCAGTTAGAAGTATTGCTAACAGTAAGATTTGATATTACGGCTAGGAGCAATAACCGCCAACGTTTTTAAATAAATGTATCGCCAAAGGTTAGACCACAAGGCTGAAAATAATATGTGTACTTATAATCAAATATGGAAGTAGAAATAGAACGTGAAAACAAGCCAGACAATTATATGGAATTATTACTATTTGTAGTAAGCCGGTTAAGCTTTTGTTACACTGTTGTTGTTGTTGTTGTTTTTTAAATCAGTAGTTGATTAAGCCCTGTTGCTTGAATCCTGATAAGTGTAACTCAGATTCGTTTATCCACCTGCTCACTCAGCAACAAGACAGGAATCGTCATAATTATGAAGTTTTCCAACTATATTCAGCGTACATAAACAACTGCATACAATCGCTCAATCGCTTTTTCCACTTTTCACCTTTTTCAACTCAGTGCATCACTTATAAAGGTTTTTCTATAATCTAGAGAACGTTCGAACATTCCAGCGTGACGCAATTACAGCCAATCACAATAAAATTCGTCATCAAAACTATGCATTGTCTTACGTCATATAACTTTATTTAGGTTCGAAGAATTTCTTAGCTACTAGTAGATTTATCGAGATGCTTCGATCGATAGTAAACAAGCGACCCTAGAAAATTCTCCAATAATATCCACCAACGAAAATTATTAACATTATACAAAGCTTCTTCCAACTACAACGCAAATCAAAGGTAAATACACTCTGTTATTGCATGCTTTGCAAAACAAGACGATCGGATCTATCGTGCGCGTCTCACACGTACTATCGTGCGGGTCTCAAACGTAACAGCTTTGTTCGAAATGTCGAAGCCAAGGTTCTCGATACCGCATGAATGTGTACGGAGGACAATCTCTTCTTCTGGCCATTTCTCTCTTTCACTCCAACCCCCTTCTTTCACGTTTTGTCTTACTTTCATATTTGTCTCCCTATCTTTCTGACTCTGTCTTTCTCTCCCTCTGTCTGTCTGTCTGTGTCTCTCTGTCCCTCTCTTCCTCTTTCCATCCTTCCCTTTCTGTCTGTTTCTCTTTCTCTCCCTCTCTCTCTCTCTCTCCTTCCTTCTGACCCCCCCCTCCACTTCATCTCTCTCCTCCCCTCTTTTTCTCTCCCTCCACCCCCCTCCTTCGCCCTCTCTCTTTTCCGTCTGTCTCAAACAAGAAGGTCAGGCCAAACAAAGTCGGACAAAAGGAACAGGCGGGCATTAAAAATCAAACAAGCTCACAACACATCCACACGGACATCTCGTCGGAAAGACATAATAGTTAATACACGTACACCACTCGTGGAGGGCGAGAAAAGTAAATTCCAGTCTCTATTGAAGCGAGCCTGAAGAATCAGCCCTTGCACACTCGCTTCTATTCAGACATAGAGCGTCTTTTTGAGCCCCACACAAAACAAGAACTTGGCTGTGTGCGAGTATGAATTGACGGCCGCTATGAAGTGTTAATAACTTTTTTTTCTCTATAGTTCCACCTCCTCCTGCTTCCCCTCTCCCCACACCCCTCCTCACTTCCCTTATACCTTTCATTTAGTAAATTTTGGGCGACTTAAAAAGGACATGCCTAGGTATCCAAGTATGTGTGCGATATACAATTAAATGACCAACATCAATATGTTGTGGTATTGGGGCCAGTTTTCCTCGAAGGTGTAAAAGCGCGCGACTGCGTGGTGTGAATTCATTGTCACGGAGTTATTCTCCGCAAATGACAAGGGAGAAAAAAACACCTTATAAAAGAATCGATCTCTTCAGACGGTGTTCCACTTTCTCGTGTCGCCTCAACGGCATGCACGATAATTCGATCATTTCTGTCATAGCCTAGTATTAGAACAAAAGTATGAATGTTTTAGTTAGAATCTCAAAATATAACGTCTGTGCATGTGTATAATGCTGCTGTGCCCAGACTGTTTAAGTTCTCTTTTTTTCTGTGCTATTCTAACTTTAGTGGTTGGGTGTTTTTTTTTTCTTGGTAGCCTAACTTCAGACCCTTCTTTTTCAGTTCTAAAGGTTCTACAAGTGGCTGTAATACTAATAGACTTAAGTCCCCTGTTTGAAGTTAGTCTGGGTGGTTTCTCACCCCCTTTCTTATTTACGGCTCGATGAATAAGGAGGGTCGATCTGTATATGAGGAGGGCGGAGCCCGAGCTGGAATGGAGCAAACTTGAAAGATAAATATGTATTTTCATTTAGCATGCATTCAGGGCGGTACGGTAGAGACCTGCATGCGTGTGTTGTAATGGCTTAGGTCTGCTTCTGATCTTTGGAAGGAGGCGTGGTTTTCTGGCAAAGAGATTTTGTGTGGAGAAGATTTTAAAAGATGTCGTACAGGAAGGTGGATTGCGGTGATGAGGTACATCTCAATTAATTAGTGAAAAATTAATAATCAATAAATCCGGTACGTTTCTAGTAATATATTAAGTAGCCAATGTGGCAGTGACCTAAACTGATCCAGGAGAAAAAACAGTTTTATGCGCTAATATTATGGGTAATGACCGACAGGGAATACAGCGAGGAGAAAACAATTTTGTCAAAGATCCTTCACTTTGCTTTTCTTTTCGGCAATGCTCTGTCTAATTCTTCCTTAAAGACACTATTATTGTAACGAAAAGGGGGATTACAAAATTGCGTGTATGCGTGCGTGGATAATCTGCGTGTTCTCCCGTCTCTCCCCCGTTTGGGTGCCGGGGGTTTCAGTATAAATAGTATCCCCACTTTCTGGAAATTTAGTGCTTTAAATTCCCACTGTCGCTGTCTTTCTCATTTGCTCTTTCTCATTCCTGCTCTGTTCTATCAATCTGCTATACTATCTTCTTCTTCGCTAGATCTACCTTTTTTCTTGAAAAACCTTCCGGGACAAGACTCTTATTTGTGTATGAGGTCTGTTGGATCAGCTTGGGAATATTGGACTCTTGCTGCCAGGTGGTCACTAGGACTTCCTATGATGTTATTATTTAGCAATGTAAACATTTTATATGTATGCGTTTTGTTGATAATTTATAATGATGTTTGTATTCTATTTTGTTTTTGTAAACGGGGGTTCGATAAATTAGAGTACCGCCTCAGCCGTCCCCTGCGTGGGATGTCTTTATTGTAAAGTGACTGGCTGGTGGAGAGAGCTTTCAATTTTAACACTAGGTTGTTTCAGCAGATCTTTTATGCGGATCAGGGGTTTTCCGGTCCTGATTTGGCTCGGAAGAGTCCGCTGGACCTAAAGCAATAATCATGTAATGTAATGTAACGTTCTCCCGTCTCACAAATTCTCTAACTCATAACAATAAACTATGTTGTCACACCCTCTATTAAACTATAAACATGAAACAACAAAAGTAGCACAAATACAGAAATCAACAAGAATATTATAAAAAGTACAATTATTTCTCCTCACGCAAATCCATAGTTGAATAGTCACACACACCACTCACAAAATAACACACGAAAAATTCCAGTCACCGTCGACAGATATAAAATAAACGTAAATAGTCTCACTGTGATTAAGTTGGATTGTCTATGTGTATGTC
>CM072514.1:59872866-59905366 GCA_036898135.1 Oncomelania hupensis | reverse complement strand
TGGGATAAAATAATATTTGAAGATAGTCCTTGATTATCAATATTTTTTCTTTAACTTATATAATTAGGACGTTAAGCGTCACTTCTCGATTAAAATATTGTGTATTACCTTGACTTCAAAGTTCCGACGACAGTCTTCTACCTGATCACAGGGGTGCAGAGGGAGTGGGGGAGGGGAAGGGGGAGGGGGAATCCTAAATTTCTGTTACTCTGCATTCTATTCGTGAAGCTTCGTATCCATGTTAACATCGGGCCTCAGGTAAACACAAGAATAAAAAGCGAAATAAATGAATGAATGAATGTTTTATTTTATAATAATTATTTTCACATCGCAGTGTTAATGGGCTTAAACTACAAGTTAGGCAAAAGCGAAAGATACAGTCTTAAGGTTTTGTTTTCAGTTTATGCTATCTAACAATCTACAGTACAATAAATCAAAAGAAGTTTCTTTATAACGGATTTCTTTCTTATAGCATATACTGTAGCAGAAACAATATTTCACTCTCACTAGTCATGCAGCCTAGAAATTGAGAATTCTGAAGCGGAGAGGTTTCGCCATGGCGGTCTGCAGTGGTTGTCAAGATACGTGATAATAATTCAAGGAGATGAACGAATCAGTAATACGCATTTGACTACAGAGCCGTTATGCAGACATGTAGCGGAAACCTATGTTATAAGTTATTGTGTGTGTGTGTGTGTGTGTGTGTGTGTGTGTGTGTGTTTGGGGGGAAGGAAGGGGAGAAGGAGAGGGGGGAGTATTTTGTGACAGCGGGTAACACATTTCTCATCATCACCGCCACATTTAACAGTGCGGCATCCCCAGCATGACTCTCATTTACGAGGTATCATTATTATTGAGTATACCCCACCCTGAAAATGGACTATATAACACTTTATGGTTAAAAAAAAACTGCAGCGTTTTCGCTCAAGGTCGACGGTAAGGAAGAGATCTGCATCCCATAGGAATTCTGAAGATTTAATATAAAATCACATTGAAAATGAGAATGTAATCATTCAGAAGAAGAAGAAGTAGGCCTAATAGTAGAAACCGTCACCGAAAAAGTTGTTTTTTTCCTGCATGGTAGTAGTCATATAAGAAATCTGAGACGCCGACGGACATTTGTTAATCTTGCATTCTATTGTCCATGATTTTATGGAAGAAACTAATACATTAAAACGCCTAGTCCACTCACTACAAACAGTGTTTGGAGTTGTTTATTTAAGCGTTCTTTAATCACATTCCTATGCGTATATAATTTCTAAGTTCTGCCCCCCCCCCCCCTCCCCAAATAATAATTTTAGTCGACACGGGGGTATTGGGGGATGGCGAGGGGAAGGGGGAGGAGAAGGGGAAAAAAAAGGCAAGTGCGGGCCAGGATTTGTGTGTTTTGCTAGTGAAAACCAGACCCCTTGCCCAGTTGCCGCCCCTCCGCCTGATGGGGCTTAATGGACTTTTTTGCTCTCCCACCCTGGAGAGCTTGCGCCCCATGTTCGCGACATATTGTCTCCCTGCATAGAAAAGCAACACCTTCGGCGTGAGTCTGGAGACAGAAAGGCAAGGTGAAGAAACGCATTACTACATTCTTGCTTGGAGGGTGCTCCCTTCCCCTCCTCCCCCCCCCTGCCTCCCTACCAACCACAAACTACAATAATATTAGTGTGGTTGCTTGTGTATGAATATGGTCCTTTTCACTATCACCACCACCACCACCACCCCAACCACACCTACTTTTTCCATCTCTGTGCACACGTTTGGGCTTATATTTAGATTGGATTATGATTTTGGATACTGTTCCACAGCTAAGCAGGTGAAATTCGAGTGACCATCCCAGCGAAAGAGCTAAATGGCTGAGCACCGCCACCCATATTATTATCATACTCATGATTTCTGGTTCAGTGTTTGGCTATATAAATAATGAAAATGATGACCATAGTGGTTGCGATGGTGGCGGTGATGATGATGATGTTGATGATTGATGATTGGTGATGATGATTATTGATGATGATGATGATGATGATGATGATGACGACGATTGATGATGATGATGGTGATGATGATGGTGATGGTGATGATAATGATGATGATGATGATGATGATAGAAATTAAAATAATTACAGTAAATATAAATATAAATAAGGGGTAAAAAGCCAAAGAAGAGAAAACAAAACAGAAAAGGTGTTTGTGTGTGTGTGTGTGTTTGTGTGTATGTGTGTGTGTGTGTGCTGGAGTAGTGGTAGAGGTTGGAGGAAGAGCATAAATAAAAAGGGAGTCGCAGAAGGAAATGCGACTTTATTAGGGAAAACACGTGATTCAACGACCCTTAACAGGCAAGTATTAAGAACTGCAATCATGTCCCTGCCACCGGCACTCTCCCTCCCCCACCCCAACCCCATTCCGTCTTCTCCAATCCCACCTAAACCCCTCCCTCTTTTTTCCTCACACACACACACACACACACACACACACACACACACACACACACACACACACACACACACACACACACACACACCCCACACCCCCCCCACACACACAAAGCAGTTGTGTTTTACAAACATGGATACAGAGCTTCCTGCAGCAATCTATCATAAAGCGATGAAAAGCTAATCCCTCATCGCCACAATGATGACAATGCCAATGACGGTAGCCTACAGTCTTGTCATCTCCCCCAACACTTTTTGCCGGAAGTCGTTCCGTAACAAATCCCTGTCCCGTCATGCCTCGGCGCGGGGTATTGGGATTTTTTTTTGTTCTCTCCGGAATTTGGACTAAAATTCGTTGAGGGGCGAAATTCGGGTTACCATGTCAACGAATTGGAGCAAGGCGCAGCAGGACAGAGCCACACGTAGAATGAGGGGTGGGGGTGAGTGGGGTGGAATTGGGATCGGACGTACTGTTTGCTAGATGTGTTTTGTACCTGGCACCCACCCGCCTATAAGACGATAGCAGCAGGATCTTTACAAAATCTATGCGACCATAGAGATATTTGTATGGATCACCGCGGTGCGACGGAATGCTCAGGTGCTCAGACTAGACCGCGATTGATCTTTTCATCTAAAGGAGTAGAGCCATTGCGCTGCCATAGCATTGTAGCATCATGTTATCGGTGTGCTATGTTGTCACTTTAGGCGATAAGAACCTTTTTTTCCGGCTGTTCATCTCTGTCACTGTTTGTTTGTCTGACTGTCTCTCTCTCTGTCTCTCTCTCTCTCTCTCTCTCTCTCTCTCTCTCTCTCTCTCTCTCTCTCTCTCTCTCTCTCTCTTTCTCGCTTTGCTATTCATTGTCTGCGACATGAAAAAGGGTCAAAGGTCGGTTTGTGAGAAAAACGGGAGTCTCCTCTGGGGCAACTGTAATAATAACGGTCAGCTTATATACCGTTACCCCATCGATCATTGCCAAATCCGGTGGATGTTCCCTCCAACAAGGTTTCCAAACATAACTTATTCTTTTAAACCTTACACTGATGCAAGAACGATTTTATGCTTGCGAAGGCAAAGTGAGGTGGGACAAAAATGTATTCCAGCAGACCACCCCATTTCTTCTGTCCACCCGTTTGCTACCCGTATCGGAATATTTAGTATAAGTTTTGAATGTGATTGAAAATTAAACTATTGCACCAGTATTGTGGCTTCAAAGTCGTTGAACGATATACAAACTTTGCGTATGTATCTTTGTAAAAAAAAGGTCAGTAATTTTAAAAGAGCTTTCGGATCGATCACTTTTCGCAATTTTATCTTGCATGCAGAAAAATATGGTTATCATCATGATGTGTGATTTAGTTGAAAGAAAGCCAAGACAAATTTATCCTGTTGCAACATCCATTCGTTTCCACAATAGGGTGGGGGCGCTATGTGACAGAGTCATCGAAGAAGCAATAAAATAGTTCGCCGCGGAGGAAACTTGATTGGCAGCAATCTGGCTACAGCGAGGTTGAGCTGAGATAAGGCAAATTGACACGGACGAACAGAGACTACTACTAATTGTACGCCTAACACATAATCAACAAGCGAAGGCAATATAGATCTCTGACACTCGGAGTGAGGGTGAGAACTAGAATAGATCAAGGTTTGCCCCAAAAGTTAGGATCGGTCTCTAGCACCCACAAGTGGCCGAATTAGAAACACATCCCAACAAACGAGATAAAACTTTGTAGCTGTCAGCGCCAACAATAGGGAGAATTGATCAGCCTCGCTCTATAAACAACTCCCAATACCCACGGCAAACGAGCCTTTCCATGACTGACTAGGTTAGGGCCTGCCTGCACCGCTTACGTCGACGCACATCCTCCTACGACACACACACACACACACACACACTCCGAGCATCTGAGCTGACCCATCTTGTGACCATAACCTTTGATGATAAAGCAAATACAAGGGCGACCGGTTCCTCGATACTCAGTGCGCCTCCCACTATATTTGATCGCAACCAGGCAACCTACACCTCGCGTTCCCACGTGACGTCAGATATTGTACACACGAACCTATGACGCTGCAGAAATTGATGCCCCCAACCCAAACGCGCACGCGCGCTCACACAAGCACACGCATGCACACACGCACGCACGCACGCTCACACACACAAACACACACACACACACACACGGCGGACGCGCGCGCGGCCACGAATGCTGTGACGTAAATGAAACATGAGTTCACCATGTAAACGGAAAGTAGGGAAGGCAATATAACCAAAAAGCGATGACGTTGCAGCAAAACTGCCTGCGGACTTTGGTTCATGGTGCACAATCAGATTATACACACTGTGTATGACATCGTAGTAACGGTATTCTAGCAAGTGGGGTACTATATTGGAAGTTGTGACGTCAGGGGGAGACCGTCGCCCTGGGCATTTGAGACCCGATATGGAATGAACCGATGGATTGGTGTATAATGATTTAATACAGTCATGCGAGGTCTTCGCCCTGGATAGTCCACACTGGTATAATGGTCATGCCACACGAGCGTCAAATCTTGAATCCAATTCATGAAATCACGACAAAATCCCGTGATTGTCGTGTGGCACTCTGTGCATCGCGAATCCAGATTCTTTGAATTGGCTCCGATTGCCGACTTTCAACATGTTCTAATTCCGCGAGTCTCGATTGTGTGATTCGGACCTTTTGGCCAATGAGAAGCAGAATACGAATCACGTGATCACAACACACGTACAGCAAAACTTCAAGACCAATAACCCTCAAGTTTGACTCGATGTGCGACTTTCGTGTGGCACTGCGCGATTCAAGTCAAAATGAAATTTCGACTTCGAAGTCGAAAATTGCTCCGATTCGCGTCAAGTCCAATAGATTTGACGCTCGTGTGGCATGGGCTTTATACGCCATCGCTGTATAAACCTTTACAGGAGTTTCTGGCCAGCATGGCAACAAAGAGATGATTCATACCACAGGCGCTTGTATCAGGACACGCGAGCGCCTTTGCCTGTGACGCGTCTCCCTTTAGTTATATATAGATAACCAAAGGGAGACGCGTCACAGGCAAAGGCGCTCGCGTGTCCTGATACAAGCGCCTGTGATTCGTACAGTTTGATTTAAAGGTTATCGCGTTCAAATAATATTAAGTGTATGCTTGTTGTATTGATGATGATGATAATGATGATGATGATGGTGGTGGTGGAGGTAATAGTGGTGATGGTGATGATGATACTGATAATGAATATGATATACCTTCTTTTGACGATGACGCCAGAGGAGGCGACTCGACCATTTTCCAGAACGCTTTGGCCAGGAGAATGTGACTGAGGATGAAATAAAAGGACCACGACGACGATGATGAAGATAGTGATGATGATCATGATGGTAACGACGACGACAATGAAGCCAACGATATTGATGATGATGATGATGATGATGATGATGATGATGATGATGATGATGATTATGATGATGATGATGATGATGATGATGATGATGATGATGATGATGAGTTTTGTGTGTTGGAAGTAGATTTAGATAAGAAGGAAAGAGATGATGATGATGATGATGTTGATGATGATGATGATGATGATGATGATGATGATGATGATGATGATGATGATGATGATGATGACGATGATGATGATGATGAGTATTATTATTATCATCATCATCATCATCATCATGACGGCGATGACATTGCAACGATGATCAGTCGATCATTTTCACCGGCGATTTTCCACAAAGGAAGAAGAGTATGTACACAAAATAACTCGTTTCAGGAATATTCCATGATATACCTTCTTTTACTAACACACGCAGAAAGACCATATTGCCCATAATTAGTTCCATCTGATTAATATTAGCCTACAGCCTGCCGTCAGTAATAATCGCCATAACGAACGGGCAAGCCTTGTAAAAAGTAGTTGATGCCAATCGAGGGGAGAGAGAAAAACATTTGAAGATAAACACAAGTTTCGTTCTGATTATATTAAATTTTGACTGCATTAATTATCTGACGGAAGTAATTTTAGAAACGGAGATTTAACATTTCCAGGTGACATACTCCTTGAGAGATAAATGTTTTACTGATTGGTCATTTGTTTGTTTGTTTGTTGTTGTTGTTGTTGGTGCTGCTGCTGCTGTTTGCTCCATTTCAGTGTTAAATACGTCGATCAGTTCCAAATATTGACCTACAGAACCGTTGTTGTTCAATTATTTTCTCGTTATGATCATTTATATTTAAATATACGTTATTATGCCTTATGGAATCCATTTGTATAGACAGTTTTTTTTTTTGTTTTTTTTAAATCAGTTTATAGTCCCCTCTCTTCCCGTTAAGGATTTTCAGAGAGGAGACTTTAATATAGACATGTTCTATCAAAATAAAATCTAAGTTCAGAACTGCTTATTGTACTCTAGAGTTTAATTAAACGTGCATACTGGTTCTTAGCGTGCGTTAACTTTGTTGTGCAAGTCACAGTTGTTTGTCAGATTTTAACACATTATTTATTTATTTATTTATTTATTTATTTATTTATTTATTTATTTATTTACACTTACGTTCTTGGAGAAAAACTGAACCAGTCAGGTTCTAAGTATGAAGAGCACAGAAGTCGTTCGATCTTGCCGTTTTGCCCATATAGGGTAATCTGGACTCCCACGTGAGTAATCAAAAGAGCGCGCGCACACCATTGTTTATATTTGACGTGATATGAGGAGTTGTGAACGCTACGCTACAAGTGACTGTGATGGCAAGATGACGTCAGCGTACCACTCGCATTATGCGCCGATGACAAGAAAGAAATATGGAGCGATATTTTGGGACGCTCTACTGCCCGGATTGGTTTGTGAATATCATTACGAAAATCCCTCGTTTCCTTCCGATCCCCTTGTGTTCGCCCTTAGGGTACTGACTGCTGATCATGAATGGAAAATTGTGAACGTTTAACAATGTAGTAAGCTTAATGATTACGATATGTTTTCTTCTCCTTTTATTTGATGTACATGTGAGAGGGAAGAGAGAGATGGGGGAGCGAAGGGGTTGGGAGTGAGGGGCGGTGATGTATAATGATTTTTTTGCTACGCCGCTCCTTCCGTGACTCTTTTAGCTAATGGTGAGTCAGGGATCTATTTAGGCAAGCGCTCGAAACAATACATTGACCTAAACATCCTTGTGATACTCCGCGTGCTCTCTTATTTGCCCCAGTTATCGATGTTGCGTGGCCATTGCCCGCAAGGCAAGCATAGCTCTCTAATAGGCTACTATGGTCATAGTAATAATGCGCATGGAGGGTGCAGTTGGGTATGGAGCGCCGAATGACCCAAATTTCGGGGATGTGAGTGACGAGACTTGCAACCGTCGGGTAACAACCTCGCTGATGTTGTTACACTGGTTTTCGGGTCAGTGCACTTATGGACATGATCACACGTGGAGTGGACGCTGCTGCAGCATCATTGGTGAAAACACACAAGCAAAGACAATGGTCGGTACGTGTAAAATTAAGTCATTAAGATTAGTTTATGGCAAGATCGAAAATTATGAATTTTTAGTTTCTGTCGGTTCTCACTTACATTATGTGTAGCGACATTAAAGATAAATAAATAAATAAATAGCTTTAAATGTATTGTATACGGTGTAAATCCAGATATGGTCTGATCTTTTATATAACTTAATGTCATTCGACCGCTTTTGTTGTGTCCTTATTTAATACAAAGAGGACGTAAAGCTTCGCGCTTTTATATACGGTGTTTGATTTATTCAGCGTCCCATAGCAAGGAGTGACACTGCGCAGGCGTGTGAATGAAAGGCCCTGGCCTTGAACTATTGTGGACGATAGAAACCATTTTTAGAGCCATTTGTTGCTTTGTTTTATTTTATTCCATTGTCGTTGATGGGGTTGTTATTATGTAGGAGAGCTATGCTTATATTTTGATGCGGGGGAGTCACTGTTTCGGGTCAGCCAAATTGACAACACTGGTCGTGAAGGTCACCAGGAGTGGTCAGGAAGTATTAAGAAAGGGATGTAATGATGTACAGTCAATGATCATACATCGTTTTCCCCTCCTTGTTTTACGTTTATGGGAAGGATTGCTGGAAAGTGTTAATTTAGAAAATATTACATAGAAAAAGAAAAAGAACGGGTTTGTGTGTGTGTGTGTGGGGGGGGGGTGTGCGTGTGTGTGTGTGTGTGTGCATGGGAACATTGAGGCTGGTGGATGTTTTGGGTTATCGGTGGTCAGTGCCTGTTGTTGGTATTATTGACATTCAAATTAGAAAGATAAAGTTTTAACCTTACCACAATTGCTCATTATGGTGTTGAACAACTAGAAGCCATTGACATCATGAGGGCGTGTGTGGGTGTGTTTGTGATCATGCATGATTGCTGAAACTGTAAGAATCCTTAAATTTCGGTGATAGACGGCATACTAACACCTTTAATAAGTTTACATTTAAGGTATTTATAGATCTACTACATGTATTAGCATACATTATTTTGAATTTAATAAGCTTAGGTTTCATCCTGATTTGGCTCGGAAGAGTCCGTTGGACCTAAAGCAATAATCTTGTATTGTATTGTAGGTTTCATCGTACATACTAATTGCTTGGTAACTTGTGTATTCACATTCATTCTTTGTGTACATCACCTCAGATCGGCCACGTGTTAGTGTAGAAAAGCTTATCGTGGAAACAGATTATCAGGTATGTAGGGCGCATATTATTTATTATTATTTAATCGTACTTATATAGCGCTTTTTCAGCTCAAGAGCTGCTCAAGGCGCTGGCCGATTTAGGATCTAACTCAAGCCGCCCGATGCGCCAACTTGCAGCCTTTGGGCGCACAGTAATAACGCCCCAGACAACTGAGCACAATCCTGGGCAACCAGGGATGGGGGAGAAGGACCTAGGTGCATGCTGGGTGTGTTCTTGTCGCCGGCACTCACCCGTCTAGGACATGAGCGTCAGGATCTTTAAAGTCCGTTATGATGGAATGTATGCGACACAGACTAGACCTCGGTTTATACTCTCATCCGAAGGAGTTAATAATATTAATAATAATAATGGACATTTATATAGCGCTATTACTTGTCCTTTTAGAGACAAGCACATAGCGCTTTACATGAAAGGAAATAAACAAACATGAAACAACTTACAATATTGCATTAGAAATTATACAATGAGAAAAAATAAAAATAAAACCACACACACAAAATCAAACAAAATACATAAAGTTAACTTTCTGCAAACAAGTCATCACAATCACAGCAAATCCACAAGCATAGCCAAAAGCAGAACAAATATGAGCTGCGGCTAGGGTCTATAGAATGAATATATTCCACCTTGAACAGCTGGTCAGGGCGCCTACCGATATCAAATAAAATCAGGGCTTGTAATTTACCGCGTTTCCGCGAATTTCAGCTATTTAAAAAGTATTTCCGCCGAGAAAAGTATGTTGTTTGTTTTTTTTGCGGAACAAAAAAGTTTGACAACGATTTTTATGCAATGAAAAAGTGTTTTGTGCGTCAAACGGAAACACGGAACGGCGCATGCGCGTGTTTGAATCGTAGCCGGTAAAATGCATGCAAAACGCATTGTACAGCGTGGCGATACCGTTGATGATAAAGGCGTGAAAATCGCAGGGAAGTGGGAATTGATAGTAAAAGATGTGAGTGACGTACGACTAGGACAATATTTGAGGAAGATCTCAAGAAATGGAACAGCCTTTTGTACAGTGTGCCAGTCGGGAAAAAAATAAGAGCAATGGAGAACTTGCTGTCTAATGCTAAAAAAAACTAAGCAATCTCATGCAACTGTGAGGCAGGTGTGCAGCACTCAAACTTCAGTCAATTTTGCTGATGCACAATCTGTGAAGCCAGTGTGCATCTTTCAACCTTCAGTGTTGCTGGTGCACAATCTGTGAAGCCAGTTTCCAGCGCCCAGCATTCAGGCAGTGTTGGTAAAGCACCTCAAAAAATCTGTTCAGAGAAACTGCGGCCTCAAACAAATAAATCTCTCCAAAATTTTTGAAACATACCAACGAAGTCATTGCCAGTGAAAACACTATTTGAAGATTTGGATTGAGCATCAGAATGTATGAAGATTTTTAAAACTTAAATGTCAGCTAAGCATCAGTGTGTGTAAGCATGCTAGTCTTTTCTTCACCATGTTATGTGTTTGTGTTTTTGCTCATCAAAAATGCACACCCCCGTTGGGGTGCCGGGTGTTTCAGTATAATTAGTAATAGTATCCCCACTGTCTGGAAATTTAGTGCTTTAAATTCCCACTGTCGCTGTCTTTCGAATTTGCTCTTTCTCATTCCTGCTCTGTTCTATCAATCTGCTATACTATCTTCTTCTTCGCTAGACCAGTCACCTACCTTTTTTCTTGAAAACTCTTCCGGGACAAGACTCCTTATTTGTATATGAGGTCTGTTGGATCAGCTTGGGAATATTGGACGCTTTCTGCCAAGTAGTCACAGGGGCTTCCTATGATGTTATTATTTAGCAATGTAGGCATTTTATATGTATGTGTTTTGTTGATAATTTATAATGATGTTTGTATTCTATTTTGGTTTTGTAAACGGGGTTCGATAAGTTGGGGTGAAGCCTCAGCCGTCCCCTGCGTGGGATGTCTTTATTGTAAAGTGACTGGCTGGTGGAGAGCTTTCAGATTTACCACTAGGGTTGTTTCAGCAGATCTTTTATGCGGATCAGGGGTTGTCCGGTCCTGATTTGGCTCGGAAGAGTCCGCTGGACCTAAAGCAATAATCATGTAATGTAATGTAATGTAATGTAATGTAATGTATTGTGTTTACTCATCAAAAATGCACGGTTAAAATGCAACAATTCGTATTCGGTGGGGAGGAGAAGGAGGGTGTGAGGTAAAGAGAAGGACAGGGCTAGGGAGAAGGATTGGGAGGGCGTCATCCTGGAATAAAAACGATAGGGACTTAGGGTGCTCCCAACTCCTTCCTCATTCACGCATTTGCTGCATGTGTGCCTAATGACACCACGCCTGTGCAGTTTTTGCCGCCTGGTAACGCCGTATGATTATGCACTCAAATTAATTGCTGTAATAAATAATATTAATAATAAAATATTGACATTGCGTAACAGCATCAGAGAAAGTCCCCATAATCGTCTTAGTTTGGATCCTGATTGTGGGGCTGGTGACCCCAGTGATATAGGCTTACCTACCACATGGACCTTCTCGCCTGATTACTCCCGTGTGATATTACAGCGTAACACTCTCATTTCATCCTATGCCGCCCTGAAATTCCAGTCTTTGTTAGGTTTTGTATCAAATCTCAGAGAAAGCAACGGTATAGAATGTAAAAAAAACCTCAGCAATGGCGAGCATTTAACAAAGAAAACAGTACATCTAACGAATGTGCACAATGAAACCCGTCACAGCTCTTTGGCGCCAACGAGGTTTATGAGAGAGAAAAAAACTTTCACTCGGCATATAACGAAGTTGTATGAATTAACAGAAACGATACATATCGAAAGTGTTTATTGATGGTATTAGAGCCGCCTGCGATTCAGATGTGGGTCGTCTTGGGAGGTGTTTGTGAGACAGAAATTGGACGATAAAATGTCTATATGGAATGTAAAGTGAAGTGTATTTAATTAGCCGTCTTGCGCAAGTGACTCAAAAGCACACCATCTCGCTTGAACTGTCGTCGACACGGCTAGCAGAAAAGAGCAACGACTTTAGTAGTCCTAATTAGACACGTTTACAACCGCTCGCTAAATGAGATCAAAGCGGAGAGCCACGGACCACATTGTCGGGGCTCAAATCCCGGGCCTTTTCAAGGCACTGAAGGCGTCGGAGCGTCCTTTGTTGATTATTGGAGTTAATTGTTGCTTTTTTTTGGTACCTTGTTCATCTGTATGGGTTTGCATGATTGCAGCAGCGTAATTAGGAATCGTTGAAGCGTTGACATTCACAGCAATAATCTCCAGCAAAAAATGTGCACACGTCTGGCGGTCCTATAGCTCTTAAGCTCGTCATTGCTCTTCAGTGGTCCCTATTCAGTTCTCCACTCCAACTCCCTGCCTCATTCCTACCCTGAACCCATCACCTCAACCCCTACGTCTAATACCTCCCCCAACTCTTGTGTTTTTTCTTTAGGTTTAAAGCTGGTCTGAGGCCATTTGTGTTTACTTTTACAATGGACGGTATGATCAAAGATTCAGTTCAACATTCATTTCAGGTCTTTAATTGTCCGTCTGTCCACTGTATGTTCAAAGAAGAGTTTATTAATCCAAGTTCTTGTGGTGAGAGCCTTTCAATACGCGCATAAACACACCGTTTGCAGTTTCTCTCTGACCGTCTCCAAAGGTTTGCCTGAAATCACTCCCGAAACTTCTGTGTGGAAAGGATAGCCACAGTACAGGCACAGTGTTGCATGACCTACTTAAAGTGCGGGAATGATTGTGTGAATATGTATACTCTACAACAGTGACTAACTGCAAATGCTAGTGGCACGCCAGTGATGTCCAAGGTAGAGTATTAAACAAGGGGGCTAAATGCTTGTATTGATTATATATAGATTATCTGTTCAAAGGCCAGACACAAAGTTTATATTCAAAAAAAAAAAAAAATAATAATAATAATAATAATAGAGCTTATATAAAGCGCGATTCCCCGTAGGAACGAGCTCAAATTTTGCAAAACATCAGATACAATCAATGTATGACTTTAAAACAAAACAGTCATCTCTTAGCATGAATGAGACATTTTGTAAGGTGCTTTGGAATTGCGATCACGCACACTTTAAGCTCTCAACTCCATTTCTTCTCCATTCTTCTCCCTCTACTCTTCCTTCCTGTTTGTCTTGTTCCTCCCTCTCGCTCCTCCCCCTCCTTCCTTTTTTTTATTCTACAACAATCCCTTCCTTCCCCCCATTCAAATATTCGTAATTTACTGCTTTTAATTTCATTTTCGTTCGTTCTTCTACCTTTTGGATCTTTTTGTCCTCGTCTGCAATAGCATGAAGTGTTTATGCAAGACTCGCGGTCGGAGACAGAAAAATTCCCTCCATGGCATTTTTATTACTGTTGTTTGTAATTTAATTTAAATTGGGTGGTATGCACTTTTCACTTTAAAGCTTTGTCATTTTTTCTCCATTTGCTGATGTTATTTATTGTTCTTAAAATATCGTTCTGTTGCTTGAGCGTTGTTGAAATTTTGAGTCATTAAAACATAATCACTTACCCTGGTGATTTCGTCTCCTTCAAATCCCATTGTGTAACGGATTTTGCGAAGTCGATTCATCTTTCTTGTTTTTTTATTTAATTATTTATTTATAATTATTATAAATGATTATGTTTGGCATATTTAAGGAACAATGTTAAATATGAACCTGAAATATCGACACAGCGTAAGAGAAAAAAATATAGAAAATAAGTGGTGATTATGTGACGTAATCATGCCTGATAATAAGAAGGCATTAAACAAAGCAGCGAAGTAGATGATCAAAAAATGTTTCAAATTATTTAGTGCGAGCTCACTCACTCCTAGAACCACTTGTTGAATTCAACAACTCAACCTGACCATATAACGCAATAAATTGGTTTTGTTGCAAGTATCACTGCCACTAAACGTAATTGATCACAGTGACAAAAGAACGGACCCTGAACGTTTGATTTGCATGAATCATCTGTAATCGTGCCATATGCATTAGTTGTTTCCGTGCACGGGGGCGAGCGGCCAGTCCCTGTAGAGTCATTGAGAAGCTTAGAAGTAGCTTTGAAGAAGTTGCATAGCTGCTCTTTTAACATAGGGCGCGTAATTTCAAGAATAGGGGGGGGGGGGGGTTCCTATTACTGGTCGTATTGGCATTCGACTGAAAATTTAACAAAGGGGTTGGGATAGAGGGCTGGATACAAAAAAACATTTGTTAAAGCTAAGGGCGTCAATTTTTATAAATGGTGAATCAGGTATTTTAAAGGCCAATGTATCATTCACAGTCCCGACCGCTTGCGTGCATTACTACTCCGTTCTACAATCAGATACAGAAGAAAGAAAGAACATGTCCGAGAATAATCATATCCCTCCGAACAAATAGTACCTTGTCCTTTATTTTCCTTGTCACACCCCGTACCAGACCACACGTGCGAATCGCTACGCAAGCGTGAAACTTTGCAGTATTTGGCGCGTGCAGTGACGTTGTGGATTACCTATGACGGAACTTACGCAAGCGTGAAACTTTGCAGTATTTAGCGCGTGCAGTGACGTGGTGGTTACCTATGACGGAACTTTGATGTGATTTTCATACACTGAAATGTTGTAGGTAGCGCCGCCAGGGGTAGGGAAACAGTTAACATTGGCGGACACTACTTTTTCGGGGTTTTCTGGCTCCCAAAGCCTTAACCCACGATTCACGGAAGTAGAACAAATACGATGGATGGCTCACTAACCTAGTTAATGTTTCTTTAAAACAAATATTGCAACATCTGTTCAGTAGTACTTGAGACACGGCGGGAAACCGGTCTTCAGACGGACAGACAGATTGCCTCGTTCTTATTTTTTCGAATGTTTCAAAGATATTATCTGGAAATACAAAAACGTTATGTACTCGCCTGTATGCGTTAAGATTAAGTATACATTTCAGTTTGTACCAAAAAAAGTACTTACGTTTAAAGATTATGTACTGATCTATATTTTATAAGATTATGTAGACAAATCAGGTTGTTTAAAGATTATGTATGCACTCGTCGGTATACCACCACTGAAGACAGTGACTGTTCTAGTATTCTACCCAAGGCCAAACAGGAGGCAGTCCAGAACTTTGATGAGACGACGAGGGCAAGCTGAAGAAGCGAGCGATTAATCAAATAAAACACTAAGTGCAGTGTCCACAACTGGCTCGCCACCGCTTTGGGTTTAAGGCGCGGGCCGCAGTGTATAGATGCAAAATTGTCCATCGTGAAGCTTCCTGGCCAGCTTCGCAAACCAAAAGCAATACATTTCTTAATCAGATTTGGTTTTAACAATGGTTTATTCAGTTAAATTTCTTATTTGACAAATACATAAATACAGTAACAGGAATACAAAAAAAAGGCAAAGCTTAAGTGAGTGCATACCTGGACGAGTTACAATAATCTGTGTCAGTTTAGGCGGAATAATTACATCATTGAGATACAAATACATTGCCATCAACACAAGAACAATAACAATGATAAGGAAAGTATAATCATAAACAACATACAAATGAATTGCAAAAGATATACACAAATATAATAACAAATAAATACAGAAATAATTAGAAAAAGATAATGAAATAATAACAAAATAATAGCGAGAGATTCTCTAGGAACGCAGTTGCAGCAAGGAGTTTGCGGAAGGTAGGTAGGTACCACGGAAGAAACAAATAAAAACCCACAACTGTCTTTAATATACCAGACAAAAAGGCAAGTTAACTAGGTACTATTAGTGAAAGCGGCCTGAAAGTCGCAGAAATTCGTGAACAACAGCCACTATTCTCCTGCACGGACAAACATTCGTTGCCATGAAGTAATATTATAACATCTTGAGATTCAAGATTCAGAGTATGTATTGTCTGTGTTCTTGCATTAATAGATAGTAGACAGGAGAGAAGAAAGTGTTCTGATGTCTCGGCTGGATAATTACAGTTACAGATTTAGATTGTGGTTTTATTTCACGTGTTGTGTGATAAGATATTAGTTACATACATTATTGTTTTATGTGAAAGGACTTTAAAATAAATGATAGGTTGGTTGATTCATTTATTGATTTCTTGATTACAGATTGATTTATTTAGCCATAAGCTGTATCTTATTACTGCGAAAGGCTGCGAATCACATTGTAACATTAGACGCACTGTACGGAGACAATACATAAACACGAATACCACCATTACGTTAGACAATTTTGATGTCTAGTGGTAGCCCTGTATTTTTGTTGGTAGGTCTTTATCTTGTACCTTTCTCACGTGTAATTTAGGCGCGTCTTGATTATTACTGTATTTCCAGTTAATCTTATAAATGTCTTATTTCGGTATATTGTGGGCGAACTGGTTTAAATCTCGACGGCGAACACAGCTACCTTCATTGAAGAAACTGCAACCTTAGCCAGTGGAAAAACAGTAGTGGGTGAACGCAGCTTAAACAATCACAACGACCACACCTCTGTTGCCACAACCTCAGTGGATGGATGGATAGAGGAATGGGTAATTGAATTAATGAATTCATTAATTGTGAAATGAATGAATGAGTGAAATAATTGTAAACGAATGAATAATGAATGAATGTATTATCAGGGTTCTATTTATTGGCTGTTACTGTTTATGTTAGTATGGCGTGTCTAGTGCGGTTTTACTCCTTGTGGATCTGCACCAGAGTATTGACTAATGAAACACGGCTGATGCACTTATTTATTTATTTATTTATTTATTTATTTATTTATTTATTTATTTGTATTGATTTAATTAATTAATTAATTAATTTATTTGTATTGATTGATTTAATTTTATTTATTTATTTGTTTGTTTATTTGAACCCAGTTTTTGTTTAAAATAGTTGCATACGGCGGCCAGAAGAAGCGACCCCCAGACCGCCCAAGTGGCCAGGTAGAGGAGGGGCACGGCAACTTTCCCTCCCAGGAGCAGAGAGTGATGTGAATGAAAAGACACTCTTCAGCGGCAAGGAGAGTCACTTGTTCCTCCCGCTCTCTAACAAGGCGGCACACATCAAAGGGAAGAAGGCTTACCCCCTTCACGGCAAAACCTTGTAAAGACCCCTTTTCTACCACCTGTTTCTGCACCTTAAAGCCAGGTACAAGCGACTTGTAAGGTCGCACACCTTGTTCAGTCTGGATTAACAGTCAGACATCAAGATTTAATCCGTGTGTACCATTTTGGAGGTGTGGAGGAATCACAAAACGACGACGATGATGATGATGATGTTGATGATGATGATGATGATGGTGATGATGATGATGATGGTGATGATGATGATGATGATGATGATGATGATGATGATGATGATGATGATGATGATGATGATGATGATGATGATAAACAATTAGCATAACAATTCACCTGCAAAACACAGCAATACGAAATAGGATAGCTTATGCCCTCTTAAATGATCACGTGCAGAGTTAACACCTTGAAAAGTCTAATTTAGCAGTTCACCTTTTGAACTATTAAAGGGTGTGTCCGACAGAATGATAATCCGTACGTTGTCCAGTACCCGGCGATAATGTCTGTCGGACATAGTGAGAAAATGTGCTTAATGGGTAGTAATAGTGGTGAATGAAGAGAAGCTGGGGTGAGTTCAAACCAAAGGGGAATGGTGAGTCTTATTCCGTCCACCATCTTATCCCCACCCATACCCCCTGTTCTTGGTCTCTGTGCGTAACAGCTTCCATGCTATCGCAGCGAAATGACCTGACATGTATCCGCATTGATGGAAAAGTATGTTTCAAAACTCTTAATCCCACGATTTTTATCTGTCAAAATATTTGGTATCCTCGCCCTCGTCTTCGTCCTCTTCCTCTTCTCCCTCCTACTCCTCCTCTTCCTCCGTGGGCTTCTTCTTCTTCTTCACTGTTGTGCCACTACACAATCCTGGTACGAGCTCACTTTGTTAGAACATGATTATATTTTATGTTCTATATGACAGTCCCTGTCCTGTAGATAAAAATAAAGGGTTATTGTAGATTATAGTCACACGACACCGGAGCGTATAGGCGACTACTGGTCACATTATTCTGACACCAGCGAACCAGTTGATGGTAAGGGGAAAATAATTATGGTCACACATTGGCCAATCCGCGATTCAAACCAGGTACCTTTCGGTTACTAGTAAGCCGCTCTACCAACTGAGCTACCCGGCCCCATTAATGTCCTGTAGAAGTTAGTTAGTTATATAGATTAACGTCCCCGGACACATAAGCCTATAGGGGACGATGAAACGCAATCGTCCCTTATATGCTCGTGTCCGGGGACAGGTAATCTAGAAAGAAGAGGAGGAGGAAGAAGAAGAAGAAGAAAAAGAAGAAGAAGAAGAAGAAACGCAAGATGTCTCTGGGCGCTCTTGCTGAGTCTAATCTACTTTAGCTTATGCTTCCTGATCCCATAACATCACAGTCCCCCCCCCCTCCCCCGTCCCCCCAACCCCGTTCCTTCAAGTTAACTCGCTAAACCCTCCTCGCATTCATCCAGAGTTGTATATAGGGTAGGGTAGGAAGTACTACCGTGTCTGCGTGTTTTAATTAACAGTTTGCCCACCCTGCTGGTCATCCGTGTGTACCCAGCAAAGAGCGGCAGTCCGCTGCCCCTTGTCGGGTGGAAGTGAGGCATTTGTTGCTGTCCTTTTGGCGGCTCTTTTGAACTTTTGCCAGGGATTTGGGGGTGAGGATGGAGAAGGGAGAAGAGTAAAGGGAAGGGGGGCGGGGTTGGAGGAGCAAGGAAGGAGGCGGTGGAAGGGGGTTAAGATAGGTGGGGCGGGGGAAGGGGGGTATTGGTATCTGGCTAGGTAGGCTAAGCCAAGGGCGTCCATGCTACTACTGCAAGGCTTAAAGACTTGATAGTTTCTGCCGTCCATTTCATTTGCATCTGTATTTCTTCCTTTCTTTGTTTGTTCCATGTTTTCTTTCTTTTGGTCTGTTTTTTCACATCACCAACGACGAAGTCCGACAGACCGTCACACAAGCCTTTGGACAACAAGATGACCTGCTCACAGTGGTGAAAAAACGGAAACTCCGATGGTATGGCAACGTCACCAGATCATCAGGTCTTGCAAAGACCATCCTGCAAGGCACAGTACAAGGAGGTAGAAGAAGAGGGAGACCGAAAAAGATGTGGGAGGACAACATGCGAGAATGGACTGGTTTGACACTGAGCGAAACAATCAGAGTTGCTGAGGACAGGGAAAGATGGAGTACGCTGGTTAAACGATCATCTGTGGTTCCCCTACGACCTCCGAGTTATGGGATAGAATAGGATAGGATCCATGTTTTCTTTCTTTTGGTCTGTTTTTCTTTCCTGTCTCTTTGCAATTTTACTTCTTTCTTTACAAAAAATTGTGAGAATCAAATAATGGAAATGTATGTTATAGAATACACACTAACGTAATTAATCTGAAAAAAGTAGTGAATCAAGACGGCGTGCGATGAATCAGTGTTACACACACACACACACACACATACAAACACCCCCCCACCCACACAGCAATGTTACAAACATACACACACACACACACACAAACACACACATCTATATTTCATTCAGTGTCCAAATACTCTTTCCTATTTATTCCGTAAACTGATAGTAACAACGTTAGAGCTGTCTGTGCTGTATGATACATGCATGGGCAACACAGCAAAGAAAGGAGGACACGTGTAATGTAGAGAGACAACTTAAGTTAATTAGTTAACCGCAACATGTCCCACATCTCGCACACAAGGGGAGGTAAACCCAGACTGTCGCCTCACGCAGATTATCGAAGGCTTGTTGAGAGTGACTCTTAGTTCCAACTGTTGTAAGGCGTATAGGACTCGGTTCCAGATACTCGGTTTCACTGTTAGAGTCTATCTCGCCAATCACACAAACTGAAAAGTCAATTTTTTTTTCTGGGCCGCGATGCATGCATTACGGTTACTGTATCCTAACTAACAGATTATGACAAAATTCAGTTTTAATTTGTTTCAGTGATTTACAATTTTATTTTTCTGTTAACATTACGGCAAATGGATCACGATGACAGTGATTTTTACTGCAGAATTAATTGCTATCTTAACGGCTCTAAATAAAATATCTAGTTTATGTCTGAATATATTTAGTATAGTTCTGTGCGTAGTTTCTTTTTTTATATGCTTTAAAATCTAATATTAACCGTGAACAAAATGGGATAATTTTGGTGATTTATAACGATATTCATGGTTTGATAACTAGTAGTACTGAAGTGACCTTTTGCTGGAACCTATCATATTGTGGACCTCTATAACGCTTATCTTGGTGCAAAATTAGGTGCTTTAAGTATTAAATCTCTTTTAATTAAAATAAATCTGTCTTCGAAAGGAATTCAAATCAATTTTGAAAACAACATTGTAAAGAAGAAACTTCAGTTCAATACAAACTATAAAATTCTTCGTGGGAATTCCCAGATTAGTTTCATCTATGACAAACAGAATATTGTTAAATTCGATGAAAACCAAATAGTGTTAAAAAAAATGTGAAGCGCCTTTGTGACAAACCCGTAACTCCAAAACATATATTTTGCGATTGTATTCATAGTCATCCCATTTTTAACCCCTGAAGTAAATACAGAACCTCAGTTAAAACATTAGCAGTAACTTAAGTGTGGGGTTGGCAAAAGCTTTCTTCAATTCTCCAGTACAGTAGCTCGTTTTATTTAACTGATATTGTTACTTATGTATTAACGTGGTTATAAATAATGTTTGTGGGTTAGAGAGAGAGAGAGAGAGAGAGAGAGAGAGTGAGAGAGAGAGAAAGAAAGAGAAAGAGCGTGTGCGTGAGCGCGTGTATGTGTGTACATGTGTGCCCGTTGAAATACGTGAGTATGAACGTGTGTGTATGGTTTTTATCATCGTGGTGGAAAAAAAAGACGTTAATAATTTCAACCAACTATCACAATAATGCGATTTTAGGCCTATGAATCACGATGATAGTGATCTGGTCCTGATTTGGCTCGGAAGAGTCCGCTGGACCTAAAGCAATAATCATGTAATGTAATGTAATGTAATGTAATGATGATAGTGATTCACAATGTTGTGATTTTGGTTTTAGATAAACGATGATATAACTCTGTTCCGCGGATAGATACCTGTTTTGCTGTCACTTACAGTAGAAGTAGACACATTCATTGCAATAGTTTAATGAATGCCGGTTTGGAATATTTCTTGGCAGTAGCAGTCTTTGTGGTTTAGTCTTTCTAGGGCACCTACCTAAAGCAGTGCAAATAAAAGCTATACATAGACTGTATATTGACCATTTACTTCTTGAGAAAAGACCAACTGGCTCCTTTATATATTACATTTTGTTGGAGTCTTAAAGATTATCACGATACGGACTCAACATTAGATATTTTTTTTAAATACCAGAGCTCTTTGTTCTGTCTTCCGGGTAAAGTTAAGAGTCAGAATAACCTCCTTCACGAGTACTAGTCCTGAATCGAGTAAATAAGATTCATTTAAAGTCGCACAACGACCCAACGAGGTAGGTAAACTGTAAGATCACGTTAAAAGTGCCAGGGTTCTGTTATAGTGAAATAGGGCCTCTCTTTTCTCGTTTAGCTATGGTTTACGCTCTCTGTTCCCATTGCTATGCTAATGACACGAAATATTCTTTTAAGCGGTATATCGTTGCCCTTCTTTTTTCACAGTTGCAGCGTGAATTTCAGCTGATGAATTACAAAGTAGTTGTTATACGCTCTTCCTCCCCGATCACTTTACTCCCCACCAAACACCCCCCCCCCCCACCCCTCACTCCACCCTCAACGTTACCCACGTACACACACTGAAAACCATCTCCACCGATGTATAAACCATCAATAGATTTAAGACGGATGGATGGATAGATGTAGCTCGATTGTTTATTTAATAATGTGGTATTTGCATTGGGCTAACAATCAGAGTTTGCAAAGCCTTTTGTTTTCAAGCGTGGTCTACCTTCCCCCCTCTACCCCTTCTCGCTGCCACCCTGTTACACTGGATGTTGTTTTCTTATCAGTTGATTCAGCCCCGATGCTTGAAACCTGATAAAGTGTAACTCAGATTCGTTTATCCACGCAACCCGTTCAATCATCAACAAGGCTGGAGTCGTCGTATGTAGGCTAGTTTTCCAACTTTATTCAGCGAACATCAACAAACTGCATACAATCGTTTTTTCCACTCTCAACCTTTTATTTTCAACACACACCCTTTTGAAACAGTGCGGTACTTATATAGTCTCTCTAACTCCAGAGAAATAAAGAACGTTCGGGTAAAACATAATTATAACCAATCAAAACCCATTTCGTCATCACTGTCTCTCGTCATACAACCTTATTTGGGATAGAAGCTTCTATAGTTACCACTAGAATTATCCATACACTTCGATCGATAGTAAACAACCCACTCTAGAAAATTATCAAATAATATCGACCAACTAAAATTACCAACGTTATACAAAGATTCTTCTAAAAACAACGCAAAATCAAATCAAAGGTAAATACACTCTATTATTGCATTCTTTGCAAAATAAAACGATCAGATCTATCGTGCGCGTCACACACGAACTATCGTGCACGTTTCAACGTAGTTTGTTTGTTTGTATGTAGATTATAGTCACACGACACTTTCGCATATAGGTGACTACTGGACCGATTTATACTGACACCAGCGGGCCAGTTGTTGGTAAAGGGGAAAATAATATGATCACACTTTGACCAATCCGGGATTCGAACCAGCGACCTTTCGGTTACTAGCAAGACGCTCTTACCAACTGAGCTACCCGGCCCCACTTTCAACGTAACACACCCACTCCCCTAAATACACAGTCCCCTCATTCCCCAAACCCACATTCTCCTCCTACCCTAATAATCCCTAAATCTCAGGCACAAGTGACACTGTTTTGTCACACATTCACTTGGTAGTGATAAGGGCACTTGGCTCTCTTTAGAACCGGGATAATATAATTATTTTTTTAAATAAACCGAAGATTTTACGAGCCTTTGTCTTGTGATTTCTCATAGGGGTGTTCAATGTCGAATTATCCAAGAGCTGTACGTTTGGTATTCAATGATTTTGTGTGTGTGTGTGTGTGTGTGTGTGTAGGTGTGTGTGTGTGTGTGTGTGGGTGTGTGGGTGCGTGTGCGTGTGTGCTTACGTATTTACAACAGGACCAATTATTTAGCTCTCATACTTTTAGTTCCTTGACATAGCAGTGACGTGCAGTAGTTGATGTTTAATGCACTTACCCTTATTTTGCTGTCATTTTTGTGGTAAGCGGAAGTTCCTGAAGCAGGTATTTCCGGAGCGTTTGACTACTGACGCTCGGACCATAATATTTACCTACGATATGTGTACACTACTATAATAATAAACATCGCTGGATCTTACCGTTTACTCATACATTCCTTTTGGCAGCGCCTATGTCAAAATTCAAAGGAAAGTGTTTAATTAATTTTCTTTGCGGCACATTATAATGTTTACAAGTGGAATGTTTTCAAACAGAGATGTTTGTATAAACTCCCTTGTTTGTGTATGGGTGTGTGTGCGTGTGTGTGCGTGTGTTTTAAAATAATGTTGTTATTATACAAAATCATTTATTATTTGTTGAAATTGATTTAATTATTTAATATCAGTTCTCTTAATGTACATATAATATGATTTGTTTATAATTTAATAATTTGTCTAATATCACAAATGTGAATAGACGGTAAATTTAAATAAATAAACGTTTGTATTAAATATTTTGAATGGTATTACTTTTCTAACCTATGTGTGTATTATCTGCATGTGTTTTGTGCGCATATGTAGTAGTGGGTCTTTCTGTTTCGGTGTTTTTGTCTGTATGTCTATCTAGCTGTTATTGTGCCAGTGTGTTGGCACGTCTGTAGGTGTTTTAAACCTGGGAATTTGCGAAACATGGAAGCAAGTTCCTGTCCGAGCCAACGTCAGTAACAGTGAATAATCATACAGTACACATTTGTAAGTGCGTGTTATGTTTTTGGAAAGGCCATGGACTAAATCCATGGAAAGGCAGAATGTTCCTGTTTCGATGCAGACCCCTTTTCCTTACCCAACTCCGAAACCTCTCCTCCATTACCCCACTCTTATCCGCCCCTCTCGAAATCGCCAAAAACTTCGATCATTCTTAAAGTATATCCGAGTTTATTGTTGTTGTTGTTGTTGATTTTGATGTTGTTAGTGTTGTTGTATTTTTTTTTAAACTGTTCCTGTGCAGCAGTCAATGTTAAGTATTCTTCCCTCACTCTTTCTCCCTTTGGCACACACCGCTTTGTCTTTCTAACTGCTTGCTTGCAATATTGACAAAAGGCTGTGCTGTTGTTAAGGCTTGCTGTTAATGAGCTAGTTTGGAAGTGTCACACCGCCAAAGCACGCCCCGGGAATTCCCGATGCGAAGGCTAACAACCTGCATGCAAAAAAAACAATGTGGGCTGGTATCCGTTTAACTAGGCGCTGATGATTCGCGTGCTGCTATAAATCCTAAAAGAGATCTAATTGTTTGATGATTAACCACCCATTGTGACACTTTAAGCTACCATCAAAGTTTATCAAGATACGGTCTTTTAAACTAAAATAGTTGTTATCGAAACAAGCATTTTTCATAAAGGTATTTTGTGACGATACCGTTAAATAGGAGTAAACCCATATCGAACCACTTTCTAAAATCAAAACATGGATTTAAGAGCATATCATATTTGGAGCAAAAGGCCAGACCCGAATCAAAACAAAAAAATCAAAACATTTATTACATTTTTAAAACATCCACTGCTTGAAGGAAGGAAGATTTAAACAAATCTCAAATAATATTTGACTTGGGATCGTACTGATTTCAAATAATATTTGAGTTGGCTGTTAACAGTGAAACGTATAGAATGCCCGCCGCCCGTCCCTGGCGTGGAAAATGTGAACGTTTCGTCAGAGATAGCTTAGTATTTCCAGGATGTGTCTATCCTACTACGACAATTCTTTCTTCTTTTTTTAAAATTCTCTTCCTCTGAATTTGCGTCATGCTTGTCACTGATAACGGTCTTGACGAATGAGTTGGTCCTTGTGTTAAAGTGCAATATTGAGTTATTGAATTATTGAACCAGCCTTAAAAATACGACCTAGGAGACACGCTGACATTGAAGTCATCCATCAAGGCTTGCGGTCATTTCCTCCTTCGTAGTAGTAGTAATAGTAATAGTAGAAGTAATAGTAGAAGTAGTAGTAGTAGTAGTAGTAGTAGTAGTAGTAGTAGTAGTAGTAGTAGTAGTAGTAGTAGTAGTAGTAGTAGTAGTAGTAGTAGTAGTAGTTTGTTCCATGATTAATCTCTTTATTTTAAATTTTGATTTCGACCTCTTTCAGTTCTTCTGTCTTTCTCTATGTCCCTCTGTCTGTGTCTTCTTGTTTGTCTGTCTGTCTGTCTCTCTCTCTTTCTCTCTTTCTCTCTCGTGGAATAAAAAGATACAACCGAAAGTGTTAACAAGCGCAGTGTCAACATAAGTTTAATAAATCTTAAAGATACATAGCCTCGCGAATCCCTCGCACCAACTGATCAGCGAGGAAACTCCGATGGTATGGCCACGTCACCAGAGCATCAAGCCTTGCAAAAACCAACCTGCAAGGCACGGTGCAAGAAGGCAGAAGAAGAGGGAGACATAAAAAGAGGTGGGAGGACAACATTCGAGAATGAACTGGCTTGGCGTTAAGCAAAGCTATGAGTGTTGCTGAGGACAGAGAAAGATGGAGTACGCTGGCTAAACGATCATCTGTGAAGCCCCAACGACGGGATAGGATAGGATAAAACAATTTAATGATAACATACTATTATGAGGTTTTACATACTTGGTCGTTGGCTCGAATGGGTCCTAATATGGTTGACAACACCCATCCGTCCCCCCTCACCCCACGTAGTGGCGCAGGGGGTTTCTGTTTAAATAGTATTCCCGCTTTCTGGAAATTTAGTGCCTTAAATTCCCACTGTCGCTGTCTTTCTCCTTTGTTCTTTCTCATTGCTACTCTGTTCTACCAATCTACTATTTTCTTCGCTAGACCAGTCACCTACCTTTTTTCTTGAAAACTCTCCCAAAACTCCTCATTTGTGTATGAGGTCTGTTGGGTCAGCTGGAGGATATTGAACTCTTTCTGCCAAATGGTCACTAAGGTTTTTATGGTATTAATATTTAGCAATGTAGGCATTTTATATGTATGTGTTTTGTTAATATTTTATAATGCTGTTTATATTCTATGTCGTTTTTGTAAATGGGGGTTCGATAAATTACAGTACAACCTCCTCGTCCCCTGCATGGGATGCCTTTATTGTAAAGTGACCAGCTACTGGGGAATGCCTTCATGTTACCATTAGGGTTGATTCAGCAGATCTTTTATACGGATCAGGGGTGAGCCCTCTTTCAACCAAGTGGTGGTTCTGATTCGTCTCTTGGAAATCCGCTGGACCCTATAAACAATTACTAACTAACTAAATTGTTGACAACAACTGTTTTAATGTGATTGTATGCTGACTCCTCTACAAATCCGGCGTTCAAACAACCCGTTCATTAACCATCTCCCGTGTGATGTGAGATTTTCCTACTGACCTTGAACTGAGCGTCACAGTGTCTTCAAAGGTCTTCATTGTCTTCCACCGAACTTGCCTTAAGTAGGCCTATTAACCAAATGACCCAATTTAGTCAGACATAGCAAATGTTTATAAACATTGCGTGCGTAAGCATGATGATGTGTACAGTACAGTGGGTTCTAACAGTCCGGCAAGCAGGAATAGGGCTCGAAAATAAATAATTACAGTAGCCTACATATTCATAAGACGAAAACGCCAGCGAAACGGGGAGCTGATAGTGGTGATGGTGTGATTGATGAGACTGTTGGTGGTGATGAAAGTGATGATGATGTTATTAATAAAAACTCCGAAGATGCTTTTGCTAATGCCTTTGATGATAAAGATGATGATGATGGTGCTGATAGTGGTGATGGTGTGATTGATGAGGCTGGTGGTGGTGATGAGTGTGATGATGATGTTATTAATAGAAACTCCGAAGATAATAGCTAATGCCTTTGATGATAATGACGATTGTGATTATGACACTACTGATGCTGGTAATTCTTTTGATGATGTTCGTGATGACACTGTGATTCATGTTGACGGTGCTGGCGCTGATGGTAATGATGGTGTGACTGATGAGGCTGGTGGTGGCATAGATAAATATGAACCTAAAAACTTCCTATCTTTTCTAGCCTTAAACGTTTGTGGTGTTCGAAGTAAGTTGCTGTCCCCCGATTTTGTGCAGCAGGTTATGATATTGTGCTTTTATCTGAAACAAAACTTGACGACGCTGATCATATCGGCATCCCTGGGTATACATTATTTTACAAAAACAGAAGTAAATTCAAGAGGAAGTCTGGGGGGCTAGTTCTCTGTGTAAAAGACAACATTTTTCAGTATGTTAGCGTGATTGAATCTAATAATAGACAGGATAAAGTAGATACGTCAGTATTATCTTATTATAAATTTGTTGACTATGAATTGAGTCACGATGTTTTATTTTTCCAGCTAGTTAAGGGTTTTAGAGGATCAGACCTATTATTTGGTGGTGTCTATTTTCCACCTGAGAACTCTGGTTATTTTGATCGTTGTGCTTTAACAAATCTTGAAAACTCAATCGCTTGCTTAAATGCAGACAGATTTTGTTTACTTGGAGATTTTAATGCTAGGACAGTTGTTTTTTTATTTTGATGTGAGTTGCGTGAGTGTTAAAGCTGATAAAAATAATGTAGATGATCATGGTAATGATGATAGCGATGTTGATGGTAATGATCATGACAATGATGATTTTGATGTTGACGAGTTAAGCCAGATGAATCAATCTGGTAAAGTGCCCGAGGATTGGACTAGAGGGTTTATGAAGCCTCTTTAGAAGCAGAAGGGGGACAAAGACAATGCAAATAATTATCGTGGAATATCTATCTTGAGCTGTTTTGGTAAATTGTTTACAAGCTTAATTAACAAAAGACTAGGTTCTTTCTTGGAGTCTAATAATGTTCTGGGTGAAGAACAGGCTGGATTTAGGGGTGGATATTCTGTTTCTGATCATATATTCACTTTACACTCTCTTGTAGAACTCTTCCTATCAAAGAAAAAGCGTTTGTACTGTGTTTTTATTGATTATGAAAAGGCATTTGATTTTGTTAATCGTTCTTTGTTATGGCAGAAATTATTAAATTCTAATGTAAACGGAAATATACTCCATGTAATAAAAGACTTGTATAATAAAGCAAAATCACAGGTACAGTTTAATGATACTCTTTCTGATTATTTTTCTTGTAAAACAGGTGTCAGACAAGGTGAAAATCTGTCTCCGTTATTGTTTGCTGTAGTTTTGAATGATTTAAAAAGTTTTCTTGGTGAAAAACTAATTGTTCTAAGAACTGTTAAGCTTGCGGCATCGGATATTTTTCTTGATGATGACTATATTGAGACTCTGTATAAAATGTTTATTTTGCTATATGCCGATGACACCGTAATTTTTTGTGAATCTTCTGCTGAATTACAGTCTTCTTTAGATGCTATGCATCAATATTGCACTAAATACAAATTAAAAGTCAATGCTGCTAAAACTAAGGTCGTTGTTTTTTTCAAAAGGCAAAGTCAGAAATCTACCTAATGTATTTTACAATGGTGTTAAATTGGACGTGGTATATGATTTTCAGTATCTCGGAATTAAAATTAACTATAATGGTAGCTATAAACCAGCCCAGAAAAACTTATATGATCGTGCCTCTAAAGCTATGTTTTCTCTTTTAAGAAAAATTAGAAAGCCTATGTTACCATTAGAAATTCAAATTGACATGTTTGAGTAAACTATAGTTCCTATTCTGTTATATGGTTCAGAGATATGGTGCCCTCAAATGAGTGACCTTGCCACCAAACTGCAACTGCGTTTTTATAAACTAATTTTAAAGCTGGGTAAGTCTACTTCTTCTCAAATGACTTTTGGTGAATTAGGGCAGGTTCCTCTGGAGTTACAGGCAAAGCAAAGAATGTTAAATTTTTGGTATAAGCTTGTCCACCCTGATAACAGTAATAAATTGTCCAGCGTTATGTAAACTTTTTTGTTTCACATTGATTTGCAAAAAGGTTATAAATCTTCATTCCTCGATTCTGTGCGGAAAGAGTTAAATAATCTAGGACTTGGTAATTTTTGGTTAAATCAGGGGCTAACCAATGTTTTGCCTTCTGCTTCAGTTTTTAAGTGTACAATTAAACAACGCCTACATTATCAGTTTATTCAAGGCTGGTTCGAGGAAATAAACAATAAAGAATTTTACTATAATTATTGAATGTTTAAGCTACATTTTGAATTTGAAAAATATTTGCATGTTCTACCAACAAATCTTGCAATATCTGTTCTAAAGTTTAGGACACTTAACCACAGAATGCCAGTGCAGAGAGGCCGATATTTTAACATTCCTAGACACGAACGTGTATGTCAAAAATGTAATAGTGGCGATCTCGGTGATGAGTTTCATTATTTATTTTTGTGTTCACATTTTTGTAACTCGAGAAGAGTATTATTAAAATCATATTATTATAGATATCCCAATGCCATCAAATTTCAAGAATTATTGTCATCTAACAAAAAGTCAGTATTATTAAAGCTTGTAAGTCTAATTAAATTAATAATTAAACAAATGTAATGTTTTTATCCCATGTCAAAAATTAATATAGTTCTGATGTTGACAGAATATGTGTAATAAAAGCTATTTCAGTAGTTTGTCATTGATGTGTTTAGATTGAATTGTATTGTTAGTTATGATTCATAGTTTTTGTCCCCAATCAAGTTCTCTTTTCTTCTTTTCCCCACTCAATACCTCCCCCTGCCACCTCCCCACCCACCCCACACCCACCACGCTATCTCGCTGTATAAATAAATAGTTTTACTTTTTAAAAAAAATATTTTTTTTTTAAAAAGAAAAAAAAAAGAAAAAAAAAGAATGAAGATCCGTTGGATCTCATTTTGATATGATGATGATGGTCATTGTTGTCAGGGTGGCGACGTGGTGATCGTCCTTAACGCTCATGCAGTAGGACGTTAAGCATCGTTTTCCGTTAAAAAAAATCTAAAATGTTATATAATTAATTATTTTGCATGTTTGTGTATATTATTTTAACCATTTCCATGTGCCCTTAATGTGTTTTTTCTGGAATAAAATTTTCCTTGCCTTGCCTTGCCTTGCCTTGCCTTGCCTTGCCTTGCGTAATGGCCTGTCTTAGTTGGAAGGCTCGTGGAAGGCTCATGGAGGTTCAAAAATCTGTTTCGAGGTTCTGAGATCCCAAATGTAGGTTCTTGAAACGTTTCATTTGATTTTATTTTTTAAATAGTATTATTACTATTTATTGTTATGATTCAACTTTAAATTGTTAGATTTGCTTTTGTGTTGGTTTGTCTATGCTCTATGCGTGGGAAAAAGTATACGGTATAAAATCACATGTACGTAAACAGACGTTAAAATAAAGTATTGAAGTCCACGATCCTTCCAATTAAAACAGAGCGCAAGGATTACGTTCATGACGATGGATCATTTTGCTGCAGTTCTGCAGCTGTTTATGCTACATGAATACGTATGCTTATGTATTCGCTAATAGATTTTGTTGTTGTTGATATCCACATTCAGATTGCCCTGACTTTGAATGAACAGCGATTTTCTGAGGTGTGATCTACTCAACTTTTATAAAGTTCTTTGGCATAATTTACTTAAGAGTGTTGAGGTTTGCGCTAAGGGTTAAACATTAAGAGCTAAACGAATCCAGTTGACTCTGCATTTCTAAACCAACACTGTGTGTATACAGAGGGGGCACTGGACATGATTGTTAAGTCAACGACAAACGTTAAGTGTTTCTCCATATCTTGTGGACTATTGACCGCATTCTTCAACTACGGAAGTTTTAGTTAAATGCGAGCCTTTTCAAAAGAAAGTAACCTACACTCGTAAGCATGCGCGAACGATTGAAAACAACGTGCGGTTGGTAAATAGTTGTTAGAAATTATCTTTGTTTTATACAAAAACCTGATTGATTTACGACTATAAATGCATAATGCGCGTTTGAACATCTTTACAGATTTGCGTACTAAATTGTTTTACTAAATCGTTTGTAAATAACTGAATAGCTTATAATAAAATTGATAAGTCCGCCCATTGTCAGGAATCAAGAGCTTGACACGTCATTTGACGCGCTCAACACATCGTTGGATTTTGACGACACAAAGCTGCAGTGGCGTCGTGTTTTTATGCACTATATAATTAAATATTAAATAAATAAATTATGTTAATTATGCGATTAGCATTATGCCTTTGATGCTTTGCAGCTTTAGGACAGTAAAGTTGGCTTCTCGGGAGAATCAATAAACGTTAACAAAAAAAAAACTGATTACGCAATTAATATTTAACAATGAACTTATTAAATGTGGCTTGGCAAAGAAGAGTTTTTCTGTTCGCATATCACTCAACACACCATTTGACTTGACAGTGGTGGTGACATAGATGTGTCAATGACGAAGCTGTCAATGATTACGTTTTCGCCGGCATAAAAGGGCTTGATTCCACCTACATTGACCTAGTTTTGCTTGGCAAAGAAGAACATTTTGTGGATCAACTCACTCGCCATTTAACGCATCCATGTACGTCACTGGTGACGACTATACTGTCGGCGACGAGTGTTCAAGCGACAAAAGCCAGGCAACGTTGGTGGCTGTTAAGAAAATACTTACATTTGTTTAAACGTCACATTTGTCTATAGTTCACTAAATTATCCCACCACCAAATAACAACCCTATCATCATCATCATCATCATCATCATCATCATCATCATCATCATCATCATCATCATCATAATCATCATCATCATCATCATCATCATCATCATCATCATCATCATCATCATCTTCTTCTTCTTCTTCTTCTTCTTCACCATAAATATCCTCTAAAATTTTCTATTACATTAGTCCTGTTCTGTAAAGTCAATCAGTGGTTGTAATTATATTACTACTGGTTGACCTTGCAATAATCATAGTTGTTTATTTCAATAATGTGATCCAATGTCTTTCTTTTTATTTTTTCAGTCATTTCTGGAAATACTTTCAAACGGGGTGGCGGAGGGAAAGGGGAGAGTGAATCAGAACGAACCAAATGTCGGTCTGACTGTATGTCGGTCGGTCTGTCCGTCCGTCCATCTGTCGGTCCGTTGGAAGTCGTATCTCAAGAGTTACTGAACGGATTTTGACCAAATTTCCTACAGTAGGTATCCGATTTTGGTTTACTTTTTTTTTTTTTTTGGGGGGGGGGGGG